>JAWZYV010016612.1:785000-1419868 GCA_038373885.1 Cheiracanthium punctorium
TATACGCAATATATACTTCTAAGACAGCTCGTTTGGAGGCCACCTTCTGGATCTACTAATGTCCTATCTCACAAAGCCAAATTTTCCCTTACGCGAGAGGTCTGGGAACGCATTTCTCGTGTAAGTCAAGACTCTAAAGTAATGTGGCTCGGACAATGAAATATTTTGTTATTTTAATTCGATAATTACACAAAGAACTCGAAGCCATAAATTGGGTTGATAAGGCACTATGACGAAGATATTTTATACTATTTCAAATATAAATTTATACGGAATATTTGGACAGGTGGGTCTATTATAACCTGGGGGTAGTAATGACCATCTGAGATTTTAAAAAGCTTTGAAATTTAAATTTACAAAAATATTAATAACAAACAAAATACACATACTTAAGTACCGTGTTTACTCGCGTAACAGTCGCACTTTTTTGCCAATTTTTCAGAGTGAAAGTCTACGTGCAACTGTTATGCAGGGTAAAATTTACAACATGTTATTCTAACTAAAGCTATTTTTTCTACTTCAAAACGGGGGTGCGACTATTACGCGAGTAAACACGGTATTATGTATTTCAAAAAAGAGATAAAAGAAAACAAATAAAATTTGATTTAGTAGATTAAATTATATTTATGGAAATGAAGCATACAATTTATGTAATTCTAAATACATACGGTGAAGGAAAATGCAGTTTTGTCCCCAAAGCTTGCGACGCCCATGGACCCAGTTGAATGTTTGAATATAAATACTCAGCTAAATCACAACCTAAAAAAATTCAAGTTTTGTCTTTCAGTGAGTTTTAGAATTTATCGTAAATTTAAATATTTTCCATATTATCTAAGTTTTCAGCTTCCATAACTGACACTGCTCCTTAACATTTTCATTTCCATCTACAGATAAAATTTGGAAACATTTTTAACTAAGATTTGCGCAAAAGGTTTCAAAATCATCTAGAATGGAAATTTGATTCACCCCATCCATTACGGGAAGCTGTCGCTCTAATGGTCGGGAATTTAGTGTGTTTCACTCCATATGTAACTCGAATGCGCCTTATAACCCCTTAAAAAGTTCCCCACCCAAGGCATCCCCCACGGCTGACAGCCTTCGTGTATCTTTGTCTCTTAACCACAGTAACCAAGAATCCATTATACTACTGCAGAAATACTGGCAGCCTTATTTTTCTAGAACTTAGGAACACATTTCGAAAATTCCCTTAAAGAATCTAATAAATACTACCTAAAAATGTTTTTACTACTTTTGGTTTCATATACAGTGGGAATCCAGAAACATTCCTAGACAAATATACTGTTTGTGTTTTAAACAGGAGTATGAAAGGCTTTTCTTTCCCTTTCCTGTTTACTTAAATTTAAAGATCACAAGAGATCCTAACACTTCTTCAGTGACACTACTACGTGTAATTCTAGTGCAGCTCATAAATTACATCAAGAGAGGGGGGGGGGGAATGAAATCAACAATTTTATGATTTTCATTTGCACATGCTATCTGAGCAATCTGTGGTGTTAAGATTAATTTAATGTCAGAATATAAAATGTATTTTTTGTATTTTGAAAATACAAAATACTATGAAAATATATTTTAAAATACATTCTCAAAATACTTTGTTTTTTGCAAGTGAAAATACAAAATACAAGATACAAATGTATTTTGAAAATACATGTATATTAACGATACTGCCAAACTCTGCAACTCACATACATGTATATCTGGGTGTGATAACGGAGTGAAGAATATACATTTTGTATGGGAAAAAAATCCTCATGGGGGGAGGGGGTTGTGCCCCCTCTATCCTCCAGGGTTTTAAAAAACTTCCCTAAAAGACCCTCTTTAAATCAAATTTTAGTGTAACATGCAAGGTTTTTGACAAATTTTCATTTCTAAATGCTAAAACAGAAAAAAAAAAAAAAAAACTTTTAAAGTAAAGTTTTAAAATTATTTAAAACTCACTTCTAAAAATGTAAAATATTTTTTTTAAATAACTGTGACTAAAATTAATTAGTTAATTAATTAAATAGCTTTGTTCCAATAGTTCTAATAATAATACTTTTACTATTATTGATATTGTATAGCGTATTGCCACTCACCAACTTTGATTAAACATATCTCTGAGCCTTTTTATGGGAAAGGCTGAAGTATTTTTGTAAGAGGGATGTATAAAAAGTAAAATTTTGTAATTAATTACCTCTGATTTCCTGAGAGTTTTATTCGATAATATAAAGTAACTTTGTAATTTATTCTATATGTCTATGATCAATATTGAAAGAAGAAAACCCTAGATCAGTGTTATTAGGATATCTCTACAATAGGGATCGGAAGTGATAATAATTTTTACCCTATATTAAACATTTTACTTCCAATGAAAGTTATCATGAAAGTTGTTTTGGTTTCATGGTTAAGGGATGTCTACACGAGGGCAGTCTGCTTTATTAAGGGATGCCTTGGGCGGGGGACTTCCTGAGGGGTTCTAACGCGTATTCGGGTTACATTTGGAGTAAACAATTGCTCGGTAGCCCAGAACTCTAAACCTACACACTTCAGCAGTTTACCAAATTGCCATGAATTTAGGAAAAATTAATTATGACGCAAAAGGTTATTAAAAAAATCTTTCTTTTTAAGCTTTATAAGATAAACTTATAAAGCCTTTTCTTTTTATAAAACTAGAAACTTTCAAAATAAACTTTAAAAAGAACTTCCTGAAATACTCAAGAATGACGATAAACAAAAAATTGGAACGATAAATTATCAAATATTGATCTTCATACCTGAATAAAAGACAATTAAAAAAAGGATGCAATAATCTATTTTAACAATCAATGTAACTTTATGTAAAGCTGTGAGAGTTACTTAATTATGAAAAAGGAAAACATTATTCACTTTATTTACCAAATAAAGCCTTTTTTGCATAAAATATTTTGCATTGCTTAAAATAAAGAAACAAAAGTTTTAAAGAAGCCCTATTATTCAAAAGCTTTAACTAGTACAACAGATTTGATATTGAAAATATTGTTTAACCAAGGGCATAAAAAACTAATTTTGTTTGAATTAAACAACCCTGACAGTGGACAATTTTTTTTACAACATTTTGTCAAGGGGAAGAATGGAGTTTCCTTCTACATTTTTAGCTGGATCGGTTAATACGACCCGACGAACAAATTTTTAAAATGAAAAGATTTTGAGACAAAGTTGGGGGACAAGTGCCCCCTGTGTTCCCCAATACTACGCCTATGCTTCATATGTATTATATGCTTAAGAAGACTTAATAACATTAGCTTTAAAAGATTGTTTAACAGAGTTTGAAATGAAGTTGGGGGGGGGAGAGCTCCCCCTGCACCCCCCCCGAAACTGCTGCTATGATTCATATGTATTATACGCTTAGGAAAATCAAATAATAATAGTAAGGAAGAGTTTATCATTGCTTCCAGACCTACTGAAATTTTGGAGAGGTACAGGAAAGGTTTGCGGGGGGCACATATCGGATTTAAGAGCAGAAAAGGGAAGTTTTTTTTTACATTTTCAAGCAAATTTTTACTTAAAAAATTTTTTGTGATGAATTTTGAGGGGGGGGCACAGGGGGGTAGGTGACCCCTTGTGCCCCCTCCCGACGCTTTCCCTATGGTTCATATTATTACGTGCTTAGGAAACTCGGAAACCCTAATAACAATAGCTTTCTCACTCCCAGATCTACTGAACATGAAAGTTTACCCCTTTATGCCAAAACAAAAGAAATTTGGCATAAAACACAATTAAATATATTCCTCATGCATATTACAAAACAAAGAATTTTATGTCCAATTTTTAGTAAAAATTAATCATTTGGGCGTTCTTACCGTTCGCGTTTTTTCAGTCCAAGTTTTTTCCCCACACCTGGCAAATTATAGCTGATCAGCCAACCCCAAAAACTGTGAGAAAATCTAATCCTAACTATTAAAAACTCCATCCCTACTAACTAAAATGATAAAATAACCTCCCGTAACAACACTGAATTCCACTCACAAATCAATAAATTAAGAGATATCGTATTTTTTCTCCAGTCCTACATCCAATGACGACATTCTCAAAAGCAATTTATCCCCAGATTTCTTCCTATAAGCTCTCATCTCATCTCACTAATAATGAATGACCTTTCAGTCTCCTTTGGAATGTCAACCGTCCCCCGGCATCAACTAGTACAAGACTATCTTTCCACAGGAAGTGAAACAGGTACCTCTTTATATCCCCCCACCCCCTGTAATTCTCAGAAAGCCTATGTTCTTCACTCGATCAATGGAAGCGGGTTCGGCGAGACCGACTTCGAAACCGAATGACCGAAATGAATGGATCCGGACAGAAATGACTGATTTCGGAACCAGATGAACGAAAGGACCGGGTCCGGACCCAAATGACTGATTTCAGAGCCAGATGAACGAAACGAACGGGTCCGGATCCAAATGACCGAAAGGAGCGGATCCGGATCCGGTCCGGATCCGGAACCGGACCGGGTCCATTTTTAGAGATGGATCCGCTCCGGACCCGGTCCATGATCGGATCCGTTCCTCCGAACCCGTTCCGGTCGGAACGACACACCACTAAACCAGAATGACCCTGCTAGCGAGGTGGGTTATTCCGGTTATTAGCGTAGTGTTGCCAATGTTTATTTTTGTTTTCTTGGCTTGGAATTGGATGTGGTGAGGATGACCGAAACCGGTTGACAACCGTGACGTCACTTAACCGAAGAATGACCGCAACCGGTAGCACCGGTGCATAACCAACCGGTGAATTCTGGAACGGGCCCTTAGAGTAAACTTCCGGTCTCTCGATCTCGCTGAACATGCGCAGACGCGGTATTCGCCCGGGCGGTTGGGATTGGCGAAAATGCTCAAGCCCTCAACACCTGAAAATCGTTGCACAAGTTGAGTGTTTACAAATGCGTCTGTAATCTAAAATGTTTTATTTTTATATTTGGCAACAGAATTTTGTTGCGTCGTCTGCACACTCTGCACGTTGTTTATTTTGAATTTCCTGTGGAGATTTTTCTTGTTGCGGTGCAGTATTTCTAAAAAATAAATTTGGAAATGACTTATTCTATTAGTATTTTTGAAAAATTTTTCTAAAAACAGTTTTAATTTTGGAAGTAATCAACACTTTTCAGTCATGAATTCAGCTGAATCTGCGTTAGGGCATTATGCCCGTAAACTAAATATTACAGAAATTGAAAAACTGAACAATGATAAAGTATTGTTATCGCAATTTAAACAAAATAAGTTGGAGGCTGAAGCTAAAAAGAATTGGGATCTATTTTACAAAAGAAATAAAACGAATTTTTTTAAAGACAGACATTGGACTACTCGGGAATTCAATGAAATTACAAATGATGCCGTCGTTAGTATATCAAAATACCTACTTTTTAAGTATATTGTATTTTCAGAACATGATATACCTACAGTTTTTGTGCTACTTGCGTATTATCCCAGCGGTCATTTCCGCCAAACTATTTTTTCGTCAAATGTGCGGGCAAATTGTTGCCAATCGTATTCGAAATCATTAATAATTTCTTGCGTTCGGCATTTACCTTGACGAAAAATCGCTCGTCTTGGCGGACCGCCGAGATAACATGCAACTACCGTTTTTGTTTTAATCAATAAGTACCTGAGCACCCGTTCTTTGTACGGAAAAAGGTTGCCTTTTGTTATAACACACATAATGCAGTTAATCATCCAGTTGAAGGATAAAAGAAAAAAATAAAATAATTTGTTTCGCATGTAACGTTAAAATTTTCATCACAATAGTTAATCTTAAAAAAAAAAAAAAAGTGGTACTTACGTATTATCCCTGCGGTCCGCCAAGACGAGCGATTTATCTCCAAGATAAATGCCAGGCACATGAAATTATTGATGGTTTGGAATATGATTGGCAACAGTGAGAGCTCATATGACAAAAAATTAGTTTCGTGGGAATGACCGCTGGGATAATACGTAAGTAACAAAAAGTGTAAACTGAACTTTGCTTTCTAGAACTACATTGTTCTACTTTATACAGAATGTTACCCAATGTTGTCTTACACTTATGTGAGAATTTCCAAGCTATTCAGCCGAACAGTGTGTTTTGGGTGCCTGGTATTCTTTCTATTGGTTAGATTTTGTATTTCACTAGCTTAAATCATCTGTGGACCATAGGGATCCTTGCATAAAGCCACGTTTAAATCTGTTTAGTAGTTTTTTAGTTCAAGGAAGAAACACACATTGCAACACTCTCTTATATATATAATAGGTAATACCTTTTATCACAGACTTCATGATTGCATAGTCGAGATGAGAAACAGCTTTGGCACTTTTTTGGAGAAAGGACATTTTGAACACTAACTTTCCTTCTGCTAGGTAGATTTCGAATTTCTTTCAGTAGCCTTAAACTTTCTGTGGACAACAGGAATCATTTCACCTAAAACACATTTAAATTGGTTTTGTAGGGGTTTTTTTTTTTTGGTTCAGGGAAGAGGCACAATATAATAGATTATATAAATATGTATAACAGATTTTTCTTTTTCAAATTTAGAACTTTGTTCTGTAAGTTAACTGTGATTGCAAGGAAATCAAATCATCTCTAAATACATAGTCATTGAATCATCTGTTTATTAGACATCTGTGCTTACTATAGAATTTCTGTTGCATGTGTCCTGAACAGAAACAGTATAAAGTATTATACTAATAACTAATATAAAAAAAATTCTGAATTTTCCTTCATTGTGTTGTTTTTCTTGATTCCATATTATTTGTGACACTGCAATTGGGAGTTTTTATCCATAATTAAAAGCTCTTTATAAACATCCATATTTAATTAACACGGAATAGGTGCATCAAACAACCCATAACCTTTTACAAAGGAATTCTTGTAATCAATATTCATTTAAAGTTGTATGCATTATACTTTTAAAATTTTCTTGGGTTTCTTTATCATGAAAAGTATAAAAAATTTTTAAGAGAAAATATCACTTTGTGGCCCATTTATCTTTCACTCCAAAAATTCCTGATTTATTAAATTGCAAAGTCATCCATTGAAATTTGGAATTGTTTTAGGCAGGGTTGGCATGGTTTAAACCGACTGGTTTAAACCAAATGGTTTTTTTCTCAAAAAAACCAATTGGTTTTTTTTAAAAGAATAATTTAAAATTACAAATACTACAGATAGAATACGTTCTAATATATTTTTAAATTATCCTCATAAGTATCAAGAATAAGTTTATTATATCCCTCTAGATACCTTATTGTTTTATAATTATTAAAAATTATTAATTAAACTTAAATTATAGGCTGCATTTTTAACTTGAATAATGCTTGATACTTGAACTTTTCCAAAATAGAGGTTTTGTGTTTTAACAACTTATTTCTAAACCTTAAAAATATTATTTTGAACTAGTTATCGCCATTATTGCTGATGAATCTAAGAGCAATATTCCATGTAAAATGTAGTAAACAATTACTATTGTATTATATTATACTAGCTACCAAGGTGGCCAGCTTGGCCCCCCATATCTTACCATATATACTCAGTCAGTTTTGTCTAAATTATCGAGTGCATTCACGAAAATCATATTTCATGATTTTAACAGTATTGTCATGAAATGTATTTAGGTTATGGTTGCTACAAATTTTGGGGGTATCATGACAAAAGCTGATGGTGACCATGGGACATGTGAATAGATCCGAAAGATTTTGGGGTCCTCATCATGGCACAGTGGTAATGTCACTGAAAATGGTAGATGGCCGAAGTGTGAGGGTCCCGGATTTGCGTCCCATCATGCGGCTGTCGATCTAACGGTCTGGAGTTTTAGTAGGTTTTCTCCAGATGTAACGTGGATACGCGTTAAAACCCCTTAGAAAGTCCTCCTGCCAAGGCATCTCCTATCCTTGGCAGATCACTCAGAGTACCGTTGCCATTAATCAAACCAAAAAGAAAAAATTTGCTTTTTTGTGTATGGAAACACGAAATGGCTAAAATATACTTCAACCCATTGCAAAGTGTTTTTTTTTTTTTTAAATGTGCAATATACGTGAAGTAAAAAAATCCGAAAGACTTTGCTTCTTTGCACATACATTGTTATTTTTTAATCTATCTACTGCGTGGCAGACGTAACCAGTAACGAATAGGCTTGCTTCACTTGATGTCATTGAACTGTTAATCTGGATTTTTGCACGTGTGTTATTGTTATTACGCTAATGTTTACATCTAGTTCTTGCCGCTCCCAGCATAAAAATATCGTCAATTTTGGTACCGCATACATTAGCGTTATTATATAAGTAGATACTAAATATAAAAAAATAGTATCTCTAAATAAAATATTAAAATTGAATGATTTCAATGTCCACATAAGTACACAAACAATTTTTTATTTACTTTGTTTTAATTATTTTCAGAAGAAATATTAATTTTTATTTGAACATTTTACAAATAATTTTATTTATAAATATGTAACATGTAATTATAAAAGGATTTTTAAAAAAATACCCCAAAAAAACCTGGTTTAAACCAAAAAAACCCGGTTTAAACCAAATAAACCCGGTTTTTTGGTTTTTTTCAAAAAACCGGGTTTTAGGACATCAATGTAAGCCTTATACTTTAGAAGAAGTCTTAAGAATGAAGCATAGAAATATTTATCTGGTAAAAGTTTGACAAATAATGCTTGATCTGATAAAGTGAATGGCATAGTCTCTCAAGTCATTGTTTAATGAAAGATTACTTCTCGCCCTTTAACATAGGCAGATGAATTTGAAATAAGTTTGATTTAATGCAAATTATTTGCCTGCAAAAGAAAAAGAACACTCAATAGAAAATGTGTTTAAAAATTGAAAAACTTAAAACTTTGTGAAGTAAGACACATAAAAAGGTACTCATCATTCTGTAACAATAAGTGTTAAGTATTTCACAAAGTTTTAATTTTTTTATACTTGCACGTATTGGGTGCTATTGTCCCCCCCTCCCCTACCCCATGAGGAAATGAAACTGGCACAAAGTTTTATTATAATTCCAATAGTAGTGTGTTTTTTCAAGAGGTATCTATCTATACATTTCCCGAAAACTATATTTTGCAGTATTCTGTGCAAAATTATGAAGTAATACCTTCTCTCATATGAACATATTGTAAAGTTGGACAAAATCATTTCTTTAGTGACTTCATTCTTTACAAATTACTGTGAAACCCCGATCTATGGTTTCCGCATTCATCATTTTGTTTCTATGGTCCCTTCACAAATTGTATTTGAATAACGCTGAAGAAACCTGCATGTATGATTCCCCAAAAAACGAATTCCCCGCTGTAAAATTTTTCTCCTGACCAAAATGAAATTGAACTTTAAGTAGATCCATATGGCATGCAAACTGTAAATCTTCTTGGTTTACTGATGATCAGATGAACAGTGGTTGTGTGTTGAAGAGGATGTGTATAGCATGAAATTTAATGATATATTTCCATTAATCAAGATGGTGAGGCATGCAGTAGGTATCCTAAAAATGGAAGAAATGTGTGATGATGCAAAAAATGAAAATAATGGCAAAGCAAAGTATAATATTCATGCCGATGAGGCTGAGCCTACACTAGTATGAAGTTTGTCTGAAGCAATAATGGTATTTGAAACTGTATGAACTTTTTTATACAAACATAAAATGAGTTCAAAGGTCCAGAAAAATATTGTAAATCTGAAAATGTACTGTTTAATTTTTAAAAAATGAAGAAAAACCCCACATAAAATTACTGATTGTTTTAATAAGTATCACTTAATTTTCATCTTTATTATTTATTTTACGATTTTGTAGCAAATTAGACTTTGTTGATGTATATTCATTGCGTGTGTGCATAAAAAAAAATTACTTTCTTTGTATTTTGATGAACCTGCATTTGTTGTTTTACCACACTCATCGTTTTTTTCCTATGCACCCCATGAAAAATGATGAATCGCGGTTCTGCTGTACTTCATTTAAGGTAACAAATCCCTCAGATTCATTCCTTTTAATTTTTTTTATTTATTTTTTTTAAAGGAACAAAGTCAGAACTAATTCAGATTTGACACAAATCAGGAGTGGACTCTTTCTTTATTCTTCAGCTGTCAAAAGTAGATTTTATTTTCATTATTCAAGATTGCTTATTTTATGTTGCATGCCACAGATAGAAATAAAAAGCAGTTCTCTTAGAAAAATCAATTATTACAGTTGACTTTTAAATGATTAACTACAAAAGATTTATTGCATAGATACATATATAAATATATATTATTGATATTTTATTTTTAGGAAGGAATAGATAGACCTGTATTATTAGAAGTTGGATGTGGTGTTGGAAATTTCATCTTCCCTCTGATAGAAGAAAAAACAAAATTTTTTATTTATGCTTGTGATTTTTCTAATAGAGCTATAGATTTTGTAAAGGTAAAATAGTTTTTATACTTTATCAGTCAAATTTAATTACTTATAATCCATCTGATAAATATTGTTAACTACATACTACTTTCATGTTTTCACTAACATCTGTTATTATAATGTGTATGATTTTTCAATATCCAATTGAGTTTTAACTAATTAATTTGCTATAAAGAAATAAAATTTATTTTTAAACTTCTTTACAAAATTAATTTACTATTTTTAAAGTTTTGGACTAAAGTAGCCTCTTATTGGAAGTTCTTATAGCCGTTCACTTATTTCACACAAATTTAATAATAACTTAAATTTTTAAAAAAAAAAAAAATGTAGTTATTTTGGAATTTATTTCTTTAAAACATAAAATTTTGATATTGTATAAAAATAACTGACTAAAAATGATTTTTTATTAGAGCTATTACAATTTATTAAAGCCTTAATAACTTAGTTTGAATAATTAACTATGTACTTTATTATATTGAGCGATTTTAAAAACACAAATTAACTTATGGGTTTAAATAATAAAAGGTAGACTATATGAAAGTCTTTCACGGGGATGTAGTCAGAAGGAGAAGGGTGCTGGAATCTGCAAGAAAAGTATTTATAAAGTATCTGAACTCTAGAAGTTCATGTTTTTTTCATTACATGAAATCAATGTTATGTAATAGGGATAAATTTGAGTTCATCTTTTAAAGCAAAGCCTGAAGACTTTTAATCTGAGTTCATCCAAGCCCAAAAGATGAGAGAATGAGCTGGTATTTTTTAAATTGTAAATATGTATGACATTTTAATATGTATAATATTTTTGATACAGGAAAATGAACTATACAGTCCTGATGTTTGTGAAGCTTTTGCTTTTGATGTTTCAAGTGAAGATCTGACAAATAAACTGTCACCAGATAGTGTACATATAGCAACTATGATATTTGTTTTATCAGCTATACATCCAAGCAAAATGACATATGTACTGAAAAATATTTATAAGGTATTTATTATCTAAAATATATTATATACCCAGTTCAACCACACTAGATTGCAATGCCAATTGGTCCAGTTTTGTTCTTTATTTGTTTAAACTAACTGAATAGCAATTAATTTGGTTTGTGTTTATTTCAATCGCAGACATGCCAAATTTATGAGAATAAAAATGACTGAGATTTCCAGCTTTTCAATGTGTAAATCTTGAGATTTCTTATGCTTGCATTATTAACAGAGATAATATTTTGCTTTTTTTTTCTTACATGGTATGTATGTATGTCCATTATAAACTTGGCTGCATCCCATTGCTTAGTTGTATTGTGAAAAAAAATTGAATTCCAACACTTGTCAAATGAAATGGACACAGTTAGTTAGATATTGGCTGCGTCATTGATTGTTGTAGTTGTAGTCTGGCTAGAACTTTTCAGCTGTGTGACTGAAGTATGTATTCTCAGATAAATACTTCTGGTATAGATCACATTTTATTTGAAAAGCATTTTTCACAGATTTATATGGCAACAGAGGTCATGAAAAATCTACTCTCTCAGCTGTGTTTGCACTTTTATTATCAAGGGTCACATAGCTTATAAGGTAATCTCGTGTTCCAAACAAGATGCATTTATTGGTTATTAAAATTTTTGGGTCTCACAGTCCCTGTAAATTCTTGCAAGATATGACCATGAGTCAGGGAAATACAACAATTGCTTTTTTATTAAATCTAGATCCTGAGGTAATGCTTGAAAACAAAAGCTATTATTCCCCTATAGAATTTTGAAGTTAATAGAAAATTTGAATTTTTGGAGGATGTTTATTTTATATGGTATACATACACTCAGGGTGTGCCAAAAGCATTGACTTCTGTTTTTATTCATTAAATATTGACCATAGACATAAACAGTTGAACAGTGGCAGCCATTTTAACACATGAACACCTAAAGGAAAAACTAAAAAATTAAGAAATTGCATTTAAAAAGAAATTACAGTTCTAGATTTTCGGGAATTTAAAATGTGACACCCCCACCCCCACTATTATTAAATATGCTTATTATAGCTAACGCATTGCATCATACTGGTTACTACAGTGCAAATGCCACTCTAGTCTTTCCTCAATTGCATGTGCAATTGAAGAAATGCCCTTCTAAACCACTTTTTGAGAACAGATGCGGAGAGACGCATGAGGTATAAAGTGCTGCGATATCATTCTGTTTGCACATTTTCAATATGCAAACAAACCATAGTTTGCAGTTATCCCTTCTGAATTCTCCCTTGGTTTCTTGTGTTCGGTTAGATCCTTTTTTTTTTTCTCATTTTCTTTATCTTTTTAGTACAATATTTTTTTATGAACTAGTGTTAATAGTTAAGATCGTACTTAGTAAAATAAATGTTTCTGAGCTAAAGGAATAACATTTTTCAACATTATCTGTAGAAAGAAAAATTGAAATAAAATTAGTCAAGTCAACACCTTTGCTAAAACTTACCCAGGTGACGAAATGTCAGACCAAATATTGCTTGTTTTCTTTCAGCTTTATGCATTGATTTCCTTTAAATACCGGAAACTCAAACGTATTTTAACTTGTGAGTTGTGTCTTATTTGCAATTTTAATTCCTGAAATTTATTTTGTGAACCTCGATTTCAAAAATCATTTTGCTCTAACAAAATTATGCTATATTGATATTGTATCTCCATATTGTAATTTGATTTGGGGATTACCAAAGTCTTCGCTATAGTGAGATTTTTGCTGAAATTGACTTGGCTAAAATGGAATTCAACTGTATATTAGCTGGAACCCGTCGAATTCGACAGTCATTTTATTGACTGTAATATTCAAAAATAAATGGAAACGATCAAGAATGTCACCAAGATCTTGAACAAAACTAACAGGAAAAATCAAAGAGCGACGTGGAACATAACTTGTGACAGAAAGTAAACAAAAGGTTTCACGCCTGTTCTTAGCAACTGTACAATGACGATGAAATGATTGAAATCTTTAAAATTTGTTTTTAACTATCTTTATAAAGTAAAAAAATAAGAAGAGTAGCTATTAAATGACGAATGAGCAAATACAGTTACAAATTCTAATTGAGTATTCGTTGAAGACTATATTTTGGGTAAAGTCATCGACCACGAAACGTCCCGGTGAATTCTCTTAACTGATCTTGACTGCCACAGCATTCTTTGATCTAACCATTGAAAGAGTGACATACAATATTCCATGAGAAAATACGGGCGCAGAAAGGTAAACGCCAAAAGTATGAAGCGAAAATAGTGAAAAATTTCGGAATTCTGCAACAGACAAAAAAATCTAATCCATCAAATGGCGATCGCGCACTTCCTGCTTTATTTGCCTTTTCTCAAGCTACCCTCGATGGTAAAGAGTTCCAGTATCAGACAGAAAACTGAAAAATTAAAGAAATAAAAGATAAATCGCTAACTAAAAAAGGAGTTTATAACTGCCGTCATTGTCGTTAACAAACCACAATGTATTTGTATGGAGAAAAGTTTGAAAGATTTCATATTTTAAATACTCACTAAAGTGCTGTATATTAAAAGTGTATCATAATCCATGCGCCGTTCCTATTTTTCTTCCTTGTTTCATTAAATTGAAAAGTGTATCATTATTCATGGCCGAGCCGCATTTTTCTTCCTTGTTCCACAAAACACACGTCTCCACAAAACACAACTTGTTACACTTCTTTGAAATCGAAATCTATAGCTGCTAAAACTGTTTTACAATCTTCGCCAAGCAGATTCCAACTATACTTTGCCATTTTAAATACTGGTCGGAATGAGCATCATAATCCATGAATGTGCTATATTTGTCTTTCTCGTTGCATAAAACACATCTTTGGAATTTATCTATATTAAATTTGCCTACTAAAGCTATTTTACAACCATCGCCAGGCATGGTTCGGTTTTTAAGTGGTTTTTTTTTTTTTTTCTGCAAACTTGGCGATCAATTATCAAAAATCGCAAACCTTGTCATATTCTCCCCCCCCCCTCTTCGACGTTATGTGGTAAACATATTTAAAAAGATTTCCACTGTGACAGTTCATCTCTACAAAACCTGTCTACAAATCATATCGGCAGAATCGAGTAGACAAAGTCTGGGCGTGAACGAAATAGCACCCTAGTGCTAATAAGCAATAAAGTGCTAAAATAAAGAAGGCTTTTTATGACAGAATAATGTATTTAATAAACCACAATGTTATTTCTATGGCGAAAAGTTGCACATTTGAAGTTCTGCTACGCCTGATCCCTTCGACTTTAAAATTTTTCTCTTTAGAAGACACATCTACGGACCAAGACCTTTTTTTAGACCTCTCAACCAAATTTTTACACATAGCTGTTCTTTCAATTTAGTGGATACCAGAAAAACATGTTTCAAATTAATATATAGAAAAAATTAAGGAAATAAGTGATAAAGCGCCAAAATAAAGAAAGCTTTTATGATTTCCAGATGTATTTAATAAACCACAATGTTATTCCTATGGCGAAAAATTGCACATTTTCCGTTCCGCCATGTTTGATCTGTCCGACTTTTTCTATTTTTCTCTTTTGATCACACATCTACAAGCTAAGGCCTTTTTTAGACACTTTAAAAAGTCTCTTACACCTAGCTGTTCTCTAAATTAGTGGATACAGTAAAAACACGTTCCAGATTAACAGATAAGCGATAAAGCCTCAAAATAAAGAAGGCGTTTTTAGCTGCGAACAATGAGTTTTAATAAACCACAATGTTATTTCTATGGCGAAATATTACTAGTTTTGGCGAGTTATCGCCAAGTTTGTCGTCAAAAAAAAGTCTCCAAGACTGAACTCAATTTGGCAATATCTGCTATACTGCGTGAGAATTTGGCCAAAGCCTTTTAATTTAGAATGCGATTAATTTTTCTTTATGGTGAAGTAATTCGAAGTCGGTTTTCATTTCTTTTTTTTAAATCATACTTGCTCTTATTCTAATCAGAATTTAGAACAACACATTTATTATCACTACACACTGTAGCCACATTTGCCACACACCATTTACAAACGAATGCAATTTCTAACAAATATTTTTGCAAATAAATCAAACCTTACGGAGCTTATGCATATCAATCGTCTGCCAACAATGGGGTTAATAAACCACAATGTTATTTCTATGGTGAAAATTTGCACCTTTGCCGTTCCGCCACGTCTAAACCGTTCGACTTTTTCTGATTTTCTCTTTTGATGGTACATCTATGGGCCGGGATCTTTCTTCAGACACCTCAACCGAGTTTTTACACCCAGCGGTTCTCTCAATTTAATTGCCGAAAGAAAAACATGTTTCAAAATAATATATAGATTATGAATTACAAAGTTACATAAAAAAGGCACTGATTTTCATGAAATTGATTAAAAATTTCAGGTAAATTAAATTTGAATAAATACAAAATTTAAATTTTTATATGGCTGCATAAGAAAAAAAAGATTCCCATTAAAAAAAATGAGCCTATACAGAAATGAGATGATGTACAAAATTTGAACAACTTATCCTAGAAAGTATCGGAGATATCAAAATAAATCTATGCTGACTTAAATCACTTTTCAATGACTCTGAAAGGGAAAAAATTATGTTAGATGATTTCGTTTCTGGGGTCTTGTACTAGTTTCAAAAGAAACAATTGTATTATTATATTATACTTTTGCTATTGTTGGTATTTGTAGTTCTTGATTATCTTTTTAAAACATAACTTTTTATGTTGAACAACTGAAATTTTGTACAGCTAATTAAGGCCAAAGCAGACTTCAATGCATTTCCATATGCTAGAATGGGAATTCAATGTATTTTTCAGTATCTCAAAGACGGTTTGTGGAGAAAAGTGCCCCCATTGTGTGCTTTTGTGGTTTCTTGGGTTATCCTTTGTTGGCAAATCCTGTCTGGTCATTAAAAGCCTATAAATTCTTTGACCCTGCACTGTTTGCCCCCTTTTACAAAGCCTGCATGTGCAAATTGACCATTTAAAAAACAACTACTATAAAACTATTTCTTGAAAACAATAGTACAACTAACAGAATGCTGCTCATTCACTTACAATATTTATACCAGCTTCTTTGAAGCCTTTCAAAATGGGATGGGGGGGGGGGGTGATGAACTTTTCAGACTAAAGGAAGTTTCTTAAACTGCCTTAAGCAAAAAGGGTTCTATATTTTGGTACATGTGGGAAATTTTCAACTTTCGGTTCTAATCATATAAAGTTCGTGAAATCACTGATATCTGCATTTTTATGAAAAAAAGTGTTTTTACAGTAATCTATGGACACATTTTACTGTGTTTGTTTTTCCTCTCAGGGGTTGTATAAAAATTAAATTTTGTATTTATTTAGTCTTTTGAAAATTTTAGTTGATAGCATAATATTCCATACTTATTCTTGTATAACGATACTGCTGGGACCTGAAAAAAATATTGTTATTGAGAGTTTATCGTTATAGGCAGGTTGAGCTTTTAAGCATTGTTTGAACATTAAAGGCATTTCCTAGTTATCAAAATGATGGTAAAATGTACTTACCGTGCAGAATAAACTTTAGTGGTCGATAGGTACTCCTTACACATACAAAATATCAATTATCATCTTTTTATTTGGAAACATTATAATGCATCTTTCTTTTTTCATACATGATTCCGTAGAGTGAAAAAAATGTAGTTAATTTTATCCAGCAATTTACATAGAAATATTAAAAAAAGGACTATTAAAAGGAATATTAAAAAAAGGATTAAAAATTATGTGTTGCACTAGCCTTTTTCGATAATATCCCTTGGCACACTTTATGATGCCTAAATTTAACGGCTGCAGAATTGATGCACAGTTTGGAGGAAATTAAAACAGTTTTACGTTCTTCAATTCTGGGGGTTATTATGCGGTGTGCAGTTGTCTACAGTGAGTGCAATTTTCTTCTTTTTCCTCTTCATTTCCTTATCGACATCAAGTAGCCAATAATTGAATATTTCTTCCGTTATCCAAGCTTTCTTATTTGCTTTGTAATCAACTGGCAAACTTTTTACATTTTTGAAGAATCTTGGATTTTCGTACTTTCCGGTGACCAGTGGCTTCAATTTATCAGTACTAGTACTGTTTGAGCATAGCAAAACTGTCAACCTCTGTTTTGATCTCCCCCCCCCCCTTTGCATTTTTCTCCTTTGTTTTGTATGGCATGAGTTGATAAAAGAAACCTGTTTCATCAGACATCATCAGGAGAGTATGTTTCCTCAATCTCCTGTTTTTCTCGCTGCTTCCAGGATATGGCATTGTCAACTGGAGCTGATTTTTCTTCACCAACAACAGTTTCAAAAACAATCCCGTGGCGTTCACGGAAAGCGGAAAGCCATCCATTGCTAGCTTTGAAATCCTTATTGCCTACCAAGTTCATGAATTTCCTTGCTTTTCCTGCAATTAATGGTCTGCTAATGGGCAAGTTTTGCACTCTCATCTCGTGAAACCATCTGAGAGTAGCTTTGTCAACATAGTCATTTACCGCAATTTTGAATTGTTTGCATCTGTTGTCGACTTTACTTTTTTCCACAGCATCTTCAATTTCTTTTCTTTTTTTTCAAAAAAGTAGTTATCGTAGACTGAGATATCCCATACTTTTTGGCAGCATCAACTTGCTTTAACCCCTGGTCAATTTCCAAAATTATTTTTAACTTTTCTTCAAAAGCCAGTGTTTTCTCTGTACCATCATAGATTGAAAGCTGAAGCAAATCAAGAAGAAACTTGAAGGAGCAAGTGGTCAGTTCAAAGTGCTATCAGTGAATAAGACTATTTGACAGTGTTCACCCAAAGACAGAGACAAGTCCCTTTCTTCCCTTTATTTATACCCACTCATATGTACATTCTAGTCAATAGCCCAATTTCTCTTGAGATAACAGGCTGAATCGCTTTGGCTCTGATTCCCGCAACTTCCAAGCTTTTTTCAGGATCCCACCTGCAGAGTCATCGAAATTGTTTCCCCCCTAGATCCCTTCAGCAAGTGCGTGAATAGATAAACACGTATCATGTTCGGAAGAAAGGAGGCCTTTTTCCAAGAAGTCTGCTGCACTACAAATGTGATCTCCGGAGAAAAGGGGGCTTTACTTTTTTACTCCAGTGTTGCAATATTTATTATCTTACATTCTGGACCATGAAAAGTGCTCTTCAAAATAAAAAAAATTTGGTTAAATGTATTACAAATATTCTTAGGTAAGAGTTAAAAATATCATTATAGACAGGTGCATGTAAAAATTAATTATCGTTATAGACAGGTTTAAAATACATTATGAAAATAGGAATTCTGTTGGGACTAAAGAAGATATCATTATAGGCAGGTTTATCATTATAAACAGTGTCGTTATACACAGATTTCACTGTATATTCTTTAAAAATATCAGCTGTTGTGGTGTGCTAAGTATAAAATAAATCATTATAAATTATTGTCTTAAATATTTTCATAACTATTCTCTGCAAGAATCACCAGTTGCATTTTTTTTACTCTTATTTTTATTTTATTATTATTAAATAAATATGTGGTGCCTTTTATGTATTCTATTTACTTATAGGTTTTAAAACCAGGTGGTTTATTGCTGTTAAGAGATTATGGGTTGTATGATCAAGCCATGCTGCGATTTGGTCCTGGACATAAATTAGGAGATAATTTTTATGTGAGGCAGGATGGAACCAGAGCTTACTACTTTTCTGAAGGTATTTAAAGATGGGATGTAATGGATTTCAGTCTGATATCGAATATCTAGCCAGAATTTTAACTGGATATCCACTAGTGTTTCCACCTTTTTCCATTTTAATTAGGTCCCCCCCCCCTTTCTTTAAGATTAGTCAGGAATTAATGCTATCATTTTAAATTTTCTCATTACCATTATTATTATTATGGCTTTTTTTTCTCTAAAATTTCAGTACTTGACTTTTTAATTTGACAAAAATCATTTTTTTGAAAATAATAAGTTATGTCATATTAAAGACATAACTTACGATTATCATTTGATTGCAATTATTTTAATAATGAAAATCTCATTTCCTGCTACTTTAGTAATTTCAGTAAAACTGTTCATACAGCTGTGGTGATAATAGTCTAGTGAGATTCTCTGAAACTGTTAAGTTGCTAAGTTGATTATATAAAAAAACAAAAAAGTTGATTTATTTCTTTGGAAATGATGTGGAAACCTTTTATTTTTATCACTTGAATCATTTGCTATTGTACTGTCATCCATTCTTGTAACCTTTTCAGTCTAGAATGCTCCATAGGTTTTCCTTCAGATTAACGGTGTTCTTCGAAAAAATCATGTGATTTTGATACATAATTACAAATAAACTAATGATGCTAGGCACTTCAAAATTTTGAAACTGTCTCTTTACAAGCTGTATTACATACTGCGAAGACAGACCAATCTGTATCAGTTTCAAAACTTTTAGAAAAAATTCTTAAAAATCGGAAATTTTCGCAAAGCGTGTCACTCTTCGAAAAATCTTGCAGCTCAGATCCATGTTTAAGAATTTTTTCTGAAAATTTCACAAAAGCCACAGCGTTTTCGCTTATCGCAGTGTGTAAAACAGCTTATGAAGAACCATCTGGAAGTTTTTGGAGACCATGGTGCTATTAGTTTATTTCAATTTGTGACCAAGACTAAAAACAGAGTTCTTTTTTTTTCGAAGAACAGCCTTAAGATTTGTATTCTAAAATGGCCATTGATGTATTTTTACCACATTTCCATTCTATCAGGATTTTATGGAGCTAAAATATGAACCAGGGCTCAAAATAAGATTTTGAAGCTCATGGCAGAAAATGCTAGAAGTTTTTACCATATTGGCCAGAATATAATGTGACTCCAAAATTTTTTGTCAAGATAATTAGAAAAATTCTATATTTAGGCTTCAAATTAAGTGCAAGTCGGGTTTTTAACGGGCAATTGTCTGTATTTAGCAGAGTTTTATACTTCAAAACTTTGAGCAGTGAAAGCTAGTAAGAAAAATGAATTGAGGGCTTGCCAGGTAAAGGATGACAAAAACGTTTACCTTGATAGTTCTTTTATTTAAGTAATGAAGCATGAAGGCTGGTATACAGATGAGGATGAACAAATGGAAACAAAAAAACAGGCATTTGATGTGGTACAGCATCTATGTGGCATCGGACATTCTGGACAACAAATCGAACAGCATCACCTTGAGATAAGCTTGTAGCGGCATAATCAAAAAAAGGCTTTGTTGGAAGCTGCGACGGGATGGCTCGCCAGATTAATCGTTTGACTCAGCTCAGAGCATCTCACATGGCTGGCTTCGAGCGTCCTTCCATACGCATCTGTCGTATCACCCTTTTCGCCTCCTCTCTCTCTCTCTCTCGCGGCGAACGGCGAACTTTTATACTATTGGCCAGGCAACGACGTCACCAAGGACTGCGGACCTGTGACGTGAAAAGAAAAAGGAGAAAATAGCTCCGCGGCAAGTCGCCGGGAGTACAGCGCCTCTAGCGGCCAAAAACAGAAACACATTATGCAAAACGTTTTGCAGCAATTAGGTGCTTGTTTGAAGCGTTGATATTAGAATAGTTTTAAGTAAGAACTTTAATTAATAAAAATAAGAGCTATCAGTGCCTTTAGATTTTAAGGCAAATAATTAAAGTTAAGTTATACAGCATTCAGATATAATAAAGAGAACACAGCCACATGTCATGGAACCTTTAAGGTAAGGTTTACAGTTACTTTTCCTAACAATGGCCCGCCTTCCATGACATGGCAAAAGGAACTGCTTCAAACAAGTAAAAAAAATTCTTTCAAAAGAGAGTAAGTACTTTTCCCTCTGAAAAGAACAAAGGACATATTATGCAAATAGCGATGAACACAGATGAGAAAGCACAAGGGTTAGTACAAAATATGCATAGTTACACTATAAAGTACGACAACTATAAAGTACGAGTAGTATAAAGTACGACTGGCCAGTCAAAAAAAAACGTTAGTAAAAAAAAAACACTTTTCAAAAGATTCACATAATGCAATTAAACACATTTGCATTCACTTTACAAAGAAAAACAACAAGTTTGTACTTTCTTTAGGGGTGAGGTGCACCTCAAAAAAAAAAAACACTCTTAAGAAAAGAGATAAAAATAGAAAAGTTTGTTTGAGTCATTTACATTCACAGAGCAAGGTGGGCATATAGGAGCTTCCATTCAACATACTGGGACTCACAAAATTAAAAGATAACATCTCCTGTGACGAATGACGAAAATATACCGTCTAAGAACAATCCACCTTCTCCACCACATTCTCTGGCAAATTACAATTTCACCTCACGAGACGTAGCTGAGGCTGCTCGAATGGGCGAAAAAGGGTCCTGACCCCCAGAACAGTATACTCCGTGGGGAACTTTACTCCTTACATCTGTAAAAGTAAAGAAACAAACAATGGAAAAAGAAGGATGGTGACGAGTCACCGTTAAAGGAACAAATCCTCTTGACCAAGGCTATTTTTTTTCTTCATTTTTTTTTTTTTTCAGAAAGATCAAGAAATTTTTTCCTTTCCCCCTTTTTTCGTAGAGAGTCTTCGACTTGACAAAAAGGTTATGTTCAAAAGAGAAAGTCAAAAGTGACTTTTCAGAAAAATTTGCCTAGGTTCCCTTTAGTGGGAGTAGGACTTTGAAATTTTCTTTTCAAAAAGAAAGTCTAAAGAGACTTTTCAAAAAAATTTTGCCTAGGTTCCCTTTAGTGGGAGTAGGGCTTTGATACTGAACAAAAAAGTCTTTCGTTGAATGTTGAAAGTCCAGTCTTTGGAAGAGGTTTTGTGAAAATATCTGCTGGGTTATTCTTTGTATTTATATATTTTAAGGTAAATAATTTATCTATAACTAGGCTTCTTAAAAAGTGATACTTTACATGTATGTGCTTCGTCCGGCTGTTCTCAATGGGTGAGTTGCTGAAATCTATGGCGGCAGTATTGTCGCAAAAAAGTGTAACTTTATCCAGGTCTTTGGGAAGTAGTTTTAGATTTATTAGCTCATTATAAATTCTTTGTATCCACAGCAATTCTTTGGAGGCTTCTGTCAGGGCGATAAATTCCGACTCCATCGAAGATAGAGCGACACACTTCTGTTTCGACGTACGCCATGATATGGGGGTTTGATCCAGCATTAAAATATATCCTCCCATTGACACTCGGTCATCTCTGTTTGAAGCAAAATCAGCGTCTGAGTAGCAATTTATGGAAATCTGATTTATATTAGATAATTTTAATTTGAGGTGTGAAGTAGATTTAACGTAGCCAAGTAATTTTAATAATTGATTGAAATGATTATATCCGGGATTAGATTGAAATTGTGATAAAACATTTACTGCGTATGAAATATCTGGACGGGTTCTGCTTGCAAGGAACGACAAACATCCTAAGATGTTGCGATAGGGAAATTTTTCCATTTCTTTAACTTCTGCGGCGTTAGTTGGACAGTCCATTTTTGACATTACGATACCCGGAGCGATTGGAAGGGACGAGATGGGTATATTAAAACTTTTAAAGCGGTTGTAAATCTTGTTTATGTATTCCTCTTGATGTATAAATAAGCCATTTTCATTTTCTTCAAATTGAACGCCTAATAGTTTTCTTGTTTTCCCCAACTTCTTAAGATTGATTTTTCCTTCTAATAAATCGAATACGTGGTTTATTTCCTTTTCTGTTTTAGCTAGGAGTACAATGTCATCAACGTATAGAAGTAACACTACTAGATTGTTGTAAACATAAACGCAGTTGGTCCACTCAAGCTTGAAAAAGTGTAATTCAGTTAAAATTCTGTGAAACTCATTAAACCATTCTCTGCCACTCTGCTTCAAACCATATAAGGCTTTATTTAGCTTACATACAAAATCTTTCTTACCTTCTTCCTTGAAACCTTGAGGTTGGAACATATAAATTTCCTCTTCAATCGGAGCGTACAGGTACGCGGAGGTTACATCAGCTTGAGAGTGGTTCCATCTATAGTGACCTACTAGTAATGAGAAAAACAAACGAATTACAGTAAAATTAACAACAGGACTAAAGACTTGATCGTAAGTTTCCCCTCTTCTTTGCCCAAAACCCTGGGCGACGAGTCTTGATTTAAAACGTACGATTTTTCCACTAGCGTCTCTTTTTACTGTATACACCCATCGGTTTCCGATGATTTTCGCATTTTCAGGTTTCGGAACTAAGTCCCATACTTTTCTTTCATTCATTATATCTAGCTCGTCATTCATAGCTTGCATCCACTTCTCTGCCTCGGGAGATTTAATTGCCTGGAAAAAATTATTTGGTATTTGAATTTCTTCTAGTCAGGAATCTGAAAAATTAGCTTCATCTTGTACAATGCCCGAGTATGTATTTTTACCTTTAAAACAAAACATTTCTGGATCATATTTAATCCCGTGTTTATTGCAGTAGCTTTTTACATCATTATGGGATCGTAACCTGACATTACTGCCCTCAATTCCGTAATAAATATCGGTTCGAGACTTGTCTTTTCTTGGAACTGCTCTTCTAACCCAGTTTACTGTTTTAAGCTGCGTTTTTACGTTTCTATAGGATTCCCTCTCCCCTTCAGATTCGTCACTTTCCCCTTCCTCAGATGTACTTGGCTTACCTAAATACATTTTCTTTTTGTCAAAAATAAAATCCTTTTCCTGTGTTTCGTCTTCACATTCACTATCCCCCGAATCCTCGTTGGGTGAACTTATAGGGTCCAGTACGACTCCATTGCTTTCATGTTTTTGTATTTCCTCTTCGAATCTAACGTTGGAAGTCTCGATTACTTTCCTATCGCCAGGGATCCAAATCCTGTATCCACGACTTTGCATCGCGTAACCCACCATAGTGCCTTGTTTTGCCCTCATGTCAAGTTTATTTCTTAATTGACGAGGTACTCCCACGTAAACTTTCGAGCCAAAAATTCTTAAGTGTTTAATGGAAGGTTTACGGCCACTAAAAAGTTCAAAAGGCGTTCTTACTTGATTGGCGTGGCAAGTTCGGTTCCAAACGTAGGTAAAACAAAGTAGTGCTTCTGACCAAAAGCTGTTACTTAATCCGCTTGAGCTTAGCATAGCTTTTACAGCATCTAGGGCAGTGTAGTTGTATCTCTCGCTAACTCCGTTCTGCTCGGGAGTATAGTCGTTTGTTCTTTCAGCGTGAATCCCTTCTTCATCTAAAAACTTTTTAAATTCGTTATGACAAAATTCCATCCCATTATCGGTTCTGATGTTAATAATTTTAGTGTTTAAAAATCTTTCTGCCCTTCTTTGAAATTTCTTAAAACACTCAAATACTTCGGTTTTCTTTCTCATAGGATATACGGTAGTCTTCCTGGAGTAGTCGTCTGTTATTGTTAAAAAGAAACGATGACCAACTATTGACTGGTTGGGAAGTGGACCACAGACATCCATATGTAAAAGTTGTAGGGGTTTAGTTGAGCGGATTGAAGGGATGCTTTTAAAACTTTTACGTCTCGTTTTAGCTATTTTACAATTATGGCATGATATTTCGGGGTTTGCTCTTAAAGTAGGAAGGCCAAAGACACAGTTTGATTTACTAGTTTCAATTATGGACTTATAATTAATATGACAGAACCTTTGGTGCCAGAGTTCTAAATCTTCCGATTTAGGGGGAGAGGAGACATTTGCTTCTGGTTTCTTCTCGTGAGTATTTTTAGAATTTCGCTTCAATTTATCATACTTGGGATACAAAAAGTACAGTCCTTGCTTCTTATAGGCGGTGAATAATTTTCGATTATTTTTCAGAAATGCATGAACTTTACCCTGACCACCTCTAAAGGTAAGACCTTCTGAATCGAGGATAGAACCGGATAGTAAATTGCGTCTTAGTTCAGGGGAGTATAAAACATTTCTCAAAACACGTTTCATCTTTCCGTTCTGGAAATTCAGAACTACGGTTCCCTTCCCCTCGACAGGACATTCAATGCCATTTATGGCGACGGACATTGACTTACCCTTAATGGGTGTAAAATATTTAAATAGATCTCTTTCATTACAAAAGTGATTACTTGCGGCAGTGTCAAAAACCCATGAACGATCATTTTCAATTACTTGGTTAGAATAAGCTTCAATAATAAAATTTTTAGGGTGATAAGATCCTTTTTGCTTTTGGGGAGGAGGGTGTCTGCAGTTGATTTTTAAATGTCCGGTTTTTCCGCATCCATAGCAGCGCCTCGTCTCACGTTTAAAGTTTCCTTTACGAGGGGTACGTTTTTCATGTTTGGCTTGACTGGACATAGCAATAGCTGCACGGTCGCCTAAGCTTTGTTTCAACCTGGCTTCCTCGGCCAATAATTCAGCTAGGACTTTATCGAACTTAAATTCATCGTCATCCCATCTATAGATGGCCTGCACAATCCCTGCGTACTCAGGGGGTAAATATCTAATTAATTGAAAAGACTGGTACCAATCCGCTAATGGTGTACCAGCTTCACGCAACTGCGTTGCAATAGATTTTAAACGAGCACCAAATAATCCTACTTCCTCATTGTCGTTAATTCTGCATGAAAAGAACTCATCGGTCAAAGCGATAGAACGAGCTCTTGATTCGGGCTTAAAGTGTTTCTTTAGCTTTTCCCAAACTTCCTTGGGATCATATGTCCCGGCGAGGAGGGGTTTATATTCACTGGATATATTTAAATATATGGTACTATACGCTTTACCGTATCTAATTTTATAGTCCCTCAACTCTTTAACTTCCGTTTCTTTTGGTCTAATTTCTTCGCCGGTTACAATATCCCAGCAATTTCTATCTATTAACAAGACTTTTATATCTTCTTTCCATGTCTCATAGTTATCAGAGCCCAATTTATCAACTTGCATCGATATAGTTTCCATTTTTTTTATGATTTCAGATAGATTTATATAATTAAAAACTTCTAATCAGGGCCCGCCCTCTTAATGCTCGTTAAAATCTTTTTGTAAATAGTTAAAATCAAGGAATACATGCATATACTTAACATAATCTTCACATAATTTTTAAATGGCAGTGGCCCATAACCGAAATGTCTGTATTTAGCAGAGTTTTATACTTCAAAACTTTGAGCAGTGAAAGCTAGTAAGAAAAATGAATTGAGGGCTTGCCAGGTAAAGGATGACAAAAACGTTTACCTTGATAGTTCTTTTATTTAAGTAATGAAGCATGAAGGCTGGTATACAGATGAGGATGAACAAATGGAAACAAAAAAAAACAGGCATTTGATGTGGTACAGCATCTATGTGGCATCGGACATTCTGGACAACAAACCGAACAGCATCATCTTGAGATAAGCTTGTAGCGGCATAATCAAAAAAAGGCTTTGTTGGAAGCTGCGACGGGATGGCTCGCCAGATTAACCGTTTGACTCAGCTCAGAGCATCTCACATGGCTGGCTTGGAGCGTCCTTCCATACGCATCTGTCGCATCACCCTTTTCGCCTCCTCTCTCTCTGCCTCTCTCGCGGCGAGCGGCGAACTTTTATACTATTGGCCAGGCAACGACGTCACCAAGGACTGCGGACCTGTGACGTGAAAAGAAAAAGGAGAAAATAGCTCCGCGGCAAGTCGCCGGGAGTACAGCGCCTCTAGCGGCCAAAAACAGAAACACATTATGCAAAACGTTTTGCAGCAATTAGGTGCTTGTTTGAAGCGTTGATATTATAATAGTTTTAAGTAAGATCTTTAATTAATAAAAATAAGAGCCATCAGTGCCTTTAGATTTTAAGGCAAATAATTAAAGTTAAGTTATACAGCATTCAGATATAATAAAGAGAACACAGCCACATGTCATGGAACCTTTAAGGTTTACAGTTACTTTTCCTAACAGCAATGATCAGTCAAAAACCACTGCATTATATTCGGGTCAATACGGTATAAGCTAGTAGCAAAAACTATCTAGCTCAGGGCAAAATCTTAAATTTTTGTAATAATGGACCTTTGCAGTTTTCTTGCTTAGCTTTAAAAAGATTGAATTACTAATGCAATTAGAAGGGAGAAAAAAAAAAAAAAAACTTCTTTTGTTAATATTCTGCAGTTTCATGCATAACCTTAAAATACATCTGAGATAGAAAGCAACATTACAGAAGTTAAAAATACTCGTAGCAAATCTTGTCTCAAGAACTGTTGATCCTGATGGCTATTTGAGCTAATCTCACAGCATTTATCCTGGTTGCTGCAACTTATTTCAAGCCCTGCTAAGACCAGATATATTGTCTTGTTGAAGTGTTTAGTCACCTGATGTAATCGGAACAACAACAAACAAATTATCAGATTGTATCAGGGTTGCCACTAAATTTCTAGAAAAAAAATTCCTGACTTTTCCAAACTATTGATATTTTTTGAATGCTTGTGCCTCATCATTAAAACTATGAAACAATAAATAGGACACTGCTAATTTCAGAGCCCGTAAAATTTCTGTCTTCATAGTTTTATCTTTACAAATATAATTCATCATTCTAGTGCTTGACAATGAATTATATTTGTTGAATCAGCTGCCGCCAACAGCTGATTCATCCTTCTTAGCACATCTTTTCCAGTAGTTCAGCAACAGAGAACTACAAAAGAAGCATTCGAAATATTTAAACAATTGGACTTGCCTAATATACTTGAAAGGTTGATACAATCACTTTCTAAAAATATTTACAATTGAACTTGTTCTAAAACCTTACACAATCCTTCTGTCTCTGTTTTCAAAACTCTTCCGTACAAATGGAGGTACAAAATGAACATAAACATCATGTGGTAACAGGAGTTAGAGACAGTCGCAAGCAACTAATGCCTAACATGATGAGGCTCATTGATTACCAACTCTGGCATATATTACGTCAACTTTGCTTCCAGATTCCCAGACTAACGGCAAATAGTCGAATGTTTACAAATGCTGAATTCTGATGATTTTCAAGCCAAAATTTTTGATTTTCCTTAATCTTTTTTATCAAGATAAAATTTCCTGACTGTTTTAGGTACTCCATGACCAGTGGCAATCTTATTGTATGTTCTGACATAACGGTACTAATTTGTTATCAACAAAAACAAAATCAGTTGATCACCCCTTGAATTAGAGTTTTGAAAAAAAGTTTGTTCTCTTCACATAGCTCATACCAGCAAAACGTTAAAACTATCTGGCCCATCTGAAACTTTTCATTCAAAAAGCGGCCGCAACTTTAATTTGAGAGAAAAACTTTTTTTACTTACTGGTTAGTTTCTGAATTATCTTTGCCTATAGCCTTTATCTTTGACTTTTCTTTTTGCTGTTTCATGCCATAGCTATCTGGGTTCATGTGTAATTACCTATTATAATCTTATCTTCTACTTTATGCAATTTGAACACCACTCTAACCTACATTTTCAAGAACTAGTATTTTGCCTTGTTCAATTTTTGATAAAGGTAATCCTCTTGGCATTGAATTAAAATACACAAGATTCTCTAAAGATTTGTATTTACAGTGCTGGCAAAAATAGAGTTGAATTTCATTGGGGCAGTAATAATGTCGACAGTTAAATTGTGCTCCCAAAAAACCTATAGCTTGTTTTTAAGGAAATGTGGGAGTAGATAATAATCATGATATTAGTTTGGAATGCTGCAATTTTTTTTTTTTAAATTTATGTATTCACAGTATAAAAAATTTTCAAATTTCTTCATATAGGTGCTCAAGACTGGTGTGGCAGATACAGAATTTTGTTTATTTAGAGGACCTAGTTAAAGAAAAATAAAATAGTGCTTTATAGGGTAACATTTTGCTTTATTACAGATTCTGTTTCGTTAGTGGTTCTAGTTAGTACAGGGTAACATTCTGGTAGTTGAAAAACTACCGTATCTGCCATTTTTGCATACTTATATGAAGTCATTTTTATTTTTTGCCAGGCATACGGAAGACTTCAGAAAATATTTCACCTCACACACTTTAGATTTTCTACGTTTATAACAAAATTTGCAATTTTTTCTGCCTTTTTTTTGTCAGTGAAATTTCTTTACTATTCCAAATCTTTCAGTTTTCCTTGACTTTCCAAATTAATATTATGATCGTTATCCACACTCACATTTCCATGAAAACAACTAAAACATTGAAACATTAATAAAGCAATGGAAGATAGAAATCTTAAAGCTTCCGTTGAAAAAGAGTCTTAACAAAGATGAAAATTTTGAAGGAGCTGTTACTAATCTTCAGAACATTTTCCCAAAGACTTAATTATACATCAAATGTTTTATGAGTACTTAAATTTATATACAATTTATTTTTTATTTCTAATTATTGATATATTTGGATACCTAGCTTTAAATGAGTTTTTATAACTTGTTTCTTTTGTTTGTAGAATATTTAGAAGAATTGATTACAGAAGCTGGTTTTAAAGTTATATGTAATAATTATGTTTCAAGGAAGACTGTAAATGCTAAAGAAAACATTTCTGTACCTCGAGTTTACATACAGGGAAAATTTTTAAAACCTGAATCATAGTATCATAGGTTTTAATCTGCAATTTTCCAAAATATTGTCTTTTATTTTTGTAATTTAATAAAATAAAATGTATGTAACATAAATTTTACTTTTTGTATCTTTATAAGTCCACAGATTTCATGTGATTCTCTAATCAGGGATAATCCTTGGATCTATACCACAAAAAATTAGGATAATGCAGCCCTGTCCCTTTAAATAATATTCAAATATATTTCAGGGAAGTAAAACTGGAAACTGAGATAGGGATATGCAATATACTTTTACCTGTTCTCTATTTTTTGGGATCTTTTTTTCAGGTCTCAAATAGGAGAAGGTATTATGTTCAATGTATATATTGGTAGTCTCTAAAAATACTGTTCCAGAAATGCCATTGAGCAGCATGCGATTGCATATCATGAGGCATGCACACACACAGGCATTATGTTTCACTAACAGACCACAGCATATGTGACCCCTGTATTTAAAAAAATTGCCTGTGTCCCATACATTAATTAGATGATGTACAAAATTTCTCTATGGTGCTCCCTATTACCACTCTTTAGGGGAGGGGGGGGGATTGAAAAATTGACAAGACAGGGTTTTTATTTCTTTTCAAAAAAAAAAAAAAAAAAAAAAAAAAAAACCATGTGGTTTTACTTTTGAGTGCAAGCAAAATTGCAGTTTCTATCCCTCTTCATACCCTTGAGCAGTGACTGGCCTTCTTTTATCACCTTTTACATTCCACTCAGTGTTGACTCTAGATCTCTTAAGCAGGGCACGGTGACCTTTTTAACCACTTATACCCTGATATATGAATGCTTTCATTTTTTTTTTTTGGCCATAACTTTGCATTCAGCCCCTCCCCACTTGGAAGGTCTACTTGTAGCCACTCGGAAGATCACTACTGAGAAAACTCACTCACTTCTGCACTTAAGGTGAGGATTAATTGGTTTCACTTAGTGCACTCATGTGATAACTGCACTTAGGTGAGGAATGAATATTGTTAAAGATGCAAATGTCATATAGTTATTAAAAGTTATATAAATATCAAAATTGCTAAAATTTCTGGCAACCCCTGCTGCAGGACCCATGACCCCAATTGGGGTCGTTGTGGTGTTGTAACTATATTATCCCTTTTCAGCGCACGAACAGCAATTTCGACACTTTTTGCTATACAATGCGTGAGTGTTATTTTTTACCTTTCACCATAGAATGAAAGAGTATTATTTTTAATGCATTTTATTTCACAATTATTTGATTGAAGTATTAAATAAAGCTAAGAACAATAACAGAAAATGAAGTTGTTGAATAAAAGGCAAATCAACTAATACACCATTTTCCAAATTTCTTGTAACTGCTTGAAAAAACTCTCATTTTAACTGTGCTGACTTCAAAGAAGCAGCAGTAGCTTTTTTGGCTTTATTCAGAAAATCTGAAGTAAAAGTTTTCTCTAAGCAAGATAGCACCCTAAACTAGGAATCGGCCCCAAAATCTTATTAGACAAGTTGCACCTGAACTCATTTCTGTTTTTCCGAATAATACTGAAATCCCTCTCGCATTCAGCATGGTCAGCTGTTGAAATAGGAACATTGTGTTCGATCAAGAAAGATGTAAATAATAGTTCTGCATGAATAACGTCTCCGACTGTCTCAAGGGCAGATTAAATTGCCCCCCCCCCCCCCCTGAGAAAAAAGAAATTAATGTAAAAGATCCTAAATTGCTTCCATAAAATGGATGCATATGTCAATCTTCTAACTTCCCACCCCCGAGAAACTTTCATTAATCTGCCGACTGTCTGTCTTCTTTGAAAGATATTTGTAGACTTTTGCTGTTGTTAGTACGTTTCATATTTTCACTGTGTTTTGACGAACTCACGTGGGCGAGAAATGTCATACCTTCCTCCATGAGAAATGCTGAAATCACTCCGGCACACGCTACAATAAGCAAATTTCGCTCCCTTGACATATGATACTATACATGCCCATTCATTGCAATAACTTTGTTTATGAGTTATGCTGTTCTAGTGGCCATTACAGGTCATTTATCGAAAATAATCCTCAGAAAATCAATCTAAGTATGCTCATACTACCGTCTGCATCTACCAATGTCTCAAAGCGCGTGCGCGCTGATAACGAAGAACACCACGTGAGCGTGAGACGCACAAGTCACAGGAGAAAGACCTACTCCCTAGTAAACGATTCTCCCATTCGCTCTACTCTATGACGTCACGACTGGGTAAACCAATTAAGAAATACTCGGCCTTGCATCTGGAAAAAGATTTTTTTCTTTGCCTCAGTGGCAAGAAATATATTTTGATGTGCATTGTGTCAACATGGATGTGCAATGTGGATCATGGTGCCGATGCTACCACTTAGATCCATATTGAAAAGGCAAAAAAGCCCAAACATAGACCATCATTTCAATTTAAAACCTAATTCATTTCTTTTTAATATCAATTTCAGTTTTAAAGAAATATACACAAGTTAGGAAGAAAATATCCGGAAATGCGTAAAAAAAAAAGCGCTGTATGCATAAAAGCGTAAATCGCAGTAGAAATGCGTAAATTTTACGCGTAAAGTGTAAAAGTTGGCAAGTCTGAATTTTTGTAACCTCCCGTAATCCCACCTTTTTCTTTCTTTACTTTATCTCCCGTTGTCAGACGTCTCCCTGTAAATTTTCAAATATTTTAGTTATCTTTTAAGTTTTACTTGCTATTTCGCACTATTGCATCATATCTCGTGCTTGTTGCATCAGGTTTTGGAGGTGACGCTATCTTTCCTAACTTTCCCGCCTTTTTGCCCCCTAGTTTGTCCTAGAACTTTCTTTTTCCCCCCCAGGTCGGACTATCCAGGAATGACTTGAGGTGCACTCTCTGCTCCGATTGGCCGAGGGTGGTGGTGAGGGCGAGCGCACGACTTTTCGGTCAGTTTCACTGGGACATTTCAAGATGTTTAGTGGCTAGATCTCCCCCCCCCTTTTTTTGCCATACCGAAATGGCGATGCTGTAAAATTATGCTAAGTTAGCCCAGGAGGAGGGCACTTGGAGTGCCGCGTGATCGATGTAATTATCACACCTTTTCTTTTTTTTAAACGACGTTACATTAGCGCACCCTCAACGTTTCGTCATCTGAGGCTTGGAACAGCTCTCCAGAATCCGGCATGACCGAGTAAATTTTCACCACCACCTTTCGTCATCTGTGGCTTGGATCAGCTCTTGCGTGACCAGCATGACAAAATAATGCTGCCCTTTCACCGCTGTCCTGGCACGAGATCTCGTGGCAATTAGGGAGCTTCGGTGTGCGGATCCGGCAATATACTGCTGTCAGCACGTCGTTTAAGGCCAGCCTGCAGATGCCATTTGAGACCCCCTGCGGGATTTCAGTATAAGGGATGTTACTCCAACCACTGGTGAGATAAATTTTACTTTTTGGCTATCTTTGTGTGGGAGGCCCTACCAACACCGGAGGGACTTTTTTCAGTCACCGGGCTTGTGGATTGTCGTAGTAAATACATCCAGTGCCAAGAAATCTTGTTTAGCTTTAGATCATTTAAGCCCTTGGGAGGCATGTCTATGCAACACCTGTTTTATTTTTTTTCCATTTACCTTTCCTTTACCTTTTTATTATGTCACCCCCCCTTTTTTTTCATGAATGCATTGTTAAGTTCGTCGATACTGCGATATAAAAAATTTCTAAAATGGGATTGAGATTATGTGGCAAGCATACTACTGAAATTTGCATATATAATATGTAATGACAATTTATTTCTTTTTGGCAACGACTATCTATTCAATTGCCTTGGATTTGATGTAAAAGTATGTTTTTACCTTAACAACCCAATTATTTGACTACTTCATGTGTACCCAGCAGGTCAATATTTATATATTCTTGCCAAAATGTATGAGTACGAATTGATTGTCCTGTTTAATTGTGCAGTACCGAAATTAGTGTTAATTTGATCAAAACATAATGCAATTTATTTAAAGCAAGCAAGAATTGTGTCCTGGATTAGAATGCTGCCTAGATAAGAGTAAATTTACCCCCCCCCCCCCCACTGTAAATTGATAATTGCTGCTGTCTTAAAATTGGTGAAATATTCATGGTACTGCATGTTATGTTTAATAATTTTTATCTTGATCTAATATGTTAATTGTTTAATAAATGAGTTTCAATCCCATCCTTTAGCTCTCTTTACTTTGTCAACTCACACACAAAGGGTGGCAAGCGAAAGCCTGGGTTATTCTTTCAAAAGTTTTACACAACACGTTACTGGTTTTGTTTTTTTTAAACTGAAATTTAAATTGTAGTGTTCCGTATTGGAACACCACATCATGACCCACAGTTTAAGAAACTCTGGCTTAGCGTTATTCTTATCTTTTAACTTTAGTTTATTTAAAGTTATTGCAGATATTTACTAAGCAAAAGAGAATGATAAATCCCAATATTATAATTGTGAAAGTGAGTTGTTTGCGATGTTTTTATGCTTAAACCACTAAATCGATTATGATCAATTTTGGTATAGAGATAGATGGGACCCTGGAGACAGCTATAGGCTACTTCGAATTTTACATATTTAATTAAAAACCGTTTTTACGTTGCCATGCTTGGTGAGTTTCGCCCGTATCAAATGATTCATGTTTTGAGCTAACAGAAATGCTAATACTTCAGTGAAGAATCGTGTGCATTTGAAAAACATGAATATTATGGAAATTATGAGTTTTACCCCAAATCTATTTATCTATTTAAATATAAAAATGAATGTTTTCCAGATAAATCAACAGCACGCAGTGCTTTGAAAATTTGAGCATATGATTTTGATTATGCTGCAGAAACTGTAACAAACAATTGCAATTCATTATATCATGCTTCAGACTACAATCGTAGGCATTTGCCAATTTTAGGAACTGCTTGTCACCTTCACTTATTGATCAAAAGATACAAATCTCTGTAATGGCTACTGACTAACGGTTTAGGAAATAGCACTACAGGGTGTCCAGTAGAGATGAGACGGGCTCAGCCCGAGCCCGACTCGGGCTCTGTAATTCACGATTGCGTTCGGGCTCGGGCTCGTGAAAAAATTCTCCTTTGTTGAACATACTCCTTGAAACAGATTTTAAAAAGTGATTCATGGAATAAATAGATGTACTTATTTATTTAAAAAAATAGCAGCACGGGGGACTAGAAGGTGTGTGAAGCTCCAAAATTTATTGTAACCTATTAATGAAGTAGTTAATTTTATTTGTCTTAAGCATAGCAAAGCTGAAATTTCAGGCTCGGGCTCCAACTTTAATAATATTGCTCGGGCTCGGGCTTCAAAATATGAGCCCGAACTCATCTCTAGTGTCCAGTGCTAACGGTGCCCAATGGCTATTTCCTAAATTATCAGTCAGAGGCGCATATAGTTCCAATTGCAAAAATGCTTCAAATTTTATAATCCCTTATATCATAAAAAAATTGAAGTCTAAATCAATTCCTATAAAAATTAAGAAATTTAAATTTTTATACGGTCCCCTGGACCTATCAGTTATTTAGGAAAATTTTCTTTATTGCAATTTCATGCAGTTTAAAAAAAAATAAAATAAAAATCTACCCTTCTATGACCAAAAATTCACAGAGTTCTAGCTGCTTAAAGTTAGAGCAACTGCGAAATAGGGGTTGTATACAAAATGAATGAGAAAAATTAATGTACATGGATTTAAGCTTTGCAATATTTATTAGCAATTCCATTAACTATTATATGAATTTTCTGCTTAATTTTTTTTCTCAAAATTATGTGATGTAGATGTTTATTATAAGAATAGTACATTTATTGACGAAGGTTTCAGAAATTTTTAGCCAGACATGATTTGTTAGGCAGTAGGGGAAGGCAGAGGGACTTAATTTTTGAATAATTACCAAGTAAAGATTTTTAAAGTTACTGAATATATACCTTTATTACTATTAGACATTATTTGGAATTTCACCAAACAATTCAACTCATCCATTAATTGATAACTATAGAAATTGGGAAAATTGAATTCAGAACACAGAAGATTACTAGAATAAATGACAGTCATGCAAATTTTGTATTACATCCAATGGTTGGAATGTACAACACTATATCTAATCACTGAACTATATTTGTTCTTCCTCTTTCACTTCAAATTTAATGTTTGCACATTCATGAAAAGTGAATATAAGATTTTTAAAAAGCACTATTCTTTAAAATAAATAAAAATAATTACTACATGTAAGTTTTTTAGCAGTTATAAAATAAATATTTTTTTTAACTCGCAGAATTGTCCAAAGGTATGGAATACAGTTTAACATATTTTAAATAATTTATTTTTCATAAAGCTTTATTTTTAATTTTTTGTAACATACCTAAAAAGGTCTCTAAAAATTTTCTTTCTTAAACCTTGCTTTAATCTTTTGAAAATGAAAAAAAACATTGATATTTTAACTATCAAATGTTTTTAATCAGCTTAAAATAATTAACATCCTTTTGCCAGAAGTACTCAAACAAATTATATATTAAAAACCTTCCAGAATTATTTAGATTTTTTTTTTTTTAGTTTTTTAAAACTGAAAATAAGCTTAAATTGATGACAGTTTGTTTTATGAATAACCTAGCTGTTAACTTATGACACAGTTTGCTTTCTTAAGACATCCTTTCCCAGAACTAGTTATCTTTTGCTTTTAATATTTTTTCTTCTTTCATAAAAATGTTGAGAATTATAAAAAAAAAAAAAAAAAAAAAAAAAAAAAAGAAGAAGAAGGAAAACAGAAAATATATAATATGAATATTTAGAATACCAAATCTTGTCAATAGTCTGATTTACTAAATTCTGCAGTTACTCTAATTTTATATAATTAAAACTGTGGCGGAATAAGAGGGGGGGCACCTGGGTGGCAAGATTTAAAAAAAAAAAAAAAAAAAAAAAAAAAAAAAAAAAAAAAAAAAAAAAAAAGGGGGACGGCAAACTGAAGAACCGCACCAGGCGCTGATAACCCTAGCACTACACTGCTAAAGCAAAAGATCATTATTATGCTCCTTTCTTTGCAAAAGTATAATGTCTTTCAATTGCTTTATTCGCAAATCGCACGTTTTTTAGATCGATTTGAGTGGATAAAGCCACTGAACATAGTAGATGCCGGAAGTGTTGAAGTGCAGCCGCTCGACTGTCGGTCTGGAGTTTTTGTCTGTTTCATCAAATGTAACGTCAATACATGTTAGAACTCAGCTATGGCATGCCTTCTGTATCATCCTTAGTTATGTATGGTTAGTAAATAGCTATTATATATTAAGTATAATATGTACTAAGAAAGCAGATTAAAAAGAGGAAATCGTTTAGGGGGGAATAAAAACTTACTAGTGCACAAAACTATTAAAAACATAAAGAGCAATAACTATATACAGCTGACGACGAACTCTGGAATAATGATAAGCCATACGTTTAAATGCTTTGTTTGATAATTCGCAACTACTTATTTATGAAACGTAGCTACCGATTTTTGAGGATTGACAGATGGACTTGCAAATTTTTAGATAACTTAAGACAATTTTGATTTTCCCAACCGTATTTTCTTCCCCCAACTCCTAAGTGAAATGCCCAGGTAGTTCTGCACGGCCGATCGGGCTTCTCGGCTAGCGCAAATGCAAAGACAATGAAAAAGGCAGTAACAGTATTTCGATCTGAAAGAATAGAATATCTGAAAAAGGCATTTGTGGGAAAGATCCAATTTCATAGACTGTTTTCGTGAAAGGGCCGCTTTCAAATCGAACCTATTTTTATGATGGAGTTATTGTACTCAATCGTATTTCTGTGAAGGAGCCGTTTTAATTAACGTATTTTCGTGATGGGCCGCAAATGGTATGTAAGAAATAAAAATTTGTGATTGCTGACCAATAATAAAAATGTAAAAGCAGGAGGGTGCTAAAAAGACGATAAAAGGGCCGCCGGGCACTGCGCCCTGCAAAATCAATCTAGAGTCAACACTTACAATAAATGCAGATAAGAAAAGCAAAGTTTGCAAGCGTGGCAAAAAATTAACAAAGAGTCAAAATGACGTATTCGGCACAAAAATCGGCTAAAAGTGCAGTTCGGCACAATCGGTGCAGAATTAACATCCCTGAATAAAGTAACAAAAATATAGCTTATGCTGAAAATAGAATTTTTTAAACAGTTTTTTAAATGAACTGGTATTAAATAACTTCCTTCGACTGCAATCTAAATATGTACCTGTGTAAAAAATCTCTTCCTGTGCTTTGCATAGCACACTCTTATGTTACACATCTGCGATTTAGTAAGTCTGACCTCAGATGGATTTTAATAGAGCTTGGCTATAGCCCTCTGCTTGCAGGGCCCAATTATGACCAACAGGGGCCCCAGGCATTGATGGATTTGGTGGGCCCCCGATCTATGAAATTTTACTTTTTAATAAAATTTTTACATGAAAAATATTTCAGAACGACATTTGAAACTGAGGGCCCAAGGCAAAGTCCCAATTTGCCCATGCGATAAGGCCCCGTCTACTTGAAGATCAGCACTTTTAAATTAGTTTTGCTTCTTTTTCCACATTGTGCCAGAAAACAAAATTAGAACCTATTATTTAAAATTTCAGTATTTATATGGTTCTTTAACAGTTTACCATTATGGGACATTTTTAAACGTGGAAAAGTGACTTAAGTAACAATGTTTGCTGCCTCATAAATCTATGAATTTTGGTCGTAAAAGGACGATTTTTAAAAAAATTGTGTATGAAATTATATAAAGAAAAATTTTCTAAATATAACTGATAGGACCAGGATACTGTTTAAAAATTTAATTTCATAATTTTTTTTATAGAAATTGATTTATTGACTTTGATTGCTTCTGACATGATAGATTATACAATTTAAAGCTTTTTTGCAACTGGAACCATGTGTCTGACAAACTGTTTAGGAAATAGCCATTGGGCACCATTAGCACTGGACACCCTGTACATACTCTTAAAGTAGCAAGTTTTGCAGTATAATTCAGTAGGGGCATAGTCAAGAAAATATATGGAAATGCTTTTGTTTTAACCATACCTAGGATTGGAATCAACCACTTCGTTAAAAAAAATTTAAATACTAAAATCATCAGCTTAATAGCATATGAAAAAATGTGCTTCATGCAGCCTGCATTGAAGTTGATATGAATTTACAAAAAAAAAAAACTGGACACAGAAATTCTCATGACAATTTTTATTATTAAAGTTAAAAAATTACCTTAATTTAGTTTGTCATGTTAAAACAAATCCAATCTTGTGTTTAGTCCTTTTTACAATATATATTTCTTGTTCGATTGAATCTTTCTTTAAGCAGCATTTAAATGACTGCGTTCATAATTTAAAATTAAATTCCTTATTACAGTAAATATTAGCAACACAAAATTCACTTTTTACAGAATACATAAAAAAACATACATTCCTCAAATAATTTGACAAATATGTACAATAAAATGATAATTTACAAATGTGAAACATTCTGGTTATATTTATAAAACATTATCCACATGATGCAAGAATTTTTAATTTGAAGGTTTCTGTAGATTTAATGGTGGAACTTTGGACACTTCAAAGAAAACCCTGCAATAACAACATTTTAAAAAGTTAACAAAAAGTAAACATATTTTAAGGGATATCAAATCTTAAAATTTAAGTTTGCAGGTTTGAAATCTAAGTGCTTTCTGTGTATCAATAATTTAGTCATGATTGTTCGGATTTGAGTTTTGAACTGGCAAAATACAAGACACTGAAAGAGAATGAAAATTGCAGTTTTCAAATGCATGAATAGCAAGAAACTCAGTATTGTGTGTCCCATCACTACAAAAATACTGGAAGGGAAAGAACTTGAATGGGTCATCCTGCAAATATTTAAAAAAAAAAAATCATTTATCCATTATCAAATATAAGAAAAAAAAATCATGACCAGAAAAATATTTGCATGATCAGTAGGATTCTCCCGCCCCTTTTTTAAAAATAGTAATTTTTTGTTTGTTTAAGGACTAACTGAAGATAGATGAAAGATCGTCGCTGTACATCTCTTCATTTTTACTTCTGTAAAATTGCATATATATTCGATTTTCAGGTTCATTTTCTCCAGAAGAGATGATTCTATTTAACTGGTTTAGCATTGTATTCTTTACACAACATCGACTACACACTACATTATGAAAGGTAATATGAAACTGCTTATAACGTTAAGAGAAGTAGATTAGGGTTTATCAATTTGTTCCAAAAAGATTTTTTTCCCCAGAAAAGTGTAAAAAGCTAGGCAAAAACCATCTGTATATGTTATGCAATAACTATTCAATATAGTATGCTACTTTAATGATTAACTGAATTTCAGCTTTCTTAAGTTAATTAGCATGGGTTGCTGCAGTTCTGAATTTGTGGGTCCCAAGGAATCATCAAAATTAACTGTTTGGAGTGCCTAAAATTGGAAGTAAGACTGTTAAGCCGTTAGTCCCCCCCCCAATATTTTGGAAAATGATCCATTCAAGTTCTTTCCCTCTTAGACATTTATACAGGAAAATCATCCAAGGATCAAATTACCACCATGCAGATGTGATAAAACAGGCTTCTTTATCGTTGAAATAAAAAATAGCTGCATAGCCTCTTCTCCCCAAATATAGTTCACATATGTATTTACAGTATAAAAGTTCTAGAGAAATGTGGCAAAAAAGTTTATAAAAGAATCCAATAATGATCACAAACCGCTTATTAACTTAGTATTCATACAGAGCTAAAACTTCTAGACATTTTCAGAGTGAGCAAGACAAAAAATTTTTCATTTAGTCTACAACAAAATTTGTTAACCAAATGTTTAGTCTAGAATTTAGTCAACACCAATGTTTTCCAACAACTGGACCATAAGGATACATTACTGGTCATGTACATCAAATTTATTAAAAGATAACCCAGACAGCATAGCAAATTTGCATCAAACTTGCAGTAAGCTTGATTTATCAAGTCAATAAACTTTAATTATGCTTGAAATTTTAAAGCGTATAAGCTTAAATCAAGCTTAATTCAAACTTGCTACACTCTAAAAAATTTTCCTAAATACATGGGGTGCCGGTCAGCAAACTCTCCCCATAAATTTTATTTTTCCATGCATTTCCCCCCCCCTCTATGCTGAATCCTCAAGTTATTTTAATCTGTTTCCGTCTAGCGTCCGCGACTGGGATCGATCTCGGGACCCAAGGTGTGGGAAGCCAGCGCCTTAACCACCATGCCAATCTGACATGACTAAAGTTTGAAGCGACTGTTATGGTTATCATGCCGTTTTTTGGCAAGATTGATCAGTATTGCCCGATATCGAAAAGTTGTTTCAATTTACCACTGAACTTGACAAGAACTTTACCACTAGTAATTTAATTTGTGGATTAACTTAACCTTTAAAAAACTGTATGGTGAAGTTGCTGATTAGGATGTGTATTAAAAGAATAGAAAGAATTAGTGTGGAGTTATGCTCTTAAGAAATATGAACCTGGGAATGTTTTCAATGTTGATGAATGTGAAGCTCCCCCCCCCCCCTCTGCCTTGCCAAACAAAACGTACTGTTTCAAAGATGAAAAATGTGTAGGCAGAAAGAAAAAAGATCGAATAACAATGTGTTTAGGAGCAAACATGAATGGATCAGAGAAATTGATTCCCAGTCAGGAAAATTTCTCAAGCCTGAGTGCAGGAAAAATTGTAGATTTTTACTTCTTGTCTATGGTGGCAATAATAAAGTGTGAATAACAACAGATCAATGCGAATAAGCAATTGATTCAAGAATTTAAGACAGAACAGGAAATTTGCTGTTATTGCATTTTACTTTGTTGCTCACTACACTGCTGATGGCTTGAAATCTGTTGAACTCATTTTTTTCAACAACAAATAGTGCACATGTGTCATAACTTTTATGACTAAGCTGTAATCCAAAATTTTTTTTTTTTTTTTTAATAAAGACATGATTGCTGGAATTGACAAAAAAGAGGTCCTATTTCAAGTGTCTGTTAAATTATATTTTTTTATATTGACCAGTCTTTCCGAATATGATCTACAAAGTCATCATTGAAAATTGCTTCTGACATGCTGGATTAACTAGTAGTGTTGCAGAAACTGAAATATTACCAGATAAAAAGGATGTAGACATGTTCTGAACTTGCTCTAAAAATGTGTGGAATCATGGTTGTGCTGTAACTGTTCAAATGCTATATGCTGAATAATGACTAGCAGCGAAGCTATCTATCTCTAAATAATTTCCAAAGTTTTAAATCTGAATGCTGAAGGAAACAATGATGAGGATGAAAGCAAATGCGAATTATTGTGTACAGCCATTTATCACAAAATCACTCATAGCAGTAAAGCAGAGTTGCCAACCTGGCAAGGACAAAAGTCAGGAGAATTTATTCTAAAAATCAGGAGACTTGTTTCCGATTAAAAAACTAAATTTTAAATGATCAAGGATGTATCAACTGAAAGTACAGTTTGAAGAGAGAAATAAAAAGCATTTTTGATGCAATTTCTTGCCAGAAATAGTATTTTTAAAGCATAAAAAAATATTGGGTTATGTCTTCTATTAGGTAGGCAGTATCTTGTAAAAACATTTGGCAAAATAAACAATATTAAGTTAGAAAATTAAAAATTGGGGTCAATTTTTACACTTAAGGCATTGGAGGATTAAACAAAAGAATGTGAAAGAAAAATAATAATTTTTAAGAGTGATGGAGAAAGATAGAAATTGGAATGCTTTTAGAACCTGAAGCTGCACTTATTATACATTTCTCAGTAAGCCGAAATTTTATGTCATATGTGTGGGTTCCTGGAACTAGTTTGCAGAGAAGAGAAAAATGCTGAGAAGGGTTCCTTACCAAGACAAAACTTGAGATTTAAAATTATAAAAATTGCAATGTGACAAATGATAAAAATGAGGAAAAAATTAACAAATTATCAAAAATCTGGAGAAATGTACCCTAAATAAGATTTGCAGGAGATCAATGAAATATCAGGAGAGTTGGCAACTCTGGCGGTAAAGGTTTGGTGATTTTTTTTTTTTTTTTTTTTAAATGTTAATAATAATATTGCAGCAGATGAACATTTAAAGCACATTTGGGACCTCGAGAAAGCTGCGTTAACAATGAACAATACAAAAAAGACGAGCTTTAGCAGAATATTTTTGATAATGTTTACGTTATTTGATAAGTTTAAAATTTTTTAAATCAAATCATCTTGCAACTTTGTTTATTGTAGTTTGGGTCGAGATTTACGCTGAAGTTTACTTTTTCGCAGTCTTTTCCCGACTGCTAAATTAAATTATGGTACGGTTAAACTGACTAAACCAGATTTTCATTTTGATAATTTTTTCTAATTGACTCATTTATGGTCCAATTTTCAAAGACAACCAAACGTACTGTCAGTTTCGATTATATGGTTCATCTTTCAAACTCCCAGGGACTTGCAAACCATCAATTGGGAATCAATGTCTTTGTTCCTGTTTTAAAGTTATATAGCATTCTCAAATTTTTACTTACAAAACTTAGCTTAAAAAAAAAAAAAAAAAAACAATCTATATACTTACACATGCGAGTATTTTGTTCGAATAGTTTGGAGATGGCGGTTCATAGGAGGAGCAGAGATCAATTTATTTAAAGAATAGACAAGGTCCTTTAGATCAGCTTCTTTGTATCCAGTATAATACTCATGGGCAGGAGTCTGGAAAAAATATATAAATAATGCATATATCAAGCATCTGGGTTAAAACAAAATACTTTTAGTAACCTACACAGTAGGGAAAACTTGCAAGAATAATGAACATATTTAATCATGAAAATAATTTAGATTTATGAAAATAATTTAGGTTAGTGTAATCACTTAGAACACAAGACTAACTTAAGGTAGCTTGAACACCCTCCCCTTTTATTTTAACAGAAAATACTTTAAGAAGTAGATCTAACATACATTTACTAACAAGAAATGTAACTCATTTGTAAAGAAGCTTATTCAAAGCTTTACATATTTTTAAGAATACTATAAATTTAAGTCTGCATATATTTCTAAACTAATAAAATTACAATAGAAATGACATATCCATTAAATTTCTTAATAAAATGAACTATAACAGGTTAAATGAATGAACATCTAGTTTTAGTAAATTAGCATACCCATTCGAGGTTCTTCATTTTTATTGCTAACAATAATGCTGCAGCTGCAATTTTTGAATCCAATACATCAATTAAATCATAATCCATGAGAGAAGTCTCCAATATGTATCTGGCCAACGTTAACAATTCCAATGACATTCTTGTGCACTAAAATGATGGAAAGTTTAGAATTTAATAAAGTTATCTTCATGTTTAAGAGAGAGACAGAGAATGAAACTTACTCTTGCATAACGACGGAGAAACCGATAGGACAAAGGAATTCCCAAGTCAAAATTAACAGTTTGAAGAACTTTAATTTCAGTTTGAATCAACTGCTCACGAGTGTAACTATCATCACAAATATATAAGAAGTCATCTACAAGAGGAGGCTGTCTTTCCTAAAGAGAAAGATATGCTCGTTTAAACAGAATCTTTTTTTAAAATCGAGAATATATTTGCAGATAACAACCATAGCATACAGTTTTTTTTTTTTTTTTTCTTTTTTTTTTTTTTTTTGAGTAATGTTCAATACACCTGGAGTGGGGGAAAAAAGCACCTAAATTTTAAGCACTTTAGGAAAAATCAGCGATATCAGGGATTGAAAAAGCAGTGGTGAAAAAGCCCCTTACCCACCTCCTTTGAGATTCAGATATTTTTAATAAATTCATATTCAAGACTAGAAATTTTGCATTTTAAGCAATACAGATGCCCCACCCCTCCCCTTTTTTCAACAGACATTAAGTATCATACATTGATAATTTTTAAATATACCTTTACACACTTTAGTTTCCTTCAGTTATGATCAGTTATTTATACATAACTTTTACCACTAGGGGGAAAAATTATAAGTAATATTAAAAATTTGCATTCTCCTTTTCATTTATTTTTAAATATAATTTCAGAAGTATAAAAATATTAAGCATATGTATAATTTTATTAACAGAATTGTGTAGGTTTTCCTATGTTAATCCTTAAAATATTTCATCTGTTCAAAAAATCCTTCATTTGCCCAATATGAATGATGACCCCTTTCCTTCTCTCAACAACACTCAAAGTAGCAGATGTACAATAAAATCTCAATATAATGAATTACTAGGGACTGAATATGAAATTCTCAATTCTGAAAAGTTTGTTGAAGTGAAATTGCCGTTATTATTGAATTTGTACTAATATGGCTTTCTTTTGATAAAAGTATTCTACTGATTAATCTGAAATATTAGTGAAAGTGAAGTTTGTTGTAACAAAACCTTGTTTGGTTATACTAGTCACTTTTGTATTTTTTCTTATGGATTGCAACCACAAAGATATTTCAAAATTTACAGTTCTAAATATATCTCTTAACTAAATTTTATAAAAGTAAACATTTTAAACATAGTCAATGTATGAATTCTTCTGTTCTACATTTATGCGCTGTCGAAGTCTAGAAAATGTTTATCTTTCTGCATTTCTAGTTCCAAGTATTTCACATAAACACACCTGCCTCAATTTTTTTTTTTTTAGTATTTTATTTCTTTATGAGAAGCAATTTTGTTTACAGGTGGAAGAACAGTCAACAGTAAAGTAAATATACATACATATTTATACAGGGTGTCCCAAAAAAGTGTTAACAGGCTTTAATTCTATCTGTTAGATAGAAGTGGGTAGTGTAAATTTTAAAAAATGTTCAAAATAAGGTCAGAAATGATACTCCATTAAGAAAAAATTCATCTTGCTAATTTGTAAAAAGTTACGCTTTTTAAAATTTTTACTAGTGGACATACCTGCCAACCTCCTTAAGCCAAAAACAGGAAGACTCGGGTTGAAAAAACAGCAGATTTCACAAAAAATCAGAAGATAAAAATAAAATTTAAAAAATATTTTAAGATCAGAAGCCTGTTTTCCCCAGTGTATATCACCATTTTTTATTATTTTTTTTATATTAGTATTGTATAGAAATAAAAACAATATTAAATAATAATAGAAAAGAGCTTACCTGAATTTTTTTTTTTTTTTTTATATAAGAAAATATATTTCATATATATCTATATATGAAAAAAGATTGAGTATTTTCACAAAAATAAAAAACAAATAAATGTAAATTTGACTTTATTTTTAACCAAACTATGTTGAAAAATAAACAGATTAAGATTTTTTTTTTTTTTAATCTCGTTCAATGTAGCTTTTCCTAATAGTTCATCAGAAAAATTATTTTCAAGCTTTAGTTTTCAATACTAACAAATTTTCTAATGATGAATCACTGAGGGAAGAACAAAATGAAGTTCTGTTAACTATCAATGAAAGATTTGCTTACAAATGCTTTGACCTCACTCATACTACAGCATTGTGCTGTTGGCTGTTGAAATGATTACCTTAATAAATTATTTTGAAAGTGAATTATTAATTTACAATCTTTTCGCACAGTTTGTAGTACAATTTAATATATTGACTAAAAATTTTAAAAAGACTGAAGATTTCATCTTCAGGCAGAAGACCAGAAGATAGCTTAAAAAAACAGAAGTCTTCTGCAGGGATGCTACAGTCAAAACCTCAGTTTGTCTCAGCATCGTCTCAGTCAAAATCCCTTTTTGTCTCAATCAAAATCCCTTTTTGTCTCAGTTTGTCGCAATCAAAATTGCTTTTTTTCTCGGTATGTCTCAACTAAAATTGGTTTTTTCAAGTTTGTCTCTCAACCAATTTTATTTGTTTGTTTATGTGTGTTAAGGCAAACCTGCACGTGGGGTATCTGCCTAGCATGGAGAGTGCCTTGGTAGGAGGACTTTCTAAGGGGTTCTAACGCATATTCACGTTACATTTGGAGAAAACCTACCAAAACTCCAGATCCCAATTTTATTTATTTTATCTCAGTTTATCACTAAAATAATGTTTTCCCCATCAATTTGATAATTAAAAGAAAGTTCAAGAAAAAAGAACCAAACAGTATGACGATTCTTAGGCTTGAACCAGGGATGACAATATTTAGCATGCCAGAAGATTTGAAATGCAATAAAAATAAATTAGGGGACTCGAGGGGATTTTTAACAGGGATGTGATTGGCCAAGAAAAAAGTTAGCTGAAATTTTTTTGGTCTCCGGGGGGGGGGGGGGGGGAGAACAAAATTTTTGAAAATTTTAAAAGGTATAATGTATGTTAGCACAGTGATATCAAATAATCATGTTTTCATATTAAATGAAGTCAGGGGTCTCCCAATATGGAACTAATGATAAAAATTACATATTAGGTATATAAGTACAGCATAGGACCGATTATCCGGAATTCCGAAATCCGGAAGTACCCAAAAGCCGGAATGGCTGCCAGTCCCTTTTTTTTCCGATCATCATAATGAAATAGGAAAAAAAAAAAAAAAAAAGGTCTTAAAAATTTAAAGCAATCCGAAGTTGACCGGCAAAACGGAGGGGGGGGGGGACGCACGTACATACAGATATATTTTTATTTAGGTATTTTTTAAACAAAGTTTTTAATTTATGTGTTTGAATCTGTTGGAAGAATAATAAAAATAAAAAATAATACAAGAGAATGATTAAAAAAAAAGAAAATGAGTGTAGTTCTGTGCTTCCTACCTCTTGCATTTCTGCTTATGCGATAGCATAATTGAATCATTGGAATGTCGAGCCGGAAAGTAGGTCATGACTCACTAGAATTAAATAATCCGTTATCAGCCTTTCTGCTGTTGGGCTTTTTTTTTTTTTTCGTGCTGCCGCTTTGGAATCTTTAAGATTTAAATAAACAGAGCCAGCTGGCCAGGTTTTTTTTTCCCCTCCCCATCCTCTCTTATATACTAGCTCCGCAGCTGTAAAATATATGTGTTTTTGTTATGTATCTGTGGTAATTTGAGAACATATGCAGCTTTTTTTGTTCTTTTTTTTTTCCCCTCCACCGTAGGATTTGGCAACACTGAATCCATCACGTGCAGTTAATCCATTCTGACAAAGGAATAATGCGTTCAGATAGAGATTCGCCTAATTTCGAATGACGTATTTGGATGGATATTGGCTAGTTGGGGGGGGGGGGGGAAGAGGCAGTAAGACGAAAAGAATTTCTTTCCTCCCCACGTGGTAGCTACGAAATGAGCGAGGTTGCTGCAGTAGGTGTAACGTAGACCGGAAACTCAACTGTCAACCCACCCACCCCCCTTCCCTTTACACCGGGAGCTTTTCTTTCTCCAATACCGGCCGGAGGTTTATTTTGAGGACCCGAATGTTCGGCACAACTCTCAGCACGTGGTCGCGCAGTGCGCGCTCCCGTGAGTCAGATTCAAAATTACTCATGTTTGCTGTTTTGGCGCAGAATTGCGCAGATACGGCCAAAATCGTACCGAATGTCGCAAAATGGCGCAGGCCGGCTGTTTTGTCTCAGTTCGTCGCAAATGTCGCAGGTGTAGCATCCCTGTCTTCTGTCAAAACCAGAAGAGTTGGCAGATATGAGTGGAGTATCCCCTGCTAGCAAGCAGGTACATGCAAGTGTTATTATACATACCAGCATTTACGAATTCGAACCTGAAATGAGACTGACAAACTAAAACTTCACGGTAAACGACATTCTTAGTAAAAAAAAAAAAAAAAAACCCTGTTCGACTTCCCCTAGTTTAATTTTCCCTGGATTGGCATACAGAGTACCTTAACCTGGACACAATTTACTTAATTTCGCGAAAATTCCACTAGATCGGTGAGAAGATGGATTGCTTAAACAGGGTGGCTACAGAAATTTATAAAAAAAGTCCCCTGATCGTTACCAGACCCAGATAATATAGACAAACAAACAAATGCCGTACGCAGAAAATTTTTCTACTTTGCAGATATCTGATTAAAATTTTTTTTCTCCCGCAAATTTCTTTGTTAAATTTTAGCTAAAAAAGTGCAAATAAAATAATGAAAATATGTCAGTGAAAAAACGGTAAATAAATCATTTATTATGTTTGAGTTTACAAAATAATAGACATCAATATGAACTTTAAAGTAGTATGCTATTTTAAAGTAGCGTTTAGCCGTTTGCCATGATATAGGACTCAAGAGGCAAACAGCTTTCCTTGCAGAAAATTAACTCTCTGAGCGTCTTCGAAATGGGCAAATAATGTAAAGTTGTTTTCACTGCAAAATATTGATGCAGCTTTAAAATTATTTAAAAAATAAAATTTTTTGATAGGAAGATTTGTAATTATTAAAAAGTTAACTCCTAAAATACCCATAAGCTTTAATATCGAAATATATTTCATGATGCCTTGGTGTTATAAATAATTTAAATTATAGATGCATTGCAGTGAAAACTGGAATGAAGTGAACGGGATTTTACGTCTCAGCCGCTTGGAGGGTTAAATTCCACCCTCTCGGTGAAAAGCATATATGGCAGTAGTGGATCCAGGGGCTTCACTGGATTCGCTACTGCCCATAGCAATCTTTTTTTGGGAGCTAGTTTGCCCCTCAAAAGAGATTGCTTAAGGGTAACATTCTACTTTATTATAAACTTTAAATAGCTAAAATGATCATATTTTATTACTTAGACCCTTCCCCAAGAGCATGCACACTGGTTTAGACTAAAATTTTGATTTGTAGTACATTTTAATTGAGTGAAACAAGCCTTTTTTTTTTTTTTAAATTTAGACCCTCCTCAAAAAAATTTCTGGATCTGCCACTGCATATGGGCACCCACTGGCCTGCTCCAATGTTTGATCAGGCCCACGGAACATATCAAAACCCACATAAAGTTCTCAAAATTCTTATAAATCCTAATTATAAGGCCTGCGACTTTCATAACATCCTGAAGTTTGGCCCGTGACTTTGCTGACATCCTAAAGCTTGGCTGCAATTTTCCCCAAAGGTTGCCCATACCTGTTGTAAAGGGCAATCACCAGTCAACCACTAGGGATCACGAATCGGCACTTTTCAATGACTCCTTAATGGTTCACCCAGAAGCAAAGTTTCGACCCAAAAAGAGTTTCACATTCGCATTGATATGTCTGAATTAGCGTAAACTGACACTGCATGTTATATTGGGGGGGGGGGGAGAGAGAGAGAGAGAGAAACAATTTTTTTTTTTAAATTTCCAATGACTAGTTACAAGACAACTGAACATCACAAAAAGATAACAAAAAGACAAAAATGACATCGGTACATCTATAAACTCAGGGCAGCTCTTGCCACCCAAGAATGCTCCCAAATAGAAACATGAGGAAGAGCAGGGCATATGCAGAGATTAAGCAAGTCTATGTCCTCTCAAAGATCACATAAAGGGCAAAGATAGGCCAAAGTGACATTTATGCGATGGAGATGTTTGCGGAGGCAATCCTGGGCAGATACGAGACGGAAAATTGCAACAGATTTTATTCTGTGCCATTCAGGTATTTAAAAAATATGATCTATGGTTTATTACTATTTCTAGATATAAGATCTTAGAAAAATGAGGCCCTGAAGGATCTCTTAACAACTAACTTGATGGAATGGCAAGGCAGATGTCTGCACCAGTTGAGTATTGTATAATCCAGAACGAACCTATGACCCACAAGTTAGATGCTGTTCCACAACTAAAAATGAAGGTATCGTTATTTTTATAAAATTCTGCCACCCTGTTGAAATCTCTTTATAACTGCATTATTTCTGCACAGATAATTAAAATTCAACTCTGTATTCTAATAAAACCTATAAACTTGCTTTCAAAAATTCTATTTCTTTAAGCTCTTTGTAAAAATTGCACCAAGTCTAAAACTGTGCAAACCACTAGAATTCACTTTCTCAAGATCGGCATATCAGCCATTTTATTTTTTGCCAAACTAAACACTTTTACATATTAGTCTAAAAATCGTCAATCCTTACTATTTTGCATATAAAAAATTTCATTCCTGCTCCGATTTCCCATGCACACGATATTATAATTAAAAATAACCTTGCAAACATAAACAAACAAAAAAAAAATCATTATTCTTTTATTTTTACTTTTAAGAATTTAAAACATTATTTGGCAAAATCACCACACATGGCAACAATGATGCTTATTTCACACGTTTTTCACTACAGGGGTTACAATTGCGGAGAAAAAATATTAGCCTTTCTGACATGTTTTTTTTATTAATATCTCCTAAAATAGTTGGAAATTCAAGTTAACGGAAGACCTTCCTCAGAATTTTCCAAATCCACTGACACCTTGGTAAAAACTCAACTCCCTGCCATTCCGGAGGAGATAGGCCTATATAGATACTTAAATACACACGTTTGTTTAACCCCGTATTTTATTATAATAGATACAACCCTTGTACGAAACAATTCACAATTAGTAAAATGTGCTCCATACAGTAATGAGGTAACAAAATTTAAGAACTATACCTCAAAAAGCTTCGGAGATATGAAGATAAATATAACACTGACTTAAACCCCTTTTCAATGGCTCTCAAAGGGAAAAAATCCATGTTGAATGATCGCATTTCAGGGATTGTACAGAAATTATAATTTTTTTTTTCCCCCCCCTATGCTAGGAATAAACGTTTGCATACAAAATCATGTATAGTCATCGACTATTTTTCTTTAAAGATATCTCTGCAACGTTGTATGGTGAAAGGCTCAAATTTGGTACATTACCTCTGTACGGGTCAGTTTACTAATTGCAAATATTTTTGTATGGGGGTCGTATAAAAAAGTAACTTTTCGCAAATTAACAAGAGGAATTTTTTTTATAACGGATTATTATTTCAGACCTTATCTTTAACATTTTTTCAATTTACATTGCCCATCACTAATAGATAAGGAATTAAAGCCCATTACCACCTTTTCAGGACACCCCGTATGTATGTGTATTAATGACTCATTTTATCTTTCACTCCCTTTATTGAAAACTGTCCCCAAAAAGCGACAATTTTACATATATTTAAATACTATTAGTTTACAACAGCTTTAATCTATTTTTACAATATTTCATAAGCTGTAGAATATGCATCACATGTATTTTTCTATAACAATCATAAAAATTTCAACATAGGGCTACCAGGCGAAATACGTGAAAGATGAGATAAAATGATAGTCCATTAATATGCAATAATGAAACTAAAAAATTAGGGGGGTTCAGGGGAGTCTACCCCAGACAAGGCTCCAACAGCAGAGTTATATATACACACACTATTTCTATATTTGAATGTCTGAAACATACCGCTTTGAATCCCTTTCTCTAAACCAAGTTTTAGTACAAACTTTGGCAAGTCTACATTCTCCAAGTTTTTCCTGATTTGTGGAAAATTTGTTTAAATTGTTATTCCTATTTCACTAACAGACATGCCAAGTTTCCAGAATAAGAAATGTCTGCTTTTTAAGTCAAAAATCGCAAGATTTCTTATGCATATATTTTCAGCATAAAATGCACATATAATCAATATTTTTCTTAGATGTCATGTGTTTCTATATAAACTTAGCAGTATCCCACTGGAGTTCTATTAATTTTTTAATTTAAAAAAACTGCGTAAGAAACATCAGAAAATATAAAACATTTATCCAATTACATAAGATACATTACTCATATCTAAAAATTATATACAGATATCATACCATCAGAAATTGAAATGGTATCCAAATGCAATACAGCTTTAAAATTTCTAGTACATTTCTAGATAAATAATGAGCACAACACACTGAACATTCATTTATGCAATTTGATTTTTTACTATTTCAGATATGTTATTTCAAATTAAATGCTCTCTGATTGTCGAGCTGATCAACAGCTCTCGTTACTTTTAACAAGAACCAATATTGCGGACCTAATGAAGAAAATTCCTAAAGCCGCAATTTCTGAACAAAGCCTGAGAAAATGAAAATATCCTGTAGCCCAAAATTTGATCAAAAGCAGAAGACTAGGCATGTCTGTACTAGTACTAGAAGGTTAATTATATATTTTTGTGCTATACATACGAACATTTAAAAAGATGCAAAATTAAAAGTAACAGTAATATACAGGTTTGTACACTGTATAAAATTAATCTTACAAGAGATCAGAAAAAAAATAAATTTACATCAAACTTTGCAGCAATACAAATTGCAGTGGCACCAACAAGTTGAAGCTCCGATTTCTTCACACAATGCTTCATTAAATACCTATCAACTAGCTTAACAGCCAAGTACAATGTTTCATGATTAAGTTCAAAACTCTCTTGTACTTCAACCATCCAGTCCACCAGAATAGCTCTCATTCCTTTAGTCATATCTTTTTGGTGATCCAAGTACTTTTCCACAGGAAACAATGCCTTGGGGAAAAAAAAGTATAATAACTTAGGAAATATTTATTATAAAAAGAACAATAATGCCTACATTGATAACATCCAATTCAGATAAAACATCTACCAACACTGTTCTCTTGTATACATGTACAACTGCATAACTGATCTCTAAAAACAATCCCACAAAGGTATTTCTTACAATCACTACCATTACATAATCTGTCACATACAGTGGACTCTTGACTTACACAAGGATGCGTTCCAAGGCCCTTCGCATAAGTGAAAATTTCGTATTGTGGGATAGAGTGTATATTAGACATTCTGAAACACATACAGAGTTATAGTAGACGCCTATAGAACCTCTTCAAACAGTTTTAAACTATTCCCTAACTGTATATTACCATTTCCCACATAAAGTAACGAATAAACAAATTTTGGCACTTCTTTCTGTTAGCAAAGCATTTCATGTTGCAGGAAAGCAATTCATTTTTGCATTAAGATACATACATACATACTCATGAAAAACTTTCGTAATACCCAATTCACATAAGTCAAATTGCATTGTAGCGCGAGTCCACTGTATTTGCCAGTTGAGTTTTAATATAGGCTAAAATTAATAGCCTGTGGCATCAAACTTAAAGTAGTTTTAAAGAGAATATTCTTGTAAGAGATTTTGGGGATAACACCAGCAAATTTTTATAAAAATTGATATAATTTTTCAAGATGCATTAGAAGTGGTGAATCTAAAGTCTCGCAAACAAAAGATTTTTCATCCAATTTGACATTGCTCTATATAACTTAAATTTTATTTCTACAAGGGTGTGTTAGAAGTTTCAAAAAATAATTATTAAAAAGTTCAGTTATTTTATACAGCGTTATACTAAATATCTATTTTAAATAATTAAAAAAATCCTAATACTTACTAAACCTTATAACTACTGCCAGTAGCTTAATAAAAATTAAAAATTTCGCCAACTTAAATAAAATTATTAAATTTAAAATACGGGCCAATTTCTATTCTTCAAGCATTAGAGATTACAAAGGAAAGTAAAAGGAAATATTTCCGCTTTTAATATTGGTGGATAAAAGATTAAAATTGGAATGCTTAGAATGTGCAATGAAATTTTTTATAAAATTTGGGAGATTAAAAGGGTTCTTAGCACATGGAAAAATTTCAAATTACACTTTTGGTGAATTTGGAGCAAAAATGTCCAAAAATGATCTTTTTGTAGCAGATTGGAGCATCATCATTGATTTGGAGCAATTGGAGCAGCTGGCACATCCCTGTAAAGGGTTCAAACTAAGAGTTTGTCCTTGACAGCAAGAAAGCCGTTATTGCCACCGATTTAATTGTGCTCAAAGTGGATTCATTAATTAAACTGCCACAGACTGTATTATGTACTTTAATTCATTTTGATACCATAATCTATGAATGCTGTATACTATTGGCGATCGTACACTATTTGGTGGACCTTAACAGATTAATTTTGTTCAATTCAAAATTACTAAGGTTTCAGAAGTACCTTATAAAAAATCTGATGTGGACAACACATGACTTACTTGCGCGTCTATTAAATCAAAAATATTTTCGGCAAACTTCATCTAAACTTAGTATTACAGCACTATTTTTTCTTTGAAACAAAATAAGGTTTAGCAATTTCTATCCTAATATTTCAATATTGCCAAGCTAGGTTCAATTTGAAAGATTTGCTTCCGACACTTAATTTGGCGATATTTCACCAAAAGCCAACAAGCTTGAGATGGTCTGCGAGAATTTGGATATAGCCAAAGTAGTAATTGACCATAGATTTTCATATGAACTGAATGTATCCATACACCTTAATGTACACCTTGTAAGTAAAATTACCCAGTTGATTGTAATCAAAAGAGATGCACAGTTAGATGTTCAGAATAGTTCTCAATACAAAATTTCAACATTCTACGTTTAAGTTTTAGTTATGCGAAATGCAAATTTTTGGCACCAAAAATGATTATTGAAAATGAAATGCGATTATTTTTGGCACCAAATTTGGCAATATTTCACCAAAACTTGCCAAGGACTATCACAAATGGCGATACTTCGGACATGGACGAAATGACTGACTATTGCCAAATTTGGCACCACTTGCTAAACCTATGTGCTAATCAGTGGCATTTGTTTTTGATCTGTGCTGTTAATTCCACACACCCTCCACATGGTCCACACATTTTGGGACCATGACTAAAGTTTAGTTTTTGTATTACAGAAACATTTTACTAAAAATAGAATTATAAGCGGAAGCAAGATTTTTTTTCTTTGTGGGGGCTGGCTCTTGAGATTATTAGTTTTTATTTCTTATAATACATTTGTTCTTCAGCTAGCCATGTACACGCTGCGCTCCTTTCATCTGCAAGTAATTTTACGACTATCAAAAGTATGCATTTTTACTTCCTTGTACGTAGTATAAGGAAGTAATGTGATCCCGAAAAATTTTGGGGGCCAAATTTCGACACAAAAACCGATTTTGACTACCTCTAAATTTAATTTAAAAATTTTTTTCGATGCATCTCATCGTAGGCTAGCATGCACGATCATATTAAGACGTCTGCAACTTATTTTGACCAGCGGCGAGTCTACTGTGGCCAGTTTTTCCATGCCGTCTGTACGTACGTACGTATGTAACTCGCATATCTCAAAAACTATTGGTCGTAGAATGTTGAGATTTCATATTTAGGATTGTTCTATGATCTAGTTGTGCACCTCCCCTTTTGGTGGCAATCTAATGGATAGTTTATGTACAGGACCACCCTAAAGATTCGAAATACATTACGCTCTATGGGCCGAAATCCATTAAACTCTCCTAACTGAAAAGCTATTAGGCGTAGAATGTCGAAACTTCATATTTTGGATAATTGTAACATCTAGTAGTGCACCTCCCTTTTTGGTTTTATTCGACTGGATAGTTTATCTACAGGACTGCCCAAAACATTCGAAATACATTACGCTCAATGGGCCGAAATTCATTAAACTCGCATATCTCAAAAACTGTTAGGCGTACAATGTTGAAACTTTATATTTAGGAGCGTTGTAACATCTAGTTGTGCACCTCCCTTCTCGGTTCCATTCGACTGGATAGTTTATCTACAGAACCACCCAAAAGATTCGAAATACATTACGCTCTATGGGCCGAAATTCATCAAAGCATTTTTAGAGGTATTTGGGTATTTCAAACGACTCAGAAGTGATATATGCTGTAAAGAATTAGAAAATGAATTTCTCCATTAAAAATAGTGTCTTTATCATTTATAGTTCTGCTACAGGAACACACAAAAGATTTCCAATACATTACGGTCAATGGCAATTTTAGGGGCATTCATCCATTTCAAGCACAATGCCGTCCTACCACATAAGTTAGGTAATGGTCTGACCACGGTCACGCGACTCCCTCAAGAACTATCCAAAAGTCGCCAAGCTTGGCGACTTTTGGTGTACGCGTGTGCATATTTAACCCTCTAATCTCAAAAAACTATTATGAAATTTCATATATAAGATTGTTGTAACATCTAGTTGTGCATCTCGATTTTTGGTTCCAATCTACTGGAGAATTTATTTACAGAACCACCGAAAAGAATTTCAGTACTTTAATGTCTATGGACATCTTCAATATAATACAACTGTTGACGGTCATTGTTTGGTACATGCCCAAAATCTCGCCGTCTGTCCTCTGCGAATTTTGGCGAAATATCGCCAAATTTGGCGATATTCAGTTATTTGGTCCATGCCCAAAGTATCGCCATTTGTCATAGTTCTTGGTGAGTTTTGGCGAAATATTGCCATATTTGGCGATAATCTGTCATTGTTTGGTTCATGCTTAAAATCTCGCCAAATGTCGTCGAAATTGACGAGTTTCGCCGAAATATTTCCAAATTTGGTGCCAAAAATTATTTCGTATTTTGTATAACTGTAAAACTTTAACCCGTAGGATTTTGAACTTTTGTATTTAGAACTATTGTAATATCTAACTGTTTTCAATATCTTTTTTGACAGCAATCGAGAGAATTTATTTACAGGGTTTGCCAAATGACTTTAAATACATTGAGGTGTATGAATGCATTCAATTCATTGAAAGTCTGTGGTCAATGACTACTTTGGCTATCCCCAAAATCTCACAGACTATCTCAAGTTTGTCGGCTTTTGGTGAAATATCGCCAAATAAAGTGTTAGAAGGAAATCTTTCAAATTAAACTTAGCTTGGCGATATCGAAATATTTGGCTAGAAATCGCTAAATCTTACTATTATTGATATTTTATCTCTTTCAAAGAAATAAGTTTAGAAGAAGTGCGTCGAAAATATTTTTGATCTAATAGACGTGCAAGGAAGTCATGTGTTGGACACAGATTTTTTTATAATTGAGTGAATGAGTAAATCAAGAAGCTGAAAAAGTTGAAATAACACTAAAATATGAACTTAAAAGGAAACCCTGTATACCTCTCTTTCCAGGTAATACTGGAAGATATCTGAAGCATAACGCGATTCACTGAATGGGTCTTTCATATTTGATTCATCAAAATCTTCTACACCTTCAGGAATTTTCTTTTCTTCAAGCTTTTGTTTAACTATCTCGTCTCCATTGGTCAAACTAAATTAAATAAAAAAGTAAAAATATATACACAGTGGCTACCAAACTATCATTGCAATATAGCTTAAAATCACTCAGAGTGTGCCAATGAGCTGATGGGTACCTTCAAAGTTTGAATTTATAAACAGGGCTTAATTTGGGCCGGAGCTCACCTCTGTTTTTTTGAGTGAATTTTTACATATTAGGCAAAACCAACCGGAGCTCATGAATATTGGGCTCCAGAGCACACCATTACATATTAATTTGTCATTTTTACGCTTTTCACACACGTCTATTTTAACAGGCACACTACACAGGATTCGTTTCGCCTCAAGTCGATTCTAGCATCCTGAAACTGATTTTAGTCAGCTTAGCAGAAGCCGATCTATCTGTGACATTTCTTGGTGGTACATTTATTTTAAATCTTGGCTTTATGTATGATGCTCTGGAAGAACTGTTGGAATTTTCATTAGAGCTGCAAAACCGACAAACTACACACTAGTTGATGCCCATAGGCTAATAAGACTACAAATAGAAGTTTTTGAATCCAAGAAGCCTGAAAGACATGCATCCGAGGCCAATGAAGGTGTAAACGTTTCCAAGTTTTAAAATGTAGCTATACATGAAAGTGGAAAGGCTTTGCCTAAAATAGACCCAGGACAATTTTACAGGTGTTTAGCCAATTCAATAATAAGTAGGCTCCTTTCGGTCGAGTCGAGAAATGTTGGATCAGATTGTGAACAATTTATCAGTGAAATTAAAGTTCTAAATCCAAAGTTTTGGCCTGCTGCTGAATCGACTGAAGTGACGTATGGCGAAGATGAACTCATGGGATTATGCAAAAGATTCAGCTTTAATGAAAAAGCTGTTTTAAGGGACTTCAGAATTTTCAAGTCATCATCTGGAAAAGAAATGTAAAGCGACTTGAAAAAATTGATTTCAGTTATCAATTGTATACCCATTTAAAGTGCCGAATGTGAACGAGGATTTTCTACTATATGAACTTAATTTGTACTTCCCAATGGGCTTCACTTAGCATTGAAACTTTATCAAATTTGATGTTCATTAGATTAGTCGGTCCTCCAATCAACAAATTTGAACAAGAATCAATTGTTCGTTCATGGTTAGCTTATGGCCGTCACAGTGCTATAAATACTGAATCAGAAGCCAGGAAAGAAAAAGAGGAAGCTCCAGATTTATTAGCTCTGTGGAATATTTTTAATTAACACACATATGTGTATTTAAAAAGAAACTCAAATTGCATCATACCAAATGCCACATTTTTAAAAAGCAATTGTTCAACAAATGTTTAACATTTTCTAAGTAATTTGAATTTTCTCGAATTTCCCCTGTCTTCATAATTATGGTATATAAATTTCTTTTTTTCTTCATGTGTTAAAAGTTATGACATTATTTCTTTCACTTGTTTTTATTAAGTATTTCAATCACTTCTACATTACTTTAACAGTTTTTTTTTACTTTATTTCTTTTATTTAGGAGAAAATAACATGTTATGCCGCAAAACGTGCAAAAATCTAAAATCTGCACAAGGTCTGCTCCCAATTGACAGATTTTGGGTCTTCTACTGTATATTGTTCATATTTCGTCATGCTAATTTCAAATCATTTATTATTAACCGTTTTGTGAAATATTTATTTGCGTGATTATGGCAACACAACACTAGGGCGATCTGTCAAGGATAGGGGATGCCTTGGTAGGAGGACTTTCTAAGGGTAAAATAAAATAAAAAACTTTGTAAAATAACACCATAAAGATTACTTGATTACTTTCTAAGGGGTTCTAACGCGTATTCCCGGAAGTAGAAAGTGGGTAAAAGTGCAACGTACGTCGCAGAACAATCACAATCTTTGCAGAACATTTCATCTTTTAACCCATTCCCTGCTGATGGTGCGAAAACGCACCATTATCTTAAATATTTTTTTCTGTAATGAAAAATAAATATTTTGATCAACACAAATATTTTTGCTTAAAAAAGTAACGTTTGTTTTAACTGATTTTTTTCCATCACCAGTCACAATATTTAATTGTTTAAAATAAATCGTGAAATAATAGTTTTTTTCTTTCTTGAGACTTATGTTAGTTTGTGTGCAGTCCAACACGGCGCTGTTAGCAATAGAATAATCGTTATAGTTAATTTTGATAACAATAACAGAACAACAAAATGGCTGCAAGCAGTAAGTTTTATTCTAAACTTTTGCTACATATTTTGATATTTAAAATTAATGGTGCGAAAATGCACCATCAGCATAAAATCATTATTTACATTTTGATTTTTTTAAAATCTAGGTTACAAAAATCGCAATAGGAAACGTGTTCTCACTATTGCTGAAGCAATAGCAATGTTTGATGAACTTTTGAGTGATGAAGATACATTATCCAATAATCTGAACAAAGCAGAAGTAGATATGGTTATAATTCCCCCTAAAGTCAATGTGCTAACAGAGAATGAAGACATAAATGAAAATGAATTGCATGCTTTTCAGGATATAACTGCTGACATAGAAATTCAGCGATCATCTGAGAGTGCAATAATTACTCAACAAGATTTAAAAAAAAAAAGGTAAAGAAAAAATTTTGTGTCACCTTCAATAAATCCAAATGATATGAAAAGGAAGATCAGAGGTTCAAATGACTATATGTTTGATAGGCAGAATAAAGTAACAATTGTAAAGTGGAATGACAATTCAATGGTGTGTTTAGCAGCAACAAATTGGGATCAAGTGGAGCCAACTGTAATTGCAAAGCGTTTCAGCAGAAAGGAACACAAAAGAATTGACATTGTTACACACAAGATAATATCAAATTATAACAAATACATGGCGGGTGTTGATTTATTCGATAATTTTATATCCATGTACAAAACACAAGTAAAAGGGAAAAAATGGAAATGGTGGTGACCCCTATTTGTGAATTTTCTGGAAGTGGCCAAAGTGAATGCTTGGAAATTATACAGTCAACTCCCTCTACAGTCCCCCCGCACCTTCTGGGACCAAGGGTTGTGCAGATTACAGGATTTCGCGGATTATAGGTCATTTTTTTGTTTACATTTTTACATTTAGAATTTCCCTTTAAATTATAGTCAATTTACCGTAAACAAATAGGAAATGATGAAAGAAAATGCATATGCTATTGAATAAAAACACAGTTAATTGTCAATATAAATACAATAAATAATACAATTAAATTTAGAGAATTTACTAAAGGACAGATGAAAGAAAATATTTATACTGCTGAACTAAAACACTATTTTTAATATTAAATACAATCGCGAATACAAAAATAAAAGAATAAATTCTCTAAATTTTTTTATTTTTCATTTTTTTCAAACATTGCAGTGATTGTAATTTGTTTAAGAGATTTAATTTTTCTTCAGAAATTTTGTCCTGAAGCCTTCTAATTGTCAGTAACTCTTTGTCACTGACAAATGATTGCTTTTGCAAAATGTTTAAAGGGACCCCAAATCCGGAAATTTTTCAACAAACATTCTTTTTTTTTTTTTTTAATTTAAGGGCAGTTGTTTTTAATTTCTTTAAAAGACCGTTTTTAACTAAATATATCTATTATAAAATAAACAAGCTCAATCTGAAAGGGAGGAATTTCACTGGTCGCTCGCGAAGGGGGGAGGGGCATGCAGTGCATCATTTGTATATTTGATATCTCAGTATTACATTAATTTCAGATCTTGTGAGGTAATTTTCGGTTTCACGTTATGTAAAAATATTCTATGCCATTATATAAGCTCTAAAGAGGAAAAGAATGTTATCCTCTTCACACACACGTGCATTACATTTCAAGTGCTGATGATTCATTATTTCTGCATGTGCTCCTCCGGCAGTTAAATATAAACAAAGAGAAAGGCCATGTGGTCTCTTTATGCTTTTCTTTCTTTCTTCCTGCAGAACTACAGTTATGTGGAGAAAATTTTTGTTGCATAATAAATTGCTAGACAGAAGATCAAAAGGGTGAGGTAGGGGGAGAATCGGAAAATTGCGCAACTGTTGTGTCGTCTGCCAAATCGCGGTTTGCGTTAAAGTTAAACATGTTACATATTTTCACCAAATTTTAATTGCAACGGTCAATCTTTTCGATTGTCTCGATTATTATTATTATTTTTTTTTTGGTTGTTTGTTTCATTCAACAAAAGAGTAGAGCGATGTGATTGGACGGTGCATTGCTTCGGAGTTCGTTATTTACATCCATTCACTGAACACATGCAACTTAGGATATAAGTTTCTGTGTGTTTAATTACATGATAATATGCTCAAATATATGAAATTATTTACTTCAAATACCTGTGGAAAATCATTAATAAATGTCTTTATAACATTCAGCCAATCAAATAACTTCTATAATAGTAATACAACCAGTCAAATGCCGCTCAAAATGTAAACAAACTTGTTTGTTTACATTTGAAATATATCGCGGATTAGCGGGAGTTGACTGTACCAAAAAACGAACCAGATGTATATGAGTTTATTAGAGTTCCAAAGAATTCTAGCAACATATATTCATACAAATACTGAACAAAATTCTCAAACTTCAACCAGCCACACTAGGCGCCCATCGACATTTCAAGAACCGATTTTGAAAAGTGTTACTAAGGATAAAGTTGGACACATAAGTACGAAATCCTTCAAATTCTCGCCGAAGATGCAAACTATGCCATAGCCATACTCTGACACTCTGCAAAAAATGCAATGTAACTGTACATGCTAAGTGCTTTGAAACATTTCATAAATAATTTAAATCTGAATTTTCATTATTTTTTACTGATCTTGGAATAAATTCATGTAACTGATACTTTGGTTTTGCTCCATTATCAATATCTGTTTGTGTTTACTTTTTGAATGGTTTCTGCTGATGGTGCATTTTCGCACCGTTTTATAATTATTGAACTAATAAAGCCAATTTTTTTCTTTACAATTTTGTCAATAATAGGACCAAATTATCATAATTTATCATTGTAGAGCAAAAAAATTAATAAAAAGTTAGAGCGGCAGGGAATGGGTTAAAAGAAAGAATATATAAAGTGATATATTCTGCAGAGTAATTAAGGTGATGTGCCCTTTATGCTATGCCTTTTTTCTTCACTTTTTGTACAATTTTAATACCTAATTTGCATTTTACCATGGTCTGTGATACTTTGACAAAATGCCTGCAGAACATTTGCACCTGTTCGAAGTTATGTTGCAGAACACTGAATATAATTCTGTTCCTGGGCGCGTATTCACGTTACATCTGGAGAAAACCTACCAAAACTCCAGATCATTAAATCGACAGCCGTACGATGGGACCTTCACACTTTGGTCGTCTACCATTTTCAGTGATATAACAACTGTGCTATGAAATAATAAAAATATGTCAAATACTATTACACCCAAAAATATTTGAATTATTATTTTTATTGAACGTTCTACCTACCCCGTACTGAAGGGGTAGCTCTGACTTACAGTACGCCGCTGTATATGAGCACAAGCTCGAGAATATTGGGCTCCGGTACTTCTTTTGCTAGAAATTAAGTCCTGTTTATAAATGTTATTGTTTCAAAATGTTGCCTGGGGAAAAAAATGTCTAATGTCTTTAGAGAGCATACTAACATTCAACCTTCAAATAACCCACCTTTTTAAGGATATAGTCTGCAAACAAAATGAAACTTGGCTGCACATTCCTTGAACAAAATTAAAATAAACTCATTGGCACTGGAACTTGAAGGAATTGGAGAATGTCTCTCCAAATTTGAAATATATACATTATGATAAACAAGGAGCTATGCCAATGAGGTGATGTACAAAATTTGAAAATTATATCTTAAAAAGAGTTAAGATGTGGAGATAAAATATATGCCAACTTAAACCACTCTTCAATAATTCTCAAATAATCTTACAGTTAATTGCTACAACATTGTATTGTATATTATACGATATACATTATAGAATACAGTATTGCAGCAATTAATGGCTTATCATGACCCCAGTACAATAATAGAATTTTTTTAATTAAATACACTTTACATATTTTTGCAAGTTGCAACCACTAGATGCGATACAAAATAGGAAAACAAATTATAATATTACTTACTAGTACACGACAGAGCTTCAATTTATTAATGTCTGGTTGGGCAATTATGGTTTGCCCCACACTATTGAAGACATACCAACTTCCCCGTACCAATGGTAGGTGGGGGTACCAGCCAATCCTTCCGAAGCTGGGATTTTTTCTGAGAGAAAATCTCAATGTAGGAGAGTTCTGAAGAAATAGGATAAGGGTAGCCACAACCCTCTTTGGCCAGGCTGTCCGCCAAGTCGTAGCCAAAAGAGACCAACATGAGAAGGAATCCAATGCAGATGAATTTTATGCTGAAGGAAAATTAGTTTTAATTTGTTTAAGATGGAAATACTTGTTTTGTTGCCAATGAATGTGTTTGTACTACTTGGATTAATGACATTTTAAAAATTTGTTTTAAAGTAATATCTTACACATCAGTAATTATGACTAGCTTGTACCTGTTGATTTGATGTTTTTCATTCACTGCATTTTATCGTATAAATTTTGGAAAAACTACTTGGTAAATTACAACAGAATTCACACAGTTTAAAGCATACAATTTAATTAAGATCTTAAATTTCAATCAAATTATTCTGCTGGAAATCTTACCTATCTTCAAAAGCAGTACAATAAATTGAATCACCAGCACTATTTTCATTGTTTCTTGGAGAGCCTTCAGAAGTTGCATTTTTAGATTTGAAGTCTTCATTTTTAATGGCTGGAAATGAATTTTCACTGTCAAGTTTAGAGTTCTTATTTCCTTTTCTTGTAGTTATAGACTTCAGGTTAGTCACTTTTGGTTGATTTGTGATATCACCCAGAATTCTTTTTTTATTCCCACCATCTGGCAAATGATCAGCAGATCTTTTTGGGCCATCTTTAACAGGTTTGTCAGATTCCTAAGCAACAAATTAAAATTATTATATAGTACACTGCAAGACTTTTCTAGAATAATAATATATAAAAACTGATGTTGTAGGACATACAAGTGAAAACTCTGATCTTGGAAAACTGAAAACTTAAGCCTGCAAACATAAGCTAGGGTCAGACAGAGGTAAAATTAATAACTTTATAAAATACTAGGGATGCAACAGATATTGTTTTTGCCAGATATCCGGCACTAAACATGTATTTAGTAGTCATCAAGTGTGTTTTTTCATTTTTTTAATATAATGACAGAACAATAAATTGCAAATATGTTTCACACATCATTAAAGTATTTTTATATGTAGACTACTGTCAGAAGCAAATAAGTTTTAACCATGGCACATTTATTAATATACCTATAATTTTAGAAGTGCAAACTTTTATTATTTATTTGTTTAATAATAAGATATGAATCATAGGTATCTCTATTCTAAAAAAAAAGTTAAGGCCGCTGTCAATAGTTTGTTTGCCTATCTTCTCCTAAACCGTGGGGATTTGAATTTTGAGAAACATGTCCACGGATTTGGAAAATTCCGAGGAACCTGATAAGCTGACTTAAATTTTGAAAATTGAATTATTTTAGAAGATATTAATAAAAAACTGAAAAAATAAAACATAATGGTTGCCATATTTGGCATAAAATCATTCATTCCTTTGCAACAAGTATGTAATTAACAAATATGAAATGGAATTACATCCTTTTTATGCCAAATTAAAAACTATATGAAATAAATTAACTCAAAGTGTGTTACACAAAGTTGACAGTTTTCAAATAGTAAGTTCGTTTAGACAACAGGAGTTTAGAATTAGCGATTATTCGTTTTTCCAAAACAGAATAACTAATTGTAACTGATTTTAAAAGCACCATCTTGGCATTAGGTACGATCTGACAAAATGGTATCTTCTGAAGCAGGGTGAATCTAAACCGCAAATTCAAAAATATTAGAACCCAATATCTTGAAAATGAAAAATACTAATTAAAGTGCAGATTATTTTAAAGTTTGTTTCGTCCAGCTGTAGTATTTGCTACTAGTAGAAATATTTGGTGGCGTTAACTGCTCCATTATAGCAGTTACAGTACACTTTGGATGTTTGTCAGCGAGTTATGACCCCCCCCCCCCCTTGGCTATGCCCCTGATAACAATCAATATTTGTAATTGCATTAAAATAAAATTGGTAAACCTTTAGTACCACACAAAATATTTTTTTCTATGAGAGATTTTTTTTTTTTTTTCTGTGTGTTATTTTACAAAATTCTTCATGTTGGATACTTAATGATCTTACTAAGAATAAATGTAATGCAGGAAAGAGAAGATTTATAGATTGAAATCCATTTTCATTTAGAAGTATTTCGAACAGTAGAAGGATCTGTGGGTTGGTGCAAGGAACCTTTTATGAAGGGGATTAGGATCCCATACCACAAGTAATGAATTTTTCCTAGAGAAAAGCCAGACACACTTTCAGACAAGCTTTGAATTATTTTTCCCCCACTCTTTTTAGCAGTGATAGATAACTAAGCAAATCTTGCAGTTTGAAGCAAAACAAGAGCACTGACCCCCCACCCCCATACTTCTACCAACAAGAGGAAAATTTCACATTTTATGGTCACTAAAACTTCACAAATTACCGAGAGGTGGCAAATGAAATACATGCTACAGCTGCAGGCAATGTGGAACTGCACCTCATTCACACATGGAACAGCACGAAACACAGAAGTGAAAAAAAATATGAAAAATTTTTGGTAATGTATTGTAAAAGATAACTTACTTCAATAAATTTAGATCGGGTGATCATGCGATGATTAGTAACACTGGATTCCATCATCTTACTTTAATCCTACAATACAAAATTTAAATTTATAATTATTGGCCTTTTTTTTTTTTTTTTTTTTAAAGGCATCTGATATTAGAAATTTAACAAGAGAATACACAAAATGAATCAGGCTAATTTTAAAACACATTGGACAGTCTCTTTATCAAGATATTTATAGAAACTGGGTGTAAGAAATTACCCCGATTCATTCTATAATGCCAATGAATTGGCCGAAAATACAAAAACTCATACTTAATGTTAGGGATGCACCGAATATTCGGTTGGTATTCAGTATACTGCCTATTCGGCAGACAAACCGAATATTCGGTTCGGCCGAATACTTTAATATTCGGCAGCCAAATAGTAAACAAATTTTAATATTAACATTTGGTAAAGAAACAGTTTTTTTTTGCAATATGAATGGAAGTTATAGTACAGTACCATAGTACAAAATTAATTCAAATTTTTACTTACTCATGTCACCTTCATAGAAAATTTTAATGCAAGAGAAAACACTTGGATGTTAAATTTAACTCATTGCGTTGCAATTTTCTTAAATTTTATGACAATTACATTAGCCTTACTATTACTAACTCGTTTAAATATGAAACAGTAAAAATAACCTCATTATTAAGTATCCATGAATGTGTAAAGTCGATTAACTGCTAATTTTTTTTTAAATGAAATATGCAGGTTTAAAAGAATGATCATAATTGCACGAATATTTAAAAGTTTATTAACAATACATAAAAGAAACACTTTGATATTAAATTTTGCAGTACTTTAATTTCTGAAGTTTCACACTAGATGAAATATTAAATACTGTTTACAAAGAAACTACTTAATAGGTGTACAAAGTTTAATAAATTTTAAACAAATATTCGGCAAAATATGGCATTTGGTGCATCCCTATTTTATTTATTTATTTTTTGTTAATTAAGAAATTACTTTAGAAAATATTGAATTTTATCTGGCATTGACTTCTGACCACGATCACCCCCCCCCACCAACAATTGCGGCATTTATGACGATTTTCTAGCTAACGAAGCTCATTTTTGTGGGTGCGGCGTTTCTTCCATAAATTACGGTAATCAACTTTTAGATTATCAGATACTGTAGAAAAGCAAATAAAAGTGATTTCCCCCTTTTACTAATTCATGTTAGATATTGCAACTGACAACGATGCAATTTTGACATCATGAGTTTAAAATCTAAAAAGTTTACTTTTATAAAAATTCAAAAGTATTTTGTTTAATGCATGAGCTACCCTTGGCAATTTTTGAGCACTAATCTTTCAGCAACCGTAATAACAAAAGGTAACTTGCAATTTTTAAATCGTGGGAAATTCAAAAGGTGCTACAAGGGGGAAAATACTAATTAACATAAAACACACAGTATTCGTTACTGGCTTGGCGACTGGTGTCTTACGAATTCCCAAAAATTGTGCAAAATGTTGCCAAGTTTTGACAACTTTTGGTATATTATATATATATATATATATACACACACACTTTTTAAACTGAAGTCTAGCAACTTAATATGCTCTTGCACAAATGTTACATCATTAGCAAAGTAGCTCCGAAAAATGTTTGAAATGCTGATTACCTAGGAACAGTGATTGAGCCAAGATTTTTACAGAAGAGTAAAAATACTGCTTAACCTTTTTAGAAGGATATCTTCCTATCCACAGGAGTAATTAAAGCAACGAACAATTATGCTACAGTTTCAAATGCAAAATTAAACTGCATTTTACACAAATCATATATAACTGTTTACACAATCTAGGTACCCTGTTAGTGTTTACTGAAAATTTCACCGTTTACATTAAAAGTTATCGCAGATTTCAGAAAGTTGACTGTAAATAAAAATCATTTTCAAGGCGAAATCTCGCCATAATAACCGATCATAAAACTGAATTTATATGGGAAAGCAATGTGTAAAAATATGCATTCCGAAATTCTTAAGGCGTATTCTAAATTTCTAATGTGTGAAATACGCATCTAGAGGCATTATCGCAATCACTGGCTAGGAATAACCCCAGCATCTCAAAATTAGCTTTAATAAGCTCTGTTGCAAGTGAGTTTTTCAATGCTGTAAGTTTCAATATTACTCCGTTTGAAAACTACAGTGAGAAACAACCAGACTCAACTACCCTGGTCAGAACATGACATCATAAATTAAAAACTACGTAAAATTTGTAAACTCTGCCGCACAATTATACAATACCCTATTCACAATTGCAGCGATTCTAAATACCTCCTCGAGATTACACAGTTTGATGTATTTCACACGACTGAACCATGGAGGATTTAAATATTCAGATTGGTACATCTTGGATATTTTACACTACGGCAAGACTAAATATTTTGCAGCGCTTAATAAGTCAATCTGACAAGAACTATGCTTATAAAAAAAAAAAATGGAGAGGTGTTTTAATGGGAACCATTATAAATAATGTTTATTGTTTCTGCTAATGCATAAATTGCAAAGAATCATTCAAGAGTAGAAAAGGCACCATCAGTGGTTTTAAATATCTTAGCTCATTCTTTAAATTTAACATTAAAGAGGGAGAAACGATAAGTAGTAGTATTAGTAGTTTTGTTAGGTTAATATGAATTAAAGCACCGTGTACCTCATGTGATAGTTTCGACAAAAGGGACTACCTAATTATTTTTTTTTTTTTTTTGAGATTGTTTTGTCACAGTTATTTTAGGAAAGAATTCTTTTTCTACCGAGCAAAGAGCGGGCACGGAGCTAGTATTTAATAAAACCCAAAAAATAAACCAACCCAGCTTATGGGGAGTGGGACAGATATCCAAAGTGTCAAATTCTAGCAGCAGAGGTTTACTGAAAAATATTTTACGTCTTTATGTTTTTTAGGACAGTCCAATTCTGTTTTAAGGAAGTCCACAGGGACCAGAGAAATCTTTTTGCTCTAACAAAATTTTACTATACCGATATTGTAATATGATTTGGGGATTATCAAAATCTTCGCTATAGTGAAATTTTCGTTGTAACAGACTTTGCTAAAGCGAATTCAGTTGTAGCAGTAGATAAATTTAAGATTATCGTCTATAAAAACAAGAGAGAAATTTAGTTTTTGGTTAATACGCAAGGTGTTCCATGGGTTTCACATAATTAAAAATAGTGCGAAGTATCAATTTTTATGTTAAAAGGAACATGCAAGAACCAAGCAATGTGTTGCTCAGTAACACTCGATCAGTCAAAGTAGTTGATAAAATATTTAGAAAAAAAATATGCAAAATCCATAAAACAACTGGATTTTTCTTTTTTAATGTGATCCAACCTCTGGGTTTTGTTTGTTGAAATTATGACTTTTATGAATAAGCCTATTAGGGGCCAAATGCCTCGTGCAAAAAGCGAGCGTAGCGAGTCTAGGGGCCTCGGCCCCTAGTGATATACAATTATGCTTTTTTTTTTTTAGAACAGAACTTTAACAACTATATTAAATCATTCTGAGGTCCTCAGGACATAACAGCACAGACAAGTTCGCCTGTGCTGTAATCGGGACATGTTTAACACTAGTTATTTTAATGGTGCTAACTCATATTTTACTTTTAAAAACAAGTTCTATTGTTCCAATGGAAATCATTTTAGAAAGTTCTGAAAGATACTCAACAGTGTTTAAATACTAACAGGCTTAAATACTAACAGGCTCAAATTTTTTAGAGATTGTAATGCTATCTGTGGGGATTCTTCGGTTACCGGGTGTCGTCGCCAAGCGGTGATGAGTCGCCAAACTTTGAGTTTGGTCGAAAGTTTGTTTACTTTAGCGTTAGAGTCAGATGTCTGTTGTAACCTGTGTAGATTGAGTTGAGGTGTTGGATGATGCTGTATTTTGATGAAAAAATGCTCGGTGGGTTCATTGCCACTAGGTTGAATGCCTATAAAAAAACAAAAAGCCCAAGCATTACACAGTAAAATAAAATTAAAAGTTTATTTTTGGGGGTGAAAATGTGCTTTAGCCCACTGCTTGGCGATTGTCAACAAACTGGCGAGTTGGTGCTTTTCTGTAGAACGTCTCTGGGATTGAAACCTCTTATGCTGTGTTCGGGTCATAATCTCTGGGTTCCGTTATTTTGTTTTTTCTCGTTCGTCAATGTCCGTGTGACACAAAAGGCTGCGAGATTCAGCCATAGAGGAAGCGCGCTTGATTTTTACAGTCATTTTCTCAAGATGCACCGTACATACAGGAACATTAACAAATGTCGATTTACGAAAACCAAATATTTCTAAAAATGGAAGTATTTAAAGTAAAAATTATGAACTATTAAAAACAAAAGAGGAAGTGCCCTTTGAAAATATGCTAACACTGGCCTTCTGCATGACCCCCCCAAAAAAACATCAGTGGGTCCGGCCATTGCTGCAGGGGGGTCGCACGAAAATATGCAACCACTGGCCCTTTGCTAAACTAAAAACATCAGACTATCATGTACACCCTCAAAGAAAAAAAAATATATATATATATTAATTTTCAGTGTATGAAAAAAACGTTAGAAGTTTCACATTTACTTGAATATTTTTTGACAGGGTATTGTTATCGTAAGCTGCACTAGTTGCAGCTGCAACAAATTAGAATAGCTTGGATCGGATTACGAAATGAGGAAAAATAACAATAATGCATGCGTACAAATGCAAAATAACAGCTTGGTGACGTCATATTGAGCAAACGAATTCGTTACATTCATCTGTTTACATCACACAGTAGCTAAAATAACAAATAACAATTACGCATGTGCGACAATGCAAGATATTTCGGATCTTTCCACAGTTCTGATAATATCCAATTTGCAATATTTGGTGCAGTATTGCCCCTCCAAAAAAAAAAAAAAAACTTTGCCAAGCGGTGGGCTAAAGCACATTTTAGCCTTTTTGGGATTGAACTTGATTAAAACAAACATTCTTTCTAAAACAAAGAATGCTAAACTGAATCAATTATAGGTATAATGAGCTTGTCTAATCTCAACACTTTAATAATAGGCTTGAAGTGTAAATTTTTAACTATTCCAATGTTTTAGTAGAAGTTAAATTTAATTCAGGAGATACATATAGTCAAACTTTGTTATTGCGAGCCCGCATTTAAAATAAGTGGTTGGTTTAATGTTAAAAAGGTTTGAATTTGTAGTAAACCGGATTACTTCGAACAATCGGATTCAAAGAACAAATTGTTTCAATCACTTCACAGTCGTTGTATATAATAGACTGTATGTTGCATCCACTTAACGTCAACAAACGAAAAACTTAAAAATTCACAGGCTTTAAAAAAAAAAAAGTATGCAGCAATTTTTCAATCGTTTAGAAAGTAGATACTTATATAATACAACTTTAACATGTAGACACAAGTTACAATATTTATTTTTTTAAGTACTGAACAGACAACGATAATTTTTATCGGATGTAAACAGTAGAACATAATTGGGAAATAAATTATGCTGTTATTTACACACTTCTTTCTTATGAGCAATAATTTAAAATAACGCTGTTCAGATTTGAAAAAGTTATTGAAATAAGTACAAAATACACTAAAAAATAGTAGACTAGCTGCCATGAAATTCAAATGTACAAAATGAACAGTTTTAAGTACAACACGTGTTGTTATGTGAAAATAATGATAAAACATACACTTACAACGAAATAATTTGTTAAAACAAGAAATTATTAAAATTTAAACATATCTTGAAGTTAAAAACAAGTTTTATAAAGAAATAATTATAAATTAAGCAAATATTACTTTCGAATGTTTTGAATATAAAGCAAATTTAAAAAGTGACGTGATTGGCTGAAATGATCAAAGCGGTAACCACTGAAATCGCCTCCTACTAAGTATTCAAAGTCAAAGTAGTTGATAAAATATTTAGAAAAAAAATATGCAAAACCCATAAAAAAAACTGGATTTTTCTTTTTGAATGTGACTACAGCCTAAAAATATAATTTAAAATATTTATATTTTTTTCTTTTATGTTTTAAATAGTGTTTTATTTAGGTCTGCTGACATTTTTTTTCCCACTGAGTGTTCCTCTTGGAGGAGGTTTTCCCCGAGTAACTCGAGTTACTCAAAAGTGGAAGTTTGAACGCACCCTGTTTGTGTGTGTTGCAATGAAGAAGTAAACAATAGGGTTTTTGCTGAGGTGTATGTTGTGTTGCAGAAGATTAGTATTAAAGAGCTGTCACGCGCCTCTGATTCAATTCATTTAAACTTAAACTATATAGTATAAATAATATTCCATGAAAGTTTAGTTATTACGTGATAATGCAGAGCGTTATTAATAACGTTAAGGGAAAAGCATTAAATGTTGCTGAGTTTTTTACGCCTGTGCTGAAGGTAATGCTATTTTACACTGCATTTTAATGTGCAAAGCAAAATAAATGTGTTATAAGAATATAGTAAACAAAATCCAGCCAGATTAATATCACCAACCACTGGTGACTTTTAGCAGCCTTAATTGTTACAGTTTTCGCAATATAAAGAAAACGATTCCTCACTTGGTTATTTGGCAGTTACTATGGAAAGAGAATTCTAAGTAATCAAGTATTCTCTTGGTTTCTTGAATTTTCTTATTACTAAATTGGGGATAATACCGTAAGCGAGTGCAGGCTTAGTTGGCGACCTTTTTTTTTTTTTTTTTTTTTTGCTAACCTTGCGACTTTCAAGTGGAATAAAAAAGTAAAATTAACATAAACAAAATACTGTCGCAGAGCTATGCGTTCGTAAGGAAAAAAAAACTCCGAAAGATGCAATGTTCTAAGGTGCATTTCAGCAGAAAAATATTCAGCAAAGTTTCCATTAAAATTTTAAAAACACTGTTTAAAAATAATTAAAAAAAACACTAGAATAAACCGACTACCGCTTTTCCCCCCCACACCCATGAGATTCATGCAATTTCAATAGCTTCAATATACACAAAAATTGCACTTAGTAAAATCAAAATAAAATCAAAACTCACCACAAACAACAGAAAAATCTTCATCGGTACTTGCACATTATCCAGTGGTCTGCCAATGCGAGCGATTTTTCTCCAAGATAAATGCCGGACACATGAAATTATTGATGGTTTGGAATACAATTTGCAACAGTTTGCACTGCATTTGACGAAAAAATAGCTGGGCGGAAATGACCACCAGGATAATACGGAAGTACCTCCTCGTCTATTGATTCATATTTAACCTGAAAATTTTAAGCGAATTCTGAAAATTGGTATATTGAATAAAATTATCCCTCTATTTTGAAACCTTAAAAATTTCCAATTTTCTATCACCATTCTTGCAGTTGTTCACAAAACAACACAACATACAAAAACCCTTATATAAATAAGGGACTATAGAACAATAATAATGCCTGCAACTGTAAACCAATATACAGTAAAGCAACCAATAAACAAAAGCACATACTTCAAAATTTGCATTTGATTCCTTCTTTAATGGTCTTATTGTATGTTTCTAATTATGAACAAAATGCCTTTTTCACAAAATAAATCCATCAAAAACTGCAAACTTCAGGATTCTGTAACATGTGGATTGCAGGTCAGGTCACATGTCTTGAATCCCATCACCCATCCTGGTTGCTGTAGTCTAATGCTGTGCCGATAAGATATTGATCACTAGCATTGGGAACCTGTTCCCTCTAATTGAAATTTTCCCGCTAAATTAATGCATAAATTTATAATGAAAGCAATTGGTTTACTCTTAAGTCAGTTCACTTATTTACTTCCTCCCTCCCTTGGACACTTAAAACAATCACAATAAGGTAAAATCATACTAGCCGGTGCACACCCCATGTAAACACGGCGACAGTCGCTGGAGCTTGGCGGCCACCAAGCTCCAGCGACTGTCGCCAACCATTTTCCACGATCAGCACATTAAAATTGCAAATATATTCCACTAAAAATGAGCAACCAGTGGACCGTTTTTAACTAAAAAAACCTCAGTGGATTCAGCAACTTAGCTGTACAGCTATCTAAACTAGGCAACCAGTGGACCGTTTTTAACTAAAAAAAACCTCAGTGGATTCAGCAACCTAGTTGTACAGTTATGTAAACTAGGCAACCAGTGGCCCATTTTTAACTAAACAAACCTCAGTGGATTCAGCAACCTAGTTGTACAGCTATGTAAACTGGGCAAACACTGACCCATTTTCAACTCAAAAAAAAAAAAAAATGTCTGTGGATTAAACAACCTAGTTGTACACCTCATATAAAGTCAGTATGATTAGAATAGCACGTAAATAGCACTTACGAAAACAAACACATCAAATATCAATTTAAAATTCACATTAAAAACCTTAAACATTGCAAAAATTCGTTAAAAAAGAGCACTTACCTTTATTTTTTTTTTAAATAGCCACTCAGAAATGTCCCTAACACCCACCGGCTTATAACGTAACACCAGCATGCTTTCTTTTATTTACTTTGATATTGACATTGCATTTCTAACAAACACACACACCGTCCGATAATGTAAAACCAACATGCTTCTTTTATTTAGTTTTATATTCACATCCTATTTCTAACAAACACACACACACACTTTCTTTTCATACAATAACATAACACATTTCATTCCCTTCCATCCATAACTGAAACAATTTCAAATTCCCGATGATGTACAGGTTTTTTTTATGGTTGCCAGCGTAAAGAATCGTCGGCAGGGTACTTCACTCCAGCTGAGCATTGCCCATGATGGCGCGAGAGCCAACGCCAAATCAAATTTGTAAACAAAACATCAAAATGTAAACAGCACCGTATACGGAATATAGTCCCACGATAAGTCTCAGTCACTCTGTTAGGTACGTTTCATTTTTTTGCTGACTCTTGAGTAGTTTCCATAGAATATCATGTAAATTCACTTAATCTTCTTTAAAGATTCCATTTCTAGGTAACATTACAAGCAAATCTATTTAAATGTAAAACTGTTGAATAATCAAAACAGTTACTACCTCATCCAATTTTTTTTATAGAGGTACATCATGCTTATGTCTTAGGTACCAATGCAGTGAAGTAAAAAAAAAAAAAAAAAGAAAGTTGAATAATCAAATCAGTTACTATATCATCCAATTTTATTGATAGAGGTACGTACTAAGATAGAAGTTCATACTACAATAATACTAAGAAAACAAATAAAATTGAAATTTCATGTCTAAATAAAGGTAAATAATGACTAGTCATTTTCATCATGTAATTGATCATGCCAAAAAGGAATATAAAGGAGATGTGTCCAGACGAGGGTGAGTTAGAGTAGGCAAGAGAAATATAAACTTTGTTTGCATAAGTTTGTAAATAAAGTTTCTGACAAACTTTCTAAAATTCCCATTAAAATCTCTATTAGGCCATAGTCTTTCATATTAGCATTGTTACAATAACTCCTTCTTGTGGCCTTCTTCAGAAGTCTTGCCCATTCCATGCACCTCCCAGAAATTCACCTCCAATTTTTTTTTTTTAAATGGTGAAATCCTCATCCAGGCAATACCTCCATTTCTTAGTCTTTCCTCTTGATCTTCCACAAAAAGGAGTTGTGTTAAAGACCTTAAGAGCTGTTCTCTTTCTGCCACCATTCTCAGGCGATGACCTGCTTGTCTCAGTCTACTTAAATTTTGTAGATTTATTAATATACTCATTTTTATAGATTTTGTAAGGATAATGAATTATAATGAATATTCTAATTTCTGTAGAGGTGGCTGAAATAGTCTTGCTTCCAGCCAGTTAGGGGTCATTCATTAATTACGCAAGGAGGATTTTTGCCATTTTTGACCCCCTCCCTACCCCTATGTAAAAGCACATCAGATTCCTTGGGCTCCCCTCCCCATTCTTCCATAAGATTTTATCTGGTTTTAGAAAAGGATCAATTGCACTAAAACTCATAATTTGACATAAATCAAAGATTTTTATTTTTTAAAAGATAACTGTGTGTGTAGCATCATGGGGATTGCCCATGCCGTTTGGCTTCAAAAATAGACACATTAAGATTTTGAAAACTTAATATGCAATAAAAATATGTATAAATGAAATTTTACATTAAAAAAGAAAAGATAGATCTCAGAGTTGTTTTTCCTAATGCTTAGCTCTCATATATCCATCGTTCTATGTTAGAAATGGTGCATTTCAACTTATAAAATCTTATGTAAGAATGGCTTTTACCCCCTTCCCCCTTCGAGATAAGGACATGCAGAAATTTTGGAAAATATACATATATGGAAAATATACATATATTTACATATTTAATGAATGGCCCCTTATGTTAATGCATAGTTTAGAAGTACAGTTTGAATAAAATACCACTTTAAATATTTTTTAGTCACCCTAATATTTTTAACTGAAGAATTTTTTTTTTTTTTAAGTAGTTGCAAAATTTTTTTTTCTATTTTTGCTTTCACTACTAATGAAGTTATTCAGTTTTATTCTTTAGTATTGAGACTTTAATTTTATTTACATTGAATATCATTTGTGCTTTCAGGAGTCAAAATTTAAAGAGACTGGTGTGTTAACTCCAGATGAGGTAAGTTTGCATTTTTTTCCCCCTTTAAATGTGGGGTAGGAGGAAAATTTTTATCAAAACCATATAATGGGATAAACAGGGTTTGAAAGAACCCAATCATTAGGCAACTAAAAAATATGCCTTAGTGACAGGCTTTTATTTTATTAATATAATTCAAATATATATATGTAGTTCCTAAAATCTTTTGCTGGCTCCCAAGCAGTGATTGATCTGGGATTTTTTTCAGAAGAGTAAAAATACTCCTTAACCTTTTTAGGAGTATTTTCTTTTCCAAAGGAGCAATTTAGACAACATACAATTATGCTACATTTTCAAATCATAAATAAATTGCATTTAACACTTAAAGAATAACTGATTATGCAATCTAGGTACACTGTTAGTGTTAACTGTAAATTTCACTGTTTACATTAAAAGTTATCGCCGATTTCAGAGACTCGACTGTAAATAAAAATAAAAAATCATCTTCAAGGGAAAATCTCCCTGTAATTACCAATCATAAAATGAAAATTTATATAGAAAAGCAACACATAAAAACACGCATTCCGAAATTCTTAAAGTGTATTCTGAATTTCTAAGGTATGAAATATGCATCTAGAGGCATTATTGCGATCACTGCTCCCAAGACTTTGCAACTATGACTGGCATGCTTATCTAACATTTTTTAGCCAAGAACATAAAATTTACCATTATGTGAGAATGACCTTTTTTTTTTAAACATAAAAGCAAATTCATATTAAAAATTATGTTTCTCACAGAGCCAGGAAAATGAGTGAACAAAGAATTACTTTTAATACTTTCAGTTCTTAGCCTTAGAACTATATTATTTTGTTTTCAATAAGTATTTGCATGCCACTCTTAAAAGTCTACTTACCGCACTGTGGCATACTTATCGCAGGTTCGTCATACTGTAGGACAAACACACACACACACACACACCTGCATACAATGGATTTATACAACACAGTGGAAAAATTGTGATTGTGATCCAATAACATGCTAATACTAAGATAATGCTCATACAACACAGGAAAAGAATAAGATGCTCATGTATGCTAAGATGAGATACAGTTCATATATGTGTGTTGAAAGTGCATGAATACACATTAGAACCCCTTAAAAAGGCCCCGACCAAGACACCCCACCGCCACCACATACACGCATGCTTCTCAAATAGGCTTGTCGTAACTCAGCTCAAAACTCAATGCGATTCGTACAGCACGAATTCACATAACATGAAACATTACTGTGCTATAAAGGATCTGCTGTACAGTATTGTTTCGTTAAGCAAAATGTCCTACTGCATTTTAATAGAATTTAAGGTTTAATTAATCTCTATACTATTTTGGCTATTTTATCTGTGAACACTTTATTACAGATAAAACTGCATTGGTGTTTATCATTCAAATCACATTAATCTTGTCAATAATAATAATTTACTGTTTTTCTTGTTTTGTATTTCTTTTATTTTTCATTTATAACATAATTCAATTGCAGTTTGTATTTGCTGGTGATCATCTTGTTCACCATTATCCTACCTGGCAGTGGGCTAAAGGAGATGAAGCTAATCTAAAAGCATATTTGCCTCCTGATAAACAATTTCTTGTGACGAGAAATGGTATACATTAGAAAATAATTTTAAAAGTACATTTTTCAATATTTTTTTTATTACTGTCTGTATTTCTAATAACTAAAACACTGAAAAACTTAAAGCATTCTCATGGGAAATATGCATGATTTAAAAGTTTTCTTCTCTTCATAAAGCAACTTTATATTTCTTGAAATGTGAATAAGGAATTTTTACAGTTGTGTCTATTTTTTAAATAATTTATACTTTAATGAGTGACCTTCACTTTTATAGGGATGCCACATTTCCACCCAGCACCAGATTTCTCCTATTTTTATTAATCCTTGAAATTCCATTAGATGCATTTGCCAAATTATGAAGATTGAAACCCCTGATCCCAGGCATGAAAGTTTTCAGTCTTTTGACTGAATTCAGTCTTTTTTCAACATCATTCGGCTGTTTTTGAGATCTATGCAAATGAATTTAGTCATACTGAATACAGTGATACAATGAATATTAGTTAGTTTAATAATGAGTACATATGAAAGAATTACAGGTAATGTGTTAATTGCATAGTAATTTATTTGTTCTGTATGATCCATAGCAAAGTTCAGTCTTTTTAGCTGTTTCGTGCTTTCATGCCTGTGATCCCTGAGGGACGTGCTAGCTACTAAAGATAATAATGTTCTGTATTTTTATTACTTAGGTCTATACAATTGACAGTAATGCTCAAACTCAGCCCAGATTTTTTATTTTTGAACATGGAAACTTTTTGTCTAGTCAGTTGTCCTTTAGGTTAGGACAAATCAATAGATAGATATACAACCTGCACTGGAGCTCAGCATGCCTATTTTGCTTCTGGCAGTAAGGTCTCTAAACAAGTTAAAATCAACCATGGCTGCATGCAATACTACAGAAGTTAAGATTTAATACTGCAGCAAATGCATCAGTACAGAATTCCTTGCGGCTGTCCGTTTAAGTGTGGATATGTTAGTGTTTTCAAGAAAGGCTTTTGATTCTTATAATATAATATTAATTAAATGATAACATTACTTATGGTCACATTAAACAGACACTAATGTAGTGTTTTTGCTTTTGTGTCTCTTAAAGATTTGTTTTGAAATTTGTGATTAGATTAAAGCAGTGACATAGCAAGAGAAATTTTTCTTAAGAAGGGTAGGGTTATGACTACTGGAGCATTTATATATATATATAAACAGTAAAGCACCAGTTATAAGTCTTTCAAGGGACCGATCTAAAACGACATATAAATGAAAAGACATATAATTAATAAATAACAGGTAAAATTAATAAACAATTAACAGGTTTAACACTACTAATGTGAATTTATGTAAGTATAATAATTTGAAGTTTTTTTACAGGTATTCATACAATGAAAACAATAACTAAATTTAAAAAGCACAACATTTATCATAAAAGTGAGACAAATCACACACATACCTTTAATGAAATATATATTAAATGCTGCCTATCTTTAATATTAATTTAATGCACACTGCATACCAATTATGTGATTTGTGTTCTATGCACACATTCAATTTTAAAGTCTTTTATAGTTGTCTGATTGTCTTTGATTATAAATTACAGTATTACTGATTGTATTAAGTTCATGAAACGTTTTTTTCACTCGTATTCCAACAAAATTTTTCAACATAATCGAGTATGTTTAAAGGAAGAAGGTAATAGGCACCACCTTCCTAAAATCCTTTATTACTCCTTTATTAGACATTCTGTTCAGAAAAAATTTCTTCCTAAACAGGAAAATAATGACTGAGACATAAACGATGTATAATCAAAATTGTGCGTCTTATAAATGAAGTATTTTTGCACTTGAATAGGAATAAATTCAGACTTCACAAAAACGATGTATAAATGAGAAACTTATAAACGGTGCTTTACTGTATATATGTGTGGGGGGGGGGGAATTGTAACTAGGGATGTAACGGATATCCAGTATCCGGCCTATCTGGCTGATTTTTCAATATCCGATATACCATTAGATATCCAAATCATAACTACCAGATATCTGACTTCTCTGCTGGATATCTGGCTATATACTACTAAAGTTCTATCGACAATATACATAGCACAGGATGGAAAATTATAGTGTAACATTCTTGATAAAGTGATACATAAAACAGAGGGATTTATATTTTTTAACTGAAAAAAAAGCGAATTTAATGCTGGAAATGGATCATTCAAAATAAACACACAATTTCAACATTTGCTCAGTTGTTTTTTAGCACATTTATAACTACTTAATCTAATATTTAGAGTTGATTTCATTCTGCAAAGTGCCACTTAGCAGACATTTTCTGAACTAAAATATATATATATATATATATATATATATGAAGTGTCAGATATTCCAATAAAGTTCCAGCATTGAGGCAGGTAAAACAGTTTATTGAACATTATCTTTAAGTTTAAGTTACAGTATAGAGTGAGAAGAGGTGAGGAGAGATGGGTACAAAAATCTGTGTGGACTAGTTAAGCAGTTCTAGTGGCAGAAAAATCTCTCGATTTTCGAGGTGTAGGCATATTTACACTCACTATACCACGTGGTTTGCTAAGACATAACTCCGCCTCTCTCTTATCTCTAATCGAATTACATACATTTATTAACATGACCTGCATCCGGGGTTACAAAGCCATGGAAACACGTGTACACTGAAAGAACTCAGAATTGACGACCTGGTGTCTAGCAATTAACTAAAGAAATAAAACATAGCTCCAGAGCGCGCGTGGCAAGTATGACAGGAAAGCAAAACTTACAGTGAAAGTACCTGCTTGAACAATACCCAAACTAGTAAAACCCAAAGTACCTTTTTATACATTACATATATATACATATATACTTAAGAACATCTCGTATAATATCCATGTGCAAATTTGGAGGCGATCTTCTCATCCTTTTCGACTGTAGACTGCTGTTTACAGGGAAAGTTTAATTATGTACTGTTTAGAGTTGATTATGTTTACAATGTTTCTCAATCTTTAATGGCTGACAGCACACTGAAAATATCTAGAATTATTTCTGGCACGCTTGAACATAAAAATTGCAAAGGTTGTGTGATACAAAAAATTGATAAATACAAATAACTTTAAAAAATTGTTTATTTACCCGAACCCCCCCCCCCCCAAAAAAAAAAAATAATAATAATAATAATAATAATACATTCAATGAAAGGGCTAAGCCTGATTTTGCATGGGTCTTGCTGCAAACAGCTGTTTCAAAAATTGGCAGAACGGTTTTCCATGCTATGAAATAAAAGTTATGCTCTTTTTGGTGTATAGCTTACTGAAAGTGAACAAAACGGGACATGATAAATAGAAAATGTCATATCGCTGATATGACACCACACAGTTTTAATAGTTTTTCAAAAGCCCTGGTGGCACATTAGACTATATATCGCGGCACATCAGTGTGCCGTGGCACATAGGTTGAGAAACACTGGTTTAGAGTATCATTTGAAAAATATGTGCATTCAGTATATGCAATTTCTCTCATTCCCAGAAATAATGCAATTTTACATTCTCCCCACATGGAGTTTCTCCAATATTTTTAATTTGCTCTGGAAATCCAATAATTAACAAAAATCCCGATTATTCTGTCTTAAAAATTTATGGTACTTTTCCGTTATCTCGAAGCCACTTTAATTTGGCGATTTTTTTTGTTACCTAGTATGTACGATTTTTTTTTCGCCAAGTAACTATAAGCGTAACTTTTTATGGTGATTTTATTTTTGCCATGCAATGCCTCAAAAACAAAATTAGCACATGTAAAAATTAAACATAAGACTTACCACTCAAAACGTCGCCATAAATGTTTAATATACACAAAATATTCAAAAAATGACAAATATTAAAAAAAAAAAAAAATTGTTCCTCCTTGGAATAAGAGCAAAAATACAATAACTATGCAATGACATCAAACATTCAAAAGGTTAAATCCACCCCATCCCTCACAGAAGCTAATGCACCCTCAAATGATTATCTTAAGATTTTAATTTATGTTCAGATGGAAAAATAGTGGTGATGGATGTTAATATACTTTCAAAAAGATCTTTGTAATTTTTTTTTTTTTTTTTTTTTTTTTTTTCCCCAAATAAATTCTGCTATGTAGGATTCTAAATGCTGTCACTGCTAACATTGCTCCTGCAAGACCTGAGATTACATTTCTAATAAAAACGTCCATTGTTACGTATACCTAATTTCATTTCATGCTTCAAAGCTCAATGCATAAAAGACGGTAAAACTTCAAACTTTTGGAAATATTTAACAGCGTCTTCATCGAACATAGGCAAATCCCAGATATTCATATTTCAATACAATCCAAACAAAAGACAATTCCAATGCACTAACAAAACATTCAACTACTGCAAACTCAATTCCTTAACAATAAAATATTAAACTTTAAGTAAACTACTTATCAAAATAAACATATCCAGCAGTACAGCTACACAAGAAACTTCTAGAAAAACGCCATTATTCGGCTCTTATTGCAAGGAGGAACGACTGCCAAACCAGATGAAAAATTCGAAACTAAAATGAAATGGCGGGCTCACTACTACGCAGGAGGAACTACACATTTGCGTATGAATACATAACACAGGCGCGGATTGGCACAATCAGTGCACCACATAATAGATTTTGCTTTCCTTTTGAAGCAGTTGCACTTGTATTACGCATGAAAAATCTGGGTTACCATAAAAAATGAAGATCGCCGTGCGAGCAAGGATGGGTTACCAGAAAATATTGTCTCCAAGCATCGCCCTCTACTACCCGGAAAAAAAAATCACTAAATTTGAGTGGCTTTGAGATAGCGGAAAAGTACCAAATTTATTTACTGAGGCAGGCAGATATTTTCAATCTTCATCCTTTTTCTAAATGACAATCTTTTACTAAGCTTTCCTTTATTGAAGTCCCAATACCTAATGATGAAAAATTAGCCCTTATTTTATATATTATTTTTAAAAAATTGAATTTAGTTATTTAAATTCATATGATTTTCTGCAAGTTTCAATTGATTTTTAAAGTTAAGTCTACTTAAAATATGTACATTTAAAATGTGCTTGTGAAATATTTATTAATGAAAATTATAACATGGTATTTCACTAGTTTAAAATAGTTGTTTTAGTTACTACTAGCTGCGTGCCCGTTCTTCGCACGGTAGGAAACGAAAAATTTCCTCACATGTGTCATTCAAATTAATTCCAGTGGTGTGGAATCTAGAAAAAGCAAAATTATTTCTCTCTTGACTTAAAATTTGCGTCATATATGTAATAACCTGAGATCATTGCAATATAATGACACACACACACAAAAAAAAACTATGTCAGCATCATTCGGTATCAAAAAAGTGAAAATGGACCGTTTGCAGTGAACTTCTCACTTTCAAAATGTCTTATTTCCTCAGACATGCTGTCTTTTAGGTTCACGTTTTAGCGTTAAATACCCCAGACACTACATGAAATGGACATTTTTTTTTTTTTTAATTTTAAAAATACGTCACCCTCTCTTGCAACCCTTTACAAAAAGAAAAGAGATAAGACTGCACTATTTATAAAGGCTTTAAAATTGTTTTTCTAGATTATGCAGTTTAATTTTTCTTCTCACAAATAAATCCAGTATTTATAAAAGGAAATCGAGCCAAGCAAAGAAATCGTCTGCTCGCTGGACCCGTTTTTATTTATTTTTTTCAACTGGCAATTTTAATCATTGTTACTGTATCCATGACAACCAAACCGCAAGATATCAAACCGAAACTCATAAGCAGGTGCTACTGAAATGAAAATCCTTCTTTACTTAAAAATTCGTAAAAATTCTCCTAATTTATATTTTTCCTCCGTTCTTCTTTTAAAAGTGGGAGAATTGAGTGCTCCGTTTTTTGCCCAAATATAAAAAAGTTATGACAGATAGAATTCAAGATGCAGCAGTTTTAAAAATATTTTACGAAAGTCAGCGTCAAATTTAATTTTATTTGAAAAAATTCCCAAAAATCTGCAAATTATGTTACACAGTCCGAACAAACAGTTTTTAAAAGAAAATTTTCTCCTCTATACGATGATGTAAATATTGTTTTCTTGCGAGTGCAATTACCGGCGTTATTATGTATTACGCAAGAAAAATCGCTAAAAATCGGACAAAACATAAAATAAAACATTTTCTAATTCGAATTTCGAAAAAATCGCTTCGAGGTGTGTCGAGACCCGTCTTGGAGAATTTCCGTACAAAATTTGGCAGGTCTACGATCACCCGTTTCGGAGCTACGCGAGACACAGACAGACAGACAAACGGACAGTTTACACTCTGTTTTATTTATATAGACTACAGTATTCGGTATGATTATCACTCCATACATAAAGTACTTTGACTAATCTTTTTTTTTGTGTGTGTGTGTGTGTGTGTGTGTGTGTGTCGGAATGTTGAAATCTAGAGTAAAAAAGTGAAATTTTCCTAAAATTTGGAAACTAATGTTTGAAATGATTTTTTTTTTTTTTTTTTTTTTATGAATTTGGTGCCATATAAATTTTTGTACTGTGAAAGAATGCTCATATATTTTAGAAGCTGAACAATTAAACAGCTCTATTTTTGTTTTTTAACTTGTAATTATAAAAAATATTATTTTTGATTAAAGAAATTTAATGCATAACCTGAAAAATTCTGTTTCATACCTGTATAAAACTGTAAAAGAAAGCATTACAATTTCATTATAAATATTTAAAAGAGATTTACTTTTTATTTATGAATCTCTAAAATTAATTTAATTTAAAATAAAAACTATTAATGACATTGTAAATTAATATTAAATTATTAAAACAGAAAAAAGGCATTAAACCTATGGTTGGGAAAATACACTTATCTATCATAGGTAACGTATAAAAGTAGATATATTATTCTTAAATAAATTAAAAAAAGGTATGCATTTCTTTGTGAAAGTAATCTGCAGTTATAGATACATAAATAAATGTGTCGTGGTTAAAATTTATTTGCTTCTGTCTGTCAGTAGTGCACACATAAAAAAAATATTTTAACTTTTTACAGTTTAAGTAACATTTTTTATGTATGTATATGTAGAGATATTTAGTTTTTGTAAATCATAGTCAATTATTAAAAAATACTTTAATGATGTGTGAAACATGTTTGCTATTTATTGTTCTGATGTCATTACGTACAAAAGTGAAAAACACACTTCACAACTAAATACATGTTTACTGCCGGATATCTGTATATGGCACGGAGTGTGCCGGCACACTCCATATCCGGCAACCAATAGAGCTTCGGACATCCGGTATCTCGCAAAATCGCTATCCGTAACATCCCTAATTGTAACCCCTCCCTTCCCCATAGCTAAGCCACTGGATTGAAGTAATATTGATAAAATATAATTTTTCTTAAAATGCCAAAACTCTCAGCAATCATTTTGAGTGATACATTTTTTTATCTTTTCCATTCGATTGTTTGCTTGTTCGGATGGGTTTGGTTTTCATTCATAGTCTACTTCTTTAATTTAACATTTTAAATGATACTTAAAGTAAATGTTAAATTCAGTTTATGCATCATTTATTATTTTGATTGTTATTATTAATTCACACACTTCAGTGCCTTGTTATAAACGATGTAAAGAAATGGAATATACAGATCACCATGAAGAATTGTTAGAACCTGATGATGAAGATGGTGGCTGGATTGACACACATCATTATTCAGGTAATATACCACAAAAAATTTTGAAGACTCTTATTTTGGCTACACTTAATATGCTAACAGTAGATAACTACACTAAATTTTCTGGCACATATTTTCATTGTTCTTTATTTTCTTCTTGCTTATGTTCTTCAATGCTTTGCTTGATTCACCACTGAAGTAAAATTTCTTCTCAGCATGTCAGTGTAACTTAGAATTATGATTCAAGATTGATACAGAGAAAAAGATTTCCTTAAGACATTTTGCTTTTGTGAACACAATGTAAGCAAATTTTTGCAAATTTATAAAAGAAAGCATTGCATTAATTAATAAGCTTGAGTGAGTTTTGTCTTACATGATTTACTTTATTTATTTAAATTAGTTTATTTTTTATTTAAAAAAAGCTAAAACTTTAAAGTGATTCACTGACAATATTTAAACACTTTAAACATACTTCACACACAAAAAAAAAAAAAAAAAAAAAATCAATCAGTGTGTTCATAAACTAGATTGATATCTGAATCTAGAAAATTCTTATATTCCTTCAAATTAATATATACCAATCTGTAATAATTTTTTTATGCTATGTTTATAACTTTTTGAAACAGCAGTCAATCCTCTATAGTGTTGAATAAAGAATTGTTGCATGTATGAGAAATAGTTAGCCATATTTTGTGTAGTTAAAATCCCTAAAGTCCCAACATTTCTTTAAAACAGGACTTTTTGAAAAGTTATTACTTTGAAATTTTAATAATGAATCTTAAAGTTAGAAATCTTAGTAATTTAACTGACGCTGCACTACCAGAATACCTATAGGTAGGGGCCCTATAAAATATGCAAAAATGCGGAAAAAGCATAATTTTGCAAAATTTGCTATTCTCTGCATAAACTAAAACTTTTCACGTAACACTGCAGTTTTTGGCAACTTTTTTATCTCTTACATTTTTCTCAACATATTTTCTTCCAAAACCTCTTAAACAGAGGCGTAGCCAAGGGGGTGTTAGGGGGGTCATAACCCCCCCATGAGAATTTTTTTGCCATACAAAATGTATATACTTCACTACATTATAACACATATGTATACATATATATGAGTTGCAGTAGTCGTAATCCCCCCCCCCATGAAAAATTTCTGGCTACGCCCCTGCTCTTGAATGTTTATTATTGTCCAGAAATGGACGTCTCCAAGAAGCCAGAACCTAAGTTTTCATAACCTGGTTTGAAATTCATGAAAGCGGCTCAGGTGTTTGACCCAGACCAATTGTCCAACATACATGTTGATGATGAAAAAGTCTTCAACAATATTCCAAGAATATGTCAAAGAATGTTCCTCTAAAAACTTGGTAAGATTTTGGAATTCAGAGGTTGTTTCACAGAGGTTTCCAAAACAAACGCACGAAGCAAAGTTAGTACTCTCGGTTTTACCTAATTCTGTAGACCATATATGGGCGACCTCCAGCCCATGGAACATATCAAAACCCGATATAAGCCATTCAAAATCTCTTATAAATCCCTATTATACTGCCCAGGACTTCATTAACATCCTAAAGTTTGTCCTGCTACTTTTCAAAGGTTGCTCACCTGCTGTAGACTGTGAAAGAAGTTTCATGTTACGGCCAAATATTTACAAAACAAGGGCAGAGTTTGAAGGAATCATCGGTCACACACCTAACATCTCTTTATTTTCATAAACTTTAGAGAAAAAGTGAGACTCACTTATTTGTTTTTTAATGTAGATTAAAATATTGCTGTTCTTTTTAACGTAAGTTATTTCCCTACTCATACGCATTACTTCAATTCATTTCTATAAATACCGCATAGTTCCGAAAAATTTTCTGCATATTTTGTAGGACCCTACTCATAGGTAAATATGAGTATACTTGTGGTGCAAGGATCCCAGGTTTTTCCCATGACAGCAAAAAGCCATCTCTAGAATCTAAGTACAGACTGCCTAAATGGTATACATTACTATAGTGTTAAATTGTATAAATATATTGTTTTTACTTCTGATATTTTTTCCTAGGTTTTTAAAAGCTAATAAGTAATCACTTTTTTATGCTATAGAAGCATGAAATTTTTGATTTGTAAAGTGTTTTAAAGAAAACTCACATTTTGATTAATTGCTTTAATACTATTTTGAAAAATTTATATTGGATTTTAAATAATTTCTTTGACATGTATGCCTGCATAATACAAATTATTTTTGAATTGCATTTTTAGTCACTTTAATTAATGAAAGAAACACTGCACCCATAATTACTAGCTAAAAAGAGAAAATCATTGTAAAAGCCTCACTTACGAAGCAACACAATCTGTTACTAATTTCATACAGTAAATCTAGCAGAGTTTTAAAATATATTCGCACAATGAAATCTAAACTAAAATGACTTGGCAGAGTGTAAAATAGCTAGAGTTGATGACAACTAAAAGTTCAAAATAAATATTTATTTTTTAAAAACATTAAGGATGATGTGACTAGAAATCATTAATTATTGATAGAAACAACTTTATCACAGGCAGTTTTTATATTTACCAAAAAACCGGAGCCTTCATTTCCAAAGAAAGCTAGCACAAATAACTTTTATAAAATGCTTATTGTACTTGCTTTAAACTTGGAGATGACTACTTCTGAAACAAATATAACTATGGCATCAACAATGCTGGCCAGCTGCATAGTCAGCTAGCAGCAGAAGCAAAGCAATCTAGCATTAAGGAAGACTTAATAGCTTTTGCACAAGCATTTATACTCACCAAACTATGCAGTGAGTTTATTTAGTTAAAATCAAGCACGGAGAAACCATAGTATAAAGTTAAAATCATTAAAAGCCAATAAAATCTCCGTAAACGTTTAAAAAAGACGAACCATCTTAGCGCTTTCGGCAGCTAGGTCGCTGCCATCTTCGGAAGCCAGGGAGCAAGCTCAGTTCCGAAGATGGCAGCAACCTAGCTGCCGAAAGCGCTAAGATGATTCGTCTTTTTAAAACTTTTACGGAGATTTTATTGGCTTTTAATGATTTTAACTTTATACTATGCAGTGAGTGTAAAATTACAGGCTTTAGGCATGACTTTAAGAACTTGGTCCACTTCAAATTCGCGTGCTGCAACACGATTTTTGATAGCTTCAGCTCTTTCAATGACTTGAAGCTTAAAAACAGAGTTGTAGCTCATACATAGCTTAGGAGGCATATCATGAAAATAAATTAGCAGAGATTAAGTATTAAAAGCTAAAATATAGAAATAGAAGGAATTTATGCTTAAATTCCTTTACAGGAAGTGACAAGCAAGTTGCTGTGTAGTAAACCTGAACCCGGCATAAAAACCACTCTCAAATTTTTGAAGTTTTAAACAATCAAATGCCATATCGTGTCTTCCATAAATTACAGTACTTCATCTTAAACATGTGCACTTTTTTATTATAAATAATACTACTGTATAATTTGCTAATAATTTGATGATAGCAGTGGTAGAATGCATCACTCAAAATTTTGACAAATGTTGCCAACTTGGTGATTTTTGGCAAAGTATTGCCAGAATTGAAGCCAAAATAATATTTGTAAACTGAACCTAGCGTGACAATATCTGCTAAATTTGGCAACAAATTCCTAAACCCTAATATTGTTCACTGAGAATTTTAAAGATTCATAACTCTTACTTTAATCAACCAATAAAAATTAGACAAATTAAAATAGACAAAGTGATATTTTGTCTGGAATGTTTTTTCCAAAATTGTTTGGTCATGGTCATTGTTTCAACTTTGAATAAAAAAGGTCTTTAAAATATTACACTTATGAATATATTCTTCAAACTTTGTCTTTCCTTTTCCTTGAAAGCATATTTTCTTTTTATAGATAGTGCAGTTGCAGCATTAGCAGACCAGGTACAAGAAATGACTGTTGAATCAAAAGTAAGTGTCATTATTTACATTAATTTAAATTCATATTTAGTGCAGAAAATAAAATTAGTGATAGCAACATTTTTGCCTCTGACTGGCATACAAACAAAATAAAGGTGTCATTTTACTTAAATAAATAGCAATTTCAGCCAATGTGTGTGACATTCTTTTTTTTTTTTTTTTTTTTTTTTTTAAGTTCAGCATTAAAAAATGAAGTATCCTACTATATAGTTATGCTAACTCACTCTGTAACCATTCTGGGCAACCACTTCAATATAATTGTTTTAGCACCATTAATCTAAAAAGATTAAAAAGTTCAAAAAAATTAAAAAGCAGAAAAGGCATAATAACATCTACACTGTTTATACAATCCGCTTGAAAATTTTCTTAATTATGTATAAGAATGTAAAAAACAATCTGTGCTACTTTAAAAATCTGAAAATCCACCGGTTTCCTAATTATTATTATTGAGTGTTCAGTTCCCTTTTATTTTCAAGGGAAAAAAAAGGTGAATTATTTGCATGACAAAATGAGCTGTTACAATCAATATGACATCATATTCGTCAGGTTCATCAGTCTTTGAATGAAAAAAGTGATTCCAATTCCTTTAAAATAGTTTTTCCCAGAGCGCATAGGTTTTTTTTTTTGGTTTTTTTTCCTCACAAATAAATTGTCTGCATGGATATAAGAATGGCTGTGTACACAAAACAAAATCTTTCGAATACCAAAAGTTTCCTCACGTTTTTCGAAGAGCATGAAATTCAATTTGGGTATATAATAAAAACTGAATATGAACTTATTTAATTTAGGTGAACAAAGATGAACTGTATTGAGTGCAGACATATTTTCATCAATTGCTTTTTCTAGCACTCGTTGTAATTAATATTATCTTGTTTCACATTCTTTCATAAAATAATTCTCTTCACTACAATTATCCAAAACATTAAGTTTTTAAAACTGTGTGACAGTTTTCACACTCATTACAAGTTTTATAAAATTAATAATTATTTATACGTTTTAGATAATTATGTTGTGCATGTAATTGTTTTATGAAAATATGTAAAATAAGATAATATTAAATGATTCTTAATTTTTTTTTTTTTTTTTAGAACTCAGGTTATGAAAAAGAACTTTATATTACTTTAAATTTATATTAAGCTAAAAATAAGACTGTATGTTTTTATTTCAAAATTCTTCATTTGATAATCAGTGACTCCTCTTTTTTGCAACCATTTGACCGAGTAGTAAATGGCAGAGTACTCAATACTTGACCAAAGTGCTACTCTGTTCATCACTAATACTTTATTTTTGCTGATTTATAAAAAGGCTCAAGAAATAGAGTTAATAAAGTAATTTAATGAAAATTTCTAAATCAGAAATATATTTGTAAATTCAATCCTCAAAAATGATAGCAATGTATTTGTATCTCTCTATTCTAAAAAAAAGTAAAGGCCGTTGTCAGAACTTGTTTCTCTATCTTCTCCTAAACCGTGGGAATTTGAATTTCGAGAAACATGTACACGGATTTGAAAAATTCCAAGGAACCTGATAAGCTGGCTTAAATTTCAAAAATCCAATTATTTTAGAAGATATTAATAAAAAACTGAAAAAATAAAACATAATGGTTGCCAGATTTGGCATAAAATCATTCATTCCTTTGCAACAAAGCAATTACAAGTATGTAGAATCGCGTGAAATTGACAAACATGAAGTAGAATTACACCAAATTAAGAAGTATATGAAATAAATAACTCAAAGTGTGTTACACAAAGCTGGCAATTTTCAAATAGTAAGTTCGCTTAGACAACAGGAGTTTAGAATTAGCGACTATTCATTTTTCCAAAACAGAATAACTAATTGTAACTGATTTTAAAATATGATATAATATAAATATAAAATGCTGTATTTGAACTCTTAACAGCATTTAAACAGCAATTGAAATCATTTGTAAACTTTATGAATAAAATGTTTTAATAGGAATAAAATAAAGGATATATACAGGAATAAAATAATAGGAATAAAATAAAGCTGTTCAAAAACAATCAATAAAACACACTTTTCATTGTTATAACCAACAAAATCTAAATTAAAGTCTCAACCACAACCCACCCCAGCAAATAATTTAGCTAGTCATAATTTTTTCTTCTCAAAAATGTCCTTTTACATTACATTACATTAAAAAAAAAAAAAAAATTGCCACCAGTAACTTTTTGAATAATCTATAGTGAACTGTCAGGTTGTTCTCTAAATACCCCCAGTCTCCTTATTGAAAGAAAGAGAAAATAACCTTTCTTTTTGTTTTTTTAATTTCTATATACCATATAACAATGTAGTACTGAGAAATAGTAAACACTTTCATAATTTTACTTTTATATTAATTATAGTTCTAAAATTTTTCCTGGAGATGAAAAATTCCTTCATTTAGTCTTCATTTCGAAACTAATCATTTGATGCTACTAAAATCAGTTATGCTTCAAACCTGAATCACAATCAAAAACTTGAACAAGTACTAAAATTCTAAATAAAAAAATCAAAAACTAAAACAGGAAAATTAACTTAAAACTCACTTTAATTCGCCTTCATTCAAGAGCCAATTCTATGCTTTACTTAGTCACAATACATACTGGTATACATTTATTGTATATGTCATGTTTTATATTAATATATCTTTTGGAGCAATTTACTAATTTATTAATTGTCATAGCCAAGAATAAGTTAATATCTTAACATATCTATTCATAAACTATAAGTGTGTACAGTGAATCCACCAATGTCAGGAGGCAAAAATAGTATCATAAGTAGCCTGCCCGACATAAAAAGTCACCAGTTTAGTAGCCATTTTCTTAATTTTAGTTGCCAAAATAGTAGCATTTTTGCAGCAGTTAAAAAGTAACCATACGTCACAAATTAACTTCATTTAAGAATAAATGAATACAGTGAGAAATAATAAACAAAATATTGAAAGGAAACGCTTTCATATTTTAAATACGCACTAAAGTGCTATATATTAAAAGCATATCATAATCCATGTGTCTTCCCTATTTTCCTTCCTTATTCCAATAAGTTGGAAAGTGTATCATTATTCATGAGTGTGCCGTATTTTTCTCCCTTGTTCCATAAACACATCTTAGGAATCAAAATCTATCTAATCGCCTACTAAAACTGCTTTACAATCTTTGCCAAGCATATTCTAACTATACTTCACCCTTTTAAATACTGTTTTGAATGTGCAACATAATCCATTATTGAGCTGTCTTTCTTGGGTTGATTCCTAATTAAACAGCCACACTCTTGCCAAGGCAGTACTAATTAAGCATACACAGTTACCATGATGATTTTTTGTACTTATGTGGCAACCATAATTTAGAATTTAAAAAAATGGTTTGGAACAGCATGTAAGTACAACAATTATTTTGGATTGCCAATAATGCTAAAAATTTATTGTTATTCTGATTATTCAGGTGTAGTAAAGAAAATACTGAAATTTTTACAAAATTAATAGGAAAATCTCTAAAAATATTACAAGTTCATCAAAGCAATTTACATGTTCATCAACGTGGACCTTTTCCTTTTGGGATTACCTCTGGCCTGTTTATCATTTATAACTTTGGTATAATTGTTCAGGAAGATGTTAGCAAGGCCTGATAAGCATTTAAGTATAATACCCAAGGATTCGACCCCACAGCCACATTTTTCATGAAGCGAAACTTCCAGGAGCTCCAACTTTTCAATCGCAAGATGCATTAGAAGGGCTTTTTGGTTCACATGCCTAATGAATTCCTTTTCAAATGACTTGGTGATCAACTTTTGAAAAATCTGAAATGTGCTAACAGTAATAAAAACCAATAATTTTTGTGGCCACCTAAGGTTTCAAATAGTCATAAATTTCCTCAGAACATTCAAACTGTAAAGTTTTATCTAAATCTAAGGATGAGATACATGCTAGGCATGTTAAAATACTGGAAACTTTCTTGCCAACATATACAGCAATGTATATCAGAACTGATAAAGTTTTTTCGTCCAAATCATCCTCCTCAAAACTGTTGAACACATCATATAGTCATTCAGGAATTTCACAATTGTGCAGCAAATCGTGACAGTCAAAGTGTAAATCTTTTAACTGAAACTTTCCTCGACTCTCTGAAGACAAGCTTATCAGGCTGTGAATTTTTAGTTTTTTTTCTGATTCATATATCTGTTGGCAGGATATATGGTAGTTGCCACCACTCATCTGGCGATATTGTCCGAATCGAGCCTCCAAGTTATCTGTCTGGAACTTTCCCAACAATACATATGACAGACCAACAGATTGTAACAAATATTGAACAACTTCGAGCACTGATTGTGTTGTCAGTTGCAATGCATGGAAAGTTTCATTCGATAACATGCCCCCCTTGCTAGGAATGCCAAGCACTTTTTTTTCATCTGGTTTTAAGCTTCATTTCAATCCACTTTTTCACCCAACAAGAAATTTCTTGTAGAAATACAAAATTTTTATCCTCCAAACTCTTGATAGGGACACTCATTTCATCCAACATGCGTTGTCCTGTGAAAGGATGTTTGACATTCATGGTTCTCCACCACTTAGAAATATAACAGATGAAGATATGTGTATCCAAGGCATCTTTGCTCAGATAATTCGAATACAAATTAGACTGCAAAGCTACACTATTACTTTCATCAAATAAGTGCAAGGCATTATTGACATTTTTTTTTTTTTTTTTTTCGACACTGCTTGGGTACAGTACCTTTTGACACAATTTTGGAGCTAATTTTGTAGTGCAGTTCTTTTCCTTATCATATATTACCTAAAAATCTGACAAATTTGCACGACACACACTATAGTTATCAGGGTTTGGGAAAAAAAGAATCTGATTGGTGGAAGTTTGGTTAAGCCAATTATTTCTAATAGCTTTTATTAAATGTACGCTGTCAAACATGAAAAAAAAAGTTTTTTTTCAGGGCACATTGGGTGAGGAATCCACGATTTCAATTCCCCTCCACACAAAGAGGTGAGCATGTTTCTGTTGATGCGATTGTTATCAGATAACAAGCAGAGAACTGTAAAACCACATTTGCATAATATCTCAAGAACTTCTTCTGTATATTTTAATAAGCTGTCAGCTGTAAGGTTCCGCACTGGAAATATGGCCACAATATCTTTATTTTTTGATAACAGAGAAGATATCATAAAGGCCAGAACTGTTGTAGCTGTAGAATCGCAATTTTCTGCTACACCAATAAGGCATCCAGCTTTGTATGTAACCATTGGGTTAACATAAATTTCATCAACTAATAGATTTGTAAGCCTTTCATGCTCTTTCATCAACATACTACAATCCACTGTAGTTTTTTTAGTTAAAAACGGTCCACTGTTGCTCAATTTAAATTGCCTGTTACTGAATTTGCAAACATTTTTTAGGTTAAATATGGACGGTGTATTTTGTTTTAATGCTTCTGTTAGTGGAATATATGTGCAGTTTTAATGTGTTAAAATACTTTGCTGATCATGCAAAATGGTTGGTGACAGTCGCTGGGGTTTGGCGGTTGCCAAGCTCCAGCGACTGTCTCTGTGTTTACATGGGGTGCACACAGTCTTGTATGATTTTACCCAAATTTTCTCCAAAAATATTATTAAAGAAATACCTCAGCAATTAAGAGGGAATGAAAATAATATTATTAATGAAGTGTATGGAAATATTTCCGAAAACATACTCTCAGATAACATACTGAAGTCAGTTATAACAGAACCTAAAAATAATGATTGAACTTTTATTAATGTAGGCTTAATCGAATATCTGATGAATAGAGAACATTTCACCGTAGCTACGATAAAATAATATGCTATGATGACAATGAGATCAATAACTATCCAGTAGAGTTTTTAAATTCTTCGACTGTGAGTGAAAGTGGCATAATACCGATTATAATTTTTTAAAGTAATTTTGTATTTATAAATTCATAATTTGGGATGAGTGCAGAGTAGAATCCTGTCCACCATCTTCAATTTTATTTCATTAATTTGAATTCAGTTTAATGCAAATCGTAAGTTGACTTTTTACTATAATTATATTACTATTGGTTCTATTGTTTAGTGTATTGTAATTCATTAATTTGCATTCAGTTTAATGTTAACCGTAAGTTAAGTTTTATTAAAATTATTGATTAAATAATTACATTCTTTAATTAATGATAGTCTGATTACTTGTTCTATTATTTTAATGCAATGTAGTCCATTAATTTGCTTTCAGTTTAAAGCTATCTGTAATTTAAGTTTTTAAATAAATTAATGATTGTAATCATTATCTTTTATTAAAATTTATCTTTTTATAGAATTAACTTCATACTAGGGTTTTAAAAAAAATTTTTTTTTATTATTATTCGATAAATTCATCTTTTTAATGAAATTCGTTCATTTAAATCATAGGTTCCCAACCTTTTTTGAGCTGGTGCCCCCTTTTCTGGTGAATATTTCAATACCGCCCCCATCCCACTCCTGAGAAACAAGAGTGTACATAATGCATGGTGAAAACAAGAATTAAATTTAAAAAAAATTACTAATAGATAGAATATTGTTGGAATTGAAACGCTACTGAATTTCTTCTTCATTTAAAAAAGAGGAATAAAAGTTTTAGCTTAACTGTTATAAGGACAGGCAGGGGTTTTGATGATACGAAGTAATAGATAAACTGTTGCTTTCTAAATAAATAAATTGACAGTTTCAGAGAAAAATCAAAACGCATCTTAATTATACAAAAAAGTATTTTTATTAAAATATTATCAGCGTAATTTTTAAGTCTTTTTTAGACTATATTTGGTTAATCTTCCCAAGCCCCTTCGTGCCATATCAACGCCCCCTAATTTTCTCTGGATCTTTTACCGCCTCCCTGAAAGCCTCAAATGCCCACAAGGGGGCGTTATCGCCCACATTGGGAACCTATGATTTAAATGAACTACTAGTTTAAAAGTTTGTGCAAAAAATTATTTATTTTTAAAAAGTTTTGTAATATGAATTAAATTAGAATAACTTTCGAACCCTCCTGAAAAAAACTAGAAGTTTAAGGTAAAATTTCCTTAAGGCTCTCTGTCTAAAAATCGAAACCTACTTCAGATCCCTTAAGCAGAAACCTAAATAAACTAAAGGTTCTCCTCCTCCTCCTCCCCTCCCCCCCCCTCCGAAAGAGGAAAAAAAAAAAAAAAAGGCAGACCAGTGATGTCAAGAAGTTGTGACTAAATACCATACTGTCCTTTTTCACCAGCTTCAGAAAAATTTTCGTATGTCTGCGAGATCAGCAATGTGCATGCTCTAAGTGAAAGAGAGACTCTCCACTTTTACATGCGGCTGCTGACGCTAGCCAGCATATAACTCTTCCGCAAAACCCATGGAGAAGCTGGTTGGCCATTCGTAATCACTACTAAGATAAAGTTGTTTTCAGTATTATTACGTGAGAGTTCAATAGTCCCCTCTTTAAACCGGGTTAAATTAAACAAATAAGTTTTCCTAAATAAACAGGCAATGCCAGTCACAGATTTCAGTACTGATTAAAATCATATATTAATTTTTTTTTAATGTTAGAGCAGATTTCAAGAAAAAAAAGGGGACACAGGAAAAAGCCCAGAATTAGCTGTATAAAGTAGAGTGTCACAGTTTGTTGATGGTGTTACGTTCTTCCCAGCCTCATCATGTCACCCTTCATATATGTGTAACATTCATCTGTACAATAGTTCAATTTAACAAGTAAACAGTTTTTTTCTAATTAAAATAAAGCCTGAAGTTTTTTAATTAAAAGTAATAAAGTCTCATTAATGTTTAATAAGTTTTGATAAAGTTCATTATACCTGAAATAATTTAATTTCAATTAGCATTCAATCCAGGCATAAGTTATACACTTTCTGAAATTTTGTTTTGGCAGCCATCTTGGCTTGCAATATGTTTGTGTCAGGCTTGTGTGCTGGTGCTTTGCTGCACCACACAAACTGAGTGACAGGCTTGTGTGCTGGTGTTATAGTGCCTACTTCATACAAAAATGAACTATCAGATTTATTTCCTACAACCCTATTGGGCATGCAGCAAGTGCACAGCTAAACTTGGATTATTCTAGAAGTTTCTTTTATGACATCTCTGTTAGTGTATAAAAGCAGTGCCTTTTCTTTTTGCTGTAGAAGTTTGATCAGCTGGTTCTGAGTGGAGATGGGAGTTTGCCTTTCCTCCTTCTCTCTAGTATAGGTATATTTTAGTTCGATTCAGGGGTTTTCTTTTTGTAAAATGTCAGAAGGTCTAGTAATAGTAGCTTCTTTAAAATGTTGTTAAGTTTGTTAATTGTTGCCTTTTACTAATATTGTTGTTCTTTTAATGCTGTTCATAAGGATTATTTTTTACTCTAATTAATTAGCTTGTTCTTTATACACTGGTTTGTGTGATTTATGATGAAACACATATAATCATTCAGATTATAGAAAACTTTGCTGAGCATTTGACTGAAGGGTAGCTGATTGTATTTTTTCTCAGCCCCCTACCGACGGTTGGTTCATCGATGTAGGTTGAGTCACTCATAAAATTGGCGTTCTCCATGATAGAAAGAAAATTTGGAACTGTATCTAAAAATTCAAGAAATAACATTTTAAATTCTATATATTGAACTATATTACAGTGCAGCATCGATAATCCGGCATCGGCGGGAATGACGCGGTGCCGGATTACCGATTTTTCCAGATTACAGTTGTGTTGAAAATTTCCATTAAAACCATTGTCAATCACATGCTATTGACCAGTGTATTATTTATCAATGAAAAGTAGTCTTAAAATATGCATGCGATCGCTGTATAATGACTACTTTAACGTATGGTTACCATGTTGGAAAGAGCAAAAAAGCAAGGGAAAACACTGCATACAAAAATCCAGGGGGAGCATTGCCCCCCCTTGCCCTATGCTGCCGGTGCCATGGCTACACTGCACCTTTGAATGCAATTAATTTAAATGTAATAAGCGAACCAAGCCGTAATTACTTTTGTTTTTATCTCGGTAGTAGAGAATGCATTAATTCAAACATTTGCAGCAGTAATGGTGATCGGCAAAGAAATGTTAGGGCTGCAATACAGAACAAAAAGAAAAATATTTGGTGAAAAACGATCTATTGAAGAAGAAAAAAAAATTAAGATAGCCATACATCAATTAAAAGCAGCGTTAAAAGTTCCGGATTTTTGAGATTCCGGATCCCTTTGGGGGAGGGAAAAAAATGAAAATGAGACTAGTGCCAGGTTATAGGTGCTGCCGGATTATGGGTTCCCGGATTATGGATGCTGCACTGTATTATTATTTTAGTGTATGGTAGAGGGATACTATGATTTTTCTAATAGTTAAATCACTCATGTGTGGTATTCTAAAACATTTCAATTTTCTTATTTTAAAATAGCTCTGAATATGTGACTCATTGATTCAAAATATTTCTTTCTAATTATGTTTTATCGAACATTATAGTGCAGTGTTAATATATTTATCAGTATGCACATGGAAATTTTAAAACAAAATTAATAGAATGCACAATTTTCTAAATATGTAGCCATATTTACATCAGATTTTCTTAATAAATGTAGGTAGCTGTTCCAAAACCTGATGTTAAAGATAATGTTGCTGGTGGAAATGATGATGATGATGACGACGACGATGATGATGAAGAAGAAGAAGCATTAGATATGGATGCATTTATGCAAAGTGGAATGCTTGAAAATGAAGACAAAGTAACATTTTATTAAATTTAACACTGTTAAACTTGTGTATACAGGGTGTCTACTGGTGAAGAAAATCAGAAAAGTCTGGAAAATGCCAAGAAAATGGGAAATGGGTCAGGAAAGTCTAGAAAAAAAACTGGAAAATGCAAAATCAGTCAGGAAAATTCTCTAACATGTATTCACCTGACATCTCTTAGAAAACAACTCCAGACTGTTAGATCAACATCCATGCAGTAGGCAAGAATGCTGGACCTTCAGTTTTCACCCATCTACTATATTTAGTGTTTTATCCACTCAGCTGTGGAGCCTCACCATGGCACAGTGGTTATGCCACTGAAAATGGTAGACGGCCGAGATGTGAAGGTCCCAGGTTCGGGTCCCATCGTGCGGTTGTCGATCTAACGGTCTAGAGTTTTGGTAGGTTTTCTCCAGATGTAATGTGAATACACGTTAGAACCCCTTAGAAAGTCCTCCTACCAAGGCACCCCCATCCTAGGCAGATACCCCACGTGCAGGTTTGCCTTAAAACACAACACCACCACTCAGCTGTGGTGGGGCATGTTTGCGATAAGCATTCGATCTTAATATGTCGGCATAAAGCATGTGCTGAAGTGTAATTTTTTATTATTATTATTATGCTTGCCATGATGATAATAAAAAAATAATTCATAGTAATGATACTAATAATCATTGCTATTATTATGTTTTATTATATTTATCAAAATAATCATTTACATTCTGTATGTAGACAAGAGACAATAATGGACACCTGGATATTCTGTAATGGCATAAATTTAATGAAAAAAAAAAAAAAATCCACCTAAAAATTATGTTTAGTTCAGATTCATCTAAATAATATGAATTAAAAGTGATTTTGCCAAGGTTCAATTAGAAGTGATAAAAATTATGATAACACCCTCGAAAAGGTATTACCTTGTCATTAATGCTAGAGTTTAAGGATATATTTTATCAGTGTATTGAAAATTTTAAATTTTTTTCTTGGAAATCATAGCTTATTAATTCAACAGTAATGAAAACCGAATTCTCTTAAATGTATCAAGAAATTCCCAGGGTATATTCTTTTGGAAATAGTCACTTACTCAAAATACATCTCAAAATTAACAATGTTTTTTTACCCAAAGACATGTTTTTGTGAACTGTCTTAAATTTTTCAAAATTTATATACATTTTTGTCCCCCCCCCCCAAAAAAAAAAACCTTACAAGGTATTAATTGGAACTTTTCCTCTTTTTTATTGCCAGTAGTCTTTGAAATTCTGTTACAAAGACTATTCTTCTTTTTGCTGCCAGTGTTGTCAAATTTTAACCCCCCCCCCAAAAAAAAAGAACTCTATATGCCAATGGAACATCAATGTACTTTATAAAAATATTAATGAAGGATAAAATAATTTGTCACATAAAATTAATAGTTGTGGAAGATCTAGAGGAAGACCTAAGAAAAGATGTAGGAACAGCCTAGATGAGGATTTTGCCAAACTTTAAAATAAGAAACTGGAGGTCCATTACTGGGAATAGGGTGGAATAGGAAAGACTTCTAAAGAAGGCCATTACCCACAACTGACTATCATGCCAATGTTGATGATGATTAAAAATTGCTAACAACTTGTGAATTAAAATTTTTTCCCATTAAATCACTCCCCATCATTTATCATAACGTTGCAGAGTTATTTTCCATACCTCCTTTTCATCTTTCCCACCACTGAAAATTTGTCAACAGTTGATTATGCATCAAAAACTACAAAGCAATTTTTAGCAAGAATTGAATAAGGTTACTAGATTTGTTTATTTTTCCAGCAAAGGATGGCTATAAAAATTAAGCCATCATTTAAGTAATTAACTGATGAGTCTTTTTAACTGCATATTTTAATTACCCTTTTAAAATATTTCGGTCATTCAGAATATAAATTATGAAAAATAAAGTTACTATGTGTCACGAAGTACACATTTTTCTTTTAAAATATTAAATTTATACCAAATAAGTTTTTTAACATTTCAGAAGTTTTAAATTTTGTGTGAAAATTTTATGTTTAGGGGGATATGTCTCAGAGTCTAGCAACACTGTTCGCTAGGTGTAACAGAATGTAGTTTGAATTATGTATTTGCACGTGTATGGTTTTTAATTGCATCACTGTTTTATAATGTTCCATCAGTGTTTCCCATAAAATATTAGAATATATCTGTTTACTGAATATGAGCATGTTTTGAAACAGACTGAGCATTTTAAAATTAATGATGAGAACTTTAATTATTTATTTTTTCATTCATTGTTATAGGATTAACAATTGGTGAATACAGTGTTTCATTCTGTATTAATATACATGAAAATGTTACATCTGAAATATTTTTAAAGACATTTATTTTTATTATTTAGGCTACTTTAGATCTATCTGCTGCTAAGCCATCCGAAAAGCAAGATTCTAATTCTAGTCCAAATGCTGAAGCAGGAATTGTACCAACTAGAACATATGATTTAAACATAACATATGACAAATACTACCAAACGCCTAGGTTATGGCTATTTGGCTATGATGAGGTAAATCTGCTCATTGTGAATGTTTTTAAATGGGAGGAGAGCGTATTTTAATCAATTTTGATTAAAATATTGTTTTCCTCTTTAATGAATTCTGTTTTTTTTTTCCCTCCTAATTTATATTTCATGGTGACTTCATAGTTTGCCACTGTTTTCTCATATGATATGGCCATTCAATGCTAAAATGAATGTTTGTTTATTGCTGACCATTCACTTTATTATAACAACTCTTTTAAATTGCCACTGATTGATAGAAATTAATTTTAACTACTTATAGTAGTTATCTTCCTCAGTGTTTTCACAAAGCTGTGTTATAAAAGATATGAAAGTTCACAATTTTTATTTTTTTTAAAGATTTCATTTGAACAGCCTTTGTTTTGTCTTGAAATGATGGTTTTATCAGTGATAATTCATAATTTAACAGCATTCGTCTGAAAATGATCATTTTAATCAGAGCTCAAAATTAGCAGTGGTCTGCTGGATTGAGACCACTATAATACAAAACAGACCAGTTGGATACAAAATTTGTTGATCCATCAGATCAATAACATTTTATTTACATTTTTTCTCTTGCAAACTTTGCTCATTTAGTTCCACAAGCATGCCATCTAATTTTACCAATACATGTCACATAATTTGATGTATTTAATAATTTTATAATAGGTATTTGCATTTTTCTTTTGTTTCAGCTCTTAATGGAAATCAATATATACTGCTCATATAATTTCTTTTGCTATAATTTTTTTTATAAGTTTACTAGCTGAAGTACCCGTTCTTCGCACGGGAATGAATGGACTTTTTGATATTAATATTTGTTGTGATTACTATTTATTGTAATAAAGAGATATAGCAAAATGGATATCGCGTTATATTGTGTTCAATAATCATGCATACTGAATTTCAAGGCAATCGTTTTTACGGTGCAGAAGGCGATGCGGCGTAGCACAATCTAGTGGCGAGTTTTAGCAAAACGGATATTCTTCGCATTCAGATATCGATGTATACGAATTTTCATGACGATCGGCTGAATAGTCTTGAAGTTCATGTGTTGACGCGACATCTAGTGTCAAGTTATAGGAAAATGGATCGCGCCAAACTCTTCCCCGTGTTCAAATATCTATGTATACCTATTTTCATAGCGATCATTCGCATAGTCAAGAAGTGATGCACTGCAGGGCCATCTAGTGGTTAATTAAAGTAATGATTTGCTACAGCGCCGTCATGTGGCGAGTTATAGCAAAATGGATAACGCCAAAATATTCTCATTGTTCAAATAGCTATGTATACTGATTTTCATAGCCACCGTTTGAATGGTCAAAAATTTGGCCTGCTGCAGCGTCATCTAGTGGCGAGTTAAAATAATAATGCATTGCAGTGCCATCTAGTGGTGAGTAACATCAAAAGTAACGCAGTTAGAATATATTCTTCGTTCTCAAATGTGTAAGTATAAAAAATTTTATGCCGATCGGTCGAACGGTATAGAAGTTGATGCGTTGCAGTGCTATTTAGCGGTAAGTTACAGCAAATGGATAGTGAAAAATATTCTCCGTGTTCTAATATTCGCGTGTACCAAATTTCATCGAAATTGGTTGGACGATATTCGCATAGCAAACGGCTAAACGGAATAGAATTCGACGTTCTGCTGCGCCACCTAGTGAAAAGTTAGAGGAAAACGGATAGCATAAAAACCTTCTCCATGATAAAAGACTTAGGTGAACCAAATTTCATGGTGATGGGTGAAACGGTGCTGGAGTTTTTCAACCTCCTACACACATACCAACATTCATTTTTATCTATAACCAGTCTTATTATACGTATATACCAGTCTTAAGTAAAATCCAGTTTCAAATCTAAGCCTCGCCAAAGTGCCAGCATACGCCATTTTGCAAGAGTTTTTTCAGGGAATCATTCGAAGCATTGACTTAGCAGCAATCAAAATGGGAAATGGTTCGACCGCCAGGCATTTATTTGAAAAGTGGAATCCCTTAATACAGCCGCATTTTTTAAATTATCAACTATAACATGTTTTATTCATCGTTACCTCGATGTACTAAATGCGAAGATTTCAATTTTCTGAAATTTGGCGGATATCCCCCAAGTTAAATCAATGTACTCAATTGGCGAGAATTCTGAAGCTACATCGCTTGAAATGCCCTAATAACTGCATTATTTCTGCACGGATAGTTAAAATTTAATGCTGTATTCTAAGAAAACCTATACACTTGTTTTCAAAAATGCTATTCCCTTAAGCTCTCAGTAAATTGCGCCAAAAAGCCTAAAACTGTGCAAACCGCTAGAACTCACTCTCTAAAAATCGGCCTATCAGCCATTTTTTTTCCGCCAAACTAAAAAAAATTACATATTAGTCTCGAATATCTTCGACCCTCATTGTTTTGCGTATAAAACATTTCATTCCTGCTCTCATTTCTTATGCGCACACGATATTATAATTAAAAAAAACTAAAAATAACTAAAAAAATCATTATTATTCTTTTATTTTTACTTTAAGAATTTAAAACATTTTATTCGGCAAAATCGCCACACATGGCAACCAAGATGCTTATTTCACACACTTTTTTCACTACAGGGGTTAATATTACGTAAAGCTTTCTGCGTGGAGAACATAAAAAATTTCTTAAATTCCGGGAACGGAAATTAAGAGAACCATTCAGGAGGAAAACGTTTTTAAGTGGAATTTCAAAGTTTTAAAGTGGACTATCATTTATTCTATATTATTTTACATATCTGTGTAAAATTTCAGTCTGACAGGTCCATTTTTGTGGAATTGTATACTACCCAAATCAACAAATTGACAAACAGAATTTCATTTTTATTTATAAGATAACCTATGCTTGTTTTTAAAAATACCCTCTCATTAAATTGCGCCAAGCTCTAGAATCATAGAAAATCTGACACACTTTCAGATTTTTAAATACGCACTAAAGTGCTATATATAAAAAGAGTTATAATCCATGGGTCTTCCCTATTTTCGTTCCTTCTTTCATTAAGTTGGAAAGTGTATCATTATTCATGAGTGTGATTAAACAAAATTAAAATTGATATTTCTAACATCCTTTTTTCTGGATGTAATACATTAGATGCAGAAAAGCTGCTCAGAAAAATGCACAATTCCAACTGAATGAAAATTTCAAAAACTTATACGCAGGTGTATTCATAACCCAAATAGCAGACGATTAAATTACGATAAATAGCGCCAAGCGTTAGAATCCTCCTCAAAATCGCGAGAATGCTGAAGATAGATGGCTTGAAATCCCTTAATAACTGCATTATTTTCGCACGGATCATTAAAATTTAACGCTGTATTCTAATAAAACCTTTGCACTTGTTTTCAAAAATCCGTTTCCTTAAGCTCTCAGTAAATTGCGCCAAGCTGGAAACTGTGCAAACCGCTAGAACTCACTTTCTCGGCATTTGAGCCATTTTATTTTTTCGCCAAACTAAAAAATTTTAACATATTAGTCTCGGAAATCTTCAATTCTTATTGTTTTGCGTATAAAACATTTCATTCCTGTTCCGATTTCCCATGCACACGATATTATAATTAAAAAAAATATAACCTTACGAATATAAACTAACAAAAAAAATCATTATTATTCTTTTATTTTTACTTTGAGAATTTAAAACATCTTATTCGGCAAAATCGCCACACATGGCAACCACGATCCTTATTTCACACTTTTTTCACTACAGGGGTTACAATTACGGAAAGCTTTTTGCGTGGAGAACATAAAAAATCTCTTAAATTCCGGGAACGGGTGGACTTTCAAAGTTTTAAAGTGGACTATGATTTATTCTATATTATTTTACATATCTGTGCAAAATTTCAGGCTGATAGGTCCATTTTTGTGGATTTGTATACAACTCAAATCCACAAACAAACAAACAAACAAACAAACAGAATTTCATTTTTATTTATAAGATGAACCAGGGAAGTCACAGAGTCACTGGTCCTTTTTACCACTAAGCATTCTAATTTCTACCTGATTTTAACACTTTTTGTCATTTTGAAAACTAGACCCTTTTCTTTTTCTTTGTGTGTGTGTGTGTGTTGTATTATTTCAACAAAAATTCAGTTTTAGGAATTATTTTTTGTATCTAATTTATTTACTTGCCTGAGCTCTTAATTTTCCAACTGATGGAACTGTGCAAGTGAGTAAACTGATGATTGTGTACTCAGGGCGCATTCTTAAATACTCTTGACAGTACACTTATCAATGAAATTTCTAATTCATAAAAATGTTTTTTATAATTAATGTTGTACATTAGGGCAAAATTAGTTCTTGTTTTCATTATACTACCAAAAAAATCTGGCATGTTCCAACATAAATGTTTCCCTAAAATTTTTATTTTGTACAATTAATCTGAGGATTTAGGTGTTTATTGTTTTGATATTCTGCAACTCATAAGAGTTTCATAAATCTGATTACATTATTTTGATTTCCAAAGCATTGTTATAGAGAAATTACGTAGTTTTTACATTATCCTTCATTTCTGTGCAAAATTTCAAATTCCCCTTTTCAATGATGTTGAAAAAACTTTAAAATCGTGAATTTGCTAAAAATCAGGAAGTTTGTGGATTTTTCGATTGAAAGTAAAATTTTATTCTATGATTTTGCACTTGTATGTATAATTCCAATTTTTAATTGTATGTATAGAAGACACTTAAGTGAAAGTTGTAAAATCATGAAAAATTGAAAAATATTTGTAGATTTTTAAAAGAATGTTTTCTGTGTATTTCTGCTTTCCACTGGCATCTTCCAAGCCAATTAAAATATTGTCAGATATTTTCTTTTTAAGTTGAAAATTGTTAAAAATCAGGAATGAATCAATTTTAAATTCTTAAAGTAACATAATTTTTTAGTACTGGGGTTCAATTTCGTTCAATCCCAGATTTTTGTCTACGTGATCTTGTCGGCAGGATTTGTAGATATAAACTTTTCAAATGTGTTTGTCAGATAACATGGAGGGGGGGGGGTATTAATAAAATGTTGAAAGTCGCACATGGTTTGCAATTTTCGATAATGGATCTCTAAGTAATTAAAAAACTTTGTAAAAAACACACATAAGAAGTAAAAGGAAAGAGGATACGCGTTTCGTTCAAAAATTGTTTTGAACTTCTTCAGTCCAAGCCCTTCGTCGTAAAGAACACAGGGAACTGAAAAGAGAAAAACAAGCAAGATGTTGCCACAAGGGGCAAAGAAAAGTCGAACAAAACCATGGAGAGGGGAGAAAAAAAAATTAAAAAAGGGGGATAAAAAGGAAAGAAAAGAAGCACAAAAAATACAGAAATAAAAAAGGAATAAAGAAAAATAATAAAAAAGGAAACACACAAGTACAAACACACACAAAAAAGAGAAAACAGAACAAACAAACAAAAAACAAATAGCACACTTTTTTTTTTTTTTTTTTTTTTTTTTTATAAAAACCACGAACAGGACAGCACAATAAATATATATATAAATACAGGGTTCATACACCTCCTGGAAATCCTTAAAAACTCCTGGATTTTGGTTTAAAACATTAAGGGCCCTGGAAAACTCCTGGATTTTACTAATTTTTCTGTAGACTCCTGAAATTTTAGTATCGACTCCTGGAAATATTGTTTATTTTAGTTTTCTTTCTAGAATTTAAAGTGCAAAAAAAAAAAAAAAATTTTTGCAAGTGCGATCTGCCGAAATTTTTTTTTGACTCGTGTTTCAAGTGTAATAATTCACCGCCATGTTTATGGACGTTCCTGCCACAGACTAGGAGACAAGGATTGTACTAATGACTTCAGTGGGCTGAAAGCTTACCCCAAAAAGTTCAAATGATGGCGCGATTCGTGGTAGACATTCGTCCCTGCTCTCCTCATATCCAATAATTTTGTTCCTGAACTGAGCCCGTTGGCATTCTCAAACTCTTTTATTGCTAACTGCTAGCTCTTACGTCACTGCGAAAGTATCTCGTGATGGGTATATGAGCTGTATGCTCTTATTTCTTCTTTGGTACACGGGGTACATGTTTACAAAGCTTGCCATTTGCGGCAGTGTGTTGGAAATAATCTGTACGCCTGTGACAGTAGTAAAATTTTAAACCATCCTGAGATTTTCATCCTTTTCAATTTGCCTAAAGATGCCGGGTGGAAAAAGCATTTTCGATGATGCTTGGTTAGAAAAGGTATTAATGTATACTCCTGGAAAAATTATATTTTCTCCTGGAATACTCCTTAAAAACTCCTGGAATTCATACTGCAAAAAAGTGTGGGAACCCTGTAAATATATTTTTTTTTTTTTTTTATAAAAACGAAAAAGAAAGACAGTAACACACGTACATACACATTAAAGAAACAGGGGGGGGAAAAAGGGGGGTAGACGAAGAAAGTGAAAAGAACCTTACAACAGCAACTTCCAAGCAGAATGAACGAAAGGAACGGAAGAACCATTGTTCACAAGACGATCTAAGTGCTGGGTAATGGAAAAACCTTCCAAAAAATCCAGATGGGACAAAGACTGAGGAGTGCACAAAATCTTAGTCTTAGAAAACTGAAATCGATGATTGGAATTCCAACAATGTGAGGCAATAGAAGATTTGGAAAGTTCGTGCTTAGAGACATATCTCTCATGCTCTTTGAGCCTAAATTTGAGAGCTCTTCTGGTCTGACCAATATAGCCCAAATCACAAGATTCACAAGGAATATAATAAACACCCCAACGGTTCTCAGTAGGAATAGGATCTTTAAGGGAAGAAAATTTAAGTTTATTAACAGGTTTAAAAATGACTTTGAAACCGAAATTTTTGAGAAGTTTAGAAATTTTGTAGCATAAAGGTGAAAAGAAAGGTAGTACAATTAATTCGTTGTGAAAATTAATAGTATTAGTAGAAGTATTAGGCTTATTAAATTTAGAAACAGCTTTATCAATAATAGAGGGGCTAAAACCACGAGAAACAGCTAAGGATTTTAAGTAACTAATTTCATTATTAAGAGAAGAAGAATCAGAGCAAATTTTGATAGCACGAAACACATAGGTGTAAAAAGCAGAAAGTTTTTGCTGGTAAGGATGATTAGATAGGGCATGAGGAGGTAAAGATATAGAAAAGGGCTTGCGGAAAACAGAAGTAGAGAAACCGTCAGGATTCCTAGAAACAAGAACATCCAAAAAAGGTAAAGAATTGTTGCACTCCTCTTCTAGAGTAAATTGGATACACGGATCAACAAAAAAAAAAAAAAAAAAAAAAAATTATTTATATATATATTTATTGTGCTGTCCTGTTCGTGGTTTTTATTTAAAAAAAAAAAAAAATTATTTATATATATATTTATTGTGCTGTCCTGTTCGTGGTTTTTATTTTAAAAAAAAAAAAAAAAAAAAAAAAAAAAAAAGTGTGCTATTTGTTTTTTGTTTGTTTGTTCTGTTTTCTCTTTTTTGTGTGTGTGTTTGTACTTGTGTGTTCCCTTTTTTATTATTTTTCTTTATTCCTTTTTTATTTCTGTATTTTTTGTGCTTCTTTCCTTACCTTTTTATCCCCCTTTTTTAATTTTTTTTCTCCCCTCTCCGTGGTTTTGTTCGACTTTTCTTTGCCCCTTGTGGCAACATCTTGCTTGTTTTTCTCTTTTCAGTTCCCTGTGTTCTTTACGACGAAGGGCTTGGACTGAAGAAGTTCAAAACAATTTTTGAACGAAACGCGTATCCTCTTTCCTTTTACTTCTTATGTGTGTTTTTTACAAAGTTTTTTAATTACTTTATCGTTTAACACCAGTATTTTGAGTGTTTTTTCAATGGATCTCTAAGTTTGGTGAATAAAGGCGACAATTTATAATAAAGGGAGAGTATAGTTAGAAAATGCCTGGCGAAGATTGTAAAATAGTTTTAATAAAAGATTTTAATATAGATTTCAATTCTGAAGAAGTGTTTCATGGAACAAGATAGAGTTGATTCCTTTTTTTTTTTTTTTTTTTTTTTTTTCCCCCACTCTCATCAACTAAAAAATTGCTGCACTTTGGCGAGCTTTGCACAAGTTTCAATGCTTCCAAAAAAACTAGATGAAAACTAAAGTGAACAAATAAGTGATGGGCGCACCAGTTGAAGAATTTGAAGACACTTAATTATTAAAACTACATCCATTGGCAACCCAAAATAAATAAATAAATAAGTAATGGAATGCTGTACTTGCATGTTGTTCCAAAACACGGCACACTCATGGATTATGATACACATTCGAAACAATATTTAAAATGGTAAAGTATAGTTGAAATATACTTGGTGAAGATTGTAAAATAGTTTTAGTGGGAAATTTTAAGATGATTTCGATTCCCAAGATGGGTTTTATCTAACAAGGAAGAAAAATATGGCACACTCATGAATAATGATACACTTTCCAACTTAATGGAATAAGGAAGAAAAATAGGGACAACACATAAATTATGATACACTTTTAATATATAGCACTTTAGTGAGTATTTAAAATCTGAAAGTGTTTCAGATTTTCTTACTTTTTTACTTTTCCTACATAATTTTTTGCAAAATTTTAAACCAATTGATTCAACAGTGTAGATTTATATATGACTCACAAAAAATTCCATTTTATGTAAATATATTATCTTTTATTTATTACTTAAAACAACCGTCGCATTTTTTCAGAATCGCAAACCACTAACAATAGAAGAAATGTATGATGACATAAGTCAAGATCATGCAAAGAAAACTGTCACCATGGAAACACACCCTCATTTACCTGGACCTCCCAGAGCATCTGTGCATCCTTGCAGGTAATGCTATTTTAGGACCTATGATTTAATTTAATTTAACTATATTCAGGACACCATCTTTAAGAAAATAAGGATATAAAATTTTATCTTGCCAATGAAAACTATAGTATACTAGCTGGGTAGCCCAGGAGCATTAAGAATTAAGGCTTAATTTGCCAGAACAAAAATGTATCAGCTTATGCTCGCTGATCTAATCCTGTGGCTTATTTTCACAAGCACTAATTTAGAAATTATTAGTTTAAAATAAATATTATATAAAGTAAAGTTAATAAATTATTAGTAGTATAAAGTGAGTATGAATTTTAAAATCATTTAATCTACTAATATAGAAAAAATATTTACATATGGATGAATACAGTAAGGCAATCTGAAAAAAGGACTTTTGCACAGACTTTTGAAATGGATGAGAGCTTAGTGCAGAAAAGTTGTCCCTTAGGTTAATTAATAATGGTGTAAATTTTTTTGAAATTGGACAGTATTTTCAGTCGGCGCCAGTGCCTTAAAAATCGGGATTTTGGGCCAAAACAGACATTTCCCCCTGAAAACACAATTTTTGAAAATTTTCGAAATCGATAGCCTAGTACTGAAAAGTTGTATCTTGGGTTGGTTAAAAACCATATAATTTTTTTTTTTTTAAATCAGCAATATCTTCAGGTGGCACTGGGACCTTTAAAATAGGGTATTTTGGCCAAAAGAGATATTTCCCTCCCGATTTTTTTTTTTTTTTTTTTTTTTTTTTGCAAATTTTAGAAATTGATATCAGCCGAGTGCAGAAATGTTCTTTACATGATATACTCTTTATAAAAGTAACCGTACTCTAATAAGAATAAGAAAGTTTACTGAATTTTGGAAATCATTAACAACTGTGAAGTAAAGTTGCCTCTTGGTTTAATTAATAAACGTGTACGTTTTTTTTTTTTTTTATGTAACATATTTTGGTGGCCCGGAACCAATATTTACTGCTTTCCTCTGTACCAAGCAGGCAATCAAGTATGAAGCAAAGTAGCTCTTTGCTTATCTCAGAGAAAATTCACTTAAATAACCCAGAACTCACCACGAGAAGGTGGCTGCATATCGAGTTCCACCCCAATCTCCCAACCATATATTTACAGTGGGCACGTTATGGTTTCTAATTCTCTTATTTGTCTGCTGCCTGTTCTGCTGGTGATTTTCTGTACTTCGATTTACTTTTGAAGGATGGAATTATTCTTCCGTATTCCAACTGAGCTCTGATCAGACCATCCCTTGCAATTGGTCGAACCACAGTAGTTGCAGCCTCTGTAACCATTTTAATTGCTCTTTCTACTGCCTGAGTATGGTATGGAAACTTCTTTATTTCTATTAAAGCTGGGGTTTTCTTCTTTATCATATTGAAAAGATCTTTGCTGCTGATTTCACGAAGCATAGGCAGCTCAGTTACAACATACGAGGTGAGTATTCTATATCATTAGCCATTTCCCTTTCAGGATTTTCTTGGTTCTCAACATCCTACAAGTCAGATGACTGAACCGTAGATTATTGGTCTTGAAACTCCTGTTCACTTGTAAAAGTACATGAAGCATCTTTCTTTAAAGCTCTCGGCAGTATCTTGGATTGCCTATTTTGTTTGCGAAGTAGTTTTTTATTCGCTTTTCAATCAATGCCAGCTATTATCATTTGCGTAGTTGTTCTCTGATCAACCGTAAGCGATTGTTCTATTTATGGAATCTTTCTAGTCCTTTTGCAGGAGCATGATGAAAATAAGTGACACTTGCATGTAGCAATGTCGAAAAGAGTTTTCTCGGGGTCTTCCGAAAATTGCTTTACTGTGTCTCTCTATGATGTGGTTGACTTTTTTTTACTTTTCCATATATTTTTATACTTAGTATAATAAGATTGAAGCATCCGGACCATTCTTTTGTTAGAAATTGCAGGAATCAAAGCTTTCTTCCATATATCAATCACCTTCTCCACAACAGCATTGGCTGTATCAGAAAATGCTGGATGTTTGCTGTGATATGAAGTTTTCAGTTGTTGCCTTTCAAATAAGTAAAATTTCATAACTTGACACTATATGTTGGTAAAACGTTAGACTTCAGCTCTTCAGGCGATCCGAAAACAAAGCAGTCAGATGCTTGATTGAGATCTGCAGCCATCGCATCTAGTTGATTGAGTACCTGGAGTCATTGTGATTGAGTAGTTATTAATGAATGAGAATTAGCTATATTTTGAGACTTTATTTCAAATTAACAAATGATATAAAGTGCACTTACACATTGAACAAAGTGCATTCCTTATCTCTGTGCTAGAGTGAAACTGAAACAGGGCCATACCCAGAAAAAAATTTCAGGGAGGGTTCAAAATTTTTTTAAGGGGGGGACTGACATTGCTGAGATAAGTAAGCAATTACCAGACCCCATGGTCCACCCCCCTGGGTACAGCCTTCAACCTTTATGATGAGTAATATACTGCAGTAGCACATTGTCTGTAGACGCGCCACGTGGTAGAGGATGCCACTAAAGTAGGAGGGGAGGGGGCACTTAAAAACCCTTTTCTGCTTGCTGTTGGTGCTTTGAACTCCAATGAGAGTATATCATGTAAAGAATGTTTTGGCATATGGCTGATATCAATTTAAAAAATTCGCAAAAATTATTTTTTCTGGAAAAAAATGTCTATTTTGGCCCAAATTCTCGATACTTAAGGCACCGGCACCACCTGAAAATATTTTTCATGGTTATTAACCAACCCAAGACACAACTCTTCTGCACTCGGCTGATATTCACAGGAAAATCACACAAAAAATATCATAGGAAAATTCACAAAAATTGTGTTTTTTGGGGGGAAATGTCTGTTTTGGCCCAAAATCCCTATTTTTGAGGCTCCTGTGCCAGCTGAAGATATTGTCAGATTTCAAAAAAAAAAAAAAAAAAAAAAAAATTATATGGTTATTAACCAACCCAAGACACAACTTTTCCACATTTGGCTGATATCCATGTTGAAAATTGTGTTTTCAGGGGAAAATGCCTGTTTTGGCCCAAAATCCCAATTTTTAAGGCGCTGGCAATAACTGGAGATATTGTCAGATTTCAAAAAATTTTTACACCGTTATTAACCAACCTAAGGGACAACTTTACCACACTAGGCTCTCATCAATTTTGAAAATCGGTGCAAAAGTGCATTTTTCGGCCCACCCTAGAGTGCAGTGATCCAAACCATTTTATTACTTTAGAAATACGAAATAAAAGAACCTATTATCAAGCTTTCTGATATTCGAAATTTATTGGCTTACTATTTAAAGCAAGTAAGCGTTAATCCAAATATTACAACTGTGTTCAGTTTTTAATGGTTCTTTGTTCCAGTTTGGTAAATATTAAATTGAATCATAAATTATTTTTATTACTTATTATGCTGTTGGTTTTACAAATTATTAGGATACACTTCAAACTACACTGCTAAACTCTTAGGAACATTTTTCTTTAAAAGAGGCAAAATGTGGTTTAGGGAATATTTCTTATAAATTCATTATGTAACTTAATGTGTTACTACATTCATAAATGAGGTAAGATATTAATTTATCAGATTTTATGACATATGTAAATTCTAGAGTTAATAAAATAAATATTGATTTTATTCGAAAGAAAAATGAAATTTTATTTGCTGATTAAGATATTTATTTTGTTACTTTGATTTGTTTTAGACATGCTGAAGTGATGAAAAAGATAATTCATACTGTTACCGAAGGAGGTGGAGATCTTGGTGTGCATATGTACTTAATAGTTTTCTTAAAATTTATGCAAGCTGTTATTCCAACCATTGAATATGACTATACTCAAAACTTTTCCTTTGAATGAACTTATTCTGGTGCCAGTTTCATTTAATTATTTCAAAATAAGATTTTTCTACAAAAATTCTAAAAGGCATTTGTATATGATTTTTTTTTCTTTTTAAATTTTTACATACGATGCTTTTTTAAGGGAAAAGTTGCTTTAGCTAGTGAAATCTGCTTTTCTGTTAAATTTTTATGAGCAGATTCTTTTAAATTGTTCTATTTTGTTTGTTTGTAGCAAAATTTCTGTTTATTTAAAACTTTAATGTTTTTATAAATTTCACTTTTATTCGAATTATTATGTTCTTATGTCTATTATAACATGCTTTGGGGTACATAAAATTAGTTTTGTAAAACATTAGAAAGCACAAATGCTTCATAATGTCTATATTTGTATATATGATAGATAATAATAGTCATGTGAATAAGTGGCTTTTTATACATAACTATAAATTATATGAAATGGCTGATATAGTTATCAAATATTATGTAAAAAAGATGCATAAAACAAGCTAATGGGGAAAATTCAACAATCCATTTCTGTGATACATAAACTTTACTTCTCATATTATATTTTATCTTATGTAGCAGTCAGGGTTATTTGGAAATAAAAATGTTATGAGTAATTTTTAAAAAATATTCTTTCAATGTGTACATCATTTGATGATAATATATTTTCTAAATTTATTTCATTTCTGGCATGTCTTTGTTAATTATTGTTATTTGATACTTTTTGGAAAAGATATATTTAAAGATCATATGAAAGTATGTCTCTTTAAATTTTGATGAATAAATGTCTCGCAACATGTACCAATCTGCTTTCTTTCACTACAACTTTATAAGTCTACGCAAACATAACGAAGTCAGTATTTTTTACTTATATAGAACAATAGAGTCTAATTTTTTTTTAAATGAAAAATGAAATATTTTTCATTTTTCACCTTTTGAACATTAATAAACTTGCTTAAAATTATTTAAGGACCAAAAGTATCTTTATAAATACGTTATTGCAAACATTATAAGGCTTCCCAATCAAATCTGTCAACACCAGGGCTTAATTTCTAACCAAAAAAAAAAATGCTTTAGCCTTAATATTCTCTAAAACTGATGTTCATATTCAGTGCATACTGTAAACCTTTGTGACCCCTACAATACGGGAGTTGGTAGTACATTCTTTTAAAATAATTATAATTCAAAGATTTTCTCATGAAATAGTATTGGAATTTTTTTAATTATTTCTCAGAACAATGAAATGAAATGAAATAGTTGAAATTAGCTTGAAGAAATCTAAACAGTTCACAATAGAAGACCCAAAATCTGTTAGTCTAGGGACTGTCAAATCAGTACGAAGCGAAGCGATTCCTGATTAGTCTGTCCACTAAAATCAGTTTGTTTGTGAAAGGGGGAAATTTTCAATTTCGTGTACTGGTGGGCTCGAGGATGCAATATACAGGATCTCTACCTAATATGTAAAATTATATAAGGTTTTGCTAATACGTAAATATTCACTCAAAAATGTGTAGGAGCTGAGCTCCTGTGCAAGTTAAGCCCTGATCTACACTAAGTAAAATCAGCGTTGAATTATACAGTAAACTAACCTCAGAAAAAAATTGAAGTGATGTTCAGAGTGTAATATTTTGTTTTATAAAATACCAACCAGAAATATGTATATTTTAAAGTATTTTAGTAAATCAAGATTTATCATGGCTGTCATATTAATTCCATTTCATATTTTTGTCGGGAAATAATAGTACTCTTTGCCGATACGTTATGACTTTAAGTAATTTTACTTATTTGTGCTTTGTGCTTAACATTTCACTTTAAAATATACCTAGTTAAAAATTTGTGTAGTGGTGAAAAAGTTCTAGACATAAAGTAAGAATTTAACATCTAAGATGTGTGTGTGTATGTGCATAAATATATAAGTATATGAGCAATTTTAATGTTTTTAACTGCCTCTATTGAACAAGTTTATCGAATATTTAAAAATTCTTATTGGAGACTAATTTTTTTTCTAATTTTATGTTATTAAATAATAAACTGTATGCATCAAACCTGAGTTATAACATGCCAAAAGCTAGGTCTTGATTGATGTCTTATAATGTTATTCAACTTAAATTTAAAGTGTACTATGCAAAAATATTTACTTCAACTGTAAAGTACTTTTTCTAACAAAGCTAAAACCAAATTTGTACAATTCTTCACCATTTTTTCCTTTTTCTCAAAAATCCTGTACTTAAAAATAAATAAATAAAAATCTAAAGTTAAGTTTTCAGAATCTGTACTACGGTGAATATGTATGAACCGAAAAGATTTTCTTTTACTGGGTAAGGCTAGAAGCAAACCGATTTTAAATTTTTATATAAATGCTATTGTTGTATTCCCTATGTCCTCCTATTTCTTCCTCATCTTTCTTCCTTCATTAAAAGCAATACCATGTCACCAGCATGACCATATCTAATGCATTAAATGCCACAATAATCGGTTGTAGATATTAAAAATGGATATCTTTAAAGTGCCATCTGACCATCCAAAGGAGTAGTATAATAATAACACAGGCCTGCAACCAAAACAAATCTACTTATATAATTCACTAACGTATGTGGCTCCAAAATCGATGATATTTTACTCTGGGAATGGCAACAATTAGATACAAACATTAGAGGGTGCTGAAAAAAACACTCAAAATACTGGTGTTAAACGATAAAGTAATTAAAAAACTTTGTAAAAAACACACATAAGAAGTAAAAGGAAAAAGGATACGCGTTTCGTTCAAAAATTGTTTTGAACTTCTTCAGTCCAAGAGAAGTTCAAAACAATTTTTGAACGAAACGCGTATCCTTTTCCCTTTTACTTCTTATGTGTGTTTTTTACAAAGTTTTTTAATTACTTTATTAGAGGTTGCATTTCTGGTTTTTTTTTTTTTTTTTTGTCATGAGATAACATCACTCATCTCCAATTCTGCCAAATTATTTGCAACTATTGCCATTAAATAAAAAATCTGATGTGGACAACACGACTCCCTTGCATGACTTTAAATCAAAAATATTTTTGGTGCACTTCATCTAAACTTATTTTGTTTGAAAGAGATAAAATACTGCAGTAATACTAAGGTTTAGCAATTCCTAGCCAAATATTTCTGATACCGCCAAGTTGAGTTCAATTTGAAAGATTAGTTTCTGACACTTAATTAGGCCATATTTTGCCAAAAGCTGACAAGCTTGAGATAGTTTGCAAGATTTTGGGGATAGCCAAAGTAGTAATTGACCACAGACAGAATTAAATGTATCCATATACCTCCCAGACAGCACAGCAAGCTTGATTTATCAAGTCAATAAACTTGAATTAAGCTTGAAAATTTCAAGCGTGTAAGCTTGAATCAAGTGTTCAAGTTTACACTTGCCCAGCTTGCATTAAGTTTGACATAGCAAGCTTAATTTCAAGCTTAAAAAAAATTTCTTAAATACACGGGGCACCCATCGGCAAACTCGCCCCACGTATTTTATTTTTCCACATGTTTTCCTCTCTATGCTGAAATTTCAAGTTAATTTTATCTGTTTCCATCAAGCGTCCGCGGCTGGGATAGAACTCGGGACGTAAGGGTTGGGAAGCCAGCGTCTTAACCGTTCCACCAATCTGCCTCGCTCTCGCACGACTACAGTTTGAAGTGACTGTCATAGTTTTCACGCCGTTTTCTGGCAAGATCGATCAGTGCTCAATGCTGATTTCTTTGTTTTATTTTTCCATGGGATGAATCAAAATTAAAATAATATTATGTGTGATTTATAGACTCTACTAATAGGGAAATAAGCATAATATAAACTTAAAAGCAGCACACATTTTAAAACTTTCAAAATCGCAACACTCATGTTGGGCAATACTGGCCAAAATCGAGACAAACGACTGATTTTGAAATCAATTTTGTAGTATAATTGTATTTTGTTTTGAAGAATTTCCATATTTGGAAATATAGAATCTTATTTTTTAATTCTATGGTCAAGTACATTTATGACATGATAAATTATTTGTTATGTGGATATGACTTTCCAAATCAAGCAGTAATCAAGTTGTATTCAAGCTTGACAGTTCAAATGACTTCTCCAAGCTTGCTGCAAGCTTAAAATGAATTGAACTGTCAAGCTTGTATTAATACGTCAAATTCAAAGAAATGTCAAGCTTGATTTAAGCTTATGTGCTGTCTGGGCTTTATGTATTTAAAGTCATTTGGGTGACCCTGTAAATAAATTACCCTTTCGATTGCAGTCAGAAAAAGAAATGCATAGTTAGATATTACAATAGTTCTAAATACAACATTCTACAGTTAAAGGTTTAAGAGTTATGCGAAATAAAAAATTATTTTTGGCCCCAAATTTGGCGATATTTTGGAAAAACTCTGCAAGGTCAATGGCCAATGGTGAGATTTTGGCCATAGACCAAACAATGACTGACTGCAGATGTAATATATTGACATGTCTGCATCATCTCTGTATTTAAATTCTTTTGGGTGGTCCTGTAAATAAACTCTACAGTAGATTGAAACCAAAAATCGAGATGCTCAACTAGATGTTACAGCAATCTTAAATATAAAATTTCAACATTCTATTACTAATAGTTTTTGAGATATGAGAGTTAACTACATACACACGTACATCAAAAGTCGCCAAGCTTGGCGACTTTTGGCATAATTGTTGGTAGACATGCGACCGTGGTTGTACCATTATCTAACTATATGATAAGACGGTATTGTGCTTGAAATGGATGAATGCCCCTAAAACTGCCATTGACTTATTGAATTTCTGCCATAGATCATAATGTATTCAAAATCTTTTGGGCACAGCTCTGTAGATAAACTATCCAGTTGATTGGAACCACAAGGGGAGGTGCATAACTAGATGTTACTACAATCCTAAATATAAAGTTTCAACATTCTACGACCAATAGCTTTTGAGATATGCAAGTTATTTATGTATGTACATACAGATGGCTTTGAAAAACTTGTCAAAATAGACTCACAGTCTGTCAAAATGGGTTGTGCATGCATGAGTACGATGACATGCATCTCAAAAATTCTTAAAAGTAAATTTAGAGGTAGTCAAAATCTTTTTTTGTTGTTGCTGAAATCTGGCTCCCAAAATTTTTCACAATCACATTGCATCCTAGGAAGTAATAAAATAAGTGAGTAAACATAAAAAGGAGATACAAGGTTGTTATTGTGGACCCATTTTAGCACATTGTTATAATTACTAAGGAAGGTGATGGACATTTAGTGTCTAACTTGTCCTTTTTGCTAAACCTTGAGATATTCAGGGTTGTCTGAGTATTAATAATAATAAACATTTTTTAAATAATATGTATGAAATATGTACTGTATTTGGTCAGATTTTACTTTAAAAAGGCTCTTATTTTTGGAACCCTGAATTGAAAATTTGCCATAACAGTGGTTATGAGAATTCCTCTCATAAATATCTGTAATTAAATCTATTTAAAAATTATAAGACATTCCTGCCAATTTAGGACAAACTTATCATGAGGACTTTCGACTGTACTTTAAATACAGTGTTGACATTGTCTGGGAAATGTCGGGTAAATAGTACATTTTTGTTAAAAGTCAAGAAAAATAGAAATTTTAAGTCAGGCGTATCAATTTTGATATTAAGCTTTGAACTTTGATGTATATGAAGAACAATTTTTCCTTTTTTCTATCCTTTAAATATTATTAGCTGATTGCAAATTTTATAAATAAAAAATGAAAATCTGTGTGTGTGTTGATGGTACACACAAATTCACACATTTGGTCCGTTGTCTTGAAATTTTGCTCTAATATGTAAAAAAATGCAAGGAAAATTTTATAGAGCAAGAGCTGCGGCCGCCAGACCTTCGTCATAGTATAAAACCTGAAACTTTCTCTGCGCGTATTCCCCAGTAGAGGTAGGAACAATCGGCCACTATAAAATTTAGATGATCGTGGCTTTGGCAGGTAACAGGTGGCAAAGGTGTATAAAATTGCAGAAAATTTTCATCATTTCATAAAGCTTCATTTTTTATATGTTCTTCTTCGCAATACTAGAAATCACTTTATCCCTTGCCAGACACTTTTCCATCGTGGCAAACCCCTGCCAGACAGCCTCAAAGTCATGGAAAACGTAATTCTATTACGAGCGCGCTGCAGCATCGTAAGAAAATTCAGAAGTAGCAGTATAAAATGTGCTTGGCACTTTGTGACAGCTTGACGTACTTCGTCGCAGGAGTTTACGAACACAACAGTTTTCCATGACTTTGAGGTTGTTTGGCGGGGCTTGCCATGATGGAAAAGTGTCTGGCAAGGGATAAAGTGATTTCTAGTATTGCAAAGAACAACATATAAAAAAATTAAGCTTTATGAAATGATGAAAATATTCTGCAATTTCATACACCTTTGCCACCTGTTACCTGCCAAAGTCACGATCATCCAAACTTTATAGTGGCCGATTGTTCCTACCTCTGTTGGGGGGTATGTGCAGAGAAAGTTTCAGCTTTTATACTATGACGAAGGTCTGGCGGTCGCTGGCTCTTAGACTATTACTCTCTACTTCTCTAAAAATTTGAAAAATGCATCCTTTCCTTAATTTATAGCAATTTTTTACTGCTTTCAGCTTTTTTGATTTCAGAGAATTAAACATGTGAGTATCATAAGTGAGATTGATGTCATAGTTTGGCTTTAAAGGGAGGTTTGCGATTCCAATTAATTAGAAAAAGCTTTTCAAGGTTACGTAGTTTAATTCCTTTGTACAAATACACTCATGTCCATAAATTAAGGATAATTCAGAATCACACAGAAATTGATCTCTAAAATAAAAATTTCACCTGTGGAATGATCACACACATCTTGAAGAAGAATATGCAAATTACAGGAAACCACCAGATGGCGTGGATGGTACGTCACAATGACGAGAGTGTAAGAGAGGGGTATATAATGACGCAAAAGAAGTAAAATTGTTCACAAGCACTGTGAAAGCCTTTCAGTGCAAAAACCGCATAGTTATGGCACAAAGGAGGCATTTGGATGATGTTTTACGTGGCAGAATTATCGGACGACTGGAATGTGGACGTACCCAGCTGGAAGTATCCGAGGAACTTGGAATCGCCCAGAGTGTCATCTCCAGGCTTTGGCAATGATTCCAAGATGATGGTAATATGAGTAGACGTTACAGCAGGACGACGTTACAGGTCGCCCCCGAGTTACAACGCCGAATGAGGACCGCTATTTAGCAGTTACTGCCAAAAGAAACAGACGGAGTACAGCATCAGACCTGTCTCGTCAGCTCTCTTCAGCTACCGGTACGACAGTTTCAAGGCAGACCGTGTACAGACGCTTAGGGCACATTGGTCTACATGCTCGTAGGCCTGTCAGATGTGTTCCACTTACCGCAACTCACTGTCGCTTGCGATTAACCTGGAGTAGAGAGCATGCATTGTGGACACCGCAACAGTGGTCTTGTGTGATGTTTTCTGTCGAGTCCAGGTTTAGTTTGGAGTCTGATTCTCGCCGGACATTCATCTGGAGAGCGCCAGGTACCCGTTACCACCAAGAGAACACCATTGAAAGACACCGTTACGGTGGTGCAGGATGGCTCGTTTGGGGAGGAATTATTCTTGGTTCCAGAACTGACCTGCATGTTCAGAGTGTAACGATGACAGGCCACATCTATCGGGATGTCATTCTGGAACAACATGTACGTTTGTTTCGGGGTGCCATGGGTGCTGAACTTGTGTTTATGGATGACAACGCCCATCCTCACCGTGCAAACATTGTAGACGAATGCCTTCAATTGGAGGATATCACCCGTATGCATTGGCCAGCATACTCACCGGACTTGAATCCAATAGAGCATGTGTGGGATATGTTTGGCCGACGGATTGCAGCCCGTCAACCCCCTCCCACCTGTCTACCGGAACTTCGGAGTGCATTGCTTGATGAGTGGTGCAATATTCCCCAAGATCAGATTGATCATTTGATACTCAGCATGCCTAGGCGTTGTCAGGCCTGTATTGCATCGTCCGGGAGACATACTCTGTATTAACCATCCTACTAACCATGTTATACTGTTTTTTGTAAATAGGTTCTTTTTTGAAATTTGGTCAAGGGAGTAAAACTTGCAATTTTTATTAATTATGTCAAACATATAGCATCTTTTTTGCTCTTTACTTTTTGTTTAATAAATAGACTTTACAAATAAGTCAAATTTGTTTTGCTTCTTTCTCTTTCTTTGCCTGAACTTCATTATCCTTAATTTATGGACATGAGTGTAAAATGATTTCCTCTGCATGGAGCATTGATATAATAAAAGCTGTTGCCAGCAAATGAAATTCTTTAGAATCAGAAAAGTTTCTCCAAACTGTTGTGTTTTATTTAAAATCTTTTCTAAAAATTAAATGTTAGATGCAAATCATATAAAAGGTAAGCCTTAAAATATTTACCATTAAAATTGTAATACCTGATGAATAAACCCAGTCGTTTTTCATTCTCCATTTTCCAATACGTCACACATTCTAAAGTGTAAACATTTTAAAAGGGATGAAGTTGAGTAATTCTTTTCCTTGGCATAGCCGGGATCAGATTCAACTAAATTTTCTTAAGCTTGCTTCGCAAATAAAAACTTGAATAACTAAAGCATTCTAAGAAAGTTATTTTTTAAATCTAAGCATGTAAATATGCTTGGCGTGGTATCTCTAATCTCATTGGAATGATTTCATTGTCAAATGACATTAGTGTACATTTAGTTTCCAAATGCAAGTTGCTTTTGTAGAAAGGTGTATTTAAGCTGTAATTTTGTGGTAGTTCTTGCCACTTTTTGTCTGCTTGTAAAGAGCATAGGAGATGGTCATTGTTTTTAATTTAGCTTATTACCGTACTAGCCCAAATAACGCAGCCCCCTCCATTATAATGTTATCACGAAATTTTTCATCAAGATAATTAGAAAGATTCTATATTTAATTTAGCACGAGTCGCTTCTTTACAAGAAATGATTAGTCTAAACACATTGCGTTATATTCAGACTAATATTGTATGTTCCTCAGTTGAGGTGGTTTCTTTGGATATAGTTACCTTTTGTTAGTAAATGTAAATTATTTTCATACCATGTATTTTTATAAGGAAAATCTTAAATGTTAAATTTGTGATATGTAATTAAACTAAATATAGAATTAATAGTATTACGTTTTAAAATTAATCTAATTCAGCCATCCATCTTTTTTAGGGACCGCTATTTTGAATTAATTGTAATTTAGTTGTTTTGCAGATCTTTTAAACTTGGTTTCGAATATAAAACTTTTGAAAACTTTTTCCTGTATACCATGGGACTTGTGTCATATTTGTAAAACCTTTTCCCTTAGAATATAATAAAATTGTATTTTATCTTATTAATCTTGGACATCAATCTTTTTCCCTATGGAAGCTTTTCTTTTATTTGGAAATTTAAATTTGTTACTCAAAGTTTTTAGGGTAAGCAAATTTTTGATAAGGATTCTTTTAATAGATCCTTTAACTTTGTTTCGGCCATTAAGACCAACACAAGCACCCTTGCAGAAATTTCCCACACATTTTCAGAAAAGTGTCCATTTTTGATGGCAGAAATAAGCTTTTTGAAAATGAGGAATTTTTTTATTAGTACATTTGCTGAAAATTTTTGCATCTGAAAGGGTCTGATTTGCTGGGAATAGCCCACAAGGATTAATATATTAAGAATTTCGTTGGTCCTATTCAGACTGAACTGCTTTTCAATTTCAACTGCAGTCTTATGATGTCATTCAAATGTCGTCATTTTTATGTCATGCCTTTGAATTTGCTTAGTTAAATGTTGAAAAGCTTTTACTTTTGGGATATACAGTCAACTCCGGTTATAGTGAACCTCTGGGGACCAGCAAACTTCATTCACTATATCCAATGTTTCCCCAAGTTGAACAAGGAACCTTATACAAAACTAGAAAATAGTATTTAATACAAATACTAAATGTTTATAAGTGAATCAAGCATAATTGATGGCATTTATAGTTCTAGAACTATTTTTTAAGTAAAATGAGCACAGTTAATTACATTTGTGGAAATAATGTACATTCCATTCAGTTTACAAAAGGTGCTGTCCCTTTTAACATTTTTTTTGGAAAATTTGATATACTACGGACTACGGAGTAGTAATCAGCACCAGTGGAAGACAAAAATTGTTTAGTCTGCACTTCATGCGGGCCTTTCTTCTTTCCTCCCCACCCTTTTGCTCGCATCTCTCTTCTTTTCCCCTCCCCTCCCTCTCTCATGCTTTACTTTTTTCTGTTTTCGGTTTCAGGCCGCGCCAATTGCGGAGGCTTGGTGGTAGACTCAATTCTAACGTGTTTGTTTCTGTCGGAGCGTATTTTTATTAGTTACCTCACTTTCATCAGGAATGTGATAGAATTTTAATCTCTGCATAGTGCTGTGTTGTGTCTATATATAATTTATAATTATTTGAATGTTTCTATGAAATTAGAAGAATTATTCATCCATTATGAGTTGCAGTAAACGCTTATTTTCACCGGCACTTTCAGAGGAAAGACCAAAGAAGAAAAGTTGCCAGAAGTTTAAAGAAACATACAGCAACAAATTTCCATGCCTTAAAAAAATCAAGTGTTTCAGAATTGCACGCATTTTGTACTCTGTGTACCAAGAACATCAATTTAGCCCACAGTGGCCGGTATGACTCGGCGCCATGTGGAATCAAAAAGTCATCTTGAAAATGCGAAGGCGAAAGAGAAAACAGCAGATGTTTCTACTTTCTTTAAAATGAAAGAGGAAGATTTTGACATAATTAAATCGGAAAGCTTATTTACTCGCTTTCTTGTTAAACATAATCTGCCAATTGCTGCTGCTGACCATGCTAATCATTTGTTTTCGGAAATGTTTCCGGACTCGAAAATCGCCAAGAAATACAGTTGTGGTCGAACTAAGTGTTCTGCAATTGTAAAAACTATGGCAAAAAAAACCATTTCTGAAATTATTTCATCTTGTAAAAACAGCCCATACTCTATTAGCATTGATGCCAGCAATGATTCCCAGAATAAAAAGCTCTACTCACTGTTAATATCCTATTTTAGTAAGAAAACTGGGAGAGTATATACAGAGTTAAAATCCTTACTTGAATGTGTAAATAATACAGGGGAAGGAATATTCCTTCTTATAGATCAAGAAATTATTAAAAAAAAAAGGGGTCTGACTTGGGAAAAGTGTCTCAGTTTTTGTTCCAATAATGCCTACACTATGTTGGGGAAGAAAAAAGGTGTTGCATCTTTTTTAATTGCAAAAAATTCTTCCATTGTTTTGAGAGGCTGTCCTTGTCATTTGCTACACATTGCTGCAAAAAAAGCTGCTGAAGCATTTTCTGTTGATATCGAAATGATATTTATAGATATCTTCTATTTTTTGGATAAAAGTTCTAAGCATAAAAACAATTTCAGAAAACAACAAGAACTGTGTGGTGACACAAAACCCCATAAAATACTGAAGTACACTGCTACTAGATGGCTATCATTGTTAACTTGCATTAATTGTGTGTTAGAGCAGTGAGAGCCTTTAGAAGGATTTTTTTCTGATGAATCTAATAGCTGCTCCAATAACAAACGTTTCACTCAAGTACAGTCATCATTGAAAAATCCTAAAGTGAAACTTATTCTTTTATTCCTTCAAAACATACTTCCAGAATTTGTGAATCTTAATCTTTTGCTTCAGCAAGAAGCTCCTCTGATTCACAAGTTAAGAAATTTAGAACAGTTGTACATGGATTTGTTAGTCCATTTTGTAACACCAGCAGTTGTTGCTGATAGCAGCGAAGAAATGGATTTTTCCAGCAGAAATTTGTGGAGCAGTCATGTCAAAAAACTGATGAGGACTTGGTAGTAGGTGTAAAAACAAAAATGTTTTTGAAAGATAGCAACTTAAAAGAAGTTGATGTTGCTAGTTTCTACAAAGAAGTCAGAAAATTTTATGAAGAAGCTTGTTCTTATATATCACAAAAATTACTTTGTGATGATGACTTCTTAAAACATGCAGAAGTGGCTGAGGTTTCTATTCGAGCTAAGGTATCATTTTCATCAATTTTGTTTATGGTTAAGCATTTCCCACATTTAATCAGTGAATATGATTTGGAAAAGTTGGAAGTAGAATTCGCTCATTATCAAGCTGATAGTCTTGGAACAATTCCTATTACAAAACAAATTGTCTGTGTGTGGTGGGAAATATCTAAACTAAAAGACTGCAATGGTGCGATAAAGTACAAACTACTTCCTACCATAATGTTTGCTATATTAATAGTACCACATTCCAATGCTTCATGCAAAAGAATTTTTAGTTTAGTTAGAAAAAATCAGACTGATTTTCGGCCCAATGTAAGTAGTGAAACATTAGAAGCCCTGTTAGTTGAGAAAATAAAAATGTTTACATCTAAAGAAACATGCTATCAAAAAAAGTTTACTGAAGAACTGCTAAAAGCTGCAAAATCTTCAACTGCAAATATTTTGAAAAAGAAAATTGATGAAGTTTAGTTATAGTGCATACGTGTTGTGTTAAACTACAGTAAATGACATTTGTTAGACAATTGGTACTTTAATATAAGTTGCAACTGTTTTATCAAAATGTTTTGAATAAATTATAATTAATGTAAGTTTTCATTTATTTTTAATTTAGATCAATTTTTAATAGGGTGTATTTAATTTTGATTTATTATTATTATTTTGAGTGGGGGGAAGTGGAGTGAAAAAAAAATCCTTTTGCAACTGACTACTGACAAACATAAAAAACTACTGAAAATTTTCTCAATTACTACTGAAAAGTCTCATCGAGGCTTGGCATCTCTGAATATCTGATAAAATCATCATGTAGAAACAGGAGTATAAAATAAACAAAGTGTTCTTCAAAAATTGAAGCAGTGAGATCTAGTATTAATGAAAAATAATTGCCTCAAAGTAAGCCCCAAACTAAAATTCTTATACCACTTTTCTAAACCAAATTTTATTAACTGAAAACAAATTGTTTACAGTTAAATACCTGGTAAAATTATCATTTAGAAAGAAATACATATTTCCAGAAAACAAAAATATGTACTTCTCTGTAAAATAGGAAAGAGATTTTTCATAGTTAGTCAAATTCTCTATGAAACAATATTTAACAAAAGGAAATGCAACTCTCAATACTTCTTATGTAATAGTAAACAAAAATAAAAAAAAATTGTAAATATGCATGTGATTAAATATTATTCATTTTTTAATGAAACTCATTTTTATATTGGGAAGTTCTCAACAATTTTTCTATATTCTCTCACCTATGGTCACTTTACTTAGTGCAGTAAAATGATTGTAAGTCTTGAAAAAGTTTTGATTAAAAAATTTTATTGTTAAAAAAAGGGTGCAAATGAAAATCTTGTTTCAATTTTCAACATATGACAAATGTAAAATATTTGGTATAATTTTGGTATTGTAGTTTGGCAAAAAGTTTATGTTCATTTTACGTCACTTGACCCTATGTTTTAAAACTTTAAAAATTATTAAAAACTGTTTGAAATTCTACTCTGGGATAGAAGGGAGAGGAGATTAGCACTTTTGAGTGAATGAGCTAAGTGTGAGCTACATGCTAAGCGCGAGCGTTATATAAACTGTGTGCTAAGTGTTATAGCTTCAAATTGTTCTGTTTATCTTAAGCATCAGTAAAAAGTATATTTATAAAATATTCAAACAGTTTATAATTATTATTCTTTGCAAATTCCTATTTACATTGTTAACTTAAAAAAAAAAAAAAATTATATAGAAGTTTTAGTTTTGTATAACAACAGTTTTCCATTATGTGTAACTTCATTCATATTGCATAAAGACTTTCCTAGATTGTTTAAAAGTTCATTTTGAAAAACTCTAAGATTCAGAGGGATCTCCAGGGATGGTATATCTAAATATGGAGTATTCAGTTCTCTCTGAACATCATTAAGAAATGCTAGGAAGTCATGGTTAACGTAATTACTTGGCAGTGAGAATATCACTGTATCATTTCCACTTATGACTTTATAACAAGCTGTTATAACATAAGCAAATTTCAGTGATCTGTCCATTGACAAATCTGTACTTGAAGAATGTCTTTCTTGGCTTAGTTTTAATAGTAAATCATATGTTATCAAATCATTCTGCAGAGCCTTCTTTGCAAAAATTATTCCATATGTTAAAATATCAAATATATATTTTGAAATGATCTCTGTGGTTATTATTATACTTGAATTGTAAAACGCATGTTGAAATTTCTTTACTGTAGCATTCATTAACTTACACAATACTTTAGAAGTTATTGAAACAACAGTTTCAAAATCACACTTTCCGTCCTTTTTTTTTAGCTCAATGAAATCAAGATACTCTTTTAGTGTTTTTATCATATCTTCAATAAGCGCATTAAAACATTCTTCATTTACCATGTGCACCAGTTTTTTAATTACCCTGAAGAAGAAATACTCAGTACAGTTTTTCACTATAGATTTTACAACTTGCATTACATTGAGAACTTCAGTATTTTTAGCTAATTTCATGATTCTGACCAATAAATGTATGTTGTATTGGCTACATTCTTTTATAAAATAAATCCATGAACTGTCTTGTAATACATTGTCAGAAAACTGATCATCTAATGAATTCAAAGTACTTTCCTGACAGACAGACCAAATCTCAATGTCTGGTATCTTCTTTGGAAGATAAGTGTATATTTTTATGGCTGATATTTCGGCAGTTGAATTAATTAAATCCAGTTTGCTTAATAAGCTGTACAACTGATTGCGTAGTTGGGTGATGTTTTCATCTTTGTCGATTTTAGACGTAATATGATTTTCCCAATGTTCATGCATTTTAGAATAAACTGGCACTAGAGAATCATTGAAACTTTTCCACCATGACATGAGTTTTAACCACTTAGTTTCTCCAGTAATGGTATCTAATGATACCTTCTGTGCATCCTCATTACCAATATCAAAATAAGCATCACCGGCCCATCTATAGTCCTCAGTTGTGCTTCTGGATAATGTTTGAAAAATTTCATTTCCAAAAGCATCATTGCTCAATGCAGTTTTCTCTCCAGTGATGTTCATTATTGAAAATTGTTTATACGAGCAAACTATGTCATGAAAGCTATGAAGTGCTTCAGTATTCCTAGTGGTAAAATGTATATTTTTGCCAAAATAGGACTTGGATGTGTACATTCCAAAATGCTTTTCCAGTTCCAGATTTTTGCGTTTTGATTCTGCTAAATCAAACAAACTTACTTCTACACCAGATGAATTTGCATCTTTCAAATCTAGTTCAGCTCTCTGGATAGACTTTTTTGGATACTTGCTAAATTTTCTTGATGCATTCGTTTGCTGCCATATGCTGCCTTTTTTTCCATTTTTTCGTATTTCAATGTCTTCGTTCTTCTCTGGATATTCCTCAGATTGTTTTCTGTCTAATTTTTTTGCTTGATCAGAGTGTTTTCCTTGGGCTTTTTTCTTTTTCAGTCTCTACAAAATAAACAAATCTGAATTAAGTATGAACATGTTTCCACACAACCTAAGAGGCATGCAAGGACAATGCCCCCTGCCTCCAGCACCACAATACTAGGGTGTAAAAAAATCATAATTTAAAAAAAAAAGATCAAATTAATTAGATTTTTTTTTAATTTAAATCTGATTTTTTTCTTTTAATCAGATTTTTTTAAATAAGGTCGGATTTAAAAAAAAAAAAGACAACTAGATTAATAAGTAAACAAGTTTAACTACTTAATATAAAGAGTATAGAGTAGGAAATATCTATTTATTGATAGTATATTCTCTATCCATGCACAGATTATCCATGCTCATTCCGGACTCACAAAAAAATTTAAAGAGAAATATTTTTACTTTTATCATGCATATAAAATCGATGTTGATCTCAATTAGAATCTTGTCCGGTTTAGTTAATAGCATTCACTTCAAGTCAAAACGAGTCATTTAGGAGTATCTGCAGGAAAACAGTTCCCGCATAGTGGTAACCCTACCTCTTGAACATGCAAAATAATTCGAAGGTTTCGAAAATCTGGATGTTTTCAAAGTGATGCATATGTAAACCTGGCTTTCAGTATTTGACGGATGACATTATTACTGACTGTGTTGTTAAATCTAATAGTGATATAGTACTGATGCAGAAGATGTACTAAATAAGGAAGGTGCAATTTCTCATTCTGCTGCTCTACAGTCTGTTTAAATTTTGCCAGATTATATGGGACAAAGAGGATTTTGGTGACATTACTGCTGTTCGTAAAATATGTGTCGATATACGACAAGAGATGTACAAACAGAAGCAAAGACGCTTTACAGTTTTTAAGCAGTAAATGTTGAAAAGAAAATTTATAATTTGATGATATACAGCATGCAAATGTAAGTAATTTTTATATTTCTGTACCGATGTTGATTTTTTCTTTAATAAAAAGAAGTTTTCGGATTATCAGTGTTTTTCTATTTTCCGTGCAATCCTTCCCGGTGATTAGCCCAGATAATTGGGAGTGCTCTGTATCTGTAAATAAAATATTTCTTACATGCAAATAAAATAATTTTATCCCTAGTGGATGATTTTGAAAGCATAGAAAAATTGACTGATTATATATTGACTTAATTTGCAAAGTTAAAAGCAAAGATTTCAGAAATAAAAGTTTACTGAAATGCTAATCGCATGCTAATAGTATTAAATGCACAACCTCTTTCAGCTTGTGGATCACAGAAATTTAAATGTAAGGTATCAAGGGCCAATTTAGTTCATTCTTTTCAGTAATATAGTCTTAAAAGCAATATTACAGAATAATTGATGGATGTAATGACACAATTCCTAACATGTATTTATAGGGCCTGTAGTAGCCAAGTGATTAAGGCATTTAACTCATAACCTGAAGGTTGCGGGTTTGATTCCATCTCACTACCAAAGACCACTGTGTGCTCGGTGTACATGCATATTAGATACATGGTTCCAAAAGTCCTCTTGGCAGTCGCTAGCAGTTTCGAAGAGGTACCAATATTCAGAAGTCTACCACCTTCTGATGAAGATTTGGATTGAGATGGGAAACTCCAGTAAGGGTGTATGTAACTCTACATTCAGTGATGTGAGCTGTTCTCTCTTAGCAAACGAACATGTATTTTTAAGTTTCTTTGCATATTAAAGTCCTTCAAAATATGATGGCGCACATGGGAAAGGCAACTGGGTGATCCCACAGTATTGCGAGTGTCATCTGAGCAATAAGTTTGCCTGATTATAACTAAACAAAACATTGCATTTTTACTTACGTATGTCACACAGTAGCTAGATTACAAAATAACAGTAATGCACGCTCGAAAATGCAATCTCTTACAGATATTTTCACCGCTTTAAAATAGCTAATTTACAATTTTTGGCATGTTTATCGCAATGGGCTAAAGCACTTATTAGCCATTTCCTGTTTGTTTTATATTATTGTAACCAAGGATACATATTAAATAATGTAACCATACAACATGAACACCAGGTTGCTAACTTTGGCACATTAACACTGGTGTTATTAAACTAAAAAAGTACCCATAAAACTCATGAATAGAACGGCACCACACTAATTTGAGAAAGCCCACAGCTTCTGCAATTTAGAAGTATTTCTGCAGGAATTTGTACAACACACTATCACCCAATACAGTACATTTATAATCATTTTATGAATGAAATTTCACTAATTACGTCTTTTCATTCATTTTGAAATGTTAGTACTTGGCATTGCCACCATCAGCTTTTATGATGTCACCCAAAATTTGTAGCAACCCTAACCTAAATAAATTGAATGGCAAATACTGTTAAAGCAAAAAAACATGATTTTCATTGAAATGAGTCCAATAATTTGGCCAACACTGCATTGAAAATAGAGAACAATAAGGTATAGGGCAGCGAAACTGGGTGCCTTGGCAGCTAGTTATACAAATTTTTTATTCATTTAACTTATTTCATTTGAAAAAGAGATAGAATACTCCAATAAAATTGAGATTTGGCAAATGCAAGAGGTATTGTCAAGATGGTTTCAGTTGCACACTTGGTGACAGTTGTCTGTTTATAAACTTTAATAGAGTGATTTGGGTAATCCCCCCATAAGTAAGTTATGTAGTAGATAGCAATCAAAAATAGGGATGAACAACTAGATTGTAAAACAGTCCTAAATACAAAATTTCAACATTCTTTTGCTAATAAGTTTTGAGAAATGCAAGATATGAGCATACAGACATCATAATAATCTAGTCAAAAATGGATTTTGATATGCACAAAATGGACTGGACATACAGATATCCCACAGAAACTTGTAAAAGTAGATCCAGAAATGGTCAGAATTTGAAAATAGAAAATTTCAACGATTACAATACTTTACAATACAACGATTACATTACAATACTTTATTTTATACAAGGCTTGAAAATAAATATGAATTGGTAGGTATCCGGATCAATGTTGTATGTGTATACAGATCCGTGCAGGCAGTCTGTATTCATGAAAAATATAGTAATGCACACATATGCAATATATTTTAGAAAAGAGGAGTGAGCATGAGAAATATTGACTCAATTCTGTGAGAAGCCCTGTTTTTCATTAAGACAAGCAGTGTCATACAAATGTTAGTTAAATGCAGTGCAATCGAAAGAGACAATGTCTCTCTATTTTTGTCCATTTGAGCTTATACTTCCCTTCACTTTTAATTTTCATGGGAGGGGGAATCTCGAAAGTTTAAAGTCCAAGAATTTTCATTTTATCTGCATTGAGAAGGAGCCTTTGGATCATCTGACTAGACCCTAAAGATCCACTCAACTATGATTCTCCTGGCACTATGAAATCAATGTCTTTATCCGCATTAAATTGCAAATAAAATAAGTATTTTTTCTTTTTCCCTCTATTACCCTTTTGCTCAGTCTATCTGAATGCAATATCATAGGTTTTCAACAACCAAGTGGAGAATTTCAAATTCAAAGGTACAGATAAAGTATGATTAAATAGAATTTGATTTTAGTTGCAGATATTACATTAGGAAAATAATTTTTTCTTACACACATACTTTAATTTATATACATTACACAGGCATCTTAATCAAATATTTAAAGTAAATAAGTTTTTTTTTTTTTTCTTTTGTAATTGATGTTCTTTTCCAAAATTAAAACTTTGATATTTTCTTGTAGAAATAACAAATTTTTAGTATGCAAAATACATACAGCGTAGCCATAAATTATTTCCAGTTTACATGCTCAACATTTTTTAAAAAAGTATATTTAGATACTTTACTAAAAACCAACTAAAAATATGTTTAATTTAAATATAAAAACTCTTTATGGATTTTTTTTTTTTTTTTGTAACAGTAATCAATAGATTTTTAAAGAAATAACTGGGATTTTTGTTATGCTAAAATGTGAACGACAATAGCACTGTTTGTGCTGGGAACATCAGCTTAAAACTTATAATTCTTTACTAAATGCTAAACAATACTGGGTGTCCCAGAAGTCTTTCCCTGATTACAAATTTGCATGAGATAGAAAATTTGATAAAAAGAATAAAGACAGAAAATATGATAAAAAGTGTTTGTCTGTGTGTCATATTTCCTATCATGCATGTTTGTAATCAGGGAAAGACTCTGGGACACCCGGTATATACAGGATGATTCAAAATTAGGGGGACAAAATTCTCGAAAGGGTTAAGTTACATTAAGACAATTCAGAATCGCATAGCAAAGTGGAGTTGAAAATGTCTTCACATACCTGTTATCATAGGTGCACCCATGGAGGGGGCTATGGGGCTCAAGCCCCCCCCCCCCCAAAGGTGGAAATTTAGTAGTGAAATGCATTAAAAATTTAAAATCGTCCCTAATGAATTAAATTTTTTCTTTTTAAAAATTATCTTTAAATTATTTCTAAAGTACTTTTTGAGAAAAAAAAAATGTTAGTTTTTAAATAAATACTTACAGTTAGTGTACGAAGCAGAGTTAAACTCGGTTTCAATGATATTGAAAAGATCGGATAATTATTTGACTATAATGAGTTACATTGCTTGTGCGCATGTTGTTCTATGGGCAAGTCAAGTGGCACAGAATATTTTGACGTTATAAGAGAGTTATAACTATAATCGAGGTCACTATAACAGAGTTCAGCAGAATTTGTTGCCTAGCCCCCCCCCCCCCTAAACTAAAATTCTGGGTGCATTACTGGCTGTTAATGACTTTGGAAGAAGTGTTGAAGTTTGCGTCTAATTTTAACCAAGTTTATTAATCAATGGGCTTTCCTTCAGCAATTACATCAATGTAATGAAAAAAATCTGATGTGTCCAACACATGACTTCCTTGCACATCTATTAAATCAAAAATGTTTTCTACGCACTTCCTCTAAACTTATTTGTTTGAAAGAGATAAAATATCAATAATAGTAAGGTTTAGCGATTTCTAGCCCAATATTTCGATATCGCCAAGCTGAGTTCAGTTTGAAAGATTTTCTTCTGACACTTTATTTGGCGATATTTCACCAAAAGCCGACAAACTTGAGATAGTTTGCGAGATTTTGGGGATAGCCAAAGTAGTCATTGACCACAGACTTTCAATGAATTGAATGCATCCATACACCTTAATGTATTTAAAGTCATTTGGCTCACCCTGTAAATAAATTCCCAGTCGATTGCTGTCAAAAAAGATATTGAAAACAGTTGGATATTACAATATAGCTCTAAATACAAAAGTTCAAAATTCTACGGGTTAAAGTTTTAGAGTTATACAAAATACGAAATAATTTTTGGCGAAACTCGTCAATGTCGACGACATTTGGCGAGATTTTAAGCATGGACCAACAATGACAGATTATCGCGAAATTTCGCCAAAACTCGCCAAGAACGATGACAGATGGCGATACTTTGGGCATGGACCAAATGACTGACTATCGCCAAATTTGGCGATATTTCGCCAAAACTCACCAAGGTCGAGGACAGACGGCGAGATTTTGGGCATGTACCAAACAATGACTGTCTACAGTTGTATTATATTGAAGATGTCCATAGACATTAAGGTACTGAAATTCTTTTCGGTGGTCCTGTAAATAAACTCTCCAGTAAATTGGAACCAAAAATCGAGATGCACAACTAGATGTTACAACAATCTTATATATGAAATTTCATAATAGTTTTTTGAGATTTGAGAGTTAAATATGCACACACGTACACCAAAGTCGCCAAGCTTGGCGACTTTTGGCATAGTTCTTGAGGGAGGCACGTGACCGTGGTCGGACCATATGATCGTGCATGCTAGCCTACGATGAGATGCATCGAAAAAAATTTTAAAATCAAAATTTGAGGTAGTCAAAATCGGTTTTTTTGTCGAAATTTGGCCCCCAAAATTTTTCGGGATCACATTACCTCCTTATACTACGTACAAGGAAGTAAAAAAGAATCTGAATTAACAACCTTTACGAAGTTTAATCTGTGGAAGATACATTAGTTATTTGAAAAACCGTGGTTGGAAAGTTCACTATTACTTGAACTCTTCTTCTAAAGTGTTTATTATCTGGTACATGAAGATGACATTTCTGACCCCACATCACCATGTGATTTTGAAACATCTTTGTGTATCCTCGCCCACCTGAAAATTGTCCCCCTAATTTTGAAACACCCTTTATATATCCTCAGTTATAGATTATACATGTAATTTTGTCAACTATATACTCTTGGTCAAAGGATGTCTTCCCAAGCGGTCAAAAGTTAGAAAAGCTGGGGTAGTCAGGGGTTGAGTACAAATCCAAAAGAAAATCTCAGACACTTTCACATAAGATTGTTAGTGATGACAAACGAAAAAATCTGATGTGTCCAACACATGACTTCCTTGCACGTCCATTAGATCAAAAATATCTTCGACGCACTTCCTCTAAACTTATTTGTTTGAAAGAGATAAAATATCAATAATAGTAAGGTTTAGCGATTTCTAGCCAAATATTTCCATATCGCCAAGCTGAGTGCAATTTGAAAGATTTCCTTCTGACACTTTATTTGGCGATATTTCACCAAAAGCCGACAAACTTGAGATAGTCTGCGAGATTTTGGGGATAGCCAAAGTAGTCATTGACCACAGACTTTCAATGAATTGAATGCATCCATACACCTTAATGTATTTAAAGTCATTTGGCTCACCCTGTAAATAAATTCTCAGTCGATTGCTGTCAAAAAAGATATGGAAAACAGTTAGATATTACAATAGTTCTAAATACAAAAGTTAAAAAATCTACGGGTTAAAGTTTTAGAGTTATATAAAATACGAAATAATTTTTGGCGCTAAATTTGGCGATATTTCGGCGAAACTCGTCAATGTCGACGACATTTGGCGAGATTTTAAGCATGAACCAAACATTGACAGATTATCGCCAAATTTGGCGACATTTCGCCAAAACTCGCCAAGAACGATGACAAATGGCGATACTTTGGGCATGGACCAGATGACTGACTATCGCCAAATTTGGCGATATTTCGCCAAAACTCGCCAAGGTCGAGGACAGACGGCGAGATTTTGGGCATGTACCAAACAATGACTGTCTACAGTTGTATTATATTGAAGATGTCCATAGACATTAAAGTACTAAAATTCTTTTCGGTGGTCCTGTAAATAAACTCTCCAGTAGATTGGAACCAAAAATCGAGATGCACAACTAGATGTTACAACATTCTTATATATGAAATTTCATAATAGTTTTTGAGATTTGAGAGTTAAATGTGCACACACGTACACCAAAAGTCGCCAAGCTTGGCGACTTTTGGCATAGTTCTTGAGGGAGGCACGTGACCGTGGTCGGACCATCACCTAACTTATGTGGTAGGACGGTATTGTGCTTGAAATGGATGAATGCCCCTAAAATTGCCATTGACCGTAATGTATTGGAAATCTTTTGAGTGTTCCTGTAGCAGAACTATAAATGATAAAGACACTTTTTTTAATGGAGAAATTCATTTTCTAACTCTTTACAGCATACATCACTTCTGAGTCGTTTGAAATAGCCCAATACCTCTAAAAAACGCTTTGATGAATTTCGGCCCATAGAGCGTAATGTATTTCGAATCTTTTGGGCGGTTCTGTAGATAAACTATCCAGTCGAATGGAATCGAAAGGGGAGGTGCACAACTAGATGTTACAACAATCCTAAATATAAAGTTTCAACATTCTACGCCTAATAGTTTTTGAGATATGCGAGTTTAATGAGTTTCGGCCCATTGAGCGTAATGTATTTCGAATGTTTTGGGCAGTCCTGTAGATAAACTATCCAGTCGAATGGAACCAAAAGGGGAGGTGCACAACTAGATGTTACAACTATCCAAAATATGAAGTTTCGACATTCTACGCCTAATAGCTTTTGAGTTAGGCGAGTTTAATGAATTTCGGCCCATAGAGCGTAATGTATTTCGAATCTTTTGGGCGGTCCTGTACATAAACTATCCATTCGATTGCCACCAAAAGTGGAGGTGCACAACTAGATCATAGAACAATCCTAAATATCAAATCTCAACATTCTACGACCAATAGTTTTTGAGATATGCGAGTTACATACATACGTACGTACGTACAGACGGCATGGAAAAACTGGCCACAGTAGACTCGCCGCTGGTCAAAATGAGTTGCAGACGCGTTAATATGATCGTGCATGCTAGCCTACGATGAGATGCATCGAAAAAAATTTTAAAATCAAAATTTGAGGTAGTCAAAATCGGTTTTTTTGTCGAAATTTGGCCCCCAAAATTTTTCGGGATCACATTACTTCCTTATACTACGTACAAGGAAGTAAAAATTTAAGTTTTCCGTAAGCTGCTCATCAAAATTATTACTTCCTTGTACGTAGTATAAGGAAGTAATGTGATCCCGAAAAATTTTGGGGGCCAAATTTCGATCAAAAAACCGATTTTGACTACCTCTAAATTTAATTTTAAAATTTTTTTCGATGCATCCTATCGTAGGCTAGCATGCACGATCATATTAACGCGTCTGCAACTCATTTTGACCAGCGGCGAGTCTACTGTGGCCAGTTTTTCCATGCCGTCTGTACGTACGTACGTACGTATGTATGTAACTCGCATATCTCAAAAACTATTGGCCGTAGAATGTTGAGATTTGATATTTAGGATTGTTCTATGATCTAGTTGTGCACCTCCCCTTTTGGTGGCAATCGAATGGATAGTTTATGTACAGGACCGCCCAAAAGATTCGAAATACATTGCGCTCTATGGGCCGAAATTCATTAAACTCGCCTAACTCAAAAGCTATTAGGCGTAGAATGTCGAAACTTCATATTTTGGATAGTTGTAACATCTAGTTGTGCACCTCTCCTTTTGGTTCCATTCGACTGGATAGTTTATCTACAGGACTGCCCAAAACATTCGAAATACATTACGCTCAATGGGCCGAAACTCATTAAACTCGCATATCTCAAAAACTATTAGGCGTAGAATGTTGAAACTTTATATTTAGGATTGCTGTAACATCTAGTTGTGCACCTCCCCTTTCGATTCCATTCGACTGGATAGTTTATCTACAGAACCGCCCAAAAGATTCGAAATACATTACGCTCTATGGGCCGAAATTCATCAAAGCGTTTTTTAGAGGTATTGGGCTATTTCAAACGACTCAGAAGTGATGTATGCTGTAAAGAGTTAGAAAATTAATTTCTCCATTAAAAAACGTGTCTTTATCATTTGTAGTTCTGCTACAGGAACACTCAAAAGATTTCCAATACATTACGGTCAATGGCAATTTTAGGGGCATTCATCCTTTTCAAGCACAATACCGTCCTACCACATAAGTTAGGTAATGGTCCGACCACGGTCACGTGCCTCCCTCAAGAACTATGCCAAAAGTCGCCAAGCTTGGCGACTTTTGGTGTGCGTGTGTGCATATTTAACTCTCAAATCTCAAAAACTATTATGAAATTTCATATATAAGAATGTTGTAACATCTAGTTGTGCATCTCGATTTTTGGTTCCAATCTACTGGAGAGTTTATTTACAGGACCACCGAAAAGAATTTTAGTACTTTAATGTCTATGGACATCTTCAATATAATAAAACTGTAGACAGTCATTGTTTGGTACATGCCCAAAAACTCGCCGTCTGTCCTCGACCTTGGCAAGTTTTGGCGAAATATCGCCAAATTTGGCGATAGTCAGTCATTTGGTCCATGCCCAAAGTATCGCCATTTGTCATCGTTCTTGGCGAGTTTTGGCGAAATCATCGCCAAATTTGGCGATAATCTGTCATTGTTTGGTTCATGCTTAAAATCTCGCCAAATGTCGTCGACATTGACGAGTTTCGCCGAAATATCGCCAAATTTGGCGCCAAAAATTATTTCTTATAACACTAAAACTTTAACCCGTAGATTTTTGAACTTTTGTATTTAGAACTATTGTAGTATCTAACTGTTTTCCATATCTTTTTTGACAGCAATCGACTGAGAATTTATTTACAGGGTGAGCCAAATGACTTTAAATACATTGAGGTGTATGGATGCATTCAATTCATTGAAAGTCTGTGGTCAATGACTACTTTGGCTATCCCCAAAATCTCGCAGACTATCTCAAGTTTGTCGGCTTTTGGTGAAATATCGCCAAATAAAGTGTCAGAAGGAAATATTTCAAATTGAACTCAGCTTGGCTATATCGAAATATTTGTCTAGAAATCGCTAAACCTTACTATTATTGATATTTTATCTCTTTCAAACAAATAAGTTTAGAGGAAGTGCGTCGAAAATATTTTTGATCTAATGGACGTGCAAGGAAGTCATGTGTTGGACACATCAGATTTTTTTTTAAACAATCATCAGTTAATTAAGTATGCCAAAAAGTGGTTAACATTAATCAATGATTAATGAAAAATTAAAGATTTAAATAATTTTATTTTTTAATCGATTTTAAAAAGAGGAAGTTCTCCATTTTTCAGAATCTTTTTTGTTTAATTAAATTAAATTTTCTTTTAATGTATGGTCAGCAATAATATTTTACCCTGTGAATTGATTATGAAGATTCTTTTTTTATTTGATTGGGGGCACTTCAAGAGTGGCCCTATATTAATTTGGTCAATTTCTGATATGACCAATAACAAAATGACAGAACTTTTCAATACTCATAAGCACATAGACAGTACTCCCAGCCATCCAATATATTTTTAAAATTGGCAAAAACTTCTTATATTCAGTCAAGATTTTTTTGTTATACAGTTTGGAAAAGAAATATGGCCAACTGTTGTAGCAGTGCTGGCTTAGAGAAAGTTTTTCTTTCAATCTCTTATACTGTGAAACTTTTCTTCCTTTTTACTTCCTTGTACGTAGTATAAGGAAGTAATGTGATCCCGAAAAATTTTGGGGGCCAAATTTCGACAAAAAAACCGATTTTGACTACCTCAAATTTTAATTTTAAAATTTTTTTCGATGCATCTCATCGTAGGCTAGCATGCACGATCATATTAACGCGTCTGCAACTCATTTTGACCAGCGGCGAGTCTACTGTGGCCAGTTTTTCCATGCCGTCTGTACGTACGTACGTACGTATGTATGTAACTCGCATATCTCAAAAACTATTGGCCGTAGAATGTTGAGATTTGATATTTAGGATTGTTCTATGATCTAGTTGTGCACCTCCCCTTTTGGTGGCAATCGAATGGATAGTTTATGTACAGGACCGCCCAAAAGATTCGAAATACATTGCGCTCTATGGGCCGAAATTCATTAAACTCGCCTAACTCAAAAGCTATTAGGCGTAGAATGTCGAAACTTCATATTTTGGATAGTTGTAACATCTAGTTGTGCACCTCCCCTTTTGGTTCCATTCGACTGGATAGTTTATCTACAGGACAGCCCAAAAGATTCGAAATACATTACGCTCAATGGGCCGAAACTCAGTAAACTCGCATATCTCAAAAACTATTAGGCGTAGAATGTTGAAACTTTATATTTAGGATTGTTGTAACATCTAGTTGTGCACCTCCCCTTTCGATTCCATTCGACTGGATAGTTTATCTACAGAACCGCCCAAAAGATTCGAAATACATTACGCTCTATGGGCCGAAATTCATCAAAGCGTTTTTTAGAGGTATTGGGCTATTTCAAACGACTCAGAAGTGATGTATGCTGTAAAGAGTTAGAAAATGAATTTCTCCATTAAAAAAAGTGTCTTTATCATTTATAGTTCTGCTACAGGAACACTCAAAAGATTTCCAATACATTACGGTCAATGGCAATTTTAGGGGCATTCATCCATTTCAAGCACAATACCGTCCTACCACATAAGTTAGGTGATGGTCCGACCACGGTCACGTGCCTCCCTCAAGAACTATGCCAAAAGTCGCCAAGCTTGGCGACTTTTGGTGTACGTGTGTGCATATTTAACTCTCAAATCTCAAAAACTATTATGAAATTTCATATGTAAGAATGTTGTAACATCTAGTTGTGCATCTCGATTTTTGGTTCCAATCTACTGGAGAGTTTATTTACAGGACCACCGAAAAGAATTTTAGTACTTTAATGTCTATGGACATCTTCAATATAATACAACTGTAGACAGTCATTGTTTGGTACATGCCCAAAATCTCGCCGTCTGTCCTCGACCTTGGCGAGTTTTGGCGAAATATCGCCAAATTTGGCGATAGTCAGTCATTTGGTCCATGCCCAATGTATCGCCATTTGTCATCGTTCTTGGCGAGTTTTGGCGAAATGTCGCCAAATTTGGCGATAATCTGTCAATGTTTGGTTCATGCTTAAAATCTCGCCAAATGTCGTCGACATTAACGAGTTTCGCCGAAATATCGCCAAATTTGGCGCCAAAAATTATTTCGTATTTTATATAACTCTAAAACTTTAACCCGTAGATTTTTTAACTTTTGTATTTAGAACAATTGTAATATCTAACTGTTTTCCATATCTTTTTTGACAGCAATCGACTGAGAATTTATTTACAGGGTGAGCCAAATGACTTTAAATACATTGAGGTGTATGGATGCATTCAATTCATTGAAAGTCTGTGGTCAATGACTACTTTGGCTATCCCCAAAATCTCGCAGACTATCTCAAGTTTGTCGGCTTTTGGTGAAATATCGCCAAATAAAGTGTCAGAAGGAAATCTTTCAAATTGAACTCAGCTTGGCGATATCGAAATATTTGGCTAGAAATCGCTAAACCTTACTATTATTGATATTTTATCTCTTTCAAACAAATAAGTTTAGAGGAAGTGCGTCGAAAATATTTTTGATCTAATGGACGTGCAAGGAAGTCATGTGTTGGACACATCAGATTTTTTATTGACCTTTTGAAGAGCAATCATTTTTATTCCATTTTCATAGATTTCGCAGATGCCAGTAGTGTTTAATAAATTTCTTGCCTTAATTTTATAAACAATTTTAAACTTCTAAACACACCTATAAAAAAAGTAAAAGATTCTAGAGTCTTTTCGTTTTTCTTTTTGGGATTTTTGGGAAACAATAACTATGTAATTGTGAAAGAAAAGGTAGAAAATTTAAACTGAAAAAAATGTTCAAAATAAGGTAGGTAAAAGGACTATGTTAAAACAAAAAAAAAAATCTGTCAAATTTTCAAAAAGTTACAAATTTTAAATTTGTATACGACCCCTATACAAAAATCACCCAATTAGTAAAATGTGCTCCGTACGCTAATGAGGGGATGTACAAAATTTAAGAATTATGTCCTAAAAAGATATAAAGATAAATGTATACTGACTTAACCACTTTTCAGTGGCTTTAGAAGGTTGGTTGTGGGATTACGGCCAATTATATGGGATCTAGGCCAATGGATGGGGTGTCCTCCGTGGAGGTCTTTCGAAGGGGTCCTAACCCGTATTTACGCTTAGTTTCGGAGGAAACCACGAAAAACTTCGAATGGTTAGGTCGGCGGACGCGACTTGGTTGTGGACCACGGACATTTCGTCTCCCAGATCAGAGCGCAAATGCGCTCGGTCACTGGTCGGGCGGCTTTAGAAGAAAAATCACGGCGGATGATCGCGTTTCAGGAGTCGTGCAGAAAATAATTTTTTTTCAGTCTAGCATTAAACGTTCACAATACAAATTCATGTATAGCCCCTGATCATTTTCGTTTAAAAATACTATATCTCAGACATGCACTAATGAGGTGATGTACCAAATTTGAGCCTTTCATCACACAATGTCGCAGAGATATCTTTAAAGAAAGATGATCGGGGGACTCTACATGATTTTAAAAGCAAGCGTTTATTGCTAGAGTGGAAAAAAAAAAAATCTTTCGTTATTTCTGTACGACCCCTGAAATCCGATCATTCGACGTGATTTTTTCCCTTCGAGATCCATTGAAAAGTGGCTTAAGTGAACTCTATATTTATCCTTTATATTTATATTGAAGTTTATCAAATAAAATAATTAATTTACCTCTCCCATGAATCATTTTAAAAAATCTGTTTACAAGGAGTATGCGAGCATGTTCAATAAAGGAGAAATTTCTCTCGAGCCCGAACATAATCGTGAATTGTAGAGCTCGGGCTCGGGCTGAGCCATGGTCGCCCATAGAAAAATTTCTAAGGGGGGAGAGGACTTGAAAAGAAAATAGAGGGAAGCAAATTTTGAATTTGTAACAATTTTAGTTCCGATTTTGCTTTAGAATCCAATTTTATTTACATCATAAGACAATATCTTAAAACTCTTAAGTGGGAGCAAGTGCCCTACTTCCCCCCCCCCCCCCTTATGAGTGCTCATGAGTTGAACCCGTCTCAGCTCTAATCGTTATCTAATTCACATCTATGGTTGTAATGTCCATTACTAAGATTCAGGCTAGATCGGCTGGTTGGCGATTGCCGAGGGCCCCCGCCAAAGGAGGCCCCAGCGAGGACTCTCAAAAGTGGAAGTAGTCCTAACTTAATATTATAAATGTGAAAGAAAGTGAGTTTGTTTGTTTGTTTATGACGCTTTCACGCCTAAACCGCTGAATAAATTATGATGAATTTTGGTTTTAGATATTGATGGGACCTTGGAGAAGGTTATAGGCTACTTGGAATTTTAGATTTTTAATTACTTCATTAATTATTAATTAAAAACCGTTTTTACGTTGCCATGCTTGGCGAGTTTCGCCCGTACCAAGTGATTCATGTTTTGAGCTAACAGGAATGCTATTACTTCAATGAAGAAGCACGTGCATCCGAAAAACATTAAATAATACGGAAATTATGCCAGTTTTATGCCAAATCTGTCTATCTCTAATAATATGTTCTCCAGACAAATCTACAGAAAGCAGAGCTTTGAAAATTTGAGCACGACTGGGCCCATGACTTCGGTAAAGTGTACCTGAGGCTCAGAAATTTTAATTACTTTTCTAACTATTAATTAAAAACCGTTTTATCGCCCGCACAAAATGATTTATGCTTTTGAAATAAAGCAGAAATTCTATTTGCAAAATCACATGCATTTGGAAAACATAAATAAGTATGAAAATTATGTTGATTTTACGCCAAATTAAAAAGCATAAGTAAAGAAAAGGGTACTTATACGTATTATCCCGGCGGTCCGCCAAGACGAGCGATTTTTTGCCGAGATAAATGCCGGGCACATGAAATTATTAATGGTTTTGAATACGATTGGCAACAGTTTGGCGGGATAATACGTAAGTACCAAGAAAAGTCCAGATGTGTTTCTTAAAGTTCGTAAATTTTCAAATCCTACCAATAATATAAATGTGTACGTTTATGTGTTTGGATGTTTTTGACTGAATCACACAAAAATGGTTGGAAAAATTTGCAATGAAGATAGCTTATTTCCTGGATTAACATACAGGCAACCTTTCATTTCAAGCATATAGCATAAATAATTCTTTTATAAGGACACTCAAAATAATGCTAATGCATTGCTCTCTATGGAAATTTTGTAGCTACTAAACCGATTTTAAAACTTTTTTCACTGATTGAAAGTCCTAGGCCTATATGGGGAATTCCTCTGTGTGGAATTTTCTAAGGGATCCTAGCCCGTATTTTCGTGAAGTTTTGGAAAAAAACACGGAAAACTGCGAGCGGCTAGGTCGACAGGCGCGACTGGAGTTTGAACCTGGCACCTTCCGCCTTCCAGTTTTGAGAGCAGAACCTCTTAGACACTGGGGGGACCCTGAGTGTTATAAGCTACCTTTTATGCATATATCACAAATAGTTCTTTTGCAGGCATACTCATAAGAATTACATTACGCTCTATGTGTATCTCTGTAAGTACTGAACCGATTCCAAAACTTTTTTCACTGATAGTAAGCTATACTATTCTTGAGTATTATATGCTAAAATTCATGCATGTAGCACAAACAGTTCCTTTACAGGAACACTCAAAATAATTCTAATGCATTGAGCTCTATGGGCCTCTCTTTAACTACAGAACCGAGTCTAAAACTTTTTCGACTCGGAGCTAATAGAAATCTGCACTATTCCTGATTAACATAGGCTAAAATTCATGCATATAGCATAAATATTTCTTTTACAAGAACACCAAAAACAGTTCGCAAATACTGTCGTAACTGTCTCTATTCGCCAAATGCCTGAAAAATATCTAAATTTAGTAATTCTGCATACTCTCTTATTTTAAATGAAGTATACTACCATGCATTATACTTCATTTAAAATAAGTAAAAAGCAAATAATATTTAAATGCAGTTTCTTTAGTCGCAAACATATTTGTTATTCACACATGCTTCGTTTCTCTCGGGACCTAATTCTAAAGCCGACGCGGACGAAGTCGCGGGTAGCCGCTAGTTACTTTATAATTAAAATAATTTGATATATACCAGAGTATAATATACCAAAGTAGTTTGATTATTTATTTCCTTGTAATCTTACACCTTTACACTGTGGCGTAGCGGAGGACCAGCGGCGGCAAATAGTGGGAGCGGTCGCACCCTCAAATTTTACAAACATTTTATTTAGTCCATATTCTGGGTTTTAATACATCAAATCTCGAACCCCCCAAATGAAAAACTGAAATGCCAGCTCTGGGAGGACCCAACAGACCCCACGTCGCGAGGGGTCCCTCGAAGAATCAGGGAGCCCAACAGCTTTAAAGTAGCTAAATATGGTTTTTAGGCACGCAAGCCTAATTTTTAAGTATTACATATCCTAATATTCTATTCCCTCTAAATTCCCATTTAAGGCCACCTTTTCAATCTCCTGGCCGAGTGCTCCAAATGGAGCCAGTCCGGGCCTGGTAAGATTATATTTACTACTACAGTGCCCCGAAAGTTACACATGAGATTATTGTACGCCAGGAATTAGTGCCCCTCTGTCCATCTAATACAGAGAGGGACGATGAACGTGTTGTCTGCAACATGTTCATTGGACTGTTTCCGATTGTGCCAACGTTATATTCAAGAATGAGTCGGGAATTTCCCTGGAGCCAGGTAACATGCGTGTAAGGGTAATAGATTTAGGAATACTTAGATGGAACATTCAATGCTGCTAATCGTATTCTTTTTGACGTCGTAAATACAAGCCACTTCTATGGCTGCCTTCCATGTAAAATGGAACATTAATTGCATTTTTAGAAAATCGAATGATTTCGAGCGAAAATATTCAGGTACGAGTACTTTATTGAATTTAGATATTCTTTAAACAACTGATAAAAATCATTATCATTTAGGCAACCATCATTCGGTGCTTAAATGCGCCACTACAATGGCTACTGTTTGGAGACACCACGTTTTCTCCTATTATGCTTAGTCTATAGTGATTCCCTTATCTATAGCAAGGGTCTGCCGAAGGCATAGGCAATTGGCCCCAGAATATCTCCGATCATCACGCAGTTTGAAGTGGAATTTAATGGTTTGGGTTGGACCATCACGTTTATAAACGGCTGTTTTGTATCGGATGAGGAACTAGAACCCATTAAAGGACGATGATGCATTTTCCCATAGAACTGGTGTTGTCGACAACTACCTGAAGAGTGAGGATATTGCTTGCACAGACTGGCTGGAGAACTCGTCTGATCTTAATTCCTTTAAAAATCTTAGGGGGTGCCCTCTGCCGTGCTATGTCTGCATGTTTCCTACCCCAGACACTCTAACACAGTTGCCAATTGCTCTACAAGAGGAATGGCCATTACTGCATTCTGGAGTGGCTGATTGCCCATGGAAAGCATGTCATAGTCTGTAAGTTTTGTGCAAGAATGAGGGCTGGTCACAAACCCCATTAATGCTTGTTTCTTTGAATTTAAACTTTATTTTGTTAATGTCTGCAATATGTCTTCATCTTATTTATGAAAATTCAATACTGTTTTAAACTTTGCAATTTTCTCTTTGTTTCATGGTCAAAGATATTTGCTATTTTCCTGCCGAAGCTTTTGTTAACCAAAGCTGTTCTCGAGTTTTTCGTAATTTACTGCTTTCGTGGCTAACTTTTGGCAGTGAGTTATTTTAGGTTTCAGAAGGAAATGTTTTGTTTGGTCATAATTTTTAGAAATACTCATTTTTATGTGCTGATTCCAAATATTAGAAAATGGCTTTTGAAAATAAGAGAGGTTTTTTTTATTTGTTTATTGGCTATTAGGACGGACAGGGAACTTGAACCAAATACATCGTAAGGTTTTTTAGGTGTTGGATATTGTATTATACTTAAATCGATTCTAAATTGTTAGCTCGAGTCTTGTCAGCTCTAAGCAAATTATAATTTCTTACAAAACTTGCGTTTTGTATTCAAGCTTTCTTTAACCTTACCTTATTGCAACAACAAAGACATTGCATCAGTTGTACTCCAAATTCAATTTGCCGATTGAGATTAGAAATGACTTCACACCATGAAGTATCAGAACGATGGAAAATCTTACCACGTAATTAGGAATCACTGGCAGTGGATAAAATACATGCATTTTTTGCTGTTCAAAACATGTATTTGCCCTTTACATTACTGAGAAACGGCATATCCTGTTGACTGAATTATTTTCTTCCGTTATAATTTATTCCCTACGCCAACTTTTTATATGCATTTAAGAGCGTATTTTAATACTAAATTGTAAAGCAACAATTTATATAGACTTTTATTTCCAGTAGATTCCAGTCCACTTAAAAATTCTTATTGACATATCAACATTTTATCTTGTTGGACATAAAAGCAAAATCAAATATTCATAATACAGTTTTTTATAATTGCCATTAAGAATTACTGAAATATAATAAGAAGTTGAGCGTTTTCCAAAGTTTGTTTTGCGAAATCGTGCGACGTCATGAATTGAGATATAAACGATTTACGAAGTTCTAAACACGGATTATCCCAGAAGCGGCTGCATCAACAGCACACTAGATTTAATGCCTACGAACTGCTTTCTGACATCACGGTGGTTTGATCGCTACGCTGTTGGCAAATTGTTTATACATCATGAAAAAGACCAGTTTGTTGCTAAATTAGTTAATGTAAGCTATTATTTTGATTTTCTAATGTGGAGGAGCGTGCTGTCAGCTCCTTACAATAGATAAAAATTAAGAATACGTCGAGTGTAACATCCGTTGAATACAAATACCATCTAGTAAAAACTTAACAACATTTTATTCAGACTTTAAGTCGAGCATGCAAACTCTGCACGATACGGTCAATTTACATCCATAGAGTTCTGGTAACAACAACGCGATAATAATAATAAAAAAAGGAAAGAGTTAATATCTTGTGCCCATAAACTCCAACCAACCAACTAAGAGCTAATAAAATATTCAGCCTTCAGCTGAAATTAGTTTCCCCTCCGCTAAAGAGGTTTTTTGACAGAACCTTTTAATTTGTATTGGCAGCCATGTACAGGATGTATTTGCATGTAAATCAAACGGGGAGAAACCAACCGTTCTTCCAGTGGTGTCAAGTATTTTAAACAATCCGGTATTTCGGGGAATTCGAAGCCATTGCTTATAGCTAATTGTGGTATTGTCAATTTAATCAAACAATCGTAACATGTTCTGCAAAATTTGCCAATATCACCGATATCTTTGTAAAAGACTAGTTTTATAAAGTCCGTTGTCGCTCCTTTGGACAGTAAAGTTGTTTTGGAAAGGGTTCTTATTGACTTTTTGAACCACAGTCGATCACAACAATAGCATTGGTGGATTGGACCATCAGCAACAGCTTCGAAAAATTTCTCAGCTAATTTACGAAATTCTAGTTCTTCACACCTTACATTTAGATCAGTATCTGTTCTTGGTCTTTTCGATGGTATATCTAGACATAGTCGTAAACGTTTTCTGTCTTGTCTTCTGGATTTGGATTCCGCTTCTTGAGCACGAAAATCTGGATCTTCCCTTTTTCTTTGCATAAATAGACGGTTAATTTCACGATGACTTTCTTCCGGATTAGACAACTGGCGAGGACGGCCAGCGCGGCCTTGAACAACAGTCCCGGGTATATTCTTCTGATATTTAACGATGTAATACTGAACAGTAGAGCGTGAAATACCAAGCCTACGAGCTATTTCACACTGCGTGAGTGGTGTGTCAGAAAAATAAAGCGATATGATTTGGTCTTTAGTCTCTTGAGAAAGCACCATAGTCTCAATCAATCACGGTTAATAGCTTACTTTATTTACTACTATCAATTATCATCCACGACCTTTTTTTGTCTAGATATATTACACCTTTCAGCTACATAAATTTGTTTAGAACAAAAAAGTTATTTTTATTCTAAACTATCGTCCTGGCAACCAGCGAAAGAAAAAGAGGAAAAGAATCTTCGTTGCCATCCCCGCAAACACCTTGATGGAATATACGTAAATAATTTAATTACTTTTAATTCATAGTTATTAATACAAAACTATTCGTAAATCTTTTGTGAAAAATTGCTCGAATTTATTACTTCATCCTTTTGTAACTAACGTAAAGCTAAATGTATTTTTGCGTATACACTAAAACAATAAAGATTTTTCATGTATTTTATTGATCCATATGATGCGAATTTCAAAAGTGCATATGCTTACTTTATTTACTACTATCAATTATCATCCACGACCTTTTTTCGTCTGCCAAAAACTATTACCCTCTTTAGCGGAGGGTAATAATAATAATACTAGTACTGCGAACCATGCGCGAACACACTTCTTTTTATACTGCCGGACCGCACATCAGCGTTGCCAGATTCCCTGGTTCTGCTATCATGGGAGTAGCCGCTAGCGCTCCTCACAGGATGCGCGGAAGCTTGTTCGATGTGGTGGCCGCTGAAGGATCAGATTGGTGGTCGGGAACGCACCGATCGGAGGCGCGGCGGCCGCCACAGTACTCCCCCTCCAGTGACCACGAAACTTTCACAAATATTTTGAATTGAAACGCACTCTCCGACCAGAACGTGTAGTAACAGCTGGAGGTGACGTGATGCAGGATGCTGGTTTGGTCACAGTCGGAGGTGGAGTTACGGAGGATGTGGGCGTTGACACTGTTCCTGATGGACATTCTTTACGGTCGGCCGGTGAAGCATTGTCCGTACGTTCAGGAGCCCAGATAAATGCGGGTTTGAGGCGGTCAATGTTTATAACAGACTCCTTGTTTACCAAAATTTTAAAAGTGTTTACATTTCGTTCGAGGACTTTGTGGGGTCCGGTATACGTGGGTGCGAAAGCAGTCCTTGACGCATCATATCTCAGGAACACATGCGAAGAGTTCTGCAAGTCTTTATTCACAAACACAGTTTTTGAGCAATGGGCGCTGGTGGGTACGGGGCGAACAGCTGACATGTAGTCTTTTAACGTTTGCACGAAAATTTGCTGGTCGGCACAGCATGTGGGTGAACTGTCCGCTTGCTTGAATTCTCTGGGCAGACGGAGACTGGTGCCGTACCCCAACTCGGCAGCAGATGCACCGATATCCTCTTTAATGGCAGAGCGCAGACCAAGTAAGACTGTGGGAAGAACGTCGGTCCATTGAATCGAAGTATGACATCGTATTGACTGCTTCAATGAGCGATGAAAATTTTCGACAATGCCGTTAGAGCGCGGATGATACGGGCTAGTGCGCACTCTGTGAGTGCCCAGGAGCTTGGTTAACGCCGTAAAAAGCAAGGACTCGAACTGACGACCTTGGTCGGTGGTGATTCGCTCCGGAACTCCAAAACGCGCAATCCACAAGCTATAAAATTGTTTGGCAACAGTGTCGGCAGAAATGTCTACTATGGGAATTGCCTCGGGCCAGCGTGAGAAACGATCGATGCAAGTGAGCAAATAAGAAAATCCATTAGATGGAGGTAGAAGACCAACTAAGTCGATGTGCACTTGCTGAAAGCGGTAATTTGGCAACTCAAATCTTTGTAGTGGACTGTGAGTGTGCCTATGGATTTTTGATTTCTGGCACTCAATGCATGCACGTGTCCACTCGCCAATGTCTTTTAACATTTCTGGCCACACAAAACGCTGTTGCACTAACTTCCTTGAAGCTTTTATCCCAGGGGGAGACAGACGATGCAAGTTATTGAAGATGGCACGTCGGAACCTCGCAGGAACGTAAGGTCTGATCTTACTGCCCTGAATATCACAATAAAGTGATGTATCAGGAGCGAGCTGCATGGGCTGGAGATTCAGACTACTACCGGTTGTATTTTGTAGGAGGGCTTGAAGCTCCGAATCCTGTTTCTGTTCGTTTGACAGAGCTATGAAATCGGTTGGCGAGGGCATCGAAATTTCCTCTATGAGGGACAGAGCATCGGCGACGACATTTTCGGCACCATCAATATGGCGAACATCTGTCGTAAATTGGCTGATAAAATCGAGGTGTCTCAGCTGGCGAGGGGATGCTTTGTCGGACCGCTATTTAAACGCAAAGATTGGGGGTTTGTGGTCTCTAAAAATAGTAAGTAAAGTTACGTCCTTCCAGGAAGTGACGAAAGTATTTGATGGCGGCGTAGATCGGCAAAAGTTCGCGGTCGTACGTACTGTAAAGCGTCTGGGTTGAGGAAAGTTTTTTGGAAAAGTAAGCGAGAGGCTTCCAGGTGCCCTGATCGTTTTGCTGCAAAACTGCTCCTAAAGCAGAGCTGGACGCATCTACCATAAGGGAAAGGGGTTTAGACGCCGACGAATATTGCAGGACGGTGGCAGAAATTAAGTCACTTTTGCATTTTTGAAATGCTTCGCGCACTTCGGGAGTCCAAGCAATAGGACGCTTGTCTTTCTTTTTACTGCCTATCAAACAGGCATTTAGAGGAGCTTGAGTGGTAGCAGCGTGCGGAAGAAAACGACGGTAAAAATTCAGCATAGCGAGGAATCGACGCAACTCCTGAATTGTAGTCGGTTCGGGGATATCTCGTACAGCGGCAACTCTATCCATGAGAGGTCGAACGCCGTCGGCTAAAATTTCGTGGCCAAGGAAAGATACCTTGGGTTGACCGAAAACGCATACGATGGGTTTAGATGGGTTAAGACTAACGCCGTATTCCTGGAACCGTTCAAACACCGCGCGAAGGTGAGTCAAATGCTCTTGCTCCGAAGCCGATGCGCTAAGACGTCATCAAAATACGGAACGCAGAAATCTAACCCGAATAAAACCTGATGGATGAAGCGTTGAAAGGTCTGCGCCGCGTTGCAGAAGCCAAAGGTCATTACGGGGAATTCGAAGAGACCAAAGGATGTTGTTACGGCAGTCTTCGGAATATCGGTAGGGTTGATTGGAATTTGATGGTATGCCCGCTCGAGAGCAAGAGTAGAAAATATAGTTTTACCGTCCAACACCTGCATACAGTCCTGGATGTGAGGGACAGGGTACCGATCTGGCACGGTGACAGCGTTTAAACGCCGGTAATCACCACACGGGCGCCAGTCGCCATTGCGCTTTTTAACTAAGTGGAGCGGGCTGGCCCATGGACTTTTTGAGGGGCGACAAAGGCCCTGCTCGAGCAAATAAGAAAACTCATCTTTCGCGGCTTTCAGCTTGTCAGGAGGGAGACGCCTCGGCTTAGAACAAATTGGCTGTCTCGTCGTCTCAATGTGATGAGTAACATTGTGTTTAGGTTGGCTGTGTCCCATAACAGGACGTGTTATCAAAGGAAATTTCCTAAGCAGCTCATGATACGGAGTAGCTCCAGAAATAAGTTTGACGCCGAAATTCGCGCTGTTACGAAAAAAACCTGGGTATGTGAGGTTTGTCACAGTGTCCACAAGGCGACGATTCTTAATGTCGACCAACAGTGCAAATCTATGCAGAAAATCTGCGCCGATAATAGGGTGTGACACCGACGCAATAATGAAAGGCCATTTGAATTTTCTCCGTAAGCCCAAATCGACCTGTAACAGACGTTCACCAAACGTTTTGATGGGGGAACCGTTTGCGGCAAACAGCTCGAGTTTGCTGGCGGACCCTTTTCGGTCATGGGACAGCGGGGGAACGACAGATACGTCAGCCCCGGTGTCAACTAAAAAATTCAGGCCAGAGGTTTTATCAACTACAAAGAGGCGCGCAATGGATCGGCCGCACTCGCTCACGGCTTCGAGCGATGGCCGATTAAGTTTTCCGAATCATTAAAATTACAGGGAGGGGTACATTTCCGGGCCTTTGTACCGAAGTTATGATGGTAAAAACAAACATCTGCCGGGGGATCTTTGTATCGCTTTTTTGAGTTACTTCGAGACCTGGACCGCTGACGGAAGGAAGGTCGACCCCGCTGCGGCTGCTGCTGTTGCAAAGAGCATAAATGAGCAACTTGCTTTGTAAGCTGGTCTATTTGCGCTTGTAATGTTGCAATACTGGGACCTGGAGCCTGCAACTCGTGTACGTGCACCGGAGTAGCTAACTCGTGAATTTTATCGGCTATGCCGGCAAGGTTGTTGAGCGGTTCGCTACTGGCAGCAAGTATGGCCTGGGTGTTAGATGGGAGGCGATTCATCCACAAAGTTTTAAGAATGTTGTCACTTAAACTACCGGCGGATAAGTCAGAAATTTTAGACAGCAACTGGGAAGGCCTCATATCACTAAGTTGCAGATCTTGAAGCAAGTGTTTAATTTTTACAGTCTCCGACTCCGCGTATACGGCAATTAATTTGGCTTTAAGAGACTTGTATTTGTCGGTAGGTGGGGGATTAAGGACAAGCTCCCATACCGATTGTAACATTTCCGATTCTAAAGCGGAGATCGCCGTGTAAAATTGGGTGTCATCGGCGGTGATTCCGCCTAATTTAAATTGTGCATCTAGTTGGATAAACCATAGCGAGGGGTCGGTACGACAAAATGGGGGAGGTTTAACAGCAACACGTGCTAACTGGGTAGGGCCGGACGTGCCGTCGCCGGTACTGGCATTTTCACAAGGCAGAGACATGTCAAAATAACACGAGGGGTATCAAATACAAGCAGCGCAATAAAAGAGAAAGAAAAATAAATAAATTGGAAACGACTCACCCAGGGTTGGCTATAACACCTTTGAAGCGACGAAATGTTTATATCCAACTTGAGTTGCGCTGACACAGCCCACTACAAAACAACACGACTCGCGGGCAGGAAAAAACACATGAACACAGCATCACTTGAACACACTTACGCACGGTATCCCTTGTGCTTGCGCACGTGTAAAAAAAAATGCATTTTGGCGTAAGCACGTGCACTTAGACGAAGCGGCACTTGCAACACACACAAAGTGTAAGCATACTTTAGAATGCACACGACCGGATGAAAAAACAGCGCAGATTACATACGCCTTGATAAGCACACTCTTGATGATTTGAAAAAATAAACACTTGAGATTCCGTGTCGCATTAAAACACTTGCGATTACACGCAGCGATGAGGAATTTGTCAACCACCTGGCGAGCAATATTTCGCCCAATACTGCCGGAAGAAGAAAAAAATAATCACTTAATGGAAATTGATACTGGAATGCACAACATTAATGCTGGATGTTACGAATTGATAAGAAATGTCTTGAGACTCCATAATTCTTGGATGAACTCGGATTGCAGGATTGCGTATACATAATGTCCAGAAGTCACCAATGTGGAGGAGCGTGCTATCAGCTCCTTACAATAGATAAAAATTAAGAATACGTCGAGTGTAACATCCGTTGAATACAAATACCATCTAGTAAAAACTTAACACCTTTTCATTCAGACTAAGTCGAGCATGCAAGCTCTGCACGATACGGTCAATTTACATCCATAGAGTTCTGGTAACAACAACGCGATAATAATAATAATAACTGAAAAATCACTCAAAATACTGGTGTTAAACGATAAAGTAATTAAAAAACTTTGTAAAAAACCCACATTCCTCTTACCTATTACTTCTTAAGTGTGTTTTTTATAATACTAGTACTGCGAACCATGCGCGAACACACTTCTTTTTATACTGCCGGACCGCACATCAGCGTTGCCAGATTCCCTGGCTCTGCTATCACGGGAGTAGCCACTAGCGCTCCTCACAGGATGCGCGAAGAGATGCGCGGAAGCTTGTTCGATGTGGTGGCCGCTGAAGGATCAGATTGGTGGTCGGGAACGCACCGATCGCAGGCGCGGCGGCCGCCACAGAGCTGGGTTTGAACCCAGGGACTTATGGATGGTGGAAAGAGGCGTAATCCGGCTCGGCCAAAAGGTACCTATTCGACCGGCCTTCAATTGCCGGGTGTTGTGTGCGCGGAGGTGATCTCGTGCCGCCACACTGCTCCCCCCCCCCCCCTAGAGAGTCAGTCGGAGGCTTGGAACGATATTCCAAGCGTTATGGAATGGTGCTACTCGTTGTGGACTTTGAGAGGTTGCTGCCGCTCGTTGCGGACTTTGTGAGGTTGCTGCCGCTCGTTGCGGACTTTGGAAGAGCCGAGCGAGAGATGGAAGAGGGCGGTGCTGGCGCCATCCGTCGCTGTAGGAGAATGCGTGGAGAATGCGCCGAGAAGGAGAATGCGTGTTCGTTGTCCGGGTCGCCAATGAAGGGAGAGAGCGTGGGGCGAGAGCTGGGTCTGAACCCAGGGACTTATGGATGGTAGAAAGAGGCGTAATCCGGCTCGACCAAAAGGTACCTATTCGACCGACCTTCAATTGCCCTGTGTTGTGTGCGCGGAGGTGATCTCGTGCCGCCACACTAATAAAAGATTCACATAAACTACAAACAAGTGCCGGTACTTACATATTTTACCGTCGGTATTCTCGCCAATAACTTTTTTCGCCAAAGGGTTGCAATGAACTATATTGCAACAATGAGTATGACATTCCACACGCATATGAAATCACTCTTTTTGGTGGACCGACTGTAAAATACGTAAATACCCTAGCGACTTCATACCAGCAAATAACATTGGCTCATTAAAATGTATAAATTGTTTATTACTATTGCATATATAAAAATTGTAATTTAAATGAGAGTTTCCTACAAAATGATTTTAATGCACCAAAACAGCATAATAAAACTGAAATTCAAAGAAAGCATTTGCTGATCAATACAAACTCTATAAATTCAAGAATTCACGTTTGGCCTAATTCAGCAATTTCGTAACATCATATACATCTATAACACTCTTGTGTAGAAGAAAATGCATTGTAATGTTTTCAGTTTAGAATTAGAGCGTTGACCGGTGTATTTACTAGTTTCTTAATATTTAGTAAGCTACTAGCAGCGTGGACCGGCGTTGCCCGTGCAATGAAAGAGAAATGCGCATTGACCTTAAATATAGATTCTAAAGGGAAGGAATGTGAATCCTCCCGCTGCAATGATTAAAAAAAAGCACACGGGACTTCCCGCTGCAACGAAAATAAAAACGAACACGGCACCTGATAGAATACAGAGGTTGCCAGGAAATGGACGTTGCTAAGCTGGAATGTGAATCCCTCCGCTACAATGATAAAAAAAAAGGACATGGGATTTCCCGCTGCAAAAAAGAACAAAGCACCTAATAGCGTAGAAACTATCGGGAATTGGACGTGGCTAGGCTTCTCCTCTTCTACCTGTATGCATTCCAACAGTCATTTATGGTTAATACCTACGCAACTACTATAAACAAATAGAGACCAGTCGTCGGTATGAGATTGTAAAGGGAAAGAATGTGAATCCTCCGGCTGCAACGATAATAAAAAGGACATGGGACTTCCCGCTGAACCGAGAAAAACAATAAATATGGCATCTGTTAGCTTACAGAGGTTACCGGAAATTGGACGTGGGTAGGCTTCTTCCCTTCTACCTATCTGAGTTCTGATATGTAGTCTTTTATCAAAATTACCAACGCACCAACGGAAAACAAATAAAGAGTTTCCAGTCATCAATATAATAACCAATCTGCCTGAATTTCGCGTAGTGGGGGCGCGAAGAGTGGGGGTTGGATTAGCACGGTCGCCGACCCGTCTCTCTTTCCCCCTCCACCTCTCTTCACTCCCCCCTCCCCTCTCTCTTTCGCTCTGCCTGACGTGAGAAGAAAATTCCGACCTTGAAAATGAAGAACCAAGTGGGGAATTTGTTACCTTCGTTCCGGAACTTGCATTCTGGAGAGAATTTTGATATGTGATCTTTTCAGAAAAAAAATCATATAAACATTTCCGCACGGTTCAAAATTTAAAAGAGGGAGAAATAAATGTTCAATCAGCGGTAAAAAGATGGAAAATTTTTGCCCATTAGGTTTTTCGATGCGACAGTTTAAAAATAGCATATTTTTAAAAGCAGTACATTTTCTTCAAAACAGGATTTCCTTTAAAAAATTCCCAAAAATCGGCAAATGTAAGTACGATTTTGTAACAAATTGTATTTGAAAAAGAAAACTCTGTCGTTTCCGATGATATAAAAAATATAGTATTCGTACAGAAATTTAGCTCGCGATAACGTAAAATGCGAGAAAAATGGCCAAAAACCTTATAAAACATAAAATAACTCAAAAACTATTAATCCGATTAATTTCATTTTTACGGCATTAGCTTTCTGCTGTCCTATTTAGTCAGTGTGCCAAATTTGGTCCAGATCCGTCGAACGGCCTGAAAGCGTATAGCGAACAAACAAACAAACTTTCCTCTTTTATATATATAGATGAGCCTTTTCAGAACTTGTTATGACTATTAAGTTTGTCATATTCCCGTTATTCCTTGAGTACCTTCATTCAATATGAGATATTATTTCATGTTCGAGAGTCCTTGCACTTCTTGATTTGGGAATACTTTGACTACTGGTATAAACCACCGCAATTTCTGTCCTTTTCCCAAGAGATTTTTTACCTTTCTGTTCCTGTGAGATTGCCTCTATAAATCTCCGATGGAAAGACGTTAGGTTGCTCGATATCTGCGGTAGCCGGTGGCGACTTTGATGTATCAGAAACGTCCTAAGTCATTTTAGCGTTGTTGCTTCAAACTTGAAAAAGAACCATTTTAATGGTGGTAAGCCATTTGCGGTAGATCACGTGATCACTAGTAAGAACAACCTTTAAACTGTTAACCCGAAAGGAAAACTTTGAAGCTTGATTTACAAAATCTAGAAATATCTAAGTATTTTCTGATGAAAATAGAAAACTTTAAATATTTGGGGGGGGGGAGGGAGATCGAGTTATGCAAAGCAACAAGCCAGTCTCCTGACGTCACAGTCTGCTGGCATTATTGCTAAGGCTACTATAGGGGGCTACTACTGTGGGCTACTAAGGCTTCTACTGTGTGTAAAGGGGTTCTAATTATAGCTAGTATGGTGTTGGCCGATTGGCTGCATCCGCATGAGATAAACGCAAATAGGTATGTGCATCTTCAGGACTCAGTTTAGGTACATGCCTGTACCTAACATGGTGAGGGTGAAAAATACCCAGGGGTGAAATAATTACGTTGCTAACTTGATCAATACTTAAGGATATGTATCTCCATAATAAATCAGAGGAGCCTAATTAAGGCTATAGAGATATGAATATTTCTATACGTTAGATAAGTATTCATATTTCTATGCATTAACGCAATGTACGGCTGTTGGAAGCTGAAGGAGATATCACTCTCCGTAGCTGCTTGATGAGATTTGTGTTCTTCAAGCTACCTTTCAAAATATGCAAACGCATTGGAAATCGAGTGACGTGCAGTGATCCTAGCGATTTATTTGCCAGGAGAGGACAACTTTGTAAGGGAAGTGTAACCTCCTAAAGGACTAACTTCGTGGATTCAAAAAAGACTTGAATCGTCTTACTTTACACTATAGAAAAAATAATTTTATTGTTTTTTGTTTTGATTTTTTTCAACATTATAGTTATCACAGTAATAAGATGTTTGTTGCTAAGTAATGCTAAAATCAACAATTAAACCGAAAACAATAATGTATAGTGAATTGGACTGAATAATCTGTGTTGAACAGTAAACTTACCGATCCCAAAACAAAAGTGCGCAAAATAAAATGGCAAACAAACGGAACATTAACTATCTCGAACTCTAAAACGCCTATTCCTCACCTTACCCTCGAAAGTCATTTGAAGTTACCCCCCCCCCCTCCTTTTTTGTCCGTTTGGGTGGCTAACGATAATTGAACGTAATGCAAAATCTATTTTGGAAAACGTTGAGCGAATTACCTTATTCCTAGTAAATAGCAAGTGGAAAAAGCAAATCTCACCTCTTCAGGAAAGATAAAAGTGTATGTAGCAAAATTAAAAAAAAAATATTCGGTTCTTCGAGCCTCATCAGGGGGAGGCCCCTCTGAACCCCCCTAATTTTTTAGTTTCATTATTGCCATATTAAAACGGTTTAGACTATGTCATTTTATCTCTCACCCCTTTTTCTTTTTCTTTTATTCTTCCTTTACATTTATTTCATCGACTGGAAGTAGGAGGTTTTCCTGATTTTTCCTTGAAATTGCAAACGTGGGTCGATGATCACTGAAGTAACTTATATAATTTTTAGTATCTATCTTAACACACCAAAAATTTTGCTTTTCGTTATTGGATATTGTTGAGAGAGCTTTAGGCTAGTAGGGTTGCTGTATTTCGCCTGGCAACCCTATTGGCGAGTCACCCAGAGTGGATAAGAATGCCAGGCTGTTAGGCTTATGTTTAAAATTATTCTTTTTTCCACTTTCACATTCGCTAGCCCAGTGCCCGATGCGTTTACACCTTTTACAAGTTATTCTTGATGCATCCTTAATTTTATGAGTCGGCTGGCCCGAGTATTTTTAATAATTTTCATTTTTAGACACTGGTTTTCTAGGAGCAGCCACGAAAGCACCTGAGTTTCCCGCTTGTCTATCATCGTTACGCCTGAATTCTTCCACTACTTTGATTCTGAGTATTTCTGGCTTTGGAAGCTCAGCTCTTGATTCCATAGCACATCGGAAATTGTCGAAAGTAGAAGGGAGGCTATATAACAGCATTACAGTCAGCAAGTCGTCGTCTATTTTAATATCCATTTCTGAAAGTCTGTCCACTATGTCCAAGAATTTTCTCAAATGGTCGTGAATTCCATTAGACGAGTCGGGTATCTTATATTGAATTAAAGATTTCAGTAATGCAGCTTTACGAGCAGGTCCTTTAGACTGATAGATTTCTCCCAGTTTTTTCGAGATATCTGATGATAGGTCACAATTTTTTTTTTTTTTTGGTTGAGTTCAGATGGCGATATACATAGAATTATATCTGCTTTTGCTTTTTCGTCCATTTGCACCCACGCATCGAACTCTTCTTGTGATTTTTCGTCATTTTCCAAAAGTTCAGGTTTAGCCTTTGAACCTGACGCATAAATCTAGGCATCATTTTTTTTTTTATAAAGCGCTTTCATTTGAATTTTCCATGTTTCGTAATTATCTTTATTCAGCGTTTCAATTCGCCAAGTTCCAGTCGCCATTTTGAGGATGAATGATGCAGCCTTGAAACGAACGTTAAAAATTCGCAAATAAATAAATTGATCCATCTGGTGTCCGTAATCTTTTAGAAATGTTTGCAGAGTCGGGGCACAAACATAGTAAGCGTGGGATTTTAACATAACATTTACTTTATTAAATTAGAACGAAGAAACAGGCACATCACATAACAAGGTAACATCAAGAAGGAAAAAGTATAGAAGAAGTAAAAAGAATGCTTGCCCGAGCATAGTTACAGTTAAGTAGATAAATGTTTATTGAGGGATACAGAATTCAGGAAGATAAGACATTGCGCAGTAAAAATAAAATAAACAATTCAATACTCAACAATTTATTCTTACTTTTATGTCGCATTAAATGTTTATTGAGGGATACATAATTCAGGAGAATAAGACATTACACAATAAAAAAATAAACAATTCAATACTCAACAATTTATTCTTACATTTATGTCGCATTTTTGGGACACATTTTTCGGACAATTTTCAATAAAGGGGGTGAGAGATAAAATGACATAGTCATTAAAAAAGTGAAAGAGAGCGAGAGGGAGCAAGGCTACGTATTCGCTCAACAACCTTTGTCTATGCAGAAAACTGTGCTTAGTTTCCGGGTTGGTAGTTTAAAAGTCCAGTGTATTGGGAAAGTTCTAATAAACAGTCCAGTTGACTGGAATAAACACAAATTTTCTTTATTCTTGAACTTCGACGATCAATCTGCTAGACACAATTCACAAGAATTAACAGGCAGTAACTTGATTTATAGCAGTCAGCTTAGCACAGAAACTTGCTCTTGTACTATATTTTTCACACAATAAAATCCTCCCACAGGCTAAAATTCTGTGGAAACTTTCGAGCAAAAACCGACATCCGTTTCTCCGCTTACTACAATGAGGTATTCACTAACAGCTTTCAAAAATAAGCTTCTCAAAACAAGCGAGACGATCTCTTATAATACCACAATACAACGAATCACAGCTTCTCAGTAGAGCTAGCGTTTCTCTGCTAGCGCCAGCTGACATCTACGCGAATGAACTGCTAAACATGATCTGCGTCTCTTTTTTCCTGGAATTTCTAGCAATTCTACGAGATTCCATTTCTAGAAAAATCCCCAACAGTCGCGATCTAGTTAACCGATTTCCATGCAACAAAATGCAAGTTTTAGTTAATTGACGTGTAGAATTATTATCTTTTCAATACACTCATTAATCATATTTTATAATAATGCCTATTGAACAAGATACAAAAATAATAATGCAGTTTTTGGATATTTATAAATAGATGGTACAAAAGTCATAAATTAACTCGAAGATGTCGCAATTAATCATTCTGCGTAGTGAATTAACAACTGTGTTGTTAAAAATCAGTAAAAAGCTTTAAAGTCATGTTCTACACACACGATTTGTATGCTTTTTAGAAAGCAATTTTGCGGTAATCCTACTTAATCTGGTTTGACTGGGCCTCATTTGATTTTATATGGCGAAAGTGTCTTCATTTATACATTGCCTGTAATAGTTCCGCTATTAAAACGGAACTTGCGAACTATCACTGGTTATATTCTCTGCCCTTTTAATACGTTGCCACGGCACTGTGAGAGATTCCAAGACAAAAGACGCAAAGGCGGGAACCATTTTGGGAATGCTTCGGTGACTATGTGTGTCTTCTTTGCATCCACCAGAACCACTGAAGACCTGCAGAATTGCAGTCGGACGATGCCTTTTGTGTATCACACGTGAAGCGGCGAAAGCTGGAGGAACATGCTTACAGATTGCGATTAGAGCGTCCGTTTAAGTTGTAAAGAAGGCTGTAAAGTTCATTTGGCGTCTCAGTCTTCTACTTGAGATTGATGGCTCAGATAGTCATGTCGTGAAAGTGGATTAACAGTGTAAACATGGAAAAAATCCTCGCATTGTTTTCCTGATATTTCTTATTTTTACAATGCAAGATGAATATCCAACGTTTGGCTCCGAGATTCTGCTCAAACGCGTATGTTTTGACTCAAAGGATGAACTTGCACAAATTTTTACTTATATTGCTTTTGACAGAAATACAGTTTTTCAGGGTAAGTTTATTTCTGTTTTCCTATTTCCAAGTACGTTTCGTGGGTTAGTTCTTAATTGATGATGTAAATAATATATTCAGAATAAATAAAACAATCATGGACAATAAAGCATGTTCTTTCGTGACAATGATTATCGTAGCGTCAGCTTTTGTATTTTCTGCCCTAGAAAATTCTAAGAAATGATTATGTTGGCTTGTTCCTTAGTATGCTGTATTAAAGCACTTGCTGTGTACCCGTTCTTCACACGGAAAGAATCAAAACATTTGTCTTACTCATATGACTGAAATTTGTTCCCTATTTGCGAAGTTTCAAAAATACTAAATTCTTCGACTCGTGACATAAACTTTGCGTTACAGAGACTAACTTGAGATGATATATAGCGTATCTGCAAAATAGTAGCGCAAAAACCCTATCAGCGTTACTTGTGATCAAAAAGAAAGACCGCAATAAGTGTCTTCCAAGAAAAATGTATTCACTTTCAAAAAGCCTTATTTTTCTACAAAACAAAATTTTGTCTTTAATGTTTAAGTTCTATTATTATGCCTCTAAAATAGTGTCACATGATATGGACAACTGTTTTCTTTTGGCTGGTAATTCGCAAAGCGGCTTTCATTTATATACAGGGTGAATCTAAACTCTTGGACAAAACTTTAAGAGGTGATTGGGCACATAATAAGGACTCAGAATCGCATAGCAATGTGGGGTCGGCAACATCGTCTTCATGTAGCTGTTAATAATCACTTTGGAAAAAGTGCTGAAACAACAGTGCACCATTGTTCGTCAGAAACTAGTGTATTTTTCTCCGAAAACAGAAGACTAAAATTCATAGTTTAAAATTCTATTTTATTTCACGGATGAAATTTTTGGAGACGAGCCTATTGTTTATGAAACTTGGTTAAGAAATTAGACGGACACTTCAATACTTTTCACAAAGTGATTATTACCAGGTAAGTGAAAACTACGTTTTTGACCGCACATTGCTATGTGATTCTGATTCCTTATTATGTGCCCTATCACCCCTTAAAGTTTTGCCCAAGAGTTTAGATTCACCCTGTATAGTTATAAAACCGCACTTAAATCGGTCCAGTAGTTTTTTATTCTACCGAAGAAATGCACAATTGCCTTTAATGTAGATATATAGTATTTATAGCATTCATCCTATTGCGATTATTGTGCAAAGACTCAAAAATCTTTCTTTTCCCACCGACATGGTTGCAAGGAAAAACAGCATTATCGTTCTTCGCTGCAAGAAAAAAGTCTAGGCGTGAATGACACAGAATGTTTTGGGTCCTAACTTTCTTTCTATTAGTCAGATTTAGGATTTCAATGACTTTAAACCACAACCGGACAACAAAGATGATTTTGGGAAAAAAAAAAAAAAAAAAAAACGCGCTTAAATCGGTCCACTAGTTTTTTACTCTAGACAATAAACACACATTTGAACATTACCTTTTATGTAGATAAAAGATGGGAAGCATTAGTGTTTGTGGTAATGACGTAAGGGGTGAGGACAACTCCTGCACCCCGCCTCATCCCTTGGGTGTGGGAGGTCTGGGTCACCAATGTATTTTGCAACAATGTATCTTTAGAAATTTTCTTCAGAGGGGAGCGAATTTTTTAGCCATACTACTAATTAATGCTCTTATTCGATTTCAAACTTTCGCATAAGAGCATTATTTTGATGTGTGTTCTTTTCTAAAATTGGTGATAAAAAATACAGGATTTTAAAACTTAAATTCCCCCTAAAAACAAGGATCTACAGCTAAAACAGGTGAACGGATTGCAATCAAATTCATAATTTTCTCTCCAGGGCCGCAACTAGAGGAGGGCAAACGGGGCAAGTGCCCCGGGCGCCGAGATAAGGGGGGCGCCAAAATCAGTTATGGTTCCCTGAAGATTTTTGTTTTCCAGTTTTGTGACTTTGTGCCCAAGCGTCCTGTCTGAAAAAGCTGGTATTGTTACACCTCTTTAGACATAAGCAGTTTTTCGAATGGGACATTGTGGAAACGTTTTGTCACAAAGCAAAGGAAAGAGCCCCTGTAGACCCATCGGCTGGCGATGACCGATCTGTTTTAGTCGATGAGTCGAGCAGGTCCGATTAAGGCATAGTCAGAAGCGTAGCTAGAGTTTTCAGCTTCCGGGAACAAGTGAAGTTTCCGCATCTCTTTCCAGAGGCGGATCTACGGGGGGGGGGGGGCAGAGCCCGATCAAACCAAAACTGGGCCCAGGGCCAAATATGCATTCGGGCCCTAACCCTTTCTTTTAATTATTACAATTTTTTTTTTAAATTTTGATGCCTTACATTATATTACATAAACATATAAATCAGGACTAAAACACATTCATTGTTTGTCTTACTATGTTTATTAGACAAAAAACTAAACAGTGCCAATTTTCATGAAATAATATTTTATTAAATATCTGTAAATTTTTTAATTAAAACTAAAAAACAAAACGGCCCCTAATAATCATCGGCCCCTGGGCCGTGGCCCAGTCGGCCCGTGTGTTAATCAGGCCCTGGGGGGGGGCTATAGGGGCTTTAGCCCCCCCCCCATTGAAACTGAATTTACACTAGATAGAATAGAGTTTTTATGCTTAGTTAAAAACTGCGTGTCTAAAATCGGTTATTTTGAAATTTGAATTTGCTTTTTTGATTTACTACTTTGATTTTTAGACTTGACCTCAATCAATGGTTTTTAACCTTTTCGTGGTGACCTTCTTCTCTATGGTCCGATTTTAGGCATAGTCAGAAGCGTAGCCAGAGTTTTCAGCTTCCGGGAACAAGTGAAGTTTCCGCATCTCTTTCTGTTTGATAGAATGGACAACAATGAGAGTTCGAAATTATAATTTGCCCCCCCCCCTCCCCTGTGTGCGGTGTCTGGAGACAGATACTCCCTCTAACCCATCTCTAGCTACGCCACTGGACGCAGGCGGCAACCTGCGCTTCTGTTTCAAGGAAAATGACGTCAGATTTCACTTACGATTAAAAAAAAACGAAAACATTTTTACTTTTGTAGAAAAGGTGTGATTATGGTTTTAACTGTGACACTTTAGCCAAATTGGCTTCCAGTAGTTTACTTTTGTATGTTCCACTTTCTTTAAAAGAAAGCAGTAAAACTAGGTGGTCAGCAAGAATGAAAGCTGTTTAAGTAGTTTATAAATATTTTGACGGCATTAACAAAGTTCTATAAGAATTAACATCCAATCCTCTGTCTACATCGGAAACAAAGGCTCTCTATTTGAAAAAATGCATAAAAAATTTGAATCTATTATTTTCATGTTTTATTTACATGTTTCACATGTTTTAGGTTTAACATAAAAAAAAAGACCGCGTGAACCAATTTCTCCAAAGAAATGATATAACCGTAGATGAAACAGTAAGGCGTACTAGAGGTCTTTTAAATCTTCTGGAATCCACCAGAGACAAAGCTATATTCGCTGCAATAACAGACGCAAAAGTAATAGCTAATAATAATTTACTTCCTGATTTTAATGAAAAACCAAGATGATGTTTCTTGAATCTTGGGAAGATGAAAGTTAGAAATTTTCAAAGATAGAAAAATTTAGAATTCCTCTAATTGAAATTACCGACAAAATAAAGAGGATGCTAAAATCTCGTTCTCAGGCTCTCGAAATGATTAGTGATAACTTGGAATCCTGAATAGGATAAAATCCACCAGATGAACATAGAACTGAAATCCGAAGCTCAAAAATAAGCACTTTTTAAAAAAAATGCCTAAATATAGAAGAATTTTTAGAAGAAAGTTTTAAAAATCACTCTCTATTGATTAACGACGCTATGGAAACAGCATCTGCATCAATCATTTTGAGTCTCATTCATAAGCATAACCTGGAAGAAGGCTATCCAAATTTGACCACAGCCTTAAAATTATTAATTCTTCCAGTAACACTTGCATCAGGTGAGAGAAGCTTTAACAAGCTGAAAATTATAAAAAATTAAGAAACTCTATGGAGCAAAATAGACTTTCCAATTTGAGATCTCAATCGTACACACGCACAAAAAAAAGTGTCATTGATTTCTTAGGATGACATTATAAGAACTTTTGCTGCAAAGAAAGCTTAAAAGCCAAAATTTCGGGGGGGGGGGGGGGAGGGGGAGGGAATACCATTTGTTTATGCAAAATAAAACAAAAGAAAGGATTTCGATGTTTCTACTACTTTTTTGCGTAAATACTTAATACTAATAGGTTTTATTTACAAGTTTTGATTTTAAATTGTAAATTACATCGTTAATTTAAAAACACAATTGTATGTAAAGTTAATTCGAACTGAAATTACATAGATTTAAACTTTCACCGACTTCCGAATTGGTAATAAAATGACATCTTCCTGATGTTTCAATTGCTAGGTCAAAATGCTAGGTCCTGATTTTATTTCTTTCTAACGGCATTTATTGAATGTCTTTCCGTTTCAAAAAATTTTCAAACTTCTCTCTCTCTTTTTTTGTATTTTTGGAGGAAGGGGGGGGGGGCATAATTAAAATTTGCCCCGGGTGTCATAAACTTTAGTTGCGGCCCTGTTTCTCTCAAGCAATTTCGGAGAGGAAGGGTGGGGGGGGGGATGACGTCTCACCTAGTGCATCATTTTTTTAAGATTCAGGTGCGTGAGATGAAAAGCGTCACTTAGTAGAAATTTTCTGAACTAAACTTTTTAAAATTTTTCTTTGAGCGCATCTCGTGGTATACAGTCTATAATCTCAAATTTGGTGGCAGTTAGCTCATCCGTTTTAGCAGCAGAATGTTTTTTATGGCGGAATAATTATAAGCACACTACATATAATCCGGTTAGGACCACAACTAGGGACGCAACGGATATCCGGCAAACATACTGAATCCAGCCTATCCGGCCAATATACCGGATAATTTACAGTAGCCGGATATTACAAATATCCGGCAGTACATCCAGCCTAAAGTTATATACAGAGAAATAACATAAATAAACATAATAAATGAATAAATTCTAAAAATTGCAATAATAAAAAATGCGAAAAAAGCATAATTAAGTTTTGTGAAAATATTTTGTTTTAATACTTTTTAAAATGTATTTTTTATCATATATAGAAAATGGAAAAAAAAGTACTTCTATCTTTTTACCCTCCGCTAAAGAGGGTAATAGTTTTGGGCAGACAAAAAAAGTCGTGGATGATAATTGATAGTAAATAAAATCTTACAGATCTCACGGAAATTTGAAACACACCAAGATCCGACACATGATTGGAATAATGGATACTTGAAAAATTTCAAAGTAACGTCAGATGAAACAAAAGGGGAAACTGTAAGATTTTGTCAGAGCGTCTGCGACTGGCTGTCAAGTTCCCGAGGTTCCGATTTCATTTTTCAGAACTTGGATTTGTTTCCAGAGTCGCGTTCAAACTTTTGTCCCTCCTCGGAGCAAGTGGTGGTGTTCTGTCGTGGCATTTCTAAAATTTTCATTTTTGCGGGATCAGTGTGAAATAGCTCGTAGGCTTGGTATTTCACGCTCTACTGTTCAGTATTACATCGTTAAATATCAGAAGAATATACCCGGGACTGTTGTTCAAGGCCGCGCTGGCCGTCCTCGCCAGTTGTCTGATCCGGAAGAAAGTCATCGTGAAACTAACCGTCTATTTATGCAAAGAAAAAGGGAAGATCCAGATTTTCGTGCTCAAGAAGCGGAATCCAAATCCAGAAGAGAAGACAGAAAACGTTTACGACTCTGTCTAGATATACCATCGAAAAGACCAAGAACAGATACTGATCTAAATGTAAGATGTGAAGAACTAGAATTTCGTAAATTAGCTGAGAAATTTTTCGAAGCTGTTGCTGATGGTCCAATCCACCAATGCTATTGTTGTGATCGACTGTGGTTCAAAAAGTCAATAAGAACCCATTCCAAAACAACTTTACTGTCCAAAGGAGCGACAACGGACTTTATAAAACTAGTCTTTTACAAAGATATCGATGATATTGGCAAATTTTGCAAAACATGTTACGATTGTTTGATTAAATTGACAATACCAGAATTAGCTATAAGCAATGGCTTCGAATTCCCCGAAATACCGGATTGTTTAAAATACTTGACACCACTGGAAGAACGGTTGGTTTCTCCCCGTTTGATTTACATGCAAATACATCCTGTACATGGCTGCCAATACAAATTAAAAGGTTCTGTCAAAAAACCTCTTTAGCGGAGGGGAAACTAATTTCAGCTGAAGGCTGAATATTTTTTTTTTTTTTTCTTTTATTTTAAGATTGGAGTAAATTATTACTGGAAGAAATTACTGTACAAAAAAACTGATTTTCAGTCTTAGTAAGAATTCGGTTACCTTTTTTCCCCACCATCAATTGACCGTGCTTATGAGAATAGTATACTTGCTGTAGCACTGCTGGCTGGTGAGAAATTGTCACCCCCCCCTACCCCTTATTTTGATAAAGTAAGGAAATTTGTTACATTAATTTCCAACAGTTGAATGGAGATGACTTTCTTTCAAGAACTGATCTTTAAGATATTTATCTAACTCACGAGGGAGAGCATCCATGACATTGTTATTTGTATGACTTTAATTGCAGTGAAACGGGTACTACTAAATTCGTGGAAACAATCCCAAAAGGATTTCTGATTTTTGAATTAAATGATTTCAAACTAATGAGAAAATTGAAAGAAAAAAGTAATATCTCAATGATCTAAGAAAATTAGTGAAAATAAAACAATAAAGAAGAAAACATACTGCTGCTGGATATCCGGCTGAAATTTTGGCCGAATATTCGGTATCCGGACAGATTGATATCCATTGCATCACTAACCACAACAAGGGGGCTGCAAACGGAATATATATGCAACGGGCGACGTGCTATGGCTGGAGGTGTCAAAATCAGTTACCATTCCATGCCACCGGCTTACCATTACGCAAGGGGGGTTGTTGGGGGGATCAAACCACTATCCCCCTTGCCGAAAATTATTTTGTATGAAGACTATGTACTATTTTTCAGTTTATTATAAAACTAATGCCTTTTAGTATGAAGAATATGTCCGTAAGAACCCCCCCCCTCCCTTGAAGGAAGTCTGCATACGCTATTGTTTCATGCGAGGAGGAGTGCCTTGATATAGGTTGACCGTAAACTCTGGTTGCAATACTGAACCCCTTTTCATGAAAGTGGAATCACTTATGAAAGTGATAATTATAAGGTTCTCCAGTTTTTTCCCAGAACTAATATTAAAAAGTCACGATTTTTTCCTAAATCTATGTTGTAAAAAAAAATTATGTAACAGTGAAAATATTAATAATAAAAGGTAAAACCTTAAAACAAAAGATTTATGCTGTAAAAAAAAAATGCATTTACTGAATCATATAACACAATGATGGTTACAATTTTATTAATATACCGGATAGTTCAAAATAGATGTTACAGCGCGATTATCTTTTAAACCGTAATGACATAGAAACATAGAAAAGTTCGTCCAATGAGGATAAATTTCAGTATTTCAGATATGGCAATTTTTTTTACTAGGGGCTTTTACATACTAAAATACGAAAGTTAATTTTTATACGGTCCCATATTTTCTATCACTTACATTTAGAAAAGTGTTGCCCTTTGTCTTAAAAAATTAATTTAAAAAATCCCGTGTATCTAAGTGAAATAGTTAGCGAGAAAATTAATTTTGAAAATGATAACTACCACTTTACCTACTCTGTTGGCGTCAATTTTCAGGCAAAAAAATCTTTACTTTAGGGCAGGTATGGGCAACCTTTGAAAAGTTGCAGGGCAAACTTTAGGATGTCAGCGGGGCAAGTCTTGGGCCAAAATTCAGGATGTTAGCGAAGTCGCGGGCCGTATAATTGGGATTCATATGGGATTTTGAATGGTTTATATGGGTTTTATACGGAGTTTTGATACGTTCCGCGGGCCGAATCAAAAGCCATGGAGGGCCACATTTGGCCCGCGGGCTGCAGGTTGTCCATATGTACTTTAAAGGACGAACTATGAGTTGATAAAAGATAAATAAATATCCCATTATCGGGAAAAATAATTAAACGCATTCAAATGTGTGAAATTAACAGGTACAGTTTTACCTAAAATGATCGGTACTGCTTTATGAAATTAGCGATAATTTAGTTATTTAGGGGAGTTATCCACTAACTACATCACACTTCTAGAGAAGGAATTTTAAAGTGCAAAAGAGAATGACAAAATAATGGTGTAGGTTTCTATGGTGTGGTAACTTTCACTAGAAACAGCCAAACATGCTTTACAGGAAAATTCTAGTTAAATTAGGATTTGAGGAGTCAACTGTATCTATCGAGTGACCATTAACATAAATTACCGTCTGTTGAAAAGTAATTACATTTTCCTCACTTTAGAGACATCCCCTTAGTGCTTGGTGACAAATGCCAAAATTTTCAAATTACAATATCTCTCTAACTATTTCAATTAGACACACGGGATTTAAAAAAAATTTCTTAGACAAAGAGCAACACTTTCTAAATATAAGTGACAGGAAAGGAGGGACTGTATAAAAATTAAATTTCATATTTTAATATGTATAACGCCCCTAGTAAAAAAATTGCAATATCTGAAAGCTACTCTTAATTTGACGAACTTTTCTAACTGAAAGTATGTTTCTATCACTTACGGTTTAAAAGATAATCGCTGTAGCATCTATTTTGAAACATCCGGCATATTACTGTAGGAGTCTCAGGCCATTTTTAGCTATAGAGAACTGTAAAACTTTCGAAGTAAACTCGAAACAAGACAGTAAATTTTAATTTCATCTCGAAGGCGAAGTCGTTGGAGAGTATTTAGAGAACTTGAAAAGCTGTAGTTTGAGACTAGCCTTTTTAAAAATTCCACTTTCTATCCTTAATTTAAAAAGGGACTTGTTATAACCTCTATATGTAAAAAATTTATGGACTTTAAGTTTAAAAAAAATTGAACAAGGAAGTAGGGATTGCAATCCAGAAACCCGGATCAGGTAATCCGGTGGATCCGGCATCATTAGACGTCTACCGGATCCGGTACCAATTAAATGGATCCGGAAAATACTGAAAAAGGAAAAGACTGCATATGAAACTGGAGGTGTTCTAGACAATACTTGTCTTACATTCATGACTATTTATTGACAATAAAATCGACACGTGTAGAAGCTGAAAGGGCCTTTACAGCAGCTGACTAAGCTTGTAACTCTCTAAGAAATCGATTGGCAGATGATACTATTTGTTGACTACGATCCTTTTTTAGAAACCAAACTTGATTTTTTAAATCGATATACTCCAAATTATTATTTAAGAAAGTTTATTAAAAGTACTCGATATTGTGATAATTGTACCTTCATTAGCATATCTTGATAACTCTTATTATAAGACTGCTTAGCGTGACGAAGCTACATAATTATTGTGAACTCGTGTTGATTAAGTTAGATTTAGATAATATACGAAACTTAGATGATATAAAATAAGTTACAAGACAATTTTCATTGATGTCATTTGCGAACTCCATTAAGACTGAAATTAAACTATTATACTAAATAGTATATTTATAAATATATAAATATAATATTTATAATTAAATACATTATTATAAGTATATTATTATATAGTATATAATAATGCAAGTTCTGTTTCATTGATATACATTGTTTTGTTCTGATTACAAATACATTTTTTCTATTATATTATATCTAATAATAATACTAATAATATAATGTAATATATAATAACCTAGATCTAGCCTTATCTACTTATATAAACGCTAACTTATGCGGTATCAAAATCGACGACATTTCCACGCTGCGAACGGCAACAGCTATATCTAGTGCAATAATAATAGCGCATGAGCAAAAATCCAAATTAACAGTTCTATGACGTCAAATGGAGCAAGCGTATGTCACGCAGTAGCTAGATTACAAAATAACAATAATGGATACACAAAAATGCAAGATCTTTCGGACTTTTTCACAGCTTTAAAACGTCAAATTTACAATACTTGGCGCGTTATTCGGCCATCTAAAAAATGTCACCATGCATTAGGCTAAAGCACATTTTAGCCATTTGCTGTTTCAACATCGGCTTTTATGATGACACCCGAAATGTACAGCAACCCTAACCTAAATAAATTGAATGACAAATACTGTTAAAACAAAGAAACATGATTTTCGTTGAAATGAGTCCATAAATTTAGTCAACATTGCACTGAGTATAAAGAGCAGTAAGGTATGGGACGGCGAAGCCGACCGCCTTGGTGGCTAGTAATATAAAGATTAAAGTGTAACTATTTGTAATAGAAACTAGATTTTCATTGTTCATTTTATTCGTAATTGTTGCTTAGTTATAATACAGTTGATAATAAGTTGATTTCCTAAGAAATAAACGGTCTTTTTAATAAACTTTATGATACACTCACTTAACATCCCTTATACAGTTCATTTTGGAACGAACGAGAATCGTTTTGATGTGGCCAATCCACCCGAATCCGGATTCAAATTGGTGCCGAATTGCCCGAATTACAATCTCTACAAGGAATTGAGAAGGCGGGGTTGAATCCCAACCCTCCACCCTTATGGAACGCCACTGGGAGCAATTATTTGTACCCTGAAACACTATATGTGTCATGTGTCACATGGTAAGACCGTATAGCTCCCCCCCCCCCCCCCGAAAAAAAAAGTGCTATAGAATGTTTTAGTTGCCGACTAACCTTTTTATTTTTCAAACTCTATCAGAGAGTATATTGGTTTTCATTAAAAAGAAGTTGAATAATTTTGCCAGGTTTATCAAGAACAGAATGGGTATTCTAACTCCTAATTAAAGAAAAAATTAATAATTTTACTTACCAGGTTTGTGATTCTTCCAAATCTACCGTGAGTTAAAAGTGTAACATACTTCTTATTTTTAAATATTTTGATCTATCTTACCAAGATTAGAAAGTGAGATTTTTGAATAAAAGAAAAAAAAAAAGAATGTTTAACAAATGTGCCAACTAGTTTTACAACTTTTGCAAGACTATTACAATTAAAAAATGAATTTAATTTTTAAAACAGTTTAATAACTTTCCCAAATAAGTTTGGAATTTTGTCAACTCAGTCACACATTGAAAATGTTATAGGTCATTCTCAAAAAATATCACAAATCATGTCCCTTCTATTCAAGCTCAATTTTCTTTTGTTTTGTTACAGCTTTCACATGAAGTTTTTGAAAAAGAACATAGTCTAAAAAAATTATTTGGTTTACTTTAATATGGAAAATTATTAAAATAGCTTTCAAATTATGTACATGATAGCATTTTATATTTTCTCAAAATCCATTGTCACTCTACACAAATTTAAAAAAGGGATAAAATAATAAAAAATAAAACGATTTTCTATAAAGTGGACGTATAATTGAAGATTATATTCCTGCCTCTTTATAAACTATAATATAAATAATTACACTTATTCAGCAACTTTATTTTCTGCTGCTTGTTATATTTTATATCCCAGATTTATTTGTTTTATTTATTTATTTATTTATTATGTCCACTATGTTACAAAATTTTTCCAATCTGAATTTTCTAACGTATGGCTCTGCCTAAGTAAATAGTTACCTTATGTTGTCATTTGGATAAGGCATCGAACATGTCAGATGGATGAAGTGTGAAGGACACGCGTTCGGGCCTATCGATTTAACAGTCTGGAATGTAACGTGCATACGCGTTGGAGCCAATTAAAAAGTCCTTCAACTCATGGACTTTTATGTTCGATTGATTCTGAACAGTAGTTTTTGGTTGGTACACTTTCAAATATGGAAACTGAAAAACGGCATGTTTGTTTGACATGTTTTGCTTTTTCTCTATCAAAAAGGTAAAAAGACTGTTTAAGAAAAGAAAAAAAGAAAAAAAAAACCATCCGATGTGCATGGAGAAGATGTATTGAGAGAATGCCAGTGGAAAAGCTGGTTTTCAAAATTTTGATACGACAGATTTGATGAAGACGTACTACGTTTGGAAGGCCGATTGAAGCTAATGAAGACACAAAGACATTAATTGATGAAAACCGGCGAATAACAACTCATGAGATGGCTGAAAGATTAAATGTATCGAATTCGACCCTTCATGATCATTTGAATGCCTCAAAGCTCGACATATGGGTTCCCCATGTTCTTAAAAAACGAAATGACTTTCCGAACAACTTAATACGAAGGAGTAAACAGATCTCCGAGTTCGGCTTCGTTTTAAGTAAAATGTCAGGCTCTGACTCTGATCTCAATACATTTTAACTGAAATTGGGCGCTTATCTTTGACGCTTGTTCTATTTATTCTATAGTAAATCCAGTTCCAAACACATTTTGGAAATAACTACTGCATGCGCAATAATAGCTTCTAACCTAAACACTTCAAATTCGGTGCTGTCAAAGTGAACCCGACCCTCTCTAACATACACAGTACCAATAGCGACATTAACGAACAATTTCTTTTCTTGTATATTATCCTTTTATGGAAGCAGTGGAACACCTTGGCGTATATGAAGCGTTCTCTCGCAGGATAAATCATTTGTGCTTTTGTGAAATCACATTGAAATATGTATCTGGTTTACTACGCGTGGTACACTTTAACAAAAACTTCAAAAGAAACGCAAAATGATGTTCAAATCTCATGCTTAGGCAATTTTCATTGTAAGAAAATAACGCGACCGACGGTGCTCAAGAAGCGTGATGTTTAATAACAGTAAATAAAAGTGGCCTCGCCCTTTACGCGAGATAACTAGTCTTTCAGTCGGGGAAAAACATGATTTAGGGCTGCGATTTGGATGACCTGAATTTAAAGAGATTTATCGGTAACCACTGCATATATTGCTTTTCTAATATATAGGTGAACATATTTTTTGTGTGTGTTAAGAAGGGGAGGAAAAAAAAATCAGTAACATCCTTCTTTAAATATCAAGAAGTCTTAGAAACCTTATGCAATAACTTTCTACAAATGAGAATAATGTATATAGCATTGCCATCAAGTCAATTTCCATTAATAAGGAAAATACATATTGAAAGTTTAGAAATGTTTCACGCATGGGCGCCGGCAGCATAGGGCAAGGGGGGCAATGCCACCCCCCCTGGATTTTTGTATGCAGTGTTTTCCCTTGCTTTTTTGCTCTTTCCAACATGGTAACCATACGTTGAAGTAGTCTTTGCCCCCCCTGGAGTATTCTTTGCACCCCCCCCCCTGGGAAATATTCTGCCGGCGCCCAAGGTTTCACGTATATAAATATCTATATAAATAAAATTAGACTTTTGTCTGTTCATTACTTAGATTTCAAAAATTTTGCTATTTCTGTCCGTTTCAAGCACCCAGTGAATGCATTCACTTAAAAGAAAAATGTTACTATTAAATATTTAGATTCAGATCTTTATAGAATACATAAAGTTGACAAAGGATTGTTTTTAAATCGTTCTTCTTCCGACTCTGAAGATGGTGACAATCCAGATTGTCTTTCAACTAACAATCCACAAAGAGTACAGGTTATGAGCTATTCTCTCATGACATGTGATGACACAAGCAGTATCGCTCTAAATGATTATGTTTTAATGAAGAAAGGTGAACTTAAATGTAAAGAAATGTACTCTGTGTTGGGGATATAATAAACTTAAATCAAACGAAATGCAGAGATCTGTACGTCAAACGACTGAGTCCAAGTTTCAAATTTGTGCGTTCTTCGGAAACATACGTTTTTGAAAAAACTCAAATTATATCAAAACTAGTACTTCCCGATCCTTCAGGTGATACAGAAAGGAAAGCAGAAATGCTAATTTTCGAATTTGATTTAAGTAAATTAAATTTAATATAAAATGAAAAACCATAGCTTCTAATAAAAGTATCATGTTTTCATATTAAGCTATAACAGTTTAATTAAATTTGTTTTTTCAATTTCAATTTCATATTTATGTCTCAGTAATGTTTATTATAACTGTACCTAAAACATTTATGCTGAAATTTGTATTTTGACTCATATTATTTGAGTGTTTGTGAAGTGTTATTAAGTGTTTCATTTCATTGTACCCCGGTATTTGGCGTACAGTGAAACACTGACAGATATTTACCTTTTGTAATTTTACCTAAATACCCCGCAATAATTTAATTTTAAACTGATGCGGGGCCCTTGAAAAGCGCGAGGCCGTGGGCGGTCGCCCACGCTTATCCCCGCCTTTGACTGAAGCGAATGAAATGAAGTATGACATGATAGGTGGTCACCCAGCTTAAATAACTCATTAAAATATAGGCTTCGAATTTTTAAAAAATCTTGATTAGATTTTCAGATTTTGCGAAAATCGTTTCAAAATGCGTAAATTTTTGTTTGCGCATCACGTAATAACGACTGAAGCAAATGAAATGAAATTCGGTGACATGACAGGTGGTTACACAACTTAAAAGATAGGTGCCAAATTTTTTAAAATCTTGATTAGATTTTGAGATTTTGCGAGAATCGTTTCAAACTACGTGAATGTTTGTTCGCGCATCACTTAATAACGACTTAAGCGAATGAAATGAGATTTGGTGGCGTGATAGGTGGTTGCTCAACTTAAACTATATACATCTAATTAAAAAAAAATGATTAGATTTTGCGAAATTCGGTTGAAACTGTGTGAATCTTTGTTCGCGCATTATGTAATTACGACTGAAGCAAATGAAATGAAATTTGGCGACATGGTAGGCGGCCAATGAGCTTAAACTACACACGTTGAATTTTTTAAAAATTTTGATTAGATTTTGAGATTTTGCGAAAATTATTTCAAACTGCGTAAATTTTTGTCCTTGCATCACGTTATAACGACTAACTCATTAAAAACTTTGTTCCATTCCTGAAAAATGACAATGGAATTATATGAAATTTGGAATAATGTTAGATGCAAGTTAATTTAAACTCTAAATGCCAAAAATGTTTTAAATATTGCATAGATTTTGGGATTCTGAGAAAATTATATAAATATTTGTTTTCGCATCCCTCAGAAAGGGATTAAGAGAATACAATGAAGTTTAACAACATGACCAGACGACTAAAACAGCAAGTGCTTGTGAGCTATCTGTTAAGGGAGAAATGCCTTGAGCAGATGACTTTTTAAGGCATTCTATCGCGTATTCACATCTAGAGAAAATCGCACAAAACTCCTGACCGTTAAATCGGCAGCCGCGCGAGAGGTCAGAAACTCCCGAACCTTTACACTTAAGTCATCTACCAATAATGAACAAAAAAGTTGAGGCACCGTTGAATATGCTTTGAAGATGTCCAAATTAAGACACAAAGGATCGAGAAGTAAAGTCTTGTTTTAGAATAACTGCGTATAAGTGGCTTCACTTATTTTAATCTAACCAAAAAAAAAAAAAAAAAAAAAAAAAACTATTTTCAGACTTGCATTATAAAAAGGAGATTAATATTAAGTTGCTAGGTAAAAAAATAAAATAACTTTCATTTTTCAGAGGTATCAGCGATCAGTTTTGTGGATTCCAAGCATATTGTGAAAAATATACCCTAAATATTAACAAGACTTGGCTTGCTGTCTTAACACTGAACTTTGATGTCAATATTGATGGTTATTAATTTCTTTAAATAGTGGATTTTAATAAATTCACTGAAATATAACTGCTTAATTTATCCTTGTTATACTAAATTTCTTAAATATATGAAGTTTTTAGTTGAAAAAAGAATTTAAAATTTCATTTTTTTTTTTTTTTTGTATTTGTTAAAATGTGGCATTAGCTTGTTCAAACATACCACTTTTCATGGAGCGGGTTTGAACAGAAATATTTAAAAGTTAAAGCTTTTCTATACATTTAATTAAAAAAAAAAACACTTTAATTTCTTGCTTATATGATAAGGAAATACATTATTTTCCTCATATAGTACTTAAAAATACAATATATATTTAGAATGATCAAAACATCATTCCCCAAACATGTACCTATAATTGTATAGTGCAATAAAAAAAAAAATTACAGGATTTTACTATAATTAAAACTATATTTGATTAGCCGTAATTACAGTACTTCAAATTAGATAACTTGTTTTTGATTAGTTTAAAATTAAATTTTGCTAATTATATTAAACATTACAATTAAAAATCAATAGTACAAATAAGTAAAGTTTTTTTGATAGCCTTTATTTCTTTCTGCAAAAATGCTTAAGTTTTGATTAAGAACATAGAACAATATAGGTGATGAGGATATATAAACTAAAACAGTGTTAAAATTGTGAAACTAGTTAATGATCGGGAATTTTTGAAGCAATACTACAGCACATAAACAGTTTAGTAAATTTAGCAAGCAAACATTTAAATACGACGTTTTAATTATCTCTAACTAAATTATACTCATGGTGATAAATACAGGAAGTATTCGATATTTTAAAATGTCCCATGAATCTCGATACTGCAAGATTATGCGGAAAATTTTTATTAGTAAAAGTTCAATAAAGTTTTATCACACTTACTAAATACTGTCTTGATGGAAGGGGAGGGGGAAGCCGATTTATCGGTTTTTAATCTATAGTTTATAGTTAAAATGCATTAAAATTAAATATTTTATATAATTGTGATGTTTTTAACGATAGCGGATTAGGACCAAAATGTTTAACTCAGCAAATCTAAAGTAATAAAAGTTCGATAACAGCGAAATGGAAATAAATTTTCAAGTAATAATTAAAAAAATAAGAGTTCAAGTTATTCTGTGAAGTTAAAAATTTGTTCTATAAAAATAATTTTTCGAGATTTTACTATATAAATTTTAAATTAGCATTTTTCTTGATTTCTTATTTGCAAAGTCCTCAACGACTTTGTCAAAAATAAACCATTAAAGCTTTATTTTGATTATTATTAAATTACCTTCGGTGCCGTCCAAGACATTTCTGAGTGCATTCTCTCTTCTCTCTCTCTCTCTCTCTCTTTTTTTTTTTTTTTTTTTTTTTTTTTAAAGCACCAGAGTGCTATTAATTTCAACCTTGCTTTTTGTGTAGACACGATTTTAGTACAATTTTCGCGTCGAGTCACTTTTGAAATGTGTTTGCCAGATAATGTGGAGAGGGAGGGGGGGCGTTAATAAACTGTTGAAAGTAGCACAAGGTTTGCAATTTTTGATAATTGATCGCTAAATTTGGCGCCAAAACGCGACAATTTATTATAAATATATTTCGAGTATAGTTAGAAAACGCCTGGAATATGTTGTAAAACAGTTTTATTAGGCGATTTTAATATAGATTTTAATTCCGAAGACGTGTTTTATAGAACGGAGAAGACAAATACGGTACACACATAGATTATGATACACTTTCCAAATGGTATTTATAAAGGTAAAGTATGGTTTGACTATGCCTGGCGAAAATTGTTAAACATTTTTGGTAGGCGATTTCAATGTAGATTTCTATTCCGAAGAAGTGTTTTATGGAACAAGGAAGGAAAACACGGTACACTCGTGGATTATGATGCCCATTCCAAACAGTATTTAAAATGTCTACGGGATATAGTTGGAATATGCCTTGAGAAGATTGTAAAACAGTTTCAGTAGTTGATTTTAAGATAGATTTCGATTCCAAAGATGTGTTTTACGGTACAAGTAAGAGTTGATTCCTATTTTAACGCCCCCGCTCTCGGAAACCTAAAAAATCCCGCACTTTGTAGTCATGGGTCTCTAGGACATATGGACAAGTTTCAACGCTCCCAAAAGAACTATATGAAAACTAAAGTGAACAAATTAGCGATAAACGCACCTGTTAAGGAATTTGCAGACACTTAATAATGAAAACTACATTAATTGGCAACCCAAAATAAATAAAAATGTAACGGAGTGCTTTACTTACTGTTGTGCTAAATCGCCATTTTAATTCTAAATTACGATTGCCACATAAATATAAAAAATCGTCGTAGTACCTCCATATGTTTAATGATCGCCACCTTGGCGAGAGTCGGGGCGTTAAAGTAGGAACCAATCCAGAAAGAGAAACACGGCACACTCATGGATTCTGATGGACATTCGAAAAAATATTTAAGACGGTGAAGTATAGTTGTAATATACTTTGCAAGAATTGTAAAATAGTTTAAATAGGCGATTTTAAGATAGATTTCGATTCCAAAGATGGGTTTTATGAAACAAGGAAGAAAAATACGGCACAGTCATGAATAATGATACACTCTCCAAGTTAATGGAATAAGGAAGAAAAATAGGGACGACGCATAAACCATGATACGCTTTTAATATATAGCACTTTGGTGCGTATTTAAAATCTGAAAGTGTTTTAGATTTTCTTCTTTTTTTTTTTCTTCCCCACGAAAAAATTTTTGGTCTGGACAGTGAACTTTCTGAGCGCGGGTGGTAGTGTAAGCAAACTCTTCAAGGGTGTGAAAGAGGAGAGTTTCTTATCATGCTCACTTTTTGGAGAATTTGGGCTTTTCCTCATAAGAATTATTAGAAGTAAGTCGTGGCGACCACAAGCCGCTAGATCCACCTCTGCACTTAGAAAAGGGTGTGTTTGTGTTGTGTTGTTGGTAGCTGAAAGGACAAAGGTCAGAAAACTCTTTAATAGAGCTAAGAAATATGGTGAATGGGAGGATTATGAAATGGCGCTCATCGATTATAACAGGAATGTTAGAAGAAGTGAAATTTATTCCTGGAGAAAGTTCTGTGAGCAGATAGATTCTTTCTCTGAGGGAGCTAGACTCCAACGTATCCTTAGAAGGGATGAACCTATTTTGGCTCGAACCTTAAAGGACGAGGATGGTGATTTTCCTAGTACTGGAAAAGCAGTTATGGAAGTACTGACAAAAACCAATTTTCCAGGAGCTAGGGATATGGACAGCAATGATGGTCATCACTTCATTGGCTCTTTAATTAGAATCTATAGGAGTCATTGGATCTAAGCTAAAAATATCCTTAATCATGATAAGGTAAGGTGGGATGTTTCCACTTTCGAACCACTCAAGAGTCCTGGTCCTAATGGAATTATGCCCATCATAATCCAAAAGGCTGATGAGTTAATTATCCCGGTGCTGACTAGAATGTATAGGGCTAGCCTAGCTATGGGATATATTCCGAAACTATAGCAGAGGACTAGGATTGTTTTCAGTCCTAAGCCTGGGATGAGTAATTATGACCAGGCTAAGTCCTTCAGACCAATTAGTCTTTCTTCTTAAAAATTATGGAGAAAATCATTGAGCGGCTTGCTAGGGACTACTTGAGTAGTAATTGTCCCTTGCATGACCTACAATTTGCCTATCAGCCAAGACATCAAGGGAGGCTCTAGTGAGGGGGCCATGGCCCCCTCCGAAATTTCGTTTTAGAACTTTAGATTGGCATACTTTACGATTTCACACTGCACTTTGCATTTTTTACAGTGTATAGATTTATGTAAAAAGTTCAATGGCCCCCTCCGAAAATTCAGTCTGGAGCCGCTCTTGCAAGACATTCAAGGAGCTTTACACAACACTTCGCATCTATCCATTCTTTACAAGCTACAGGGATCAACAACGTTCTTGTTAAATAGATTGAGACCCTACTTATGGATAGAATTATTCAAATGAACATCTTCGATGAATCACTTAAAAAAAAAAAAAAAAAAAAAACTCAACTAGAGGCTGTGCACAAGGAGGCGTTTTATCACCTTTACTTTGGAACCCAGTAGTAAATAGTTTCATTAAATATCTTAATAACATGGGCTAGTATATGCAAGGCTCTGCAGATGACATTATCATTCTCATCCTTGGTAAAGATTCCAAAATAACTTCTCAATTAATGCAAAATATGTTAGCAAGGGGACCACAAGAGGTATCTGACGATGAGTTTTCAGAAAACCAATCTTACCCCAGCAAATTTAGGTCAAGCCACCATTTCCGCCCAATATATGGGCAACCATTGATAATGTTTTTCATTAAATGAAGAATAATACTTTTAGATATTCTGTTAGAAAATATGCGAAAAGGCTAAAGGTTTGACTGTTGTTGCGGCCCCTATCTTTAAATACAGATAGTCGGCTTGGGGATATCCCCAGGCGGCCCTCAGGCAAGACTCATATGCGCCCCCCTATATTGGCGCTTATGGTTCAGCGCAAAATGTTTTTCATTGAGTGCAATTCTTTTAAATTTTGTCCGAGAGATTTAAAAAAAAAAAAAAACAAAAACGGGGGGCGCCTGCTGCCGTCCCCCATTTTTGCTTTCACATTGCCGCCCGCCCTCCCTTGCTACGTCACTGGTTATAACTATTGGAAAGTGTTTCTTTTTTAAATAAAACTGGTTATGTTAATTTTTTTACTCGAGTTTAAGCTATTACAAACTAACATTTAATATGTTAGAAAGCAAAATTTTACTCTTTGTTTTTACCGATTTTCGGTATGAACCAGATTTTTGACGAAACATCCAAACACTTCGAATAAACGAAACGGACAAAGCACATCAACCCGGCACCGCTAAAGCTAGTAGCTCGTGTTCTTGAATACTTTCTACTGAAACTCACTGAATCTCTTTTTTCCAAGTAACTGAACCGTCAGATGACCACAATGGACTACAATCAAGTGTACTTTCACAGTTCGCCAAGGGCGGAAGTCACAGAACAAAAGGATAATCACCAAAAAACGCATGAGCCCTCGACCCATCGCACACTTCCTGGATTTATTTAATTTTTTATTTTGCTTCATCTTTATATTCTTTCTGAATAACTGGATGAATTACAACATATTTTGATGTGCATTATCTCCATCTATAAAAGATGTCATACTATTCCTTTCCTTTTCTCTCCCCCCCCTCTTTTTTTTGGGGGGGGGGTGGATGAGGAGGGGGTACGCTAGATACACCTTATCATAAAACAGTTCAGTGATTTAATTCCGAAATATCCATATTTTTTACTGCATGTTTTAAAAAGTAATCTGCGGCGTTTACCGGTGTAGGATATACGGGAGGAAAAAAATTCTTCATCTCATAATTAAATTATCGTATCATTTAATTATGATACAAGTTTTAAGATTCAGTTTACCATATCGTTATTAATTTTAATGACAGAATGGGTGACTCATTTTCCACAGAAAATCATAACAGGGTATGAATTTGTGTATTCTATGGGATTTTGAAATGACAGAAATTTGACCCATCTCATTTTTTAAAAATAGCTTTTATTTTTTGCTATGCATACACGAATGCAGTTGCTCCGTGCCATATAAAAATTTTAACACATTTTCAAATGAATAGATACTTGTTGAAGATGCAAACAGTATAAATTTCTGAAGAGACATTAAGATTTTTTTCTACCTTTCTAGTATGATATATTAATTCTTATACAGTGCTAATAAATGATGTGTATGATTTCATTTTGTCCAAAAGTTTAAAGTAGAACGCAATACCTTTTATATTTAAAATTTAAGAGACCTTTAGATTTTTTTTTCGAAAATTTTTTGCTACAGTTCCCAAAATGTATAAGATGGGATCCCCTGAAAACAAGATTGTTGCATCCCTCTCCTTCATGTCCCAATCAAGATGATAACACTGTATTGAATGAGTGAAAGTATTTCATACTTTTGTACAGAAAAAAATGTTTTAGGTGAAACTAGCATCTCTATAATGCATTAATAATAATAATTTCCTAAGAAATATTTTACACTATTAGAAAGGAAAATAAATCAATAATAAAACACTACAGATTTCTTTTTACTACTTATGTTTATAAATTTTGGTAATGGAGGAAAGGGGCAGAATGTTTAAAAGCACAATCAGAAGCTATAAGAGGTTTGGTACTGAAATTCTATATTTTATATATTGAACATTTAAATATGAACTGGACAAAAATGTATGTAGAAATTTTGAGGTTTTGAACTAGATATTTCTTATTGCATAAGATTTGTTTTGAGGAAAAGTAAGCTTTTATTAATGCAACAAAGGCGTCCAATTAGCAACTGAAGGGCTACATATTATTTGATCCTCGATCTACCATTAAAGACGACATGCAATTTCTTTTTGTGAATATGTACAGATTTTTGTACGTGCATGCTAAATCCGTAGTTTAGAAGATAGTCTCTGCAGTCATAAGCAGTTTCTAGTGGGTTTACATTCTGATCTTACATTTCTCTACATTCTGATAAGTATTTAAATTGTTGAAAGAATTACCAGATATTGCAAGTAGTTTTGAGCAACACATTTGGTGATGTGAGCTGCCTTCTCAATCCTCCTCCCTCAAAACCAAAAAGAAAAAAACCTGCATTATGAAATTGATTTGTATTTCTCAGTTCGAGTTTTCTGCAAACTTAAAAAAGATTTTAAAGAGAGTATATTCAGAGATCTATCTACATTTAGGCTGATAATTAAGACACCATCTTGTGATATATTCAATATATATGATTAAATCGTTACACAATGTTTTGATATTAAAAAAAAAAAACCTTTTTATTATCTACCTAATTGACACATGCAAACACATTTTACTATGCTTAATAAAAAGTAGACATTTTTATTTTTTTAACTATGCTATGCAGACCTAAATGCACATATTACATGGTAACCTAATGCTGTGGTAGCCATGTCAGGCAGGAATCCTTGAACCCAAATTTGAATTCAGGATAATTAAATACCTCTATGTGCATAAAAGCACTTAAGCACTTTAAATTTGAGGGCAGGAGGAAGTCTTTTTTTACTTCCTTGTACGTAGTATAAGGAAGTAATGTGATCCCGAAAAATTTTGGGGGCCAAATTTCGACATAAAAACCGATTTTGACTACCTCTAAATTTAATTAAAAAAATTTTTTCGATGCATCTCATCGTAAGCTAGCATGCACGATCATATTAACGCGTCTGCAACTCATTTTGACCAGTGGCGAGTCTACTGTGGCCAGTTTTTCCATGCCGTCTGTACGTACGTATGTATGTAACTCGCATATCTCAAAAACTATTGGTCGTAGAATGTTGAGATTTGATATTTAGGATTGTTCTATGATCTAGTTGTGCACCTCCCCTTTTGGTGGCAATCGAATGGATAGTTTATGTACAGGACCGCCCAAAAGATTCGAAATACATTACGCTCTATGGGCCGAAATTCATTAAACTCGCCTAACTCAAAAGCTATTAGGCGTAGAATGTCGAAACTTCATATTTTGGATAGTTGTAACATCTAGTTGTGCACCTCCCCTTTTGGTTCCATTCGACTAGATAGTTTATCTACAGGACTGCCCAAAACATTCGAAATACATTACACTCAATGGGCCGAAATTCATTAAACTCGCATATCTCAAAAACTGTTAGGCGTTCAATGTTGAAACTTTATATTTAGGATTGTTGTAACATCTAGTTGTGCACCTCCCCTTTCGGTTCCATTCGACTGAATAGTTTATCTACAGGACCGCCCAAAAGATTCGAAATACATTACGCTCTATGGGCCGAAATTCATCAAAGCGTTTTTTAGAGGTATTGGGCTATTTCAAACGACTCAGAAGTGATATATGCTGTAAAGAGTTAGAAAATGAATTTCTCCATTAATAAAAGTGTCTTTTTCATTTATAGTTCTGCTACAGGAACACTCAAAAGATTGCCAATACATTACGGTCAATAACAATTTTAGGGGCATTCATCCATTTCAAGCACAATACCGTCCTACCACATAACTTAGGTAATGGTCCGACCACGGTCACGTGCCTCCCTCAAGAACTATGCCAAAAGTCGCCAAGCTTGGCGACTTTTGGCGTATGTGTGTGCATATTTAACTCTCAAATCTCAAAAACTATTATGAAATTTCATATATAAGAATGTTGTAACACCTAGTTGTGCATCCCGATTTTTGGTTCCAATCTACTGGAGAGTTTATTTACAGGACCACCCAAAAGAATTTCAGTACCTTAATGTCTATGGACATCTTCAATATAATACAACTGTAGACAGTCATTGTTTGGTACATGCCCAAAATCTCGCCGTCTGTCCTCGACCTTGGCGAGTTTTGGCGAAATATCGCCAAATTTGGCGATAGTCAGTCATTTGGTCCATGCCCAAAGTATCGCCATTTGTCATCGTTCTTGGCGAGTTTTGGCGAAATATCGCCAAATTTGGCGATAATCTGTCATTGTTTGGTTCATGCTTAAAATCTCGCCAAATGTCGTCGACATTGACGAGTTTCGCCGAAATATCGCCAAATTTGGCGCCAAAAATTATTTCCTATTTTGTATAACTCTAAAACTTTAACCCGTAGATTTTTTAACTTTATATTTAGAACTATTGTAATACCTAACTGTTTTCAATATCTTTTTTGACAGCAATCGACTGAGAATTTATTTACATGGTGAGCCAAATGACTTTGAATACATTGAGGTGTATAGATGCATTCAATTCATTGAAAGTCTGTGGTCAATGACTACTTTGGCTATCCCCAAAATCTCGCTGACTATCTCAAGTTTGTCGGCTTTTGGTGAAATATCGCCAAATAAAGTGTCAGAAGGAAATCTTTCGAATTGAACTCAGCTTGGCGATATCGAAATATTTGGCTAGAAATCGCTAAACCTTACTATTATTGATATTTTATCTCTTTCAAACAAATAAATTTAGAGGAAGTCCGTCGAAAATATTTTTGATCTAATGGACGTGCAAGGAAGTCATGTGTTGGACACATCAGATTTTTTTTTTTCAGTTTTCCAGTCAGACATCACTTTAAAGGTGACTTTTCTAATGAGGATCAATATTAGAGAGCTTAGTGATCAAATATTCAAGCCTGATATACCTATCAATACCAAAAACCAAAACCTTTCATGTATATAAATATATTTTTTGTAATTGTTTAATTTTTTTGTGTGACACTAATGTGATTAAATTATTTTTACAGATATCAATTGGAGATGACTCAACCTGGAGATCTGGACCACCAGATGGTTTACCAGAGCTCAGTAAGTTAAGTGTAGAATGCGGCAAGGAAGAAATGACAATACATCTGAAATTCTCTGCAGCATACGATGGCACTATATACTCAAAGTCTAATGGTCAGTCTCAACGATGTATACACATAGCTCCTCATTCTCACATCACAGAAGCCACATTTTCTGTTGATTATCATAGTTGTGGTACACGATCTGATTCACAAGGTAAATTTTATGAAAACACCATCATCATACAGTATGACGACACAGTCATTGAAGCTTGGGATGAAGCAAAAAAGATTCGATGTGAATGGCATGACGGTTATGAAAAATCAGCATATAAGATGCCAATCACCATATCTGATTTAGATGTGGTTGAAATGAATTTTCAAGGTGATGATGTCGACTGCTGGTTAGAAGTACAGGATGGCAAAGGCCCATGGTCTGCAAAAGTCGAAGGCTTAGTCCCTTTAGGAAGCCCATTGACTTTAGTGGTGGCCATACAAGATAGTGAAGGTCATTTTGACATGAGAGTGAAATCCTGCATTGCTCATGATGGTCACAAGCATCCAATTCATTTGACAGATGAAGATGGTTGTGTGTTACGGCCAAAAATGATGTCCCCATTCCAGAAGACTTCGGACACTAAAGGAACAGCCAGTGTTATAGCGTACAGCCATTTTTATGCTTTCAAGTTTCCTGAAACTGTTGAAGTAACAATTCAGTGCACAGTTGAAATATGCCGCCATGGATGCCCTGACACATGCCTGCAGGGAAGAGATGCCCAAACTTCCAATCCCCCTGACACTTACCTTCCGCAACAGGGAAAGGAACAAGATGATGACATTCCAACATATAAAGATACACATGCCTTTTCTACAGTTATAACTTCAAAACCCGGAACTCTGAAATCAGCAGCTTCAGCAAATATCTCTTCAAACGTGACAGGGAATTTAAATGAAACAATAAGTGATCCTGAACCTTTAAAATCCAGCCCAGATACACATCATGGGTATTACACAGACAGATTTCCTTATGATGTATACGACATATTAGAAGCAGATGAACGGCGAGACACAGATGAACATGAACTGTACTCAGACACAGAAGATAATGAATATGCAGAAAACAGGGATGATGTGTACTTCTCACAAATACCTAATGTTTACAATACAGATGTAAATGAATGGGGTAAAAATTTTCCATTAAATCAAAAAATTGAGAATGTTTCAATAGAAACAGAAAGTACAACTTATGGTTCAGATGCTTCAAGTACAATGGAAGATATTAATTTCAGAACAGAAGAAAAGGAATATATAACTCCGAAGCAGAATTCAGAAATGGAAAAGGAATTGGCTGATAGTGATGACAAAGTTGAAATGAATTCTGAAATTATGAATGAAAAAGATTCAGCGATAAATGCACTGACAGAAAATCCAGCAAGTGACAATCCATTACCAACTGATGCATCAAAACCATTTGCTGAAATAACTGAAGAAAATATCTTAAGCCAACTGTTTCCTTCAGAGTTATTTGAAGATTCTCCTGATGACATGATACCAGAGGTGAAAGAAGAGCCACAAGCCGAATTAAATCCAGCACAACTCAAAACAGAATCACTTCATCAATCAGACACAGACATGGGCATAAAATCTACCCAAGAATCAAACAGTGATAAAAGCAATGCATATAAGGAGAAGCTAGATCGTTTTGAATATGGTGAAAAACGAATGATTGACAGTAAAAGTCACAAATTTCCGGACAAAAGTTTTGAAAATTTCAAAATAAAAGCAAGAACACCTTTAGATAACAATGAAAGAAGACATAACTTACATAATTTTAACTATCGACCGTTTATGCCTCCAGTTCCTGTACCCCCTTTAACTTTATACAATGGAGTACCACTGCACTACTATAATCATCCAAGTCCACATGACGACTTTTTAGAGAGGGATGGATATGAATACATGGGCAGACAACCATATCATACAGAATATATTAAGTCCAAACTTCGAAGACCTGGAAGAAGACGAGGTCGAAGAGAAATTGGGGAGAAAGAACAATTAGGTTTAAAGCAAACATTGAGAGTTATTGCTACTACTGATTTTGATTTTGTTGAGAAAAATAATGAGAATTTTCAACCACTTTATGTTGTCAAGCCAGACACTAATAATGAAGTCTGTGTTGCACCGTCTAGTTTTGCAGCAGGGTTGGGTTTGCTCTTAATAGCAAATATTTGTGTTTTATGTGTTGTTGTATTTTTGGGTCATCACTACTACATTTACAAAAACAACAAAGTCAAAAACACTGAACTTCTTTGCACAGAAATGACTTAATTGTACAGTAATTTTATTATGTATTTATTTAAAAGTTGAGATAAAGATGCTGTATAGTTAAATTTGAAATGAATTTAAAGGCTCTTTCACAAAATTATTCAAAGAAAAGAATGCGAAAAATATAACATTTATTAATTATGTATGTATTTTTAACTACAGACAACATCTAAAAAATTGCATCATAAAAAGGCGCAGCAAAATGTATTACTATAAAAATATTCATGTACACAGAAAAGAATAAAATAAGTCTTTTTAAATGTGATCAGAAATTTTAAACAAATTCAAAAAACTATACTTAAAAAAAGTAAAACATTATTCTAAAGTATACTTACAGACAGGCTGTGGCATGGCACAAATTAATTTAACAGTCAAAATAGAAGTTTATATCACAAAGTATTAAAAATGTGAATCATCAAAAGATTTAAAATATATATATATATATATATGTTTAATAAATATATAATTGCAGTTTTTATACCACAAATAATTTATAGCTAGATAGTCCATTTTTTATTAAATGTCCCCTACTGTGTAAATCCATCAAACTAGCTGTTCCAGCAGTTTGATGATATCCTCACATCAAGGATGAAGTAGCGAAGTCCCAAGTTATTCTACAGGAAAAACTATTTCACTCACAGCATGTACATTCATAATTTTTTCCTCCATCATCCAGCTACTGACATGATGTATAATAGGCCTTCTCTGAAATTTAGATGTAGTGTTTAATATTTTAAATGTTCAGTTGAAATTTGAAAAATTATTTTTGCAAACATAGATTGAATATTTAAAAATTAAGAGAATATTTAAAAATTTCAATAAAGACACATTATAAATTGTGTTAGTGGTTAGATAATGAATTAAAAACTGAAACAAAATATTAACAGCAGTGGATGTCATGATTAAAATTAAGTTTTTCCATGGAATAACATGAACTTCTCACTGACAAGCAGATATCACTATAAGTAATGAACTCTTATTCCTTCCTCTACTTCCCATAGACAATTTCAAACTGGATGTATCCTCCCACCAAAAGAATTTTTGCTGATTTTAATTAGCTGATGGTAGTTTTATAATAAATATGTAAACAAGATGTGATTATCTGTTGTTTATTTTATCTGAGGAAAAATTGCAATTGTTTAGTTACCAAATTCACCCTTTTTCTTTTTTTTTTTTTTTTAATTCTAGGAATTTATTTATAATAAGTATCATATACCATATTGAAAGAAGATGCTCCTATCTTAAATCCTTCTGGATTCTCTGAAAAGGACTTAGAAGTTCTTTCATATAAATACTTTCCTAACTATTTGTAAATTTTATAATTTATAATTGTTACTACATAAAGTTACAACCTTCAAGATAACAGCAAGCTAATAGCTTGAAATTTAGAAGGGATTGAAATGAATATTTTTTAGCAGAACTTACTTTAAAACCACTTAAATTAAATTGCTTTTATAAATAATTAAGATTTTACAGTTTATGTAAAGTAATAATTAGTAATTAAATTTTATTTTTACACAAAAATTGTCAGTTATAATATAATGTAACAAATTAGAACATTAAAAATAATAATGAGCAGTTTTAACAATACTTTTGGAGAAAAACAAAAAAATTATACTTTAAAGCATTAACAACTATTAATTTTCAGTTTTTCCTTACTTATTTATTAAAATTAACATTTTATTTCATTCATCATAGTTCAGATAATATATATTAAATTTACATTTATGTGTGGTTTACTCATTAACTCTTTTGATATAATTTTACTTATTTAAATATACTTAGTAAAAGTATATTTACAGTATGCAGTTAAAAGAAATAATTCCAGAAACTTAAGTTACAGTGTTAAAGCTTATTATACACTATTCTAATATCATTTACCATTGCTATAATTAAAGTAATGAATTTTGTTTCTTACATTAAAGACAACTCAATAAGGTAACACACTAACTAGAAATTGAGGCACAAGCATTTATGATAAATTTCATAGAAATAGATATAGAAAATTTATAGAAATTGTGCTTGTGTGCAATTTCTTATGCAATTTTGTGAACCATCCTAATTTGGTATGCTTCTTCTATAATGCGGGATTGCCTTTCTTTTTGGCTTGAATTTACAATAGAGTTCTGTACTCACATTATTTTGTCCTCAGGCTTACTTATTTCTTTAGATCAGTGGGGGAAAACACACAATTTGTTCCTAGTAATATACTATTTTAAAATTTCTTTTGTTAGCAAGAATGATTTTGAGACCATTCTAAGTTAATGGATTATAGTTATTTTGTATAGATATAAAATTAGCATACTCAAAATATTCCTAGAAATAATTAAAAAGTAAAATAATCAAGTCACTGAAGATTAAAAGATTTAAAAATATGATAATAATTACACTACAAAATAATATATGTAATTTGGATTGGGTGCCAGATGCCCCATATTTCACAGGTATCATAAAATTCAATGTTAAATGTAATTTAAACTCTCAGAATGCTCAAAGGAATAATTTTCTATTTAATCTTATGTATACCTGTGTATCAAACAAGCAGATCAATCAAATATGGCACTAAAAGGGACAAAATGGAGGAAACATTTTAAATGCATTAAAAGACATTTATAATAATTGAATGTTCATGTTTTACACAACAAACAACTGTCTTATTTGACATTGCAAAATATTGCATAGTAAATAAATTATTTTTCTAACAGTTAAAAAATAAATAAAAATGTCAAAATTTTATTTCAGTAACAGCTTAGCATAAATGGTGAGGTTTATGGAATTGTTAGGATTTTTCAGTATATATATATATATTAACATTCATACATAATAAATCAATTTTATAAACAGAAGTAATACCTTTTAAGGCATGGAAATATGATTTTTGATATTTTTAAAAGCACAAGTAGAATTCTCTATACTATTAACAATTTTAATTAAATTACAAAATAAATAACGATAAATTGTTCACTAATGAATTACATCATGGTCAACTGCATTTCCCTTAAGAAATAACTATACATAAAATATGTTATATGATCCCCCCCCCCCTCCCCAACATATTTTTATGGAATTATGATTTTTCAGATTTTGATTGTAAAAGTAAAATTCTATGACTTGTGGATTTCTATATCATTTAGCATAAACCCCAAACATCCATAGAAACAAATAACTTAGTATACATGTTGTATGATACAAGGCAGACAATTATCCTGTATTTTAAATATATGAAGTCAGCATAAATAAATATTATATATAAATTATGATAATTTTTATTAAAAAATTTCATAGGAATTTTTCTTTACTTGAACTGATATAAAACTTCATAACACACAAAGAACAAAATAGAACCACATCTAAGAAGTTTAAATGGGAAAAAGTTTTCCTCAGTCTGAATAACAACAAATTTGAAGTAACATCATTAAACAACTTATTTTGGCACTAATTAACATTAAAAAGTGTACGTATTTTCATGAATGATATTATACTTTTACCATTTGGACAACACAATAAATAGATATGTATACCAAGTATTCAAACACATGAATATAAAGGCAGCTTTCCTACTTCATGTGTTACTTAACACAAATAAACCAAACTAAACAAATTATAACAGTGTGAAAGAATAGAAAAGTTTGAAAATGCATAGTTATGTAATAGAAGAATAAAAAAATAAAAAAAAACTTTTTTTTTCACATAATTCTCAGGATTTAAAGAAAATGCTAACTTTTCTTAAAATACATATACAAGTCTACTTTAAATACTATTCGTGTCTGAAATCTAAAAAATAATGCATGATTAAAGCTGTTTTTAACTATAATTTTTTTTCTCATCTAAAATTTTTTAACTAAAACAAAGTGGTGATAAAATAAAGTCATACACATCATCATGACGTTCAGGCATATTCAAACAAAGGAACTAAAAGTGATTACATCCAATAAAACTACTGGAATGAATGCAAATGAAAATTACATAAATTCAAACACATTTCATTCACATCAATGTGCTTAAATTTATTTTTTTTAACAAGATTACTGAAATAAATATTTACACAAATTAATAATTTTAAAGTTATTCATAAAAAATAAAGTTTTCATGATAAAAACTTTATTTTGTTACTATTTTTTTTTTTTTAGATCATCATAAATATTTTGATACTCAAAATACTAAAGTAACATACTTAAACATTGTTTAAAATATTATTATTTAAAAAAAATATTTATTAATCTAAACTAGGAATGAATTGAATTATAAATACAACTTTTGGAATTAATACATTTATAGAAACATATTTACACATGCACACAACAATATCAACAGTATTTATTAAGTATTGCATTCAATTACTTATAATAAGAGTAAAAGGAATGACAAGTCACATGAAATTGAGCTAAACAGCAACAAACAAAACAGTCTTAATATTTTAAAAGTAAAACTGATGCTTAATTTAAAGAAAAATATACATGATAGATAAATCATTTGAAGTTAGATCAAATATCAAACCACTTTTAGAGTACCCTGGAAATGATAGAAATATACAAAAATGGGATTACTAACTTAGGTTTGTTTATCATTATTTACACACATATACTAAATAAATTTATAGTAATATTTCTAAATATCTCTAACTAAAGAAATAATAACTAAAAAAAACTAAAGAAAAATTTAGCATAATTTAGTTGATAGTAAACCACTTATCCTTCTAACATAATATTATTGAGGTTGATATAATTTGCACATTCTCGCATTCTATTGCAAGTACTAAAATGATATACTACATGACATTTATTTCAAATTAAAAACAAAACAAACCAACTCCTTGCAATTGCTAATCCATAAAGCCCAATTAATTGTTACATTTAAATTTATTTTGGTACTAGTTGGTTCAATTTTTTCTGAAAAAGAAATTCTATGGGTGGCCATTAAACTATCACTTTTGAGTTCCCTGACATTACCTGTCATTCCAGGTCATTACATTGAATGAATCAGACTAATTTTTGTGAATTCTGTGACATTTATATTATTTTGAGTTAACCTTTCACACAAAGTAGGAAAAAGCAGAATTGGAAGAACCCAGCAATTTGATAATTAGGGTTCAAATGTATTTGGATTCAGAAATCCCAACTCAACAGTTTTCCCTAGACAAACATACTATATATTATAGGAATGTCGACCTTAAAGGCACAATTTGAGGTGCATTTGTAGCAATTTTGAGAAGCACATTGCTTTTTGTGGAGCAGTTTATAATGTGAGTAAGAATCACTAAAAAACTACAACTGCTCACATAACTAGTGTTTATAATTATAATTAAACATAAATGTAGGCCTATATTTTACAAATAATCAAACATTAATAAAAGTAGAACACATTTTATATATTATTAAGAGATTTAATTTTCTTCTAGACATAACATGAAATTTTTTTCCATGTCACTGGAATTACTACATTTTATACAATTTATTTTTTAAAACTAATGTCAACTTCAGTTATTAAAACTTAAAAAGTTCTTATTTATGTAAGTGAGGTTGGAAATGTGGAGCAAAACAACATTTCTGCAGAGTAACTTTGCAAAATGCAAAGCAGTTTTCAGTCCATATTAATGATAATTAAATTAATACAATTGTTAAAGAAAAATTAAAATGTAATAATTGCGAATAAAATTAAGAGGAAAAAATAAGAATGTTGGAAAACAATGCTAATTTGAAAAATATCTTAAAATATCACAAAGAGAAAAACAAACAGCTGAAAATGACTTCTGTTAAAGATAACTAAAGATTTTTAATGCATATGCGTCAAGGACACAGAAGGTCCTTTTTTACAAAGTACAGTTTAAAATGTCATCTGTTCAGTTCCAGGTTTTTACCAAATTCCCTGATATTCCCAGAAACTGTATACTCCCTGTTTTCTAATAATACCCGGTTGATTGCCACCCTGTCTATAGGGGAACAGCAATAAACAGAAGAGAATCAGAAATTTGAATGGTTACATGAATTGGTACAAAAATGCGCTAAAACACTGGTATTAAAATCAATCAGATAAAACAACTAAGATAAGTAAGATAAATAATGTTGACAGACATACATTTATTTACAAACAACGATTCTGTATGTACACAGTTTATTTGTTACACCGGTGCATTTAGTTCTTAAGTATTTATAAACTCTCAGCTTGAACTTTTTCTGTACGTGTTCAGTTTATGCAATCATAATCAGAACAGAAGCACATTAAAATCTTTAGTGAAAAGTAAGGAAATGAAATATGCATTTCAAATATCATACAAAAACTTATATAACGAGTTTATGTGAATACTGCTACACATCAGCCAGAACTTCATTTGCCAGTGTTTCAAAATATTTTAAGCCTGGTTTAGCTCAAAAGAAGAAGAAGAAAAATGTAATTTGCAACTTGCAAGGGGAAGAACACAACTTCTGAAGCATGGATTCATATGATATTTTATGGAAGTATATCTCAAAGCATGTAAGCATTGACACAAAACAAAAGATCCAATATATAAGTATTCTAAACAAATAAGGAACTAAATATTTGATAATTAGCATAAACAATGAAAAGTAATACAAAAAGGGCTAAAAAACTGGAATTAAAATCAATCAGATGGAATAAGTTAGCATAAAACTTTTATATTTATGTGCATTTTTAAAAATATTTACTCTAACTCAATCAATATTTTAACACACTTTCATTGTGAACTATATATAAATAACAGTTTTAATATTTTATTTGTTTATTATAAACAAACTGAACATTTTTGAAGATTTACTATAGTAATTCAAACAAATCAGACTGCACAAATATGAAATATTACACTCATTATCTCAAGTCTAACAAGTCTTAAAAATACCTGAGAAAAAGCAAAAGTTTCCAAGTTCATTGTTTCAAAGGATGTACACAAAAGAACAATGTAATCACTAATAATATATATTGTGTAAAACGTTTTACAAAAAAATAAAAATGAAAACTAGTGCCATGAACACCTAAAATTTCAATTAAATACTATGTTAAAAAACAACAAGCAGTAATATGGAATTATCAAGTCCATTTTGTAAAAGTCTATGACTGACACAAAATGGAAAGCATTATCAAAATAAAATAATACTAAACACTATAAAATTCAAAATAACTATACAATACATATATGAACTGTATTATGATAGGCTAACAATTAAACACTGAATTAAACAAAAATGTTTTTCTCTTTAGAAATAAAACAATATTTTTTCTAACTTTTATTAATCATGAAAAGCTTTAACAGAGTTAGGTGATAATAATAATAAAAAAAAAACCAATAATCAAGAGGGGGGGGGCATGTTTATTAATTAAGTATTTAAAAAAATATGAAATTACTACTAATTTTATTTCTTTATTTGCCATAAAAATCACATTTGTCATGTTTTCGAACATTAAAGTGATCATAGAAGAATAATAAAACTTTTGTAAAAATGCTTTGTCACAGCTTTTAACAAAAACAATATGAGGCAGTTATTTTGCTGTCTACAAACAAAATTATCGATGCAGAAATAACACTTATATTTTATTAATTATTTCATCCAGTTTCTTTTGTATATTTTCAAACGAATCTCTGCCCATATAATCAATCTGACCATGTTCCCAAGCATGCATCCTGGCAGCATCTTCTGATAATCTTCGCTCAAGTGATGGACTGTCTTTGGGAATGTCTTTCAGAGGAGATGAAATTGCAATGTCTGACACAGATTTGGTGATGCCCGCCTGCAGATAAAAACATTAAAATCAGACATACATTTTAAAGAACAATAGTAAATTAAACTGAATGTAGAGAACTCGTGCTTAATTGTAACAGGTCACTATTATAATGACTGTAAGTTAAATTTTTATTGCAATAAAACATTCAAAAACTAATGATTATACATTATCTTAAGAGTAGTCTCAACAAACAATTACATTTTGGGGTAAAATGTGCCAAGTAGTATTGTAAATTAAATATTTTAATTGCAATAAAACATTCAAAAACTAATGATTATACATTATCTCAAGAGTAGTCTCAACGGACAATTACATTTTGGGGTAAAATGTGCCAAGTAGTATTGTAAATTTAAAATTTTAAACCTGTGAAAAAACCTGAAAGACCTTGCATTTTCGTGCATGCATTATTATTATTTTGTAATCCTGCTAATCTGATTTGTTTAGGCTTGTACCACGTGACATACATAGGTAAGAGTAATGAATATGCTTGCCCCACTTGATGTCACTGAGCTATCAATTTGTGTTTTTACATATGTGTTATTGTTATTTTGTATCTAGCAATTTTAATTTGCTTAAGCTTGTCCCAAGTGACATACATAGAGAAAAGTAACAAATATGCTTGCTCTTCTTGATTTCATTGAGCTGTTAAAATGTGTGTTTTTGCACATGCATTATTGGTTTTTTTTCTTCTTTAGTAATCTAGCTATTGGAGCTAGATTTTAACAAGAAATGGTATCAGTGTTTTTTTAATATTTTGGTTAGGGGAGTGGGGTTTTTAATATTTTGAGTGGGTTTTTTAATATTTTGATTAGCGAATTCTCTTTGATAAACTTTTTTTGTCATTCAGTTTTGAAAAATATTATAAACTCATTAAGAATTAATTTAAATTTACTACAATCTGCTAATCTATTTGTCAGAGCTATCGTCTGCTAATCAAAACTTGCCAGGTAGCAAAGTGTTTACATTTGATACATATATCTATATAAATAAAATTAGACTTTTGTCTGTACGTTTCTTGGAATTCAAAAATTTTGCGATTTCTATCCGTTTCAAGCATCCGGGAATCCGATGCGGCCCTCAAAAAAAAGTTTGTCTGTCTGTCATTCTGTCATTCTGTCCGTGACGCTTTTTTTGTTTAAGCATCACGTAAAAACGGCTGAAGCGAATGATATGAAATTGGGTGTCATGATAGATGGTCACTCAACTTAAAACATAGGCGTCAAATTTTTAAAAAATCTTGATTAGATTTTGAGATTTTGCGAAAATCCTTTCAAACTGCATAAATTTGTGTTCAAGCATCACGTAAAAACGACAGAAGCGAATGATATGAAATTTGGTGTCATGATAGGTGGTCACTCAACTTAAAACATAGGCGTCGAATTTAAAAAAAATCTTGATTAGATTTTGAGATTTTGCGAAAATCCTTTCAAACTGCGTAAATTTGTGTTCAAGCATCACGTAAAAACGACAGAAGCGAATGATATGAAATTTGGTGTCATGATAGGTGGTCACTCGACTTAAAACATAGGCGTCGAATTTTAAAAAAATCTTGATTAGATTTTCAGATTTTGCGAAAATCGTTTCAAACTGCGTAAATTTGTGTTCAAGCATCACGTAAAAACGACTGAAGCGAATGACATGAAATTGGGTGTCATGATAGATGGTCACTCAACTTAAAACATAGGCGTCGAATTTTTAAAAAATCTTGATTGGATTTTGAGATTTTGCGAAAATCCTTTCAAACTGCGTAAATTTGTGTTCAAGCATCACGTAAAAACGACTGAAGCGAATGACATGAAATTGGGTGTCATGATAGATGGTCACTCAACTTAAAACATAGGCGTCGAATTTTTAAAAAATCTTGATTGAATTTTGAGATTTTGCGAAAATCCTTTCAAACTGCGTAAATTTGTGTTCAAGCATCACGTAATAACTGCAAAGGTGAAAAAATGATATTTGGTGACATGATAGGTGGTCACTCACCTTAAACTATAAGCATCTAATTAAAAAAAATCGATCAGATTTCGAGATTTTGTGAAAATCGTTTAAAACTGAGTGAATCTTTGTTCCCGCATTACGTAATAACAACTAAAGTGAATGATATGATGATATGAAATTTGGTCACACGATAGATGGTTGCTCAACGAAAACTATAGGAGTACAATTTTTTAAACATTTTTATTAGATTTTGAGATTTTGTGAAAATTCTCTTACGTTTATATTTCTTCAAACATCACTTAATAACGACTAATACGAATGATACGAAATTGAGTGATATGATAGGCAGTTGCTAATCTTAATTTATACGTGTTGAGAAAGAGAATTTTAAAAATATTTTGATTACATTTTGAGATTTTGCGAAAATCGTTTCAAAATGCTGAAAATTTGTTCCAGCATCACGAAATAAAGACTGCAGGGAATGAAACGAATTTGGGTGACAGGATAGGTTGTCACTCAACTTAAATTCTAGGCTTCCAATTTTTCAAAAATGTTGATTAAATTTTGAGATTTTGCGAAAATTATTTCAATATGCGTAAATATTCGTTCGCGCATCACATAATTACGACTAAAGCGAATGAAATGATATTGCTTAGTTACTCTCTAACCTGTAATATTTTAACAATACATAAAAATCATAACTTCGCTTTCTTTACTTTGGCAACATACTACATCCATTCTCTGTACTCCTACAATGCTGACGAAAGTTCTTGCTTTTTGGAAATTTGCATTCACTAACCCGTCGAGGACGGGTACTTCAGCTAGTATATATATATATATATATATATATTGGAGCAAGTGTTGATTACTTTCTAGTGGTTTTGCAATATTCCGACATACATCCAATGTTGTTGGATGTATGTCAAAATTTACTACTTTTTTTGGAAGTGCAAGGGAAAAGTGCAGTGATGGAGTATGAATTTTTTTTTTTTTTTTTTTTTTTTTTTTTTTTGTCCAAGATGTGGCAATAATATGCGTTGTCTGGGAGAAAGGGAATTCTGGATGGGTTTGAATGGAGATGTAAAAAACAAGAAAGTGTGAATGATCATGATGTTTGTAGGAGTATAAAGAGAAATGCTGAGGTTTCTTGTTTAGCCAGAGCTGTATTTGTGTGCATGTGATGTATTGCAAAGTATGAGGTATTGAATTTTAAAAATGGGGAATGAATCTGTGATGGAAGATGTGCAAGTGCATGAGGCTGCTGTTGTTGATTGGCATATTTTTCTTAGACCAATAAAGAGGCAAGGGAGCAACATTTGGCAAGGAAGGAGAATCTTCATTGTTGTATCTTTAAAATCACAAAAGTTGAACAAAGATTTTTTAACTATACAAGGAACAAACAGAATCTCCCCCCCCCCCTCCCTATTCTTGAGAGAATTTTTCTTGGAAGAACTAAATGAGTACTAGACAATAATTAGACTTTTATGTATGAAAATAAAGTGTAAAACTTACTACATCAATACAATCTTCAACACTCTGGATATAAATGTCCCACCACATTTTCAAATGTTCATAGGAATGATTATAATCATCAGATGGTTCAACAGCTCCTGTAGTTTTGTTATAACTGTACATCCATGGTTTTCTGGTTCCCAAAAAGTGAACAATTTTCACATCTTTTCCAAATCTAAAAAAATTAGAAATTTTTAGTAATTTTTATTAAAAAAAGCTACATCAATAAAAAAGCTTTTGTATAAGTAGTATCTTAAAAAATCAAGATTTAAAAATAGATTTTCGACTGACAAGACTGAATTAAATTATATCTACCAGCAATTTGGAACAAAAAAAAAAAAAAAAAAAAGCTTACAATTTGAGAGAGAAAAATTCTAAAACACAAGATAGCAGAGAGTCAATACTAAAATATCACACAATATTTTTATCCTCTTGAAAATTTAGTTTACTTTTATTTGAGATTATTTACATGCAGAACAAAGACCTTACATAGATATAATGATAACACCCTAAATACTGCAAATCTAAATTGTAAAATACTTTTATTGGAAGGAGTGCAGCATAAAAATAGCTTTGAAAGATAGATAAAAAGACATTAAAGATAAACTTAAAACTGAGAAATTAAATTAGTTTAGGTGAGAAAAAGACTAGCAATTAAATAAGATGTAAAAAAGAGGATCTAATACACAAATGGTTATACATAAAATAAAATAAAAGCATTGTTTAATGCACAATACTTACTGTTTATATGCAGGTAAATATGTATAGCTTGTGCTTGTGTTCATATTATATATAAATGACAAATGTTTAGAAATGTCTTTTGTAGCCCAGTCTCTGAAAAACATGTTTAATAACCCTTGATCACCACCTGCAGAAATTATGCATACTGATTTACAGATATATTCTTAATAAAAACATACATAACAAGAAATAATTACAACAATATTAAAGACTTACAAAAGAAAAAAAAAGTCAAAGCTTAGCAATATTTAAATAAAATGCCCATACAGGATTTCATTCTGTGTATTCATTTTTAAGTGTCCTTTCAGTGAAATCCATGAAAATTTTGTGACCCCCCAGCAAATGATCTCTGAATTCTTTCAACAGAAAAATTCAAATAAATGTTTCAAAGATGCGGTTAAATTTTATGATTATTGATGGACACTTGAATGCTGACACACATACTAAACTATTTTTTTTTTTTTTTTGTGTGCTGCAAATAGAATAAAGTCATTAAAATATACTTAAAAATGTAATGCCCACAATGTATTTTTTTTACTATCAGGAGATAGTAAAAAAACTATCAATGTTATACTTGTAATTTTTAATGAGGAGCATGCTGTTATGGAGCTCACTAACATAAATCCTTTTTGTTTTGTTTGAAATAGAATGACATCTTTAAATTGTAATTCAAGCAATTACTGCCTAGAGACCATAATGTATCAAAATTCTTTCATATGTTTGGATAAAAAACTTTATAACTTTTTTTTTGATGATGAGCCTATTATTAAAAAAATAGATAATATATATATTCAATTAAAATATAATAATATTAAATGCACTTAAATTAATTATTCTTCATAGGCTAACATTTTGAGTAATGTAATAGTATTTTGATTTACGATATTAATTAATATCTATACTATTAAAATCTGTGCGCGTCTGTCTGTCTGTCTGTCTGTGTGTAGCATTATCTCCTCCGAAACGGCCGGGAGTTGAGTTTCGATCGAGGTGTCCACGGATTCGGAAAATTCCGAGGAAGGTCTTCTGCTAATTTAAATTTCGAATTAGTTTAGGAGATATTGATAAAAAACCCCGTCAAAAACACTAATTTTTACTCTCCATAATTCCGCAATTGTAACCCCTGTAGTGAAAAAGTGAGAAATAAGCATCGAGGTTACCATGTTTGGCGAATTTATTAAATGATTTAGATTCTTGAATTAAAAATAAAAGAAAATCATTTTTTTTTCTGTTTAGGGTATTTGCTAGGTTATTTTTTAATTAAAATATCGTCTGCGTGCGAATTTAGGACAGGAATGCAATGTTTTTTATACATAAAAGAATAAGGACTTTGCGATATCTGAGACCAATATGTATAATTTTTTTTTAGTTTGGCGAAAAATAAAATGGATGATACGGCACATTTTGAGAAAGTAGTAGGTTCTACCGATTTGCACAGTTTTGGGCTTGGCGCAACTTACTGAGAGTGTAGCGAAATATTATGTTTAAAAACAAGTGTATGTTTTATAAGAGTTTAGCTTTAATTTTTTTTTAATTTAGCAGTTATTAGTGCAGAAATAATGCAGTTATTAATTTAAACGATCTAACTTGAGAATTTTCACCAAATTAAGTAACTTGATTAAAGTGAGGGGAAATTCCGCCAAATTTAAGGTCATTGAAATTCTCGCATTTTGTACATCATAGTTAACTATGTTTTAATGTGTTTTATTCATCGTTAATAATTTAAAATACTGCTCCTTTTCAAGTAGATACCTGTTGTACTTTGGCGATCAAACCATATGAGTGAGAGATTACTATTTCCCATTTTGGTTGCGGTTATTTCAATGCCTCGAATGATTCCTTGAAAAAAATCTCGCAAAATGGTGTATGTTGGAACTTTGGCGATCGAATGTGTAAAAAATCATTAAAAGTAGTGCTACGGAAATTTCTTTTTCTGGTAAAAGTTAGAATGGCATATAACTAATACTGTCTAATAAATTTTTTGCTTTACAAATTAAAATGTATGTTGATTCCTACTTTACCTTTCTTAGCAAAACTGGCGATAAATATTCAAATATAGTGTAACGCTGTGTTTAATAGAGTGTGTTCTTACGTTTGTGCTGCTAATTACATTCCACGATTGGAATGAGTCGATATTATGAGCGTATGCTTGGATATTTTTTTTAATCCCACAAAACAAGGTGTAATAAAATCGGAATTCTTTAAAAATACGAATGCTTTTGGAGGTGAATAAGAATGGTTTTTTTAGCCTGGTAAAAATTTGTGGGTATTGTAAGGATTGCGGCTAAATTTTTGAATTTGTTGTTAAGTTTAATTGGTGATACATTTTAGCTATTTACCATCAATTTGTGGCGTTAATTACGCCAATATGGCAGTTCTATCAAAGTAAACATGAATAATTCATTACATGTTCTATTTTTAAGATTGCTACAGTTTCCGTAGTAACGGAATCCATTGTTGCCACTTAAGTTGTTAAATATAACAATAAGTGAAATCATTAATATCTACATCTCTTAAAACTCGAAAAATGAAAACGCATTAAATATAAAAAAAATAGAACATTAACATATCTGCGCTTCTTTAAAAATAATCGAAGTTTTCATGCAATCTATTATATAAATGTGAAAGTATGTTTGTTTGTTCGTCCGGGAAATCCTCAGACACCGTTCGACCGGCTTGAAATTTTGCACATACATCTAAAACGACACAGAATAGTCCATAGGCTGCTTTAAAATTCTGAAAATCCAAGCGTTCTCTAATTTTTTACAATTTTTTGCAATTTTCAGGGTAGAAAGCTACTCAAATAACCGATTTCAGCACATTCGTGAGCATAGTTAACATAGATTTATTTATTTATTACTTCCAATAATTCAAGTGAGACTGACGTCATTTTGATGTCACGAGTGTAAAAATGCATTAAAAATCCTGGTTAACAAGTTTTGACAAAAAATTACACCACGAGCGAAATAATAAACTTCCATCCAGATTATCAGATGCTGTAGAAAATAAAATAACGTGTTTTTTTTTCTTTTTCTTTCATTAATTCATGTTAGATATCGCAACTGAGAATGATGTCATTTTGACCTCATGAAAATGAGTTAGAAATCTAATTACATTGAAAGGTTTTGACACAAAAATTAGTATTATAAAAATTAAAAGTATTTCGTTTAATGCGCGTGTTACCCTTAGCGATTTTTGAGCTTTGTGATTTTTCAGAAACCATAATAACGAAAGGAATCTTGCATTTTTTTAAATCGTGGGAAATTCAAATGTCGGCACAAGATGCAAAATACTAATTAACATAATTCATAGTATTCGCTATCGGTTTGACGACGGTCGTTGTATGTATTTCCAAAAATCGTGCAAAATGTCCCCAAATTCGGACGACTTTTGGCGGTATGTTATCTATATTAGATATACTCTTTTTTTGTTAAATTTTAGCAACTTAACAAGCTCTTGCAGAAAAGTTACATCATTAGCAATATGGATACGGAAAATATTTGAAATACCGATTAGCTAGGAATAACTCCAATATCTCTCATTAACTTTAATAAAGTCCTGCTGCAAGCGAGAGTTTTTCAACATCGTATGTTTCAATATTACTCCGTTTGAAAACTACTGCTCGAAATGACTAAATTCGACTACCCTGGTCAGAATGTGACGTCATAAATTAAAAGTTGTCTGAAATTCGTAAACTCTGCAACACAATTTAACGCCCTATTCGCAATTTGAGCGATTCCAAATAGTTGCTCGAGAGTACACAGTTTGATGTTTTCACGAGTCTGAACCATGGTGGATTTAAATAATATTTAAATTGGTACAGCTTTGATGTTTTCCCACCACTACGAGATAAAATATTTTGCTGTGCTAAATATGCTTATCAGACAAGAACTATGCTTAAAAATATATGGAGATCTGTTTTAATGGCAATGCATAAATTTCACAGAATCACCAAAAAGTAGAAAGGCATCATTGGTTTAAAATATCTAATCTGTTTCTTTAAATTGATCATTAAAGACTGAGAAACGAAGATAGATAATATTAATATAAGTAATAGATAGCATTCTCATTTTTATCTTTGGTAGTAATAGTAGATTTGTTTGGATAATATGGATTAAAGAACAGTATACCACGTTAATAACTATTTCATGAAATTAAAAGTGTTATATTCATTATTTTTCAACGATCGTCTTATAACTAACTAAACCATAATCCAACATTGCATAATATATTCCACGGTAGTTTCAACAAAAGGAATACTTGAACTTTTTGACATTTTGCTTTTGCATAGATAGTTACGATTAGATTTTAGTAAAATATCCGTTTCCTACCGTGCGAAGAACGGGCACACAGCTAGTATTGTCATTATTTTGTGAATGTACTATATCAAAAGAACTATAAATGCCAAACACACTATTTTCAATAAAGAGCACAGGGCAATAATTATTTCAACAATATACATTTTCATACTAATAACATTTAGTAATATGCTTTAAATTACTGAAATATGCCTGAAAAAAGATTGTTATTAAAAAACAAAAGAAAGATATATTTAAGTACCATCAAAACTTCCATTTTCGGCAGCAAAATTTATCAGTCTGGAGTATGTTTCATTTGAAGGCTTGAGAACAAATACACCAGAATTAAAGCAATCTGGCCAACCAACATCAGGTGCAGCTGAAAGTTCATCTCTTTCAAATAACTCATCACAATTTTTTATGACCTGAAAGATCACATGCAATTTTTAACTTACTATAAAAACTACTTGATTAATTAGACTAAAAGTAGTACAGTCGATGATGCACTGCAGTAGTGTGATGAAATGGAAATGCCTGTCTTTTTCTATAAACTTTAAAGTGCAGGGTAATTAAAAATTATCAAATAAATTACACAGGGCTAAAATCAACACGTTTCTTTTAACAACAATTCAGTCCAAAACTTGGTGATTTTTTCCAAGATGGCAGTTGCAAAGCACTGATGAAGGTTGCTAATCCAAACTCAGTGTTCTATAAATCCAATCTAGTGCAATCTACAAAAATTAATTTTTTAATGAAATAATGATAAAATATTACTCACTCTCTTTTAAACATTCTAGGGTCCTTTCCTTAAAATTCTGTTGCCAAATTCCTTTGACAAGTTTCAAGTTTTTAATTTTACCACACAAATACTTAAAAATGCATTAGGATTTATACTTACTAAAGTATCGGCATCTAAGAATACACATTTTGAAAACTGGGTCAATTTCCAGCAATGTAATTTTGTAAAAGTCACTCCTAATTCTGGACGCTTGATAAGTAATAAATTAGGTTGGTCTCCACTATCTAATGTGTCAACATCCTTTACAAGATCAAAAACTTTGTTTAATTTATCCCTGTAGAAGATAATATACAAAATTAGAATTATAATTTATGCCATTATATTAAATAATAATTGTATCCTAAGTTAGAATAAAAATGCTTTCAGAGACATCAGAAATTAAACTATAATTATTTTGCATTAGGTAATCAGTAATTGCGACTCACTATCGAGTTTTATCAAGACTCACTACTTGGACATTTTTTAAATATTTTCGCATCACTCTTCATTGTGGCGAGTGGACAAAATTTTTTTCCAGCTAATAAGGATTTTTTTAATTGCCATTTGGTGAGTGGCAACTGACATTTGCAAGGATTACATATGAGCCCTAATTTGACACCTGGGGAAAGAAAACTGGAACTCTTTTATTGGATAGTGATGCATGGTGCAATTCTGCTTCTTAAGAGAACTTATGCTGCCAGCAATTCCTTGGGTATGAATATTCTGTTCTACCATAAATTATATGTCTACTAAACAAATCAGGATATATGGTTATTTAATTGTAAAACAACTGAAGATTAAGGAGTGAGAGCCAACTCTAGGCAGATAATTGCCAAACTAACCATAGCAAATCCCCAAAACTTTTTGTGAAGTTCTCTTTTGTGCATGAAATCAAAACATCATAAAACCCAGACATAAATCATCTCGAATTATATTTTGTAAATACATGTACATAAGATTTATAATGCTGAAAAATCGTGGTGTGTTCACCACAATGCCGTTAAGCACAGGTGCAACCATCATGATGCTGCAAACAGAACCTGGATTCATCTGAAAAAATGACGTCTTGCCATTCGTGCACCCAGGTTTGTCACTGATCACACCATTGAAGGCGCTCTTGTCCGTGATGCAGTGTCAAGGGTAACTGCAGCCATGGTCTCAGTTCAGACTCTTGTTGTCTTTCAAACAACCCCATTTCTTGACTGAGGGTCAGGGCTCATGATGTTGCTGCACAATCCATTAAGGCCATGTGGGTAACATGCCTGTCTTCTCGGCTGCTAGTGATAGCAGGCCATTAGGATCCAGCACAGTGTTCCGTATTACTGTCCTATCGATTCGATGTTCTGCTACCATGACTGGTAGCAGATTTCTGTATTGGATGGATCTTGACCGATGCTAGCAGCAATACTGTGATTGGATAAACCTCAATCCCGGTAGGCTAATTCGATCTTTATCAAAGTCAGAAACGTGCTGGTATGCATTTCTCCTTCCCACATGATGCATCACAACAACTTTTCACCAGCCAACAACATTCAAATTCAATTTGTGTATGAGAAACAGACGGTACAATTTCCTTATTTAAACACATCGTAGGTGTCGCTACTGGTGCCTGCTTTGTCTGCATGCGCTGAAAAGATAATCATTTGCATATCAAAGCATCTTCTTCCTGTCATTTAAATTTCTCATCTGTAGCATGTCGCCTTCTTGGTGTAGCAATTTTAATGGCCAGTAGTGTATAATAAAAACTTAATATGAAATTAATATTTTAAGTGGACAAAGATTAAATATATTGAGTGTAGATATTTTTTTGCCAAATGTTTTTTCTATCACCTGTTGCAATTGCTTCTACAAGAGGTTTTGACTTCTAGTACATAATGTATATAATAAAAATTTAATTCACTCAATAATGTGTATGAAATTTGGCATTTTCCTTGTTCTTCACTCGCTCTTCCTGCACATTTTGATTTACATGACTTTCTATGTCCATTCTTGTCTGCCTCTATCTCTCATGTTTAAGAGAGCTTTGTTACCACCTTTGTCTGGGCTCACAGATTTGTTCATCCAGTGATATCAAGTTGATTACGGGCGGGGGAAAAAAAAAAAAATCCTTCCCCATTCATGCTTGAGTATTAAATATCAGAATGACTGTCATTAGGGTACAGTGCCTGGTAGGTCAATCATATCGGCTTGAATAATGTATGTAAACAGCAGCCCACTTACATTTAATTCTGAACATTTACACATAATATTATGAATTTTGTGGGTGATTGGCTCTTTTAGAGTTAAATTTAGGCTAAAATTCATATTCTACAAGCCAAATAATTAAATTTTACATTTTGATGCATGAAAGTCAATTAAAGAGAACAGGAGATAGGGACTTTTGTGTTACCATAGAAAAACTTGGAATTTGGTGGTTTCTCATTAAATAGGCAATATCACAAAACTCTTTCCATCTTAGGAGACATTTTCAACCAAATTTGCCAAAAAATTGCCAAGCTTGGCAATATTTGGAACAATTTTATAATGTAAGGGCCTATAATGTTTGTTTCCTGCATAGGTATATTATGCAGTAATAGACATGCCACGTTTTCAAAATTAAAAAGCCTGAGATCTCCCGATTTTTTAAGTCAAAAGGCCTGAAATTTCTTATGCATATATTTTTAGAATAAAGAAACACATGATCAATAGACATAGTTTTATTTTTCTCTTTAATACTAAGCATGCCCATATAAACTTAACACAACCCCATTACTTGAGTTGTAAGTTGTATAATCTAAGCAAATTTGAAAATATCTCTAAAGAAAAATCAGGAAATAATAAAACATCATATGTATAAGAAATTATTCACAATTAAAAATTATGTTACGATACTTTATAACACTTGAAATAATAAAATATGAAAAAATAATGAAATTCATAATGAAAAAATACTTAAATAATTTCATAGAGCTTTAAAATTTCTAGCATACTGCTAGATAAATAGTGAACATTTTAAATTTGAGAAAGTCACAGTTTGTGAATTAAACTCAAAAAGCCTGAGAAAATGAAGTTTCCGAGTCCCAAAATATGGGATAAAAGTCTGAGACTCAGGCCAAAATCCTGAGATTTGGCACATCTGCATTAGAATTCTGCAATCAAGGTGCGTGATTGGTGGGGGTTATTTCAGAAATGGAATCTCGTGGAAATTGCTCGAAAATTACAAGACTATAAAAGAAGGCAGATCATATCCAAGCAGGAAGTTTTTGATCACTAATATCTAAGTAACAAAATAAACTATTTAACATGTCTATTTAATTCTTTTTAAAACAAGCTATTTTGTGTCTAAAACTTTAAAAAATATTTTTGACAATTTTTGTTTGTTTGTTTGTTTTTGAATTACATTAGTTATATTATAAAGTTTGCAGGCACATTAAAAAGGGTTTAAAAAAAACTTGCAAGATAACTTTAATGTATAAAAAATATTAGCAATTCTAGAATATAGGCAAGAATATGGAAATTAAGTAAATCTGCCACCAGTCCTTTTATTCTTCTGGAGGAAAAACTAAGTAACTAGAGTTGGGCTTTTTTAGATTAATTTATAAACACAGATGATTTATTTTGGGTAGGGGCGGGCAAACAGCCTTGATAATGATCAGCAATCATGCACTAGTTCATTACATTTGCTATAGAATATGCAATGCATTGATTTATACAGAAGCATAATTGAAAAACAAAAATCATTCAGCAGAAAGTTTTTACGAGGCGATTTGTATCAGAAGCACCCTTCAATACTGAAGAACTGCTGTTATTGTAGTTACCCACAGGAGGGAGCTGATTCTCAGCGTTTACATTTATGTAATCTTTCAGGAGAGACCTACCTCACAATTTACAGCATTACTGAAGAGAGGCTCATTTTCAAGCCTGCACCTTTCTTACACCAACCAACCTACCCAGTGAGAGAACACATGGCCTTACAGATTTAATGCGCATGCTTGTTACTTGTTCACAATAGTCTTTGGTCATCCAGAATACAAACCTGAGAACTTTAAACCAGAGTTCAGTACCCTGCCACCCAGACTACCACACCCCATACTGAAGGGTGTGGCAAAGGTATCGTGCCACCAACTGCATTTATTTTAGGCTTGCATTTTTGAGATACACTAAATAATTTGGTATAGATAGATACACTAAAGACAAGATCTACTGAATAATACATATGTATAGTTAATAATTAAAAAAATATTTTACCTAAAAACAGCAGTTACACCTGGAGTCACTAATATCACTAGTTTATGCTTTGTTGCAACATTTCTAAGAGAATGAGCTAAGACTAATGCACCCCGAACATAATTATCATCAGTTGCTAAGGTAACATAAGCATAGTTATCTATAGGAAATAAAAAGTAGAATATATGAAGAAAATATTAATTATATAATCCAAATTACTGCTTTACAATTTCAGATTATAAGTGAAACATAAAGTAATTAAGGAATTCTTACAGAAGCAATAATAATAATTATACAAATCATAATTTAAAAAAATATCAACAATACAAGTAGCACAGTATTCAGCTATAGGTTCAATTTTACAATCCTAACTAACATTATAAATGCGAAAGTGAGTTTGTTTGTTTATGACGCTTTCACGCCTAAACCGCTGAATCGATTAGGATGAATTTTGGTTTAGATATAGATGGGACCCTGGAGAAGGTTATAGGCTACTTAGAATTTTAGATTTTCAATTACTTTTTTTTAATTATTAATTAAAAACCATTTTTACGTTGCCATGCTTGGCAAGTTTCGCCCGTATCAAATGATTCATGTTTTGAGCTAACAAGAATACATCTGAAAAACATTAAACACCACGGAAATTATGCCAGTTTTATGCCAAATCTACAGAAAGCAGAGCTTTGAAAATTTATATAAGCCCATGACTTTGGTAGCATATAAGCCCATGACTTTGGTAAAGTACACCCGAGGCTCAGAATTTTGAAATTTTAATTACTTTTCTAATTACTAATTAAAAACCATTTTATTGGCCACTCAAAATGATTTATGCTTTTGAAATAAAGCAGAAATTCTATTTGCAGATTCACATGCATTTGAAAAACATGAAATGGTATGGAAGTTATGTTGATTTTATGCCAAATTAAAAAGCATTAAAAAGAAAAGTCTTTCTTAAAGTTCATAAATTTCCAAATCCTACCAATAATATAATGTGTACGTTTGTGTGTTTAGATGTTTTTGACAAAATCAGACACAAATGGTTGAACGGATTTGGAAAAATTTGTAATGAAGATGGCTTATGCCCTGGATTAACATACAGGCAACCTTTCAAGCATATAGCATAAATATTTCTTTTACAAAAGCACTCAAAATAATTCTAATGCATTGCGCTCTGTGGAAATTTTATAGCTACTAAACCGATTCCAAAACTTTTTTCACTGATTGAAAGTTACACTATTCCTGAGTATTATTGTTTGTTTGTTTGTGGATTAAGACCGTTTGACCGCACTAGGGTCCTAGGCCTATATGGGGAACTTTCTAAAGGATTCTAGCCCGTATTTATGCGAGGTTTTGGAGAAAACGACGAAAAACTGCGAGCAGCTAGGTCGACAGGCATGACTGGGGTTTGAACCTGGCACCTCCAGCCTTCCAGTTTTGAGAGCAGAACCTCTTAGACACTGGTGGGACCCTGGGTGTTATAGACTACCTTTTATGCATATATCACAAATAGTTCTTTTACAGGGATACTCATAAGAATTATATTACGCTCTATGTGTATCTCTGTAAGTACTGAACTGATTCCAAAACTTTTTTCAATGATAGTAAGCTACACTATTCTTGAGTATTATAGGCTAAAATTCATGCATGTAGCGCAAATAGTTCCTTTACAGGAACACTCAAAATAATTCTAAGACATTACACTCTCTGGGTATCTCTGTAACTATCGAACCGATTCTAAAACTTTTTCGCTAATAGAAAGCTACACTATTCCTGATTAACAGAGGCTACAATTCATGCATATAGCATAAATATTTCTTTTACAAGAACACCAAAAACAGTTCGGAAATACTGTTGTAACTGTCTCTATTTGCCAAATGCCCCCCCCCCCCCCCCCAAAAAAAAAAAAATCAGCTGGATATCCAGTAGTTATGATTCGGATATCCGACGGTATTTCGGATATTGAAAAATCAGCTGGATACCGGATATCTGTTACATCCCTAGTTTTGATATTAAAGCCTCGATGTACTTTAAGAGCCCTTTTTAAAAAAATAATTACAAATCTTCCAATTAAAATGTTATTTATTTTTTTATAATTTAAAAGCTGCATGAAAATTTTAATGCGAAAACAACTTTACATTATTTGCCCATTTTCAAAATGCTCAGAGGATTAATAGCATGGGAAATGTTCACTATGTAATATCATCCAGTTTTTAAACATTATATAGAGAAGTAACTTAACTATGGTGTTACAAAATTAAAATTCACTTCGAATTCTAATTTTCTGGTTATATTAAATATGGTCACATAAAGCTCATTTAAAAAAGCACTGAACTTTCCAATAAAAGAAATGTAGGTACAGCTTTTGTATAATCTCTTTTTGCACTGTTGTTATTGGCGATTTTTTCAGCACGATAAATGACATGATATGGAAATGACTAGCCATTACTTGCTTTTTGTTCATGTAATAAATATCTACTGAAAGTCTAGTGAATCAAAATCTGTAAATATATAATGCAAACTTATATATCTCTGTTCAAAAAGAAAAAAATAAATAAATAATTGGCAACATTAATTTGTTGCTAAAAAGAGATGATACTAAAGCTGTTCCAAAATGTTGTTGTTGGATGAAAGCTTTCATTGCAGAAATATAAAATATACAATAAATGGTTGAAAAAAAGAAAAGCGTAAAACATACAATATTAAAGTTAGGGGTAAAAGTTCATAAGCGAGAGCATGTTGCCAAGACTGATACGACTGCCAAAGCTTATGATAAGTAAAAAGGTTTAGTATCGCTGTCAATCGAGATGAATTATTTAGCAACCCTTTTGCAGACTTGCATTGTTGTTGCTGAATGTCATGAGGAAATATGTGATTGGTCAAAGACTTTAACTGCGAACCGAGAAGGTGAAGAAATTATACTATTGGTAAGATAATGTAACCATTACAGCGAAGTTATATAAGCAGTAGTTTCTTATTTGATATTCCATTTTGTTTCAGTTGCTGTGGGATACAAACATAGGTATTTTGAGGGAGGATTTTTTTAAGTTTTTGTCAACGAAGTCTAAAGTTTTAAGTAATTTTGAATAGTTTTTGCAGTATGAATTTCGAGATTTAATTGCTTTTAACATTAGAAAATTTATGTTTATAAGTAGTTAGATGAAAAAAATTGTTGTACTGACAGTAGAATCAGAAAGTTTGAAAAAATTATGCCTAATTACAATAATCAAACATCAGATAGTGAAATTGCGGATATGGAATTATCGGAATGCAATAACTTTTTAATTTCCTGGGAAAAGGGGTGATGTGTAAAGAATTTTTTTTTTTTAAATTTGAAGGAATTTGAGAATTTTTGATGTAGTTTTTTGAGTGTTTTTGAAGTTTTAAAGTCTTTCTGATGGTGCTTTTGTAGTATTTTGACTAACAATTTAGATAATTTTGGGTTAGAACTTCCCACACCAAGTTTTTTTTTTTTTTGGAAAGGTAAGTGTATTTTTCATTTGATTTCTTATTGTTTTAATGGTATATTTGGCAAATTTTAATTTGGTAAAAAAAAAAAAAAAAAAAAAAAAAAGTGTTAAGAAACTCATTGGTGACCAAAAAAGTCTCTCACCAAGAAACACGCTGGCGAAAAAAAAAAAAAAAAAGAGTAGCCCAAAAATAGCTGCGGTACTTACGTATTATCCCGGAGGTCATTTATGCCAATCTATTGATTCGTCAAATGGGGGATAATACCGTAAGCGGGTGTCTATCGCCGAGGGAGATGCGTCGCCAAAGCTTTCTAGAGTCCTGGCAGCATTGCCAATTGAGATTAGCTATTTGACAAACTTTCCGGCGGAGTTGTGTTGTTTTATGATGTCATGAGAAACTATGCTGTTTGAAGGAATTTCAAGGAGTTTAACTGGCAAAATAACTGAACTTGAATTCGCTGGGAATGGAAGTCGTGTCGTCTGCTGAAGTTTTGTTTTTTATAATGGTTATTTTTGAAAAGTGGAATTTTTGCTTGGTTTTATATTAAATGTAGATAATTTGTGTAGAGCTGTAATGAAATCAGTTCCTTTATATGCTGAGTTGTTTCTTATTTCTTTATCAAGTGAATTTCGACAAAAATTTGAAAATGTTTGTTGCGAGTTGTGAAGAATATGTATCGAGTGTGTGTTGAGGTACAGTTGTTATGCTTATTTGAATGCTTGTGATGGAATTATTTTGTCATGAACGCACGTTGTTCATGAATAAAATTTAAGGTATGTGGTGCTTTTATTTATTTAAATATTTATTCCTTGCTTTACGGTACACCGGTGTATAGTTGAGAATATTTATGGTCTTATGTTTTCATAATTATGTATGGTTTTTAGTATGTTATGTTATTTTTGGTGAATTGGGATGAAAAAATAAAAATTTTTAAGGTTTTAAGAGGGATGGTTAATTTTATTTGTTATATGGGTTTGCACCTGATTTACAGAATTCCCATACAATTTTTAGGTTTAATATGAATAAATATGTAAGAATTTTTGAGTTGTTTGTGATCAGATTTGATTCTATTCTGATTACTAGTGTAAATGTTGTGTGTTTTGAAGGTATTAAATTGCAAAAATCAGGTGGGGGAGTAAGTAGTCAGTTTATTATTGTGACTTTCTGTAATTTATAAAGAGTGTTTTTAACATTTTATGAAAATGTTTGCAGTATATTTTTCTTGAAATCACACACACTATGCAGGTTAAATATGATTCAATATATAAGTATTTTTGAGTTGTTTGTGGGGGGTTTGTATGTGTGTGTGTGTGGGGGGGGGTAGTGTTTTTCTATTAATTTAAAACTGTTATTTTAATGTTTTAAGGGAAATTTTGCTGTATAATTATGTGCAGAAACATGTTTTAGCAATTTGCATATTTTGAGTTATAGTTTATTTATTTTTTAACGTGCCCAGAGCTAGTGCTTCGTTTATGTACATTTTGTTTATAATTGCATTTGAAATATGTCTACTAATGTTTTAATGTGTTTAGATAAGTATATTATAGTTTTGAGTTTATTTTTTTCCTTATGTGTCTATGTATGTTTATGTTTTGTTTGGAGCGAAAAACAAGTCGCCAAGGTTAGATGTTGGCGACAATAAAAAGTCTCCAACTCAACCGACACCCGCTTACAGTATTATTCCCGTCGAATGAGCTGGCAAACTGTTGCCAATCATATTCCCAACCATTAATAATTTCATGCGTATGGCATATATCTTGGTGAAAAATCGTGTGTCTTGGCAGGCAGCCGGTATAATACGTAAGTACCATAGCTGCCCTACTAACGAACTTTCCCCCAAAATTAGTAATTCTTGTATTATTATTTTTTATTTCAGCAATACCTGCCTCTTGTGCTATTTAATCAGTATCTCAAATTTTTTGACCAACTGTAATGAATTGGCCATGCATCCATAGCAAATACACAGACAGACCGTCACTTTTATATATACAGATATGCTTATAATCACAATGTTCACACCAATGTGATTGATAGGTAACTGAAAAATATGATTTTCAAGGAGGAGGAATATTTTTTAAGGAGGAGATTAAAAAAAAGGGTTAACTTTTTCAAATTTGCAGTAAAAGTGCTCACAGTGTTTTACAGAAGCAGATTGGCAAAACTGATAAGGAGTATCGGCTAATACATCCCTGATTAAAGCCATAGCGTTTCTGAATACTCATGTTAAATGTATCCCTAGTAGCAATAACCCATCGGTCGATGAGAGGCGGGTGAGTTAAATCCGAGGAGAAGGAGCAATGGCCGATCACGGCTTTTCATCCAAAAAAGGGGAAATTTCATCGGCAACTGGTACAAAAAGTCTGCTCGGGGGATCATAAAGCCGATCATCGTTTCCCGACGACTCCGATGAAATAATGAAAAGAAACTGATAAACTGTTTAAAATATATTTGTTAATAAAAAATAAACGACTGGCAGCAAAATTTTCAAAAAATGTCCGTTCTGTTTATTATGTTTTTTGTATGCTAAATTTCCGTTTTTCTGAAAAAAAAAAAAAAAAAAAAAATCCATCTTCCTCCCCCGGGCCCGAACCTTGAGCGTACTGATTACGAGATAAGTGCGCTACCCCTAGACCATCGAATCTTATCATGTGTAAGGCAAAGTGTGAAGTACCAGTTATTTTAGTCTCAGATTGGGAGTTTGGGTGAAATTTTGACAAAGTGTTGTTCAGCTATTATTAATAATAGTCAAATTATTCGATTGGTAAGAAATTAATTTCACTTTTTACCAATGTATGTAAGTAGCAACAACATTCATAATTAATAATTAAAAAACAATATTGCCAATTGTATAGGAATTTTAGTGTGATTTTAACTTTCATATTTCTTGGATAACTTTTAAAAATTAACTGATTTCTCTTCTTGCTATTTACATTAAAGAGGTTTCAAAAGAGTTGCTCATTGTAATGAAGTTTCCATTTTTCTTATAATGCAGCTGACGCTCAAATAGATTTTCTTTTCTTTTTTTTTAAACACATTTTTTTAAATTATTTAAATATTACAAACGATTTTTATATAATAAATACTTACATTTTTTTGTAAATATTTTTTTCAAATTTAAATTTTGTGGGAGGGGGCAAGGGGGGGGATACCACCCCCCCCTGCCCCCTCCCAACCCCAATACAAGAAATTTGAAGTAAATTATGCGATTAATTCAAGAATTGTTCAAAATTTCCCTTAGATTATGCAAAGGCACATCTAAATTATGCAAATATTTATAGGAAGTTGGGTAAAGTGTAAACCACTGGAGACACCTGCAAGGCCCGTTGACTATAGAGCTGTAGTTTCGGATAAGATATTGTTTTTCGGTTTCCCATCGGCAAAACTGCTCGTCTAGATCACTTCTATCCATGAATAAAAATTCATCTATTGCAGATAAACTTAAGTGCACTTTCCGATGACTGAAGTCGGCGAGTCGATGAGTTAACGACGAGTCGATGAACGACCGAGCAGAAAACAAGCAGTCATTGCTACTAGGGATGTTAGTTATTTTTGTTCTCAAAAACTAAATTGGGACAGTATCTTGGATGAATTAAAATTAACTTATACAAAACTTAGAACTAATTAAAGAAAACTAAATTGCAATCATGAAGGTTAACAGTAGTGATTATTTGTTATAGTTGAAATATACATGAATAAAATAATATATACATCATTCTTCCAAATTTTATCGCTAACTTAAAATACTTATTACCATTTAAATAACCATTCAAATACCAATCTGACTGAAAATATAAATCCATAGTGATTTTTAACAGATTGATAAGCTAATACTAAGACGTTCAAGTAAAGAAAATTTAGTTTCTGGAAATTCTGTTATATATTTTAAAAATGAAGTATTACCAGTTTCTGCACGTGACATTTTAACAGTAACAGTCCGTGGGCATGTATCGAGCAGTCTAATATAGAAAATCAGTGGAATCAATCAAAGCGTGATCAAAGAAAGTATTAGAATTTGACATTGAACGATTGAACTGCCGTCGAAGTAAATAAACATACGATGTTCGTTCGTATTAGAATCCGGTTGTTATACGTTACAGCTGGTCGAACCTGAAACCGCTTAAACAGTTTCTTCCCACGAATGAGGTGAATAAACAAATGCAGCCAATTCTCGTTTTCTGATTCGTTCTTAAATTTAAAAGATTGGACTGTCTCGAGTCAGGGACGTCATTGCTTGTATTTACTTTTCTCTCATTTTAATTTTCAGCGGTTTATTCAAATACTGGTGCTGTATGATTTCAAGTAATTTTATCGATATGACCTCTAAAAAATAAAATGTCTGACATATCAACGTACCTATCTAATGCTAGAAGACAGGTTGTAAAAATATAATTTACATAATTTGTTATTAAAAGTTTTCTTTTTTAAAGTTCATAACTTGTTTATTTATATCAGTTGTTTATATATTTCTTACATTAATATATCAAACGTTACGGTTAAGCATGGTTTTGTTTTCTCTTTGAAAATAATCTACGAAATAAAAAAAAGTAGAGCATTGATAAGTGTGAGCATTTTCTAACAAATTTCGGCTTAAAAGCAGAAGTGGTGCCCAGTTTAGCAAGATTCTTGAGAAACTAAGTTGGCGTGATTTCACAGCGCATTTCTTTCTGTTTACAACAAGAACCTCTGGCAGATGATGCGCGATGTTTCCCCTTTGCAGTTCACCAATTGAAAAACTTGCTTAAATTGCGACTTGTAATACAGTTTTAAAGACACTTATATATAAAAAATTTCTTAAGTGCAATTTACGCTATGATCATACTAAAGTAGGGTCATTCCATGTCAAATCAACCAGGGGTCTGGACCTTGACATCTCAGATTTCAATAATTTTTGGTTTACAGTTTGTACCTATGGAGTTTATGAAAAAGCCAATTTAAAAAATTTTTTGGACCAGTAGTTTTTTTTTTCTATGATTTTTTAAAAATTAGAAAAAGTGCAAAAATTGACACTGTTGCCATTCATAAAGTCATTCATAATTCTGTTACGGATTATGCCAGAGTGCTCATTGATAGATCATTTTAAAGCTCTTTGTATGGGCTTTAATCTGATATACAACACAATATATTTTAAATAAATTAAAATTTTTTATGAAATTTTAAAATCTTAAAATTTAAATTTTTCAAAAACATCACCTTTATTTTTTTTTCAAAAAAATGTATGTTTATCTTCTACTTGTTGTCTAGATGTATGCAAAGTTTCAAGATGGAGAAATAATGGGTATTGAAGAAATTAATTTTTATATAAAGACAAGTGCACAAGCCACATTGCGAGCATAATGAAAAAAAAAAAAAAAAAAAAAAAATTCAAAACTATCAGCGTTTTACCTTTTAGAGAAATCAGTTCTGACTAATAAAATCTGGGAAAATGATAGAATTTGCATGCTTAATTTTCAAAACATGAGCTTATCAAATATTTTGTCAATATGCTCATTATCTCATATCTAATTAATGAAATATAATTAATCTAAATCAATAGATACTTTTGAATTCACCCTGTCAGGTAAAAATTTTAATATACCATGTTGGTCAATACCTATATAATAATTTAAAATAAAACAATTCATTACCTGGGAGATTAAATCATCCACTTCTGTATAAAGTGTATAAATTAAGCAGATTAATAATTTAATTAATTTTTTGCTTCATATATGTAATATTCACACAGTTCATATGATTTACAGCTTATTAGCATACTAGTTACAACTATATAATCTTGATTAAATAAAAGTCCTTATTCAAATTTAATCTTCAATTATGAAATTTTTGATAATTTAGTTTTTTATCCAAAATGACTGATGATGCTGCCATTTCCATCTGGGCTAGTGTATATGTTCTTACGGTTGCTGTACAAGGATCCACCTTTTTTAATGTATCACAGACTGGAACTTCTAAAATATCAGGTCTAGGTTTAGGAAAGCAGAGAGCTGGTTCTTTAGGATGAAGAAAGCTAACCTTATAATAATTTGATTCATGGTTTTTAGCAAGAATGCATGCAAGCCTCCAAGAACTCCCATAATTAACAGTTACAAATCCTGAATCATGTACTTTTCTATCTAAAATATTTTCTGGAACTATTGGAGACTGAATACATTCTTGTGAACTGAAAGAATAAGGTTTTGTCAACATCTGTGATTCAGATACTGGAATGATGGCATGAATCTTTTGAGTTCCTTGTATTGTATGTGCATCATCAAAACGTGAAATCAGTCCTTTCTCATTTTCATCGTACTGATCATTTGTGCAGTACATGAAATGTATACCAGGTATATTTTTTGTTTGCAAAATCATACAGTTGTTTGGGAGTAATTATGTGGCCTTCATATGGTCTTTGTAAACTTGCTTTGGTAGCAAGGCTTTTCACTGTTCCTCCAAGACCATCGCATGCACTTTTCCCATGTGATGTGGCAAAAAATTGCCACTCAGCATCAATGCCAAAATCACTTTTGTGCAGGCAAATGTTTAGAAAATTTTTCCTATTTTTATACTGAGCTGCAGATCCATCTGAAAAGTAGTGTATTTTTGGAAATGTTGAGACTTTCTTTGCTATAAGATGAATTTGAAACAGATTGAATGCTACCGTATTGTGCTTCAAACATTCCGATATGAAAACATAATTGAGGTGCTTAATTTTATCATTACCTTCTTTATTATAAATAACAAAAGGATGAAGGGTAGACTGAGTAGTAGTCCAATGGTAAGATTGTACCTCACCCTGTAAAACAAAGGAATAGTTTTCTGAAAAATCACACGTTATCAATATTTCTCCACTTTTCAAATTTTCTTTTGTATGATTATAAAATTTCTTTTGTTGGTCTGCAATAAATGAGTGTGTTTTTAGCTTTAAAAGATCAGAAGTGAAATCCTCAATATACTCTGTTTTTCTCACAACAGTTTCAATTGTGCATCGATCTGTTGCTATCCATTTTTTGTAAGTGACGTTGTCAATCATTTCTTCATCAAATTTCTGATAAAATTGATTTTTAATCCCTGGACATTTTTTGCAGTCATTCATGCAACAATTGGCTGAGGGTGGATTACACATTATTTTAGCAAGACAAATTTTATAGTTTTTTTAGCACACTTCCATCACCATCTAATGAAAATTTATCGATTCCTGATCCATCCAGCATAAGTTTCACGTTCTGATGATTAATACAAACACAAACTATATGGGTCCCACTTTTCCCTGCTAAAATACAGTTTTTAGGTCTCATGTCACAAAACTTTTAAAAACCAACTTTTTGAGTTGTTCCTCTTTAAATAATTGGATGTTTCTCTTTAAATAATTGATAAATTTCTTTTAAGTTGCCAAAATTAACCTCTTTTGTACATGGATTTTTGTGCCATCATCTGTAATAATTGATACAAAATCTTTTTTACCAGGCATTATTCTACTGACTTTAGGATGAAGAAAGCTACTGACTTCATTGTTGTTATCAATTACAACGATGTTGATGCCTTGACAGTTTTTTCATCTAATGTTTTTCCTGGCTTAGGGTTCGGAGTTGAAAGAATTCCTTTCTCATTAACTAGTTTTCCAGCTATTCTGACCATATAATCACTTACTCCGGGGGGAAGGGGGGAGGTAGTCTGTCGGTGGGGGCGGTTTGTTAGAAGATTGACATATACATCCATTTTATGGAAGTAAAATAGGATCTTTTACATTAATGTCTTTTTTCTTGGGGGGGGGGGTTGCCCCTTCCACCCAACCCCCACCCCCTTTAATCCGCCCTTGCTTGTAGCAGAGTGAGCCAAACCAAAATACAAACAGTGCTGAAAAGAAAATAGAAAAAAAAACATTTTTTCTGATGTTTAGAGGCTTAAACAAGCAGTTTTAACAAGGCAAGAAGGCTCAATTTTGAATGATGCACTAATTCAAAAATTAATTTCTCGAAAACCCATTATTTCTCCATCCTGAAACTTTGTACACCTTTAGACAATAAGTAAAAGATTAACATATATTTTTTTGAAAAAAATCAAAAGTGATGTTTTTGAAAAATTTAAATTTTAAAATTTCATAAAAAATTAAAATTTATTTAAAATACACTGTGTTACATATCATATTAAAGCCCATGAAAATAGCTTTAAAATGATATATTAATGAGCACTCTGGCATAATTCTTTACTGAATTATGGTTGATTTTGTAAATGGCAACAGTGTCAATTTTTGCAATTTTTCTCATTTGAAAAAAATCATAGAAAAAAAACTACTGGTCCAAAAATTTTTTTAAATTGGGTTTTTCATAAACTCCATAAGTACAAACTATTAACCAAAAATCATTAAAATCTGAGATCTCAAGGTTCAAAAATATTTTTTTTTTTTTTTGGTTGATTTGACATGGAATGACCCAGTAAAAATTTTTGGTATTTACATATTATCACGGCTGCCCTCTAAGACGATTGATTTTTCGACAAGATAAATGCTGGACACATGAAATTATTGATGGTTTGGAATATGATTGGCAACAGTTTGCTAGCTCGGTTGATGTAAAAATAGGTTGGTGGAATGACCGCTTGGATAATACGTAAGCCGACATTTTTCAAAGGAGAAAAAGAATGGAAGAAACAATAAAATCAGTTAACTATACAGCAAAATTGATAAAGGCAGTGCCCCCCCTATGTAAACATGTCGAGCTGTTGGAGCTTGGCTGACAAAAACAGATACAAACATCAAATTCATTACAAAGTTATTCAAAAATCTTCATCCACCGGTCCCTATTTAACCTAAAAAACGTCTGTAAAACCAACAGCTAATTTAAAATGAGCAAACAGTGGACCTTTTATAACCTAAATAAACTACAGTGGATTAAGCAACCTAGTTGCATAAGCAATATAAACTGGGCAAATACTCGCCCGTTTCTAAAAAAAAAAAAAAAAATCTGATGTGGACAGACAACACATGACGTCTTGCACGTCTGTTAAATCAAAAATATTTTCGGCACACTTCATCTAAACTTATTTTGTTTGAAAGAGAAAATATCAGTAATAGTAAGGTTTAGCGATTTCTAGCCTAATATTTCGATATCGCCAAGCTGAGTTCAGTTTGAAAGATTTTCTTCTGACACTTTATTTGGCGATATTTCACCAAAAGCCGACAAGCTTGAGATAATTTGCAGGATTTTGGGGATAGCCAAAGTAGTCATTGACCACAGACTTTCAGTGAATTCAATGCATCCATACACCTTAATGTATTTAAAGTCATATGGCTGACCCTGTAAATAAATTACCCAGTCGATTGCAGTCAAAAAAGATATTGAAAACAGTTAAATATTACAATAGTTCTTAAATACAAAAGTTAAAAATTCTACTTATATTTAATATTGTATATAACAGAACTATAAGTTTAGAGCTAAACAAAATACGAAATAATTTTTGGCACCAAATTTGGCGATATTTCGGCGAAACTCGCCAAGGTCGACGACAAATGGCGGGATTTTGGGCATGTACCAAACAATGACAGATTATTGCCAAATTTGGCAATATTTTGCCAAAACTCACCAAAAACGATGACAAATGGCAATATTTTGGGCATGGACCAAATGACTGACTATTACCAAATTTGGCGATATTTTGGCAAAACTCGCCAAGGTCGACGACAAACAGTGAGATTTTGGGCATGGACCAAACAATGACTGTCAACAGTTGTATTATATTGAAGATGTCCATACACATTAAAGTATTGAAATTCTTTTCGGTGGTCCTGTAAATAATCTCTCCCGTTGATTGGAACCAAAAATCGAGATGCACAAGTAGATGTTACAACAATCTTATAGTCAGATAAAAGAAAAAACTATCTGCGCACATAATCCGAAACTATCTGCAAATTCATAAAGTTCTTGATAACTAAATACATGGTGCGTATATGAACATGCGTATATGCATATGCCCACACATCTGTGCAATTCACTTGGACTATAGTGACTTAAAAAAGATATTTCTTTTATGTAAATATCCATTAAAAAACAAACAAACTTAGAATTAAAGGAAAACTATCTGCAAGATCTTTGAACGTATCTGCGCCCGGCGTGCGCGCGTGCGTCTATATTATCTGACTATGAATCTTATATATGAAATTCCAACATTCTACGACTAATAGCTTTTGAGATTTGAGAGTTAAATACATACACACGTATACCAAAATTTGCCAAGCTTGGCGATTTTTGGCATAGTTCTTGAGGGAGGCACTTGACCGTGGTCGGACCGTTACCTAACTTATATGGTAGGACGGTATTGTGCTTGAAATGGATGAATGCCCCTAAAATTGCCATTGACCGTAATGCATTGGAAATCTTTTGAGTGTTCCTGTAGCAAAACTATAAATGATAAAGACACTTCTTTTAATGGAGAAATTCATTTTGTAACTCTTAACAGCATATATCACTTCTGAGTCATTTGAAATAGCCCAATACCTCTAAAATACGCTTTAATGAATTTCAGCCCATAGAGCATAATGTATTTAGAATCTTTTGGGCAGCCCTGTAGATAAACTATGCAGTCTATTGGCACCGAAAGGGGAGGTGCACAACTAGATGTTACAATCCTAAATTTAAAGTTTCAACATTCTACGCCTGATAGTTTATGCGATATGCATGTTTAATGAATTTCGGCCCATACAGCGTAATGTATTTCGAATCTTTTGGGTGGTCCTGTATATAAACTATCCAGTCCATTGAGTCAAAAAGGGGAGGTGCACAACTAGATCATAGAACAAACCTAAATATAAAATTTCAACATTCTATGACCAATAGTTTTTGAGATATGTGAGTTACATACATACATACAGACGGCTTGGAAAAACTGGCCAAAACAGACTCGCCACTGGTCAAAATGAGTTGCAGACGCATTTATATGATCGTGCATGCTAGTTTATGATGAGATGCATCGAAAAAATCAGAGCTCATTCTAGGTAGGAAAAAGGGCAGGGTGCAAAGGTTTTAAAAAAAGGGCATCATTATTTTAAAGGGGCATTGTGTTTCTTAAAGGGCAGTACATATCCTGATTAAAAGCACTTCTAATTCAGAAAAAAGGGGGGGGGGAACTAAGAAATTGAGTAAAACAATGCTTTGTTAATAAATAAAAATTAATTAGTAATCTTTATTAATAAATTAATTACTAGTCTTTATTAAAAATTAGATAAAATTAATTATAAATAGTTAAGTATAAAAATATTTCTTCAAAAGATTTTAAAGTTTTTTTTCTTTTTAATAACAAAAATAATCATCCAAACATACCTAACATACTAGAAAATGCTTAATTATGTAAGCATTTTGCATAAGAAGCAGATTTTAATGAAATATTTATTTGATCACTTTGTTAAAAATCATCAATAAAAGTTTTAACAAAATTAAGAAACACTTAATAGAATAGAATAAGAAACACTCAGGCATGCTTTATAATTTGGTAGTTTTTCCAAATATTATCATTTTATTTTAAATCATCAAACCTCAAAGTGCAATGTTCTGAAGGCCAGTTTTAAAATTTTCTGTTTTTCTGGTACTTCACTATCTTTGCAATATCTTTCCTTCTTTGATATCAACTCTGAATATTTCAGGACCTAAATGAAGGCTATATAGAAGAAAATTCGCCTACTATGTCTACAGAAAAATGTGGAACTTTGGATGATTTAAGTGATGTTCTCATTGTAAGTATTTCTATTAATAACTTTTAATATTTTCATTTGTCTGACATTCCAAAAAAGAAAATGTTAGACAACATTCTTACCATTTCATTTGAATTTTTAGGTTCAAAAGATAAAACAAAGTGATCATTCAAAAGTACCACCAAGTGTTGGCACTCTTACAGCAACACAGTGTTTATGCTTTAGAAGTGGATGTGATTGTGAAATAAATCAAGTATGTCTTTTATGTGCAAATTTTTGTTATTTTGTTAGCAGGAAAAGCTAACTGTTTGAGTGGGCTATTCTTTTTACACTTTATTTAAATCACACTCGTTGAATGTTGAGTCAAATTTTCTAATAGATTTTTTGTTCACTTCCCCGTCGTCAGTTGAGCTGAAATTTTGCATACTACTGTATCTTAGCTTTCAATGCATAAATCAATCATAAAAAAGCTTTAATTTGAGCTAATTGCTATTGGTTTGTACAAGCCCTTTACCAGAATGCAATAATAGAAAGGTTAGATTGATTGCAATATCCTTCCTCGGGTGTACATCTGTTTTTCTCTGCCCCTTATGCAAAACTTCCCTTCGTCTTTTGTTAGTTGGACAAAGGATGGAACCCCAGTCCTCGTGGCTAATTGACTGTCGTAACGTAAATTAATAAACACTCCTGGTTTAGAACATATTTTATTAAAATCTTAACAGCTTTTCTGTTACAGAGGTCATAAAAAAAAATCTACTCTTTTAATGGTGTTGACACTTTTATTACCCAGCTTCACATGATTTATACGCTAGTTACATGGTCCAAATAAGGTGCACTTACTGGCTGTTAAAATGCCCAGGTCTCATAGTCCCTGAAATCTCCTGAGAGCTGTAGTGCTTATGAAATGGGAGAACGGTGGGAGATATATATCAATTGCCTTATATTAAATTTAGATCCCAAGGCAAATCCTTTGTTTAAAAATGAAAGCTGTTATGCCCTTATAGAATATTGAAGGGAGCTAACAGAAAATTTGAATTTTGAGAGGATATTTAGTTTTATGGGTTCTTACATATCAAGACTAACACCAGCAATGCTTGGCGATTTTTTTAGTCAGTAAGCATGCCAATGCACGAAACACAACAAATTTGTTTTTAAAATCTAGAGTACAACCTATATTTTACATTTAAATAACAACCTGTTTTAATTCGAAAGTTTCCTTATGTGCATATGTATTAAAACTGACACATGAATAGTAAAACTTACTGCTATTTTCACTTTACATCGAAGTCTGCTTTAATACGTTTGTTCCCGTATTGCACATACATATTATAACCGGCACATGAGTATTAAAGATACTTCTATTTTCACTTTACATCGAAGCCCGTTTTACTACGTATGTTACCATACGCAACATACGTATTATAACTGACACATGAGCATTAAAGAATCTCTATTTTCATTTTACATCAAAGTCCCTCAACATACGTATTACAATGGACTTCCATATTATATGCATAATCAATTTAAATAAAAATATGCGCTTACCCTTAATAATTCAAGAAGAATCTCACAAATAATCTTCATAATCTCAAATTTGGCCATTAAAACTGTGTATATATACACCAACTGTCTTTGTTGAAAATTAGAAACGAAGTATTCTTCGCAAAAAACTAAATGCACAAATAACTTTGAAAATTTAAATTATTGAAATTTGTAAAAATATTTACTTTGAAACTCACTAAAAATGTTAAAAATTATTAAATTGAAACATTACTTTACTTAGATGAAGTTGAAATATGAATTTCTGGTGGTGAAAATTTAGCACATAGGTTAGCTTCAAAAAAATTACCACCAACTTTCTTTCTCCATATAAATTCAGCTAAATAGGAGTCTAAATGCTTTCTTAATGTACCACATTATTTTTTATTTCGTCATTTTATAAAATCCCAAAATCTTTCAATATTTTGAGTATGTACCATAGTTTCTGGATCAACAAAATTTTATTTGTGATTAACTTTAAAATGTTCAAATCCTGCTTTTTGTAATTCTTCAGATTTATATGCTTTCCAACAGTCCATGTAAATTATACTACCTTCTTCAACATTATTTATTATACTTTGTATAAGAGTCGACGCACTATGGTTTTCTACTCGTTCTAAAAAACACTGTTTAGTTTCACGACAAACATCTACAAAAATCCACTGTTCAGGCAACAATCGACCTGCGTTACCTTTTCATTTGGAAAACAAACGTTCATCCACTTCTACAATTATATTTTTACCTCCTAGCTTTTTTTTTTTTTCTTCACTGCACAAACTGTGCACACATACTTCGGAGAGATAATTATTCCAATCTATGGCTGTTTTATACGCTAATTCGAGTTGTTTTTCGCACCATTTAATTGAAGTTAACTCTTCAGACCAACAATAAATAAACCTAATGGCTTTCAAAAATGAAATTCTAGAACCACAAAACCAGTACCTGCACGTTTTCCTACAGAATTTGTACATTTTTTCACAATACATTTCCAAACCATAGTACAAACTAAGTACATCTTCATTTTATGATTATTAAAGCAAAATCATGAAACTGGCAAAATGTTTTTTTTCTTGTAGAAAATGAATAGATTGTTCCTCATCGTTAGGTCATTCCGATATAGTTAACATAACTTAAAATCTTACAAAAATACAATACACTATAGTTAAACACTTTCAAATGACCCGTGACTGCAGATTAAGACGAGCTTACGCGAAACGATGTAGCAAAAGAAAAAAAAAAAAAAAAATGAGTCCGTATGTACAAAAATGGCTGCATTTAATGACGTGTTTGACGAAGGGTTACCTTTGTCGAACATTTTTCACTCTTGGCACGTTAGCACATATTTGGTGCATTTTTTTTTCCAAATGAAAACTAGTGTCCGTTTTAGTACGTAAGTACTGTTTTATGTTATATATATAGCTTGCTATTTGCTATCATTCCTGTCTATGAATAGTGGATCTTTTGTACCACTCAAAACATTTGTTTTGCTAAGTATTGTTTATGTATGTTATTTTATAAATATTAATTTCATCTTAACACAAATTTTTTGTTGAATGTTCTTGTTAAGTCGTGGTGTCTGCATCAAAATTTTTAAAGATAATTCAGATTATGCATGTAAACCAATTATGAACAAACATAGTCTATTTTTGTTTCGTTTGATTTTGTAGTAATCATGTAAATTTCTGTGCTATTGCTTCAATTTCTTAGTGATTAATCAGGGATTGTACTGAAGTCTGATAAAAGTGGGTCACAAAGGCTCATTATCTTGAGAAATATGGGTTTATGTATCTGCAAAATCCATTATGTGCATATTCTTTTTGCATCACAACCTACAAAATTTGGGTAAATTACTCAAAAATCTGAGTCAATCTAAACATTGTTAATGCATAAAATTCTAGAATCTGAGGGAAATTTTGTTATGGCTATTGATTTTATCGAATTTTATTTTTAATTGTGTAAGAAAATGAAGTATAGAAATCCCATCCCCAAATCAACATTACTGCAGTAGATTTTATATTAATATATTTTTAGAAACTGAAAGTAAAATAACAATGGATATTTGTTTTTAACTCATATAAAATTATTTTGAAGATTGCTGAAGAACAAGAAGCTCTCAGAATAAAAGAACATCAGATGTTACAAGCTGATGAAAGAGGAAAACAAGCATTGATTAAGGAAATAAGTGCATTAAAACAAAAACAAGAGGAAAGAGCTGAGTTGATAAGAAATCGTCAGCGGGCACTTGATACTGAAAAGGAAAGATCTAAAAAAATAGCATCTCTTCCACCTCCACTGCCAAAATCAGTCAAATTGTTACTAAGGCAATGTAGTAAGTAATTTAATGATAATTTTGATATTTAATATTTGTATAATCAAAATTTATTTTCTTTTCCCTCTCTCCTAACAAAATAAATTTTATTCAAAAATAATAATGTCTCTAGCCTCAATGCTAGTTTTGAAATTTTCAACTTCAGTTTAGCTATAACTCTGGGTAGTTTGTAAAATTTCTGATCTTGTGCACCTGTCATACTGAGAATGCTTTTTATTTTATGAACAAGATTAATGTTATGGTAAAAAGTTTATCCATGTAACTTTTATGTGTTTTTATGGCTGAATTGTAATAGATTTAAGTAGTTAAATTTTAACATAAGAATTTAAATTTGGAAAATTTCCCTTTATTTTATTTTGATGCAGTTACTTATGGTCTACCAGTTTTGTCTTTATGATCATGTTGCTTAATTAAACTGTATGTGAATCTTTCAAATACTGAACTATTCATTGCTAATTAATTTATATTCACTGAGAAAGTGTAAAAATATTTTAGCTGTTAGTTTTTAAGTAAACGGCCCATTTTAATTTATGTAATTAATTTATTTTATCATGTTCTTTTTTCATGAAATCAAATTTCTTTTATGTCGTGTGAAAGTATAAAGATACATCTTTTATTTGATTTTTAAAGAATATTTGATTTTATGAATGTTTTGAAATACACATTTTTTATTTTTATTTATTTATTTAGATTAATTTTTAAGTTTTTTTTCTCATATTTCCTTGAATTATAGCAAAATTGTGCCAACTCTACTTATTAATTTTGTATATTTGCTGAGCTATAACACATACTTATCTACTTTTGATTTCAGATAGTGAGCTTTTCATTGATTTTGTTTTAGGCATCTGACATTGTTCTTATTAAAAAGAAAAAATAATACTTCTTGCTCAGATTTTTTTATGACATTGTTGCTACCATTATGTGTCTTGTATGAAAAAGGATATAAACAGAGGGCTAGGAGCAATGAAAATGCTTAAAATAAGAATTTATTAGTTACCCCCCCCCCCCTAAAATTAGCAATACATTGAACTGGTCCCCGTAGCAGAAAATGCAAGACACGAAATGTATGTAGATTTTTTCTAATTCTCAAAATAAACATTTTCTGTAAGGAAATATGGAAAAATGCAATTTCCTTCTAGCGGCTCTCGGGCTCTCGCATGCCAGTTTAACATGTGTTTACATTTTGCTTGCATGTTGATCTAATCAAGTTGCTATTAGTTTTCAATCCATATATTGTTTCAAAAATATTCTAGGCAGCAAAGATATGCAGATAGTAGATACAAAAGGAAATTTGGGTTCTCTTTTAATTGTTTATCGAAATGGCTGCACAGCTGGATAAAGTTGCTTGCTTGGAATGCAAGAATTCGATGTTATACAAGAATTTAAAAACACATTACTCATGATTTCATGACGGCAAAAAAATTAGATATAAATCGGTTGCCAATCCAAATTGTTAAAGGCTGTTAATGAGCTTTCAAAGAAAATACCTGTATTTATTAAGTTTATTACGCACACAGTTTCAATTCCAGTATCAGAAGCTTCCTGTGAAAGTTGGGGATCGGTCATTGAGAAAGTGAGCAAAATGCAATTAAGATGTACAGATGGTAATGATAAACAAGCTGTTGGAACTGTTGATCAAAGAGTGTTTATATTTCTTAAAGGCCTTCTGGTTATACAAGAGCCAGAACATTTTTGAAAGCTGCATTAATTTCCATGTTTGGAGTCTTACTACAAACATTTTGCTTGAGTCAGTACGAACAAAATTATGAACAAAAATATCTCTTCTCTTGTGATATCAAGAATAATGAACAATGCTTACTGTTTACCTTGCTTCATGTAATTAAAACTGCTGTGGTTAACTGCTGATAATTAAACTGATGATTTTCTCTCATTTCTTGCTTTTTATGCAATTTAAACTAAGAATGCCACAAAAAGTTTCGCTACGTAACTATTACATTCTATCTAGAAAAATAGTTTTTTTATAACACTGTCTTACTCAATAGATTTTGCTGTAAAATTCGACAAAAGCTATCAGAAATATTTTTCTTAAGAATATCTATTTACATAAAGTTTTTTCTCTTTATCCAAGTCTGTTAACCAAGACAACTGAAGCAGGTTGTTATGTTTTATTCTCAATAAAATAAATTATACATGTAAATTTCTATTAGTTTGATCATGCCTAAGTGATTAACTAACATTAGATAAATGCAAGCTTGTGATAAAATGTGCTTAGTGAATCCTACTACCTTTTTTTCATTATTGTGAAATTATACTGCAGATTATTTTCAATCCCTAAAAAGCCATCGCAGATTGACAAAAAAAGTTCTGCTTCTGGGGAACTGGATGCCAAGTTCTGTCTTAACCCTTAAAATTTTAAATATTTGTTGATATGCTCTGTTTAGGGGATATTAAACACAATGGATGATTGTATTTTTTATTTGTCACTGATTTAATTACTAATGAGTATTAGTGTGTGCTGCTTACTGTTATACATTTTTATGACATATATTTACCTAGATACCTAATTATTTTTTTTTCCATTTTGATCATTTCAGATGAAGAACCTAAGAAAAGTAAACCTGATATACAAATGCCAGATGAGCTAACAGCAGTTACTATTAATCCGGTAAGTTATTATTTTTTATATTGGAAAATTTAGTATATCTACTGATTTATTTCTAATCAGGTAATATCACAAATTTTGATTGAATCTTGAAATCTCAAAATGTGGCCTGCAAAATTATCAAAAGTCTGTGTTTATAAAAAATTCTTTGTTTTGCTTATGTCTTGTGATTGTAAATAGGTGTTTCGGTAAACTTATATAAAGAGGTAATAATGATCTGTGTTAGTATAGCAGTTCAAAATTGTAATGTACATGGTTAGCAATGCAGCCTGTAATTTGATTTTTAAAAAATTGGGAACTTTTGTTTAAAAACTCAAGTGACAGCCCTGTTCTTGTGAATAAAGTGTTAAAACAAACAAACAAACAAAACAACAACAAAATTAAAAAAAAAAAAGTAAACCTTAGTTTTATGAATTTTAAAAGAACAAAGAGAAAAATATGTAATTCTGGAGAATTCATTAAAATGAAATTCAAAGATGACTGAATTTGTTGTATATGATTTTCAACAGTATTTTATTCCTTATTTTGATAGATTTATGAAAGTAAAGCTCATAAATTTTTACTTTGAAGTTCCAGGAACCTTTCTATTGTAAAAACTAAACTAAACTCAGTGATGCAACAATCCTAATGTGGGGTCTTGGCCTGCACTGACCTGCCTTAAATAGCAATCATGGTCTCTGGGGTGCAAAGCATATGTTCCAGTAAGATGGTCAGCCTGGCAGGGAGACCCCAGTGTCTAGTTCTTGGTCCTCATTTTATCTACCTACAAAAGGATGAAAGGCTGAATCAACTTTTTCCTACCTGGGAATCAAACCCTGCACCTACAGGAACAGCAGCACAATCAGGGTTTTTACAGACCTGGAAAGTCAGGGAAAGTCAGGGATTTGGGAAAAAAGTCAGGGAAATTAGCAGAAATTGAAGAAAGGTCAGGGAAATGCAAGAAAAAAACATGGTTTTTGTTAGAATCCAGTGATGTTAAAAAGATTCTTGTATACATTAATTTAATTATTATTATTTGTAAAAAGGGGCAAAATATATGAAAAGTTATTAATTAAAGGATGTAATGTTAAAAATAAAAATGCAAAATTTGGGAGAGCACACTAGATAGTCAGGGAAGAGCGCGATAGATGTCAGGGAAGCAAAAGCTGTGAAATCTGTAGAAACCCTGACAATGTGTTGAGCTTAATATCACACCACTTGTCTACTTTAACTTTTTGATTATGCTTGTATAAAATTTGTATATATGAAAATAAAGGGCCTCTTTCTGAGCTTGCAAAGACTGATTAAATATGAAATAATATACTGTCAAACAGAATGCCTGCTACCTTAACAGAACAATAATTTAGGGAGTGTCGGGAATGGAAACAGTTACTTTATTCCACACAAATCATTTTTAGTAGTCTGAATACATCTTTTAGCATAACATAACAGAAACAAGAGTTTCTGGGAATTCTACCTGTTTATATCTCTCTTTATAATATTGTTATCATTTATTCAAAATTATTGGATCATATAAAAAGTCTGCTAATTTTGCCACAAAAATGTACCAAATTAAACACAAAAATGTACCAAAATGCAAATTAAATACAAAAATGCGCCACAAAAATAAACCTATGTCTCCACAGTTTTTTTGTACATGTTTTATGGCTGAAAACTGCAGAGACCTTTTATATGACCCAGTATTTAAGATTTGAAATATAAAATGCTTGTTTCATATTAGTTGACCTTTTGAAAAAAAGTTGTTGAGTGATCCGAATTGGCTATCTCTTCATAATTTTGTCTGCATTTCCACAAATTAAACTTTAGATCTGTGATCAATTTGACATTAATTCATAACATAAAGAAAAAAATTGACTAGTTCCTCGTATAAGTAAAATCTTGAATAAAATTTTACAAGTATATTTTAGAGTGACGTTATACCAATGGTATGCATGACTAATTTTAAACTGCACTACACTACTTCATCAATATTATATTTTTCTTCAGAAAGAAGACGAACTTTATGCTTCTCTATTATAAGTAAAGGGAACATTGAAAGAGTGAAGTAGATGCTACACACACACAAATGTTTTTTTTAAATTACTAGTAGCCGTAGTCAGGGTTTTCCATGGGCATTTTTGACTGGATTACCACCAGCATAAAGATTAGAATGTCTTATTCGAAGCTTTAATGATATGAATCCATTTATCAATATCATTTCCTCCCGGTTGATTCATAGCATCCTGCAGCTGACAAAATTTTCTAGGGTAGTATTATTACATAGCTAGAAAATATTACAAAAATAAAATACACATATGCCTGTAATTCATGAGTTTAAATGCCATTAGTAGATTGAATAGATGAATTATTAAAATCATTGATTGTCGAATTCATTTAGAACGTTTAACTTTAAAAATAGTCTGGGATTTATTTCTTTTTTCCTTGTGTATTATTCCTTTTGTATATTTTACAAACCAAATGAATGTAATTTATGACTATTTCAATATATGCATATTTATATATTCAGGTTGAATATGGTTATGAAAACAAGGAGAATATAGTTGATCCAAAAGAATTTGAAGCTAAACAGAAAGTGCAAGAGGAACAGCAGATCATAGCCAAAAAACGTTTTAATGAAGCTTTAAAAAAAGATCGACAGAAACAGGTATGAAAATGTCTTTAATTAGGGTTGTAGTGTTTTACATTTAAATAAAGTTGTAAAAATTCTTTCCTAGTTAAATAATTAAAACCATTAAAAGCCATTAAAATTTCAGATAAAGATAAAATAAACCCTCTAGAAACTGCAGGTATTTACAAAATAAATTTTACTTATAGAGAATCCAACCTTTCCGGATACTACATTGGTGTTACAAAAAGAAAAATTAAAGACAGAATTAAAGAACACATAAACGATATAAAATACAATAGACAGAGTACCGCCCTTTCCCGCCTAGCCTTAAAAGAAAATATAGATATCGATTTCATAAATGTCAAGAAAATAGCTAATTACAATAACTACAGTTCTGGCTTGAAACGGGAAGCGTTGGAAATAATGACACAAGAGGGAGCTGTCAACGACCTGGCGCATGCGCAAATAGAGCAATCGTGGCAAGAATTGATGAAGAAGCGGGGAGCGAGCCAGACGGGCTCAGTTCTGAGGACGGCAGTGGATTGAACTGCCGAAAGTGCTCAAATGGTGAGTGTTTTTTGGATTTTACGGAAATTTTAATGGCTTTTAATGGTTTTAATTATTTAACTAAGGTATTTCCGTGTTTGATATTTAACTAAATAATTCATTCCTATTTTAGGAATATTCAAATGTAATGAAGCAGATTCAGAATGCTGAATTATTGAACAGGCGAGAAATGGCAAAGAGAATTTCATCCGAGAAAGTATGTTCGGAAAAAATAGTGTATAAAATGCTGTATTTTATTTTATAAATTTAATTGTTCATTATATCTATCTATATATTTATATTATTTAAATATACAATTTGTTTTAATTTAGAAAGGGTTACCGTGTACAATTTCTGATAAATTCCAGTATCCCAAAAGACAAGCTGATCTAGAAAGCGCAACTGAAAAAATCTTTCAGAAAACTGGTATTAAAGGTAGATATTTACATTTAGTTTTGTTACTGTTACTTAACCAACTCAGTACATTGTGCAAGCTTTCATTGATGCTTCATATGTATATAAAATCAGAAGTGACTCCACTCAACTTTCTGAACTTTTGATCTTTACTAAATTTTAAATAAATGCCATCTAACTCAATGGATCTAGTGTTCAGACACTAGTGCACCAAAATGATTTGAATGTATAGGCTGCAATGTACCAGAATACTTTTTTGTAGCCTTGTAAAAACTGTAGGCCATACTCTTGCTAAAGTTGTAAGACACTGACTGACAAACATGCAGTATGTAAGACACTGACCTATAATATGCATAATGAGCTCTACCGAATGCACCATGTAGACACTAGTTCACTTTAAATGATTTGTGTCCTTAGGCTGTAATCTGTAATAATTACTTTTTGCAATCCTGTAAACAAACTGTCAACTCTATACGCATCAAACTTGACCAAGGACCAGACTTCCACTTGTGAGCAAACATTAAATGCGATATTATTAATCAAAGATGCATTGAAAGCCTTTGGAAACAAACCTGAGCTGGCTTCTATGTTATCAAAACTTATTAATATGGGACAAAATGCACATAGACATTACATAATGTACTTGGAAGAACAAAAGACTGAAGGAGGAAGAAGAAAGGAAGAAGAGGAGATATGTTTAGCTAGAGAGACAGAAGAAAAGGTAAAACAAGCTAAAGAGTATAAGAAAAGAATTGCTGAGATAGAAGGTAAAATATTGAAAACCAAAAAGGACCATAACACAACTCCTGAAGCATCTGATCGTTTGTTCACGGAAGCCAATGAAAGATTGAAGAGAGCAATAGTGAAAGGGAATATGCAGGAAGTTAGTATTGCACAGGCCATGTTGGAGAGTGTTAAAACTATGCGTGAAACTGAGCAACAAAAGTTTAAACAAATGGAAACTCTTCAGAAAGTTGCAGAGAAGAGGAAAAATAATTTGATTACTGTTTTCATGATAAAAAAAAACCCCAAGAATTCTTGATTTCTTTATTATTTTAATTTTTGATGATAAATGTATTTACCGGTATTTCCTGTCTTTTTCGCAATATAAAAAAATTTTGATTATTTCAATAATTTTTTTTTTGTTAAAGTTGAAATTTGTTGTACTTTAGTTCCTGTAAAATTGCATTTCAATTAATTAAAAAATAGTCTAGTAATTTTTACTTAATAATAAATAAACAGGACCAGAAACAATTGATTAGCTTAAAATATCAAATGATATATTATGCATGTATGTATACACATATAGTACTAAATATTCTCTCTACTGGTACTACTATATTACATACTTTATAGTGAAAAGTAATTAAATTCACAAACTTTAAGAAATTTGAATAATAAGAAAAGCATTAAGCTATACATTGTATATATAAATGATTATAACCTATATTATATCAAGCTACAGAGTTATTATTATTTGGTGAATATTATGATAATTTTATACCCTATGTTAAGTTTAAGAATAAATTTTTATTCCTTATCATTGTGTAACTACACAAAGTTGTGTGTACTTTACGCTTTTCAATTTTTTCTGGTCTCAACTGGCCTTTTTCGGTTGGGGATTATTAAAAAATTATCAACATTTTTGGCGAGGAAATTCACATATATCAGCATTCGATGGTTTGGTATCTTTTCAGTTACTTTTTTTTCTGCCAAAAAAGTCTTTTCAGTCTCTTTTTCTATGAAAAAAATCTCTTTTTTCTCTCTTCTTTTGAGATGGTTTACCACTTCTAGCCCTGTGCTAGTGCATTTTCAAGAATTTCTGCTCATAGGCCATAATGTAAAATAAATCTTTTTTCATAGCTCTGTAAAAAAACTATAAGTCCTATACACACCAAAATCAATACCATATTTACCATTATTCTTGTTTTAAACTTGTGTTGGCAGACCATTGGATGAGTTATTGATCATTGGTAGATTGTTGAAGTGTGGTAGTCCAGCATTCTGGCCTACCACACAGCTGTGGATCTAATGGTCTGGAGTTTTAGACAGTTTTCTCCAGATGTAATGTGAATACACATTCAAATCACTTAAAAAGTCTTCTGCCCAAGGCAAATTCCCCTTCAGACTGGTAGCTCTTGTGTAGTTTAGCCTTAACAACAAAAACCAATTTATGTTAACCGAGGAAACCTTTTTATATTTATACTGTGCACACTTTAATTCTCTCTCCACCCCCATTTCCCCTATTTGAATATCTTTTCTTGTATAAATATCATCTGCTCATTAATTGTATTTTTCTCTCTTTTGTTTTTGGCAATGATTACAATCCAACATTGTTTATGTTTGATGTGTTTGTTCAACTTTTTGTTCGTTCTGATGTTTTATTCAATTGGATATTGAGAAGAATGAATACATCACAAGAGAAAACACAGACTTTATGTTGATTCATTGAAACAAAATCAAGAACAGAAATTTAGAGAAATTACAGAAAGATCCCCAATCCATACTCTTTGAGTCTGTCTAACCATTTATGTTATTAATTTGAATCTATCTTCATTATTTTATGAGTTATTAAGCTTCAAAATTGTCTGGCATTTTATAAACACTCTGTATATGATTTTGCAGTTTACACCAATTAATAGAATGCAGTTTTCAAGTAAGTTTACTATAGATTGGAGTGCAAGGTGTGGCATTGTAGCAGCCTAAGATAAGCAAACTGAGAGGTTTTTCTGTGTCTATCAAATACTAGTTAAAAAATTTCTTTAAAACATTTACTATAGTTTCTTCTCCTGTTATTTTGGTGACTCCGTAATTGAACTATGCTGTGCTGTCTTTCCACATGCAATTTATCTTGTGTTAATGTAGTTAATATGTTAATTCTAGGCATCAAAGCACATTCTGTCCTAGGACATTTTTGACACATTAGATAGCCACTATATCCTCATCCTCAAACTGATCATTAGAGTGAAAATATCAAAATTGATTGTAAATGTTTCGTGTAATTTAGTAAGAGAAAAAATTTCTCGTTTTATAAATTTTAGTGCCTTAGATGCATAATTCATAAATTACAGATCATAAATATTTTTACTTAGATTTGAAATAAAGTTTGAATTGGTTTAATAAGTATTATTATTATTATAGAGCATATTATTGAAGAAATTGAAGGGTATCAAGACTGCTATGAAGAAAAATATAAAAGAATTGATTCAAGCTATGAAGTTAAAATGACTGATTGTATTCCAGACTTTATTAAAGAAAATTATGAATACTTGTTGGAAGATGAGTCAAATTTTACTGGTGGAAAAAATTTTTCTGAAGTAGATGACGATGATAATGCTGTTGATAATATTTTAAACTTGGGTTACATTGAATCCCCACCAGCTATGGATGTGGTTGATGGCAGTAAGTATGATATTTCTAACATGGAGCTAATTCAGTTATAATCTACCCCTTAAACACCATAAAATCTGACATATTTTAATTTTTTTATCAATTCAAAAAAAATACATAAGTATTATTTAATTTTTTCACCTTGGTTTCTGACCTCAAAATGCTGATAAAGAGGGATGTTAATTTTTAAACATTTTCTAGGAAAAGTTAGATTTTGTATGAATAGCATCCTGCACAAAATGTTGAGTGTCACCTATCATGATTCTGCGAGTCAGAATGTCTAGTTTGACTCAGAAGGAATATGAAATTACCATTGAACAGATGCTATGATTACATTTTGTTTAAGATGATGAATACGTTCTCGCATTAATCCTTGAAGTAGCTCGCAAGTTAATACAGTTTAATGTTTAGTAAATATGGCCAACAATCCTTCAGTCCTTTATCTACCAAATTAAGAGTTGCCAGAAATATCAACTCGAAACTGTTTCATTTCTTTTGTTTTAGTTAGACAATGAATGATCAATCTATGTAAATAAAATTAGACTTTTGTCTGTACATTTCTTGGAATTCAAAAATTTTGCGATTTCTATCCGTTTCAAGCACCTGGGAATACGGTGCGACCCTCAAAAAAATGTTTGTCTGTCTGTCATTTTGTCCAAGCCTTACAAGTCACAAGCCTTAAGACTGATAATTCCTTTGTAAATCTATATAAATAAAATCAGACTTTTGTCTGTACATTTCTTGGAATTAAAAATTTTGCAATTTCTATCCGTTTCAAGCACCTGGGAATCCGGTGCGACCCTAAAAAAAAGTTTGTCATTCTGTCCGTGATGTTTTTTTTCTTCAAGCATCACGTAAAAACGACTGAAGCAATTGAAATGGAATTTGGTATCATGATTGGTGTTTACTCAACTTAAAACATAGGCGCCGCGCCGATTAAAAAAAAAATCTTGATTAGATTTTGAGATTTTGCAAAAATCATTTCAAACTGCATAAATTTGTGTTCGCACATCACATAATAACTGCAAAGGTGAAAAAATGATATTTGGTGAAATGTTAGGTGGTCACTCACTTTAAACTATAAGCATCTAATTAAAAAAAATCGATCAGATGTCGAGATTTTGCGAAAATCATTTAAAACTGAGTGAATCTTTGTTCACGCATTACGTAATAACGACTAAAACGAATGATATGAAATTGGGTCACATGATAGATGGTTGCTCAACATAAACTATAGTTGTCCAATTCTTCAAATATTTTAATTAGATTTTGAGATTTTGTGAAAATTCTCTCAAAATACATTTATATTTTTTCAAGCATCACGTAACAACGACTAATACGAATGATACGAAATTTGGTGATATGTTAGGTAGATGCTAATCTTAATTTATACGCATTGAATTTTTAAAATATTTTCATTACATTTTGAGATTTTGTGAAAATTGTTTTAAAATGCTGAAATTTTGTTCCAGCATCGCGAAATAAAGACTGCAGGGAATGAAACGAAATTTGGTGACACGATAGGTTATCACTCAACTTAAATTCTAGGCTTCCAATTTTTCAAAAATAGTTTTGAGATTTTGCGCAAATTATTTCAATATGCGTAAATATTTGTTCGCGCATCACATAATTATGACTAAAGCGAATGAAATGATATTTAGTTACTCTCTAACCTGTAATATTTTAACGATACATAAAAATTATAACTCCGCTTTCTTTACTTTGGCAACATACTACATCCATTCTGTGTACTCCTACAATGCTGGCAAAAGTTCTTGCTCTTTGGAAATTTGCATTCAGTACTAACCCATCAACGACGGGTACTTCAGCTAGTATATTAATATGAAAGAAAATTCAGGAAAAATTAATAAACTTTAGCTATATGTCTGATGACTGTTTCATGAACACACTAGCTATACGCCTGATGGCTGTTTCATAATCAATGATTTTTTTCTAAACAGTATAGCACAAACAAAACTGAAGTAATACTTTTAATGACATACTTTTGGGAAATCTAATTCTTTCATAAAACCAACATCTAAAAATTCATTAATTCTTTTTTTTTTTGGGGGGGGGGTTTCAACTTGATGACTAGATATGATCAGAAAGTGAGCTGAGAGTTATCCATTTAAAACAATCTTGCTTTAATAATCATGGTGTAAACTGATTAAATAGAGCATTTGCTTGTGATTTTTCAAAGAAATAGTTAAAATGAATCAGTAAAATTCTTTTTAAAATTTTTATTTTTATGGTCCTTTCGAGTACCATCATTAGATAAAGGGTGAGAGTATGTGACACCCACTGGAGGGGCCGACCCGAAGGTTTACGGCATAAAATCCCACCAGGGGAGATAAAAGGTTAGCTCATTTCTTCAATCATTGTTGTCCTGAGTCTAGTTTAGGCAACCCTAATTTGCCAAAACTGTGATTAACAATGACTTATGGCAAGGGAAAAAAAAAAAAGTTTCTATTGCGTGAAACTAAAACTGAATTTGCTTTCTATTTTGGAGGTATTTAATACCTGGTTCATTATTTTCATAACAGATACTGGTCACATCCCCCCCCTATTTCAGTAGAGCGGGGGGGGGGGGGGGGGAGATAGATATGCTCAACTTTGAAGGAGTGCAGTAGTCAGATTTTTAATCAGTCTGATTAGCATTAGTCAGATTTTTAAATTTCTCATTGCCATTTTTTTCAAATTTTATGCTAATGCTAAATAATCCCTTCTTCCCTCAGATTCAAATGTTAATGAAAGTAACCTTTTAGGTTTTCAGGATCAACTATATACATTTCTACTGATTTTTTAAATTTTGATTTTTTATGTTTGTGTTGATATAAATAAAGAAAAGAAAAGAGGCTTTTTTTTTTTTTTTTTGTATGCCATTAATAAAGGGTGAAGTACCTCGATATAAGTGAGTATGTTACTAACTCATTAATTTCAAATATAAAATGAACATCTGGACTCATGTTAGGATCTGAAAATTATGCATTCTTGTGTCCTCTGTGAGTCCAGAATGTAATTTCTTGATAATCTAGTTCTTCTACATTGCTAATTGTGATTTGGTTTTGCAGGCCTTATAGTGTAACATACTATCTCTAAATTGAATATGGTGCTTAAGAGGCTAATTAAAACAAAATTAATTCATTACTTCAGCAGTCATCTGCAACAGCTGATAATTATGACGGAAATAGTTCTGCCTCAAAGAATTAATAAATGAAGGAAATCTTGTTTGCTAGGCTAGGTTAGATCTAAACATAGTTTGAGTTGTAATTAATACTATTTTCCTTTTGGGACCTCTAAAAAGTGAAAATTTTTTTAATTTAAAGGTCCATGATTTTTAAATTTTGTGAGAGTCACACACACAAAAAAAAAAAAAAAAAAAATTTGGGGGGAAAGTTGGAAGGCAGTTACTTTCGGTTTTGGGAAGCCCAAAAATCAAATTTTAAAGCTAATGGATTTTAATGTGGCAAATTCACAATTTTTAAAGAATATCAGGATGAATGCTCTTTTGTCAGATGTAAAAAATAGTTAGAGAAGTTGTATTGGAGAGAGAGAAAAGGAAAAAGGAACAATCCTAAATTTTTAAATATTTTATTAAAATTAAAATTTTAAAAATGTTTGTAAAAATACTTGTGTATTAGTGTGCAATTTCATAAATAACAAAACAAACAATATATTTTATCTTTTTTTTCGGGGGGGGGGCTATCAAATGTTCATAACTCTTTGAGCGACTACCTCTCTTAATGACCAATTTTTTGCAGAATGGAGGGTGGTTTCTCCCGATAAATTTCACTGTACTTTATTTTTTTATATTTTTGATTGTGTGTTCTTTTTTTATGATTTTAAAAATAAGTTTATAAAAATCAATGTGTGGGTCATTTTAAAAGACTAAGGCCCTCGGGTTATAGTTCTCTATCACTACTCTAGTGCATGGATAAAATTTTAAAAATACAGTAGAACCTTGATTATCCGAAGTAATTGGGACCGAACCTTTTTCAGATAATTGAGAATTCATCAATAATCATCTAGTTTAATATATAGTATCGTCATTGAACTAAGACTATTAACTGTTAAATAAATTAAAATTATAAATAAAAATAAATTTATTTCTGAAACAAAAACCTGCAGTAGTTTAAATAGAAGCTTCATCTGGTGTACCTTGGCCATCCTTTGCCGTGCAGCTCTATCCCGAAGTTTTCTTAAAAGCATGAGTTTAGAGGAATCGCACTGTTCCTGTTGTTCCAACCAAAGAAAGCCTTTTGAGAAACTCTTAAAAGCATCATTGTTACTGAACTTATTTACTCCAGAATCATTCTCATCTTCATCATCACCATCTTCTTCTTTTGAAAATTTTCAGACTTGTGCTATTAATTCCTTATCATTGAGCAACAGGAAGCCTGCATCTTCCACGTCCCAATTCAACCTCTCTGTGATTTCTTTATCCCCGTAGTTTTCAAAACCTTTCTTTGTGTTAAAAAAGCTTGAAAACACAGTAACACTATCTTTCACAAGTCTGTAGCATTTTCATCTGCGTAAGTTTAGAACAGGGATGTTTGAAAGTGGAAAGAGAACACTGATACCGAGAATTGGGCTTGCGAGAAGAAATTTTATAAAAGGGAATTCAAAATATTTATCTGCACTCGTAGTTTGGAAAGAACGACTTGCATACAAAAGGAATCTGAGGAGAAAAAAAACCCTTTAAAAATGCATCTTTGTTATGAGAAAATTTTGGATGATAGAAAGTGAAAAAAAAAAAAAAAGTTAAAAAGAAACCGATTTTGGTTAACGAAGAGTTTCGGTTAATTGAGGTTCTACTGTATTCGTATTTTACATTACTCTTTGCTCTCTCTCTTTTTTTAAATAAGGTTTTTCATATTTTTGTACAGGAGAGAAAATTGATTTAGCTATCAGTAATTTAGATAAGTTAAGATCTAATCTTCAAGAAGAATATGAACAAACTGTAAAGCCTTTACTTCTTGCATCAATAGGTAAATAACTAAATTTGTTTATATAAAAGCCTTTGTTTTAGAAATGTACATCATGCATAAAGTTATCTGCTTTTCTTGTAAATAATTTTAACTTTAGTAGTCTTTTTAAATGTTTGTTAAAGTGTTCTGTATCCTTCTGGTGCCCATTCTAATGCAACCTTTGTCACTTTTGAACATGCTTTGTTCATTTTTTCTGTGGTAAAAGGCTTGTTTTGTGTGAATCCCATCCTCTTACGCACTGTTCCTAATTCAGGTAGCCCTTTTACTACCTTATAAGAAAAGGAAGCATTGTAGATTATAAAAATTCTAGTATTAAGATTTTAACAGAAAATTGGATTTTGACCATTCCTAAATTTACTTTGAAATTTCTCATTGATCTCTCTAATTATGTATGTATTTATGTATATGTTTGTGCGATCTATTATTACCAAGCAAAAATCCCATTTTGATTATTTTTGTGGTGACATCTGTACATTAGGGTTATGACACACAAAAGAATGTTTATTTTTTTTTTGGCCTGTAGTGGATATTGATGAACTTTTTAATTCAGAAAATGACAATTATTTTTTCTAATTCATAAAAAATGTTCCACACCAATGACAGCGAAAGTTGTAACTCGAGTTATTTTACCATAGTCAAAACTTATTTGCTGAAATAAATTTCAGATGCAAATACTTGTTTTGCATTTTTGGTACAGTTCGTCCACCTCTTCCACCCCACATTTTGGCCAAAATATTTGCATCTGTTATGCCTATAACTGATCTATCTTCAATTTGTTGAGTTACAGAGTGTTTCATGGCTGCAGTGCAACTTAATTTGGAAAAACAATCCATCAGTTTCTGGTGAATTTCTGCATTAAATATGGTAGGAAAACAGAGTTCAGTTGTATTGTGGAGATGAAAACTCACAGTATTTCCAGTGATATTCTCTTCTTAAGAATGAAGAAGTACGAAATAAGAATATATATAGCATGTGAATTCGATCTGGCACTGTGATAGACAGTAAGCCTCACCATTTAGTTACAGGGCTTTCACCAGATTCTTTAAGGAAATGAAATTCTCTACATAACTCATACTGAAATTGAAAATCATCTCAACATGGATTTGGAGCAGTAATCATTTCATCTTCTGGCTTGTAAGACTGCTACAAGACATTGTATTGTTTTAGCACTTCACAAATTCGCTTAAGTTGGCTCATTGGAAAACTTCGGAATAAAGAGCTCTAATATATGTTTTACGATTCTATTAAGAATGTGATGCTGGCTGCCACTGTACCGTGACTGATCAAATCTCCTTGTAACCATTACAATTTTTAATTTTTAACAATTCCAGTGACTTGTCGAGTTTTTACTGCTGTTGTGTCACATCAATCATTTTGAAATTCTTCCATGCATCAAATTCATTCAGTAAATTTTGCAGTGTGTTGAAAATCTTCTCTGAAGATCCGTTTTCCCATTTTACTCCACCTAATCTAATTTCTTTAAGTGAATTGTTCAAAATTACCTTATGATACTTGTGATTAGCAATTTTCGTAGTGTGGAAGTGAAAGCAGAAATGTTTCTTTTCTTGCATAATACATTTTATTTTAAGCTTCGCATCTCCTTATCAAACTCACCAAGCACCTGACTGTGATAGTACTGGAATACTCATTCCATCTTCGGGAACACTGGCATAAAGCACAGGAAAGGCAGCATGTAAGCACATTGTTTGGTCACCAACTTAACTTCGTGTGATGCTGAAAATTGGGCGACTTATTCCCTTTGTCATTTTCATTTTTATCTGATTCAGATACAGATATTGTTTTCAGGGGTGTGCCAGCTGCTCCAATTGCTCCAAATTGTGCCAAATCAATCCTGATGTGCCAAACTGCTACAAAAAGATCGTTTTCAGACATTTTTGCTCCAAATTCAGCAAAACTGCTCCATTTTTAATTTTCCATATGCATTGGAAGCGTTTATAAATTCCTGAATTTTTACAAAAATCATCACACATTCTAAGCATTCTAATTTCAATCTTTCTGTAATAATCTTAAAAAACAAATATGTTTTGGTTTGGCATCCCTTTGTTTAAACCGCCAATGCCTTAAGAGTAAAAATTGACCCATGTTTTAAATTAAATTTTATATAAATGGGTAATTTTTTGTTACCAAATTTTTTATTAGCGGCTGATGGTAGTTAATATAGTTTAGTAAATATTGTATTTTTGATTTAAAATGGATATTTTGTACAGCATTGTATAAAATAACTGAATTTTTTATTTATTTCATAAGCTTCTGACTCTCCTCCCTCTTCCACCCCCCCCCAAAAAAAAAATTGGTTTTTGTTATTAGCTAAGCGTTTTTAAGACCCTACTTAATTTTCATTTTTTAGATTGGCTTTCTTTAATGACTTTTCCCTTTCCCTCCAAAAATAAATTTTGCATTTCAAAATTGACATTCTTGTGCAGCAAAAGTGACTTTTTCTTGCTCCAGAAATCTGATTTTCTTGCTCCAAAAATGTCTTTTTTCTTGCTCCACAAATTGCTCCAAAATTTAATTTCAGCTGGCACATCCCTGTGTTTTGGAAAAAATTTCATTACTATAATTTCTGATGATATGTCAACTACGTTTGGCAGAAACTGGTTGGTTCGGTTTAGGAAACATGTTTTTTTCATGCTGCTTTAGAAAGATGAATGGACGATTGTTGAGAAACTGTGCTTGTTACATATCTAATTTTATCTTGTATTTAATTGTACCTCATGTAATTCTTTTCTCTTCTTAGCGTAACCAATTTCCATGTGTTTATGTTATGCCAAATATATTTTCTATCATGTAGAAACAAATGCTGTTTCCTCTTTCCATTTTTTTTCTTCTCTGCGGTCAGTTTAACTACTTCTGGCATAACTGTTTGTTTTGCTACAGCTGGTAATTTAATTTATTTCTGGAGAATGGTAAGCTCACTAGTTATCAGATTCATCCATTCTTTCTTATTTTTTGCTGTTTCCCCAGAAATAGCAAAATTAAAAGGGCTAAGTGTTCCAATTTCAGGTATAGCTCATCTTTTTGTTGAATTCATAGCTTTGTTGATGGATTATGATTTTTTTCTTGATTTTGTTGGATTATCATCTTTTTTCTTGATTATTTCACTTGACTTATTCTATGCCTTTATCATATTTGCCAACTTTTACACTTTCAACATAAAACGTACGCTTTTGTAATGAATTTTGGAGTTTTTTTATATTTTAATAAAATTTCATAATAAAATCATGCCACATTTTCTTTTAAAGAATAATGTGTTAAAATTTGTCATTCATGCTTTTCCCGCAGTTTTGCTTATTCTACGTTTACCTGATTTTCAGGTTCCCCCTTTCAGATCAACTCATAAAATTTCATTGAGTATGCTCTTGCATCTTAATTTCAATCTTTTTCTATCCGTCTTGAGAACAAATATTTTTCCTATAGTATATTTTTATTTGAACCTCGAAAATTATGAGTCATTTCAACTTTAAATTATTATTTTTTAACACCTTTTTTCTTTTTTAATTTAAAATAGAAAACAAAAATTTCATTGAAGATAGCAGGTTGAAATATGAATGAAAACTAACAAATAATGTTTCGATTGGGATGTTTTTTTTTTCTCATGAAAGCAAATAAAGAATAAACCGGGCATATTTATGCTTAAAAAAAAAAAAAAAGTTTAGGTGTCATTTCACAATGCTGCCCTATTGCTGCTTTTAATTTTTTTTTTCTTTCTAGAAATTTACTTTAAGTGTGGATGTTATATAAATATATTTTTAATATTTTATTCTATTTAAAATATGTAAATATTTAAAACTTAAAAGGTGTCTCATGAGTTTATTGGATGAAGCATTAAAAATGTTATTTGAATGCTGTTTAGTAAAAATTATTAAAGTGTCTTTTGAGTACCACTTAGCAAAAACAATTAAAAATGTTGTGCGCTCTTTTACACCTTGGGAATTTCAAAAGTTGGCAAGTTTGCATTATAATACTAATATTGATCTACAGAAATCTGAAAGTACAGAAAATACATCTGTCAAACATCAATCACTCTTCACACTTTATCATGAGCACTATATGGTTCTCATTACACATCCTGAAACAAATAGGGTTTGGTGGAGTTTTTTTTTTTTTTTTTTTGAGCCATCTTCAATAATAAATGCTTAGTAATCTGATTCCTAATTTGAAGTTCATCATTTGCAACTGCAGGCGATACAAAATTTTGAAATTTTTTTTTTAGTCATAACCCTTCTGTACATTATGTATGAGCATATGTATGTACATATGAAACTCACAACTGAAAAACGATTTCCTGTAAAATTTTGAAATTTCGTATTTAAGATTGTTTTAGTTATACACCCTCCTTTTTGACTGCAATCGACTTGGTAGTTCATTTACTGGGTCGCACAAAAGACTTTCAGTACAAAAGGTCTATTGACATTTTCATTACATTAAGTCTATAGTCAGTTATTGTTTTTGCCATGTCAAAAATTTTGCTAGTAGTTGCCAATTTTTTGTGTCTAATATGGCACAAAAATAAAAAAGTTTCCAAAACTAGACTGAGCTTATTGATATCTGTTAAATTTTTAAAATTTATTCAAAATGATAAATTTTTGTTCATATATCACATAACACATTTATACAAATAAAACTAAAATTAGTGATATGATAGTTGTTCATGTAACTTAAAGTATAGCCATCAAATTTTTTGAAAATTTGGATTAGATTTTGGAATTTTGGAAATTTTTTTCAAAAATATGTAATTATGTGTAAAGTATTAAAGGGAGTGAAATAAAATTTGGCATCATCATAGGTGGTCATTTAAACTCTAGGTATCAAAGTAAATGGATTTTATGAAAAGTGAATAAATGTTACATTCTAGAAAAATAACAATGAAATATAAGGAGATGGAAAGTTAATTTAAACTATAGTTGTCAAAAATGAAGGGTCCACGGGAAGAATGATGAGAGTCCATTACAGCTGACTTTCCAAAAAATTGAAAGGCACATGGGACTTTCCACGTTCTTCCCCAGTAAACTGTATCTTTGGGCTATTTTTTCAGTGTATTCTCATCGTTCTTTCCCCTTGTGGGTTCGGATATTAATAGTGCCACTAATGAACAACAGAATGCACTAGAAACTTCAACATTGACGAAAAGTGGACTCTCATCGTTCTTCCCGTAGACCCTTCAAATGTTTCAGAGATTTTGAGATTTTATCAAAATCCTGTAAATGTTTGTTTTCACATCCCTGGAAAAAGATCTAATAAAATAGAGTGTAATTTAGTAGCATGATTAATGATCAGCAACAACTGAAAATATAAATGTCAATTTTTTTTTTTTTTTAAATTGAATAAAACATTTGCAAAGTTTGCATTTTAAGGTGCTTTTCTTTCGGGGGGTGGGGGAGATGGTGATCACTTTAAGGCATCTGGGGTGTAATATTTTAGTTAGGTGTACACGAATGTATACAAATGCATCTGGTGTTAGTTCTCAGTCTCATATGTCATTGCTTTACTGCTTGTTGATGTGGTAATCGTAGCATGCCCTGAGGTTTTTCCATTTATTGAGCATCGCAGCAGAACTTAACAAATTTGATCTATTTTTAAAAAATGCTTGTTTGCTTTTTATTTTTAGTCTTGTGAAAATTGTGCAAAATTTTCTTGAAGCATAATATTAAAGTATCTGTAGTGAATCAAACAAAATTTAGTTACTATCAAAGAATGACTTCTTTCCTTCCTCAAGTGGAATGTCTTCACGAGCTCATTCCACTAAAATAAAATGTTACTTTTGAAAACAAAATACTTTTTTCTATTCACAATTTTACTCTGTACTTAGTTACTCTCAGACCTGTAATCTTTTAACAATACACAAAAGTTTTAACTCTGTTTTCCATACTTTCACTATATTCCATTCTTTCTACTCCTACAATTCTGAGAAAAATTCAGGATTTTTGGAAATCTGTATTACATACTAACCCTTCAATGATAAGTACTTCAGCTAGTCTTCTATAATGAAATTAGGTATGTAATATATGTGCTGTCAAGAAGTTCTGTAATTTTATTTTTAAGGCAAGAACTTCTTGACTGAAAAGATTTGAAAATTTATTTAACAGTATTTTTCTATTTTAGAAGTCTCTAAAAAAGAACTGAGTGATAAAGCTGTGGAAACAGAATTATTTAAAGTGCCTGTGGAAGATAAAGCCATTGAAACGGATGGGCAGTTTAAAGCTGAGCAACCTTCTCCTAAAACTCTTCCTATTTTTGATTATAAAAATTCTGGGGTAATGGCTCATCGAAGAAGGTATTAATTGGTCTTGAATATTTGCATGTGCCTTTTTTCATTTTTAAGTGATTTATTTTGTTATGAACTTGTTTATTGAGTTAAACCATACTGAAACTTACTAAGAATATTTTAAATTTGTTTTTTGCCATAATCTATTAAATTATATTGCTGTTAATCCACTCAATAATAATGATCATCTTTTGATTATTTTGAAAATCTGAGCAATGAATTTGAACTTATGCTTAAAAGGGTAGAATGGAGTATAAAATTTAATAGATTTTAAACATTTTCTAAACTTAAAAAATTCAACTAGCTAAAATTCAAATATTTTTAATTTTATCATTTTTTTTAATTGCATATGTATATATTAAGGTATAACCTATACTTAATTTATTACACATAGGTTGCTTCAATGTGTAGGGTAATCTTAATTAAGTTCAAATAAAGAATATTTCTTTGGAATGAAGATGAATACTTATTTATTATGAAGACTGTATAGTTACTCATATGTTAAAAATAATTATTTGCACCTTTTTGGATGAGTAATTGTCCACTAATGGGTCAAGTGTTCAGTATCCCTGTTGCGGTAACTGTTCGGACATGCTTTTTGAAAAGCCTCTATGCTTCTGTTCTAATCTAACTCAGAAATTTCATCTTTCCAAATAAAATAAAATAGCTCCTTCAGAACCATGTGACCTTCTCCAAGTGTGTGTGTGTAGATGGTGGTGGGGGTGTTAGGCAAAAGGGACTGTAAATATAAAGCTGCTTAATGTTTGCAATGGATGACAGTCATGTTGTGTTTCCAATGTATAAATATGTTTGGAAAAAATTTGATTAAATATCTTTTAAAATAAAAAATAACTGGAAGAAAAACTGCTTACAGCATTTAAGATTCTTCAGAACTACTTTTGCCCTGGGATATGAAATTAAATACCTTCCATGGAAACTACTTCATGGAACGTTTCATTTTTTTTCATGAGGAATTACACATTTGTGTTATGAATAAGAAAAAACATAAAAATTACCACATAGCCCTGCACACATAGCCCTGCGTAGTCCGTGTATTGCAGCCTGGTATAGTGACTTGAGGATGTTAAGATGCACTAACTATTATTGTTTTGACTTAAATCAAATATATTTTGTTTGCATTAAAAAATAAGAAAATTATTAATTTGTGTTGCCATGTTTTAAAAATTTTCAGTGTTTATGTGAAATCTCTTCCTGTACATTACATTTGATTTACTAATATTTATTGCTGAATGTAGTAAAATTGAATATATTTTTTTTTTTAAATCCATAAGACATTTTCATGTGTCTGCTTTAATATACTATCATAATAGTTTTATATACACACTACCAAAAGTTAAGCATGGAGGAGAAAATGTTAATTTTCAGAAACTAATCTGAATTTGATAAGCTACATTCTGCTACAGACATACTCTGAAATATGCAAAAAAAAAATTCTTTGAAAAAATTAATCATAGAATTTAATCTTTTTTTTTTTTTTTTTTTTTTTGTCGATTGAGCAGTAATTGAGGTTTAATATGATATATTATGATGTCTGGTCTTTTTATGTTTATTAATGTATTTGTACTGTTATTTTAAAAACATTTATTGCTTTTCATTATTTTATTCATGATCTGTCATGTTGTTTTTCATTTTGAAGATCAAACTACTGATTTCTGAATGTGATTTCTTCTTTTTACTGTATATTTTCAGACCTCATATGCAAACATTAAAAACTCTTAAAGACATGGTCATGCCAAATATGCATAAAAGAGAAGTTCATTATACTCTGCCTTCTGCTTCAGTCTCGGGAGATTTAGGTGCTGGTTCATGGTCATCATCCAGTTATTGTTCTCTCCCTTCAAAACATGGCATCCCAACTTTTAGTAGCTCTCCAGAATTTGCAAAATGTGACATTTGTGTTGCTGAAATGAAAGACACTAAAAAAGATTTTTCTAATGGGCCTTCTCGTAGTATTATCGCAAGAAGTGTAGAAAAATCAGATAAATCACCTGCATCCTTTACTGAGAAACCTCCAATATCGAAATATATTAAAAAAATAGCTGAAAAATATTTAGTACCGAAAACCGCTTCAGACTCTACATCAAAAGAAGGCAATTCAAATGTTGAAAGTCCAGCATTCGAAAAAGAAGTCATTGGTAAGACTCAGGTAGGTATGTTTGAACAAAAAAAGTCTGAAAAATTCAGGGCAAATGAAGATAAACCTACAGTGCCCAAAACTAAGACATTCCAGTCCTTACCTATAATCACTGATAAATCTGTAAATGCTTTAAAGCAAGATAAAAGAATGTCCATTCCTGATCTTGTTCAAACATCTTGTGACAGTGGAACTAAGCATTTTGATAAAAACAAGCATAATCAAGATGATTTGTATGAGGAAATAAAAAATTTTACTTCACCTATGAGCTCACCTGAATATTCAGATTATCAGTTGGAATCCAAAAGAATACAAGCAATAAATGAGGTATTATCTCGTAGATTTCCTCGCTTTACTCTTGATTCCAGTCCTAAGTTTGAGGAAAGCAAAGATGTGAAAGATTCAGAAAAACCTCTCTTTGCAGCCCAAATTGGAATGGATGTTAATGGCCATGTCTATCATGAGTTAAGTACAATTCAAGAATTAGATTCTGCTTTGACTGCTGGCAGTTTACAGCTTTCACAGTCAAAGTTACCTGATACATTAGACACAAGGGCAGAAAAAGGAGTATTAGAACCAGAAGAATCAAAAGATTTGGTCCAATCTGCTGAAAAAATGAAGGTAGCTAGTTTGTTAGATCCCCCTGATTCTGAAATTGCTGAACTTGCCAGAAGCATTCATTTTGTTCCTGGAACAGAAGAAAAAAGTACAGAAACAATCAAAGCAGTTTCTTCAGAGCCCATGAATGTTAAATCTGTCTCTTCCAGAGAACTCTTGTGGCCTTCTTGCTCATCAAGTTCTTCAAATTCTATTTCTTCTTTTTCTTCTGGATCCAAAATATTTTCATCTACTTTGACTGAAAATCAGTTAAAACATTCACATTTAAAAGATATCAAAACCCTTCCTATTTACTTTAAAGATATTAGTGATGTGCAGAAAAAAATGTTTAATTCAGGAAAATCTGATTCTCACTCATCTTTACCGTCTTCTGAATTTCTTTCATGTACTCCAGAATCTACACCTGGTCAATCTATTCCTTCTAAAAAGAATAATGCACAGTCAATAGTGTCTGGTTATATTAGTGATATTGAAACTCAAAGTGAAAAAGACCGTGCAGTTTTTCATCCAATGACTCCTTGTTCTAATATTTCTACTCCAGATGGCAGTATTCCTAAGAATGTGGTGGAACCCCATGAAAAAGAGATTAAAAACCTTGTCAAAATTCCTAATTTGAAATATGGACAAGTTTTAATGCAGTCATCATCTGGAAGTTTTAAAACTTTGACACCACATTCTAATGTTTCGTCACCTCCTGAATATGATTATCAGGGTTATAAGAATGTAGGAAGTTTTAAACCTTTGACACCACATTCTAATGTTTCTTCACCTCCTGAATATGATTATCAGGGTTATAAGAATGTAGGAAGTTTTAAACCCTTGACACCACATTCTAATGTTTCTTCGCCTCCTGAGTATGATTATCAGGGTTATAAGAATGCAGGAAGCTTCAAGCCTTTGACTCCACATACTGATGTTTCTTCACCTCCTGAATATGATTATCGGGGTTATAAGAGTGCAGAAAGCTTCAAGCCTTTGACTCCACATTCTGATGTTTCTTCACCTCCTGAATATATTTATCATTCTAAGAGTGCTGAAAGTTTTAAGCCTTTAACCCCACAATCTGATGTTTCTTCTCCTACCACTCAATTAGTAAGCCTTCATAATCCTGAGTGTCAACAGAGCAAATTTAGAAATACTAACGCTCTAACCCCAGAGATGGTGAGTTCTGCCAGTAGTGCAGGAAACTTGAAAGAATTAACACCCAAATCTACAATTTCTTCTTTAGTCTCATCTGATGAAGTGGAGATAGGAAGAAAAATCTCTTCAGCTAATTCAGAATTACATTCTTTGATGATAAGACTTGACATTTCAACTGATTCTTTTTCATCAAACAGTAAGGTGGTTAAATCTATGAAATTACCTATGTTTAATTGTAATCTGGCCTTAAAAACTAACACACAGGACACAACTAATTATATATCACCGATCAAAATATTACAATCAGATACTGTCAAGGAGGCAGTCAGTGAAAGAATTCATTGTTCTAATGAAGGTGTTCTTACTAAACAAGTAGAACTTCACAAATTAAAGCAAACTGTGCATCCTTCTTCATCCAATTTCTTTGTGCCTTCTCTTGACACAGATTTAACTAAATCAAATCAAAATAAACATTGGGATACTATAAAAGAAACTTCAAACTATGATGAAGCTAACGCTAAGCAAACATTACAGCCGAAAACATCAGCTTTGGCTAACAAAAACAATAAAATTATAGTTGATCAGAAACAATGTACTAGTGTTGAATCTAAAATTTTGGATGAAAATGCATCAAAAAGGACTGTGAGAGAAAAAGAATCAGTTGAACAATCAAAGGAATCAACTGAAAAGAAAGTAAGTTTATAGAAATAATTCTGCTCAATGTTTGTTTAAATAATTGTATATTTTATTGTTTAATGTTAATTTTTTAACTATTTATATAAACAAAATTTAAGCCATTCATATATCGTTAGACTATGCTAAATACATTATTTTCTTTTACAATTTGTAATAGGCTATGCTGTTAAAAAAATAAATAAATAAAATGTTATAGTCATTTTTAAAAATATTTTTGAAATTCTTTTATTTATATATTTCCTGAAATTGCTTTTTGTGTAAAATATAGAATTTTAAGCATATTGTAAAATTGGATGAATTTTTAAAAATAAGTATGTATCCTGATGACATTAAGCAGATAAAAAGAAAATTAAGTTTTTAATTGCAGCTTCTATCATGTATTTCCTTTATTAACACTTATCCCTCCCTCTTTAGAACCTGCATGAATCAGAAACTGCTAGAAGTGTTAAACCTAATTACAACTTGCAAGCTGTTTCTTCAGCTGGGTATGTTGAATATTCCAATCCTTGATTAAATTATTATTTAAATTAACTTTTTTTTCGTGCTTAAATCTTACTTTTAGCTCAAATAATTTAGAGCAGTTTTTTAAAATAAAATGTTTGGATCAAATAAAATGGAATTGTGTGCATTCAATTTGTTTTTTGCCATTTACATTTTTACAACTTCAACATTTGAATGCAATTGTTTATCTATATAAATAAAGCAATGTGTAAACTGTCAGTTAGTTTGTCTGTCTGTCTGTGTCTCGCGTAGCTCCAAAACAGGTGATCGTAGACCTACCAAATTTTGTATGGAAATTCTCCAAGACGGGTCTCGACACACCTCGAAGCGATTTTTTCGAAATTCGAATTATTTTAGGAGATATCGATAAAAAACGTTTCACAAAAAGCTCATTTTTTCGCTTCGCCATTTCACAATTGTAACCCCGCAGTGTAATGAGTGAGAATTTAATCATATCTAGGTTGCCATATTTGGCATGTTTATTAAGTGATTCAGACTCTTGAAGTAAAAATAAAAACATAACAATTTTTTTTTTGTTTAGATTATTTGTAAGGTTGTTTTTTAATTAAAATATCGTGTGCATGTGAAATCAAAGCAGGAATGAAATGTTTTATACTCAAAAGAAAAATAGGATTTGAAAATTTTCCAAGACTAAAACGTACAACTTTTTAATTTGGCAACAAATAAAATGGTTGATATACGATTTTGAGGAGATGTGATTCTAGCGCCAAGCGCTATTTATCGTCTGCTTCTGCTACTTGAATTATGAATACACCTGTATGAGTTTTTAAACTTTCATTTCAGTTCAAACTGTGCATTTTTCTGCACAGCTTTTCCCATCTATTTCTAATGTATTACATTCAGAAAAAGGATATTAATATCAATTTTAGTTGTGTTTAATCACACCCATGAATAATGATATACTTTCCAACTTAATGGAATAAGGAAAGAAAATAGGGAAGACCCATCGATTATAATACACTTTTAATGCATAGCGCTTTAGTACGTATTTAAAATCTGAAAATGTTTCAGATTTTCTTAGTTTTTTTTTCCTTTCCATTTTTGATAAAGGCCAATACATCCAGAAGCTCTTCAGAATTAATATAAGATGAAGATAATTTGTTCCTTTTTGCAGGTTTTTACCATTTAACCATCTTAATGGAATAAGGGTAAATCAGGGTTTTGTAATCAGGGGCAACCTGACACAGAGCAACGCATCAGGGCACCGGCTTCGAAGGGGCGTCATTTCGAACTCAAAGTAGCGTAAAAGGGGACATCTTTTTTACATTAGCAGGGACGACACTTACCGTAGAGCCGTCCCTGTTTGTAACCATCTTAATTTTAAATTCCATTCAGAATCTGAGAGATTTGAGTGCCAAGGAAGCCGGTGAAGAACAGGAGTCTCTCTGAACAAGATTTATTAAGATAGCGAACCAACTGGTCACCAGAGGCAGCTAGTTTATTATAAAAGAAGCAATTTAGTTGATACTATAAGTGCTGGAAATTTTTAAACAGTTGTATGCAACTGAAGTAATTTGTAATCATATAAACTAGAAAAATACATCCTGCCAAACATCTAATTTTGAAACATTTTCTAGCACAGTTATTTTATTTATAAATATACTAGGGGCCATGGCCCCTAGACTCGCTATGCTCGCTTTTCGAATAGGAGGCATTCGGCCCCTAATAAGGCTTATTCATTAAAAAAGGCATAATTTCAACAAACAAAACCCAAAGGTTGGATCAGATAGAATGTTACCAAGCTGCACATTGCTTGGTTCTTGCATGTTCCTTGGAACATAAAAATTTAAACTTTGCACGATGCTTAATTATGTGAAACCCATGGAACCTATTGCGTATTAGCTAATTATGGCGATTTTTCATAATTTGGCGACTTGTGTATATGTATAGTTAGTAATTAGTCAATAATTAAAATAGTATAGTTTATATTAGTAATAGTATAGTATAGTTTAAAGAAAATAGTACTTCATATGTTTTCTTTGATAAAAACTACGGAACAGCTAGGATAGCTTGCCACCAATGGCGACTTTTCATTATTTGGTAATTTACACTTGCTCACAACCTATAATTACTGCTCATATTAGGTTCCCGGAAAACCGTTATCCATATTTTCATAAACATAATCCTTTGCAAATTCTCGTATTTAGCACCATGAATTATATCATTTCGCCACGCTGGCAAATATCCAAAGTGCCACTATAACTGATATAATGGCATAGTTAACACCACCAAATATTTCTACTGGTAGCAAATACTACAGCTGGACTGAACCGGCTTTAAAATAATCTGCATTTTATTATTTTTTATTTTCAAGATTCTGAATTCTAACATTTTGGAATTTGCGGTTTAGATTCACCCTGCTTGGAAAGATACCATTTTGCCAGATCGTACGTAATGACAAGATGACGCTTTTAAAATCAGTTGCAATTAGTTATTCTGTTTTGGAAAAACGACTAATCGCTAATTCTATACTCCTGTTGTGTAAGCAAACTTACTATTTGAAAATTGTCAACTTTGTGTAACACACTTTAAGTTATTTATTTCATATACTTTTTAATTTGTCAGAAAATTGGTGTAATTCACTTCATGTTTGTCAATTTCGCTCGATTCTACATTCTTGGAATTGCTTTGTTGCAAAGGAATGAATGATTTTATGCCATACTTGGCAACCATTCTGTTTATTTTTTCAGTTTTTTATTAATATCTTCTAAAATAATTCGATTTTCAAAATTTAAGTCAGCTTATCAGGTTCCTTGGAATTTTTTGAATCTGTTGACACCTTAGTCGAAGTTCAAATCCCCATGGTTTAGGAGGAGATAGCCGAGTAAGCTTTTGACAGCGACGGTGGCATCAGCGGCCACTATTTTTTTTTACAATAGAGAGACTCTTGCATAATGAATAATTAAAGTGAAAAGTTGTAAGTAGTGAATAACTGCTAAAGAAACACCATCACATAAGTATTACTTTAACATGAAGAGAGCTCTTTTGTCAGTTTGTGTAAAGGAACTATAAATATCATGCACACTATTCTCAAGCCATTCATATTCAGGAGATGAATTCATGAACAGATACATGGACAAACTCAAGTCATAACCATAGGAGCATCCATGGAGGGGGGGCTATGGGGACTAAAGCCCCCCCCCCTAAAGCTGGAGAGTTAGATCTGAAAAGCTTTAAAAATTGAAAATACTGTCATTAATCAATTAAAATATATTTATTCTTTAAAATTCTTCAAATTATTTCTAAAATATTTTTACAAAAAAAAAAAAAAAAAAAAAAAAAAAGGCGTTTGTTTTCAAATAAATATTTACAGTTGATGTATGAAGTACGATTAAACCTTTATAACAGCATCATTGAAAAAATCAGCATTTAAGTCTCTATAAGGAATTACGCTGATATTGGGCTTGTGTTCTTTGGGCAAGTGGTACAAAATATTTTGATGTTATAAGAGAGTTATTACTATAATCGAGTTCATCAGTATTTGTAGCCCCAGCCCCCCCTAAAATCCTGAGTATGCCACTGGTCATAAGCTTATCATTATCATGGAAAGAGTTTATAAGATGTATCAATTTTCATTGCTGCAGACATGAGAATGTCATTAAAATGTGCCTCGATCAAATACTGTTTATAGATAGTATTGCATTTGCATTGGAATTTGTGGGCAAATTTAAAGAAGTCTAAAGGTGTTCTCACTTTCAAATTAACTTACATATTTTCATTATGGAACATATCAATTTATGAAAATTAATAACACAAAGACTGACATCTTAAATACTTTTCAATTTAAAAAATGTGTTAAACTGTGAATGTTTTTTTTTTATTATTCTTTATAGTTATGACAACTAAATTTCTTTACATTTAATGTAGCTCTTCGACTGAAAATCTGTCCGAAATCTCTGGTTCAAAAGTTGTATATCAGTCAACTCCTGTTAAGCGATTTTCAGAATTAGTACAGGTAAAAAATCAAAAATGATTTCAATGAAATTTATTAATTTAAAGTGCGGTGCTCTCTCAGTAACCCAAATTAATTACTGCAGTTCAGATATTTGAGGATGTTTTTAAAAAAATATTTCTGTATTACAATATGCTTGCACAGTAAAACAATTTAAACACATTATTTTATAATTACTGGATACACAAAATGTTAACTCTCTTTGAGTTAACTCTCTCTTTAACTTCTATTGATTTTAGCATTAAAGATAAAAAATTCAGTAACTTTTATTGATTTAGCAATACCAAACCATACTTTTCAAGCATTTTTATGACCAAGCAGCAGTTATATAGTGAATGTTCTTGAATAGAATAATGATGTACATGTGTACATCATGGTTTTGGGTCGAAAGAATTTCATGACATATGCATGTACATTATGATGTGCAAGAGGTTAATGTTAGAAATCTATATACATATGCATGCAATCTCAATTTTTCTTTAAAAAAGTCAGTTTATTCAAAAAATTTTATAGTGCATCTTCTTTATTACTCACATGAAAAGTACTTGGTGCCATGACATTTCATTTTGTCAGTTTTATGTATTGGTTAAAATAAGACACCAGCTTCATGTTTTCCTGTCATAGTATTGGAAGGTAGGCTCAACTGCCAGTGAATAAACATTTTGTATATATTTAAGACATAAGATTGAAGAGTTTTTCAGCCTATGGATTTGCAATAGTAATATCCTTTCATGCAATAGGAAGCTGATTTGCACTTCCTAATTACACTGGTCACATGTCCTTCTCTTTGAAACATAATCATTTGTTGATGTGTATTATCTGAGTTCCTTTACTTAGAATAATTTACTTATATAATAGGCTAATGTACGCGGTACCAAAATCGACGATATTTCTATGTTGGGAATGGCAACAACTAAATGTAAACATTAGCGTAATATCAATAACAAATGTGCAAAAAATCCAAATTAATATTTTAATGACATCAAGTGAAGCAAGCATATTCGTTAATGGTTACGTGTGTTGCCATTAACGAATTTGCTAGATTACAAAATAACAATTCATACATGAAAAAGCAAAATCTTTCGGATCTTTTCACAGCGTGCTTATCACACATTTAAAGAAAATTGCCTTGCAGTGGGCTGAAGCATATTTTAGCTGCTTCTTGTATTATATTATGTAATTCTAGTAAATGAACAATGCATTGTCAATGTCTGTTCATTTACTGAGCAAGACATGAGCATTTGTGCAAGACATGAAATTTATTTGCTCTTTAGGCATTTTTTGACCAGGAGCTTAAGCTTAATCTGTCTGAATTAATATCCTACTTGTAAAAATCTCTGGAGTAGGGTGCTTTCATCAGCTTTATAAATCTGTCCAGAAATAAGATTTAGTGCTTCAGTCATTTCAGAAAATTTCTTAAATGGCTCTTCCTCTGCACTGTTGCTTGATATTTTTTTTTCCTCTAGTATAGAAAGGTAATCAATACCCTTTATCTTTCCAACTTTCATTAACTTTGAAATTTATGCTAACTTAATTATCTTTTTTTTTTTTTTTAAACTGATGGATGTATAATTTAAAACAATAAAATTAGAACGTAATGTTTATAAACCATGCCTGTGCACTATATAGTTATGCATATAGTTCATGTTCAGATTTTTTAAATGTGGATATTTTTTAAATTAGCATTTCTTAAATTGTCTTTTTAATTATCATAGGAACCTGGTATCTTAGAAGAACCTGATTTGACTCTAATGACTACTGATTTGACTTGTAAAATGGATTCAACTGCAGTTCCTAGAGATGTTTCAACTTCTGTTCTACCAAATCCTTCTGCAAAAGAAGTGAAGCACTCAGAAGTGATACCATCTCAAATAGACTGTCAAAATCCTAGCCCAGTAAATCCACAAAATTTTGGTTCACCAGATACTCCATCGATGATCTCATTTTTACGACATGAAATGAGCTGTCAAGAGTCTGGTGGTAATGCAAATTCTTGAGATTGTTAAAATTATTAGAAATGTAGATATTCTTTTAAATTTTTATTGCATTACATCTACTACTAATAATAACTATAGAGACACTCTCAAATTGGGGGAAAAAAAAAAAAAAAAGCCTAAGTAAAATTATGGTGTTACGGACAGCCAAATCTTGGGATTTTGGCCTAAGTTTCAGGCTTTTTTATCCTATTTTGGGCCTCAGGATTTTTCTTAATTTTTCAGTTTCTTAAGAATTAACTAAGAAATTGAAAGCTTTCCCAATTTTATTCTTCAGTTTTGTTATTGTTCCTTCCATGTTGATCAGCCTGAGAGCATCTAATTTGAAATAATGCACCTGAAATTATCTAAAAAATTATATTACATAAATGAATGCTTATTATTTATCTAGAAATATGCTAGAAATTTAAAAGCTACATTAAATGAGTAAAATATTTTTTGTTAAAAAATTACATATTTCAAGATTTAGTGTTATAAGACATCTTAGATTGCAAACTAGATAAATTTTATATGTGAATAATCTATCTCATATGTATTTTGATTGTTGTTTTATATTTCCTTTTATATTTCTTTGGCATATTTTTCAAACTGAATTTGCATTATACAAATCAAGTAATATGCATTTTAAGCTGAAAACATATGCATGAGAAATTTGAGTTTTTTTTACTTTAAAAAGTAGGAGATAGCTGGCTTTATGTTTGAAACTTGGCACTTCTCGTCTGGTGTTATTTAAGGGTTACATTCAATCAGTGAGTATAGAGCAAGAACACAGAGTGGCAGCTGATCCAAGCTCGGTCAGATCTTGCATCTTTGGAGCTTGGAGCATAGCTCTACTCTATTCAGATGTAACTGACCTTAGACTTAAAAATACATCACTTCAAAACTTTTATGAAGCACAAATATTGCAGAAAACACATAAAACAACATTTTTAAAAAAAATCACAAGAAAGAAATTAAATGACCATTTCTCTATGGAAAGGTGTAATGCAAAAAATAAATATTTAGAATTTTGAATAAACCTTTATTATACAATGTCTATAATATTACAATTGCACTTTCATATTGAAGTTTATAACTTATTTCAATCTTTTAGTGCTTTCTAATGTTTTTGAGCTGTTATTTAAAGCTTAGTTAAGTTTTTATTTGTTCTGATACACTTAATTTTAATGTGAAGTAAAAAGGCAGTGTTGATGTTTAACTTTCAAAATGAATATTCTATTAAAAGGTTAAAAGATATATTCTATTTTTATACATGCAGGGTTCAGACATTGCTTAAAAACCTGAAAAAGTGTTTACTTTTTTTTTTTTTTAACCTTAAAAAGGGCTTAATCTTTTACCTGTATCTTAAAAGTTTTCCAACAGCAACAAGATGCTTTACAAGTGCTTAACTTTTCTCGGTAATTGGCTGCAAAATCATCCAGCATGGAATCCTTAACCTTTTCAAACCAAAACCTTCTTGTGTATCACACAGTGTCTGAGGACACACAACCTTCTCTTTGCTCCCCGCACCATTGAGAAATCACAGACGAGTTCCAAATGGAAATATTTGGAAAATTGATAGAGCAACAATATCATTTAAACATGAATACGGTCGCAGACAAGTGTTACATTACTTTAAGTCGTAGACTAATTCATTGAGCATGGCCAAACTGGAAATTTAGTTTTCTAAATGTAAAATACCAATTTTGTATCCTGCCCCTCATTAAATATTCTGCTTCCAAATGCTGTTAGACCACTTGAAAGTTAAATCAAATTTTCAAGATGCCTGGTCGACAATGCATCTTTAACATATTCTGGTTGGGAAAAGAAATCCATAAGGACTCTAAGATCACTTGAGTCCAGCAAACATAAAGTTAAATGTCAACTCTGCTCGAAGGTTTTAGTCTTAAAAGTGTGGGTGAATGAGCTCTGAAGGTTCACATGAGAGGTAATTAGTGATGAGTTGTAAAAAACTTTATTGATATTCTCTCATAGTCAAGCTTAAGTAGAAAGAGGGTTTTCAGTGAACAAGCATTTGGACAAGAAACCTTGTGGCTCGTTCATATATCAGTCAAAACACTATTCATATGAGCACATAATGTATTGTAGAAAAATTGAAAATTACAAAGCAGTTGATAAATTCTGTTGCTGCTGCTAGGCAGAAGTATACAAATTTCCTAAATTGACCTGCAAAAATCAAGATTATCAGTAGCTAAGTAATCCTTTAAAAGAAAATGAGTAGAGGTAAATTTAACAGAATTTGCTTTGAAAATGCAGAAAACTGAGACAGACATTGATCAATTGAAAGAAATCTGCAGATGAATTGGCTGCTCTAAAAAGTATCAATTACTTTTGAAATTACATGAATTCAGAAAAAAATCTGATAAAACAAACAAAACTTGGAAGTATGGAAAAAAAAAAAAAAAAAAAACCTAGTTGAAGAGAAAAGGAAGGAACTTAAAAATTAGGACTTTTTTTAATAGATCGCTCTTTGCATACGTTAAATTTTATTTAATGTATCTGAATTCAAATAAATAAACCATATATTTTCTATCGAATGAGTTTTTACTTTTTAAGTGCTAACCAAATAAATTACAAGCTATTGCAGGGGTTGCCGCTTATTCCGGTCACATCAAAACGGATTGAAATTGACCGGAATAACCGAAACCGGAATGCCATTTGTTTCAAACGGTGGTACCAAAAGTAAAAGTGAGAAAATTTAAGAAAAAATCAATAAATTAAATCATAAGTATGAACTATATTAGTCAATAGTTTAACGTATGCACATATTTATTAAAGAATAAAGAAGTAAAAAAATACATATGTACATTTATTAAAAAAAAAAAAAAACTTCTTGGAAGGAAAATTCGAGGCTATTTTATGGGCATAGCAAATTGAATCTCACTTAATGTTGAAAAGAGGTGATGCAATCATTTACATTGTTCTCCTCAAATGCTCTACTTAAAAAGTCTATAGTGTTCAGCAAATCTACTCTTGTGACACATCACCGGTTCGGTTGCACCTCATGTTCATCATCATCATCATCATCAGGTGTCTCACTGGTTACGGATGTAGGACTGATCATTATTCGCATTAAAATTCTGTTAAGTGCATTAACAATTGTTTTGATTGAATTGCCGTAACACCTCCACACAAATATGAGTTATCTTTGACTGCTTTCATGCCTCCCTAAAAGCTAATTACATCAAAATTTTCATAATTTCCAAAGATTGTCTAAATAAAGCAGCACTCACTACCAAGGTAACTGGCAGAAAACCAGTGCAATTTTACTATTTCGTTCTGTTCATGCTGATTTTCACCGAAATGAGCGGTTCACTGACTAAACCACTGACTGAAATAAATGTCGATCGCTGTTTATTCAAAAGTATGAGCAGCAAGGCTTTGCACACGTTTTCTTTAATTGTATTCTAACAAAAGTGATCATTAAAAATTTTCAGGTGCTTAAAAAGTCCTCAACTTTTTTCTCTGTTATGAGGCTTAACCATGTACAAAGGTGACAAAAATAAAATTTGCACAGTTTACATTTCTTTCTTTTTGGTGAGTGACGTCAATTAGAATAACATGTCACTAGCATTTATTGTTTGTGCATACTGTACATTATTGAAAATATTTTGTTATTAATTGACTGGAATTATTTATTATATCTTTAAAATTATTAGAAGTAACCTAATTTTATCTATTATATAATATACTCACATAGCTCCCAAAAACTATTTTATTTCAAAATGGCTGTTGGCAATTGCAGGCAGTAAAACTAGAAACTATGAACTGCATTAGAGGTTCTTGTTATTACAACTAAATCACTGTGTTAGAAGAAAAAAAGTATTGGTAAGAATAAATCGTCAAAAAGAGCTAAAGCAATAAATTCTGTTAAGGATATAGAAATAATGTTTGGAAATCTAGAAAATGGGAATTGCAAATACTTTTATGTGATAAGGAAAAGTTATTAACAAGAATGGTTGATTCGTCAATGCAAAAGGATGGTATTAACTCACTCCATGTGATTGCTTTTATGAAACTATCGTAATTTTCATCTCTATTCACCATTCATATAACTTTGTAGAACATCTGCATTTTATTACATAAGGTAATATTAGGGTAAGGTAATATAAGATATTAGGTTTGTTCGAGATTGTCACTCATTTTTCTTTTGCAGTGTATGGAAACATTATTTTTATTGTAAATTTTCATTATTATTATTAAACAACACTTCTTTTAACTTTTAAATTAAAACTTCCTTTGTTTTGGTCAAACTACTAAAATTATAGTTTATTTTAGGTGTTGTTTACTACTTTGTTACATTTTATTATTAAGCGTTAAAAGCTGTTCTCATTCATTAATTTTATTTTATTTATTTTTTTTTTTTTCCTTCCAGTTTTGAGAGTCACATTTATGTGTTACAAATGAAAACAAATAATTTTTCTTTCAATCTGTATTCACTTATTGCAGTGTTGTTGTATCATAGAGTTTATCATCTGTATTTACTTAAAGAACATTTTTTTGACATGAGATTTATCTCTGAAATTTCAGAATCCTCACCTAATGAAGATGTAAATGCTGCATCTAGTAATGTCCAGAGCAAACAACAGCAAATTAAAGGTTATTTTCCTTTTTTAAATTCCTTTTTTCCCACCTCTTGAATTGATTTCTGTTTTGTGTTCTGTGTTTACTCTGATCATCTTCTGAAGACTGGAAACCTTAAAAAGATTTCTAAAAAATCAGAAATGCAACTTTTAAAAAAAATTTGAAGTAACCAAAAATACCGGGTGCGCCAAAAGTTCGTTACAACTTTAAAAATTCATAAAAAAGGAAGGAATGCAGATGAAGACTTGCGGTTTGTACGTAAAGGCGTAACAGGAAGTTGGATTTTATTTAGAAACAACAAAAATTTTATTTAAAAAAGTAACCAATAGAGGGTGCTGACGTGACAGAGTCAGCAGTATGGGGTTGCTCGAGGTTGCAAGATCGTGTGCCCTGCACAATCACCCGACCTTACCCCGGTTGACTTCTGGTTGTGGGGCGACTTGAAGTCACTTGTGTACCGTTTATCCCCTTCAACATTGGCCGAACTGAAACATTCTATCTATCGAGAGGTTTCTGCAATTCATTCCGACCTGTTGCATTCAGCTGTAACGGGCGCTGTGAGTCGCCTTACTTGTGTCGTAGAATGTTCTGGAGGTCATGTTGAACATTTGTTATTGCCAAAATAAATGAATGAAGCATACTGCTGTACTACTCACTGTGTTTCGGGTCGTAAGTGCCCTCTACCGGTGACTTTTTAACTGAAATTTTTATTGTTTCTATAAAAAAATCCGACTTTCTGTTAAGCCTTTACGTACAAACCGCACATCTTTATCTTCATTGCTTCATTTTTTTTATGAATTTTTAAAGTTGTAACGAACTTTTGGCACACCCGGTATATAAATAAGCTAACTTATTTTTCATATGCATGAAGTTTTTAATTTCACTTCATTAGTTTTTACTTTAGTGGTTATTGTAAAATGTCTGAAGTTTTATTATTGCATACCTCTAAGATAATATAAACTTAACTGAGTAGCACAATAGTTCATTTAAGGGCCAAGGCCTGTGATACTCAGCTATACTTGTCAGCCAAGGGTCTTAGGGTAAAAAAGCATATGCCCCAGATGGATGGTCAGGCTGATGTGGGACCCTCAGTGTTTAGTTAATCAAGCAAGCTCGGTCCTTACTTTATCAAGATATGAAAGCCTGAATGATTAAATCTTGCCCAGCCTGAGGATTGAACTTTTCACCTGTAGAATAACAATGCAATTTGCTAACCATTACACCTCTGGGCTTTAATATGCTTATAAGTACTTCTAAATTTATTATAAATAGCCCCTGGGGTTTGTGGATTTTACTGCCATAACTGCTCATAGTCAAAATAGATTTTTTTCAGAATTTAAAGCTCATACTTTCAGTTGATAAATTTCTATATTTATTGTTATTATTCTTATTTTATTACTGTTTGTTTGTTTTCATTTTATGACTACTAAAGTTTTTTTTTTTTTGGATACTTAATAAGTTCCTCTTTGTTGGTGAATCCTTTTATAACTATTTTTTTATGAAAATGTTTTGTTATCATTTATTTGTATTGCATTTATGTGATTATTGTATGAGGATATCAACCTGAAGGAAACAGAATTATTATATGTATTAAATTATATATAGAAACATACAAGCACTTAATAAAAAACTGTTATATTACACTTCCTGAAACAGAAGTCAGTGGTTCAATTGCTACTACACCACAGCAGCAGCTCAGGCAGGCAAGTGAGATAATCTCATTTTCCTGCTGTCGTTCTGTGGAAGTAAAAAAAAAAAAAAAAAAAATGTTTGTTCCTCCTGAAATATTGAAACTGTGCTATTTTATATACCATATTGGCCCGAATATAACACAGTGTTTTTTGACTGATCATTTCCTGTAAAAAACCTGACACGCACTAAATTCGAGGACTAAATATAAGATTTTTCTGCTTATCTTGATGAAAAAGTTTGGGGTCGCATCATATTTGGGCCAGTACAGTATATGTGTATTATATTTATAAGGTTCTTTATAAATTTGAACCTTTAAACACCAGATGTTTTAAGTATTCTCAATATTTTCAGTTAACATATCTCCTGTAAATTTGCAATTTATGCTTAATCTTTTAAGATTAGCTGAAAAATCTTGTATGGATTCATTCTTTTGTTACCATTTCCTAAGCTTTATGCATTCCGTAATTAATTGGGAGATGACTTTAAATGCAATATTATCATATCAACACCCATTTTCAGGAGCTTTAGAAACAAATTGTAGGTAATAGCTCCCATAAATTGGTAAGGCAATACTTTTGTCTTAAGGATTAAAAATAGTGCTGCTTTTTTTTTTTTTCCATTAGCATACCTGCCAACTACGCCGGTTCTTTCGGAGCAACTCCGTAAATCTGTTACTACTCCAGACACACCACAACACACAATTTTTCTCCGGAAAATAGCCAACCTTGGAGTTGAACTTAAAAAAATTAAAAAATAAAATAAATAGAGAGAGAAATGCATGCAATAGTCTTTAAAAAAAAACATGTTTATCGTACGGGGGGAAAAAATCCATAGCCACACACATATAGGTTTGAATGTAGGAGTGTGTGACTTTAATACTCATATTTACTTTATATTAATTACATATTTTTTTTTAAATATATAACATCAGTTGAACTCCCTTTTTAAGGATCTCATTTATACTTACAATTAATGATTAATGTTTTTATGTTAATTATTATGATATTAGTTAATTATTGATGCATTATTCGGTTAATTTTTAAATATCATTTATCTCGAATAAGTTACAAACTTTTTAAAATTTGAGTCGCTACCCACTCCTGAGGACTTTTCAAAGTTCTGGATATTTTCCCAACTTGCTCCTGATAAATGTTGTTATATGTTGGCAGGTATGCATTAACAGAAAATCCTTCCATGTTGGGACTGGATTCTCAGAATGAAACTAAAGCTATTTGAAAGTTTCCCCAGAAGAATTTATAAAATAAAAATTTCTTCCCCAAATTGTTTACTATTGCTCTGTGGGTGATTATTTTATGAGGGTATCAATATAGACAATGCAGTATGTCTTGAAGCATACAAGTACAAAACACAGCACTTCACAGAACAGAAGTCGAAACACCCATACATGCAAAAAATCTCATAAATGGCCAAGTTCTTCTTTGTCATTTATGAGATTACATGCTGTTGGTATTACATTCTTATTAAATACCTCAATTTAATTGATAAGTTAATTTTTTTTTTTCAGATGTTAAAAGGTCTCTATTTCAAAAAGATGATTATAAACAACGTACAAAAAGGTAATAATGCTGTTTTTTCAAAATCAGTTTTATGTAATTGATTCATAATGATAAAAATTGTATCAGTTTTATTTATTATTAGGAATCTATATGTTTATCAAAAAGTAGCACACATTTTGATTTTATATATAGTTTTTTAATGATGAAGACAACTTTTGATATAACTCTTTATTTTTGGTGATTTCAATAATTCCAGTTTTGAAAATTTGAGTAAATTAGGTTTTTGATTTATTTTTTTTATGACTGATATTTAAATTTATTTTGGCTGATAAATTTTTTTTAATCGCCGATTTTTTTTTTTTGTTGTTTATTACTATAATCTTTCCCTATTTTAATGATTTTCAAATATTAATTTAAGTACTAAACCTTTTTAATTAATATTAATTATTTTACTAACCTTTAGCATATTAAAGATATTAATATTTTTTCATTCTACTACTTCTTTTTTTGTTTCATCTGCCAACTGATGCAATTGTAGCTGCAAAATTGCATCATCCCTTTTCAAATACGAAAATGCCACCATCTAGCTGTGATCATAAGATAGTTCATCCCTGTTTTCACCCCTCTTTACTGCTTGACTTCAAACGTTGCTAGTTTTAGAAAGAAATAATGGTCAAAAGCAATGTATTCACACTTATGGAGTAAGAGAAGTGAAATAAAACATGGAGATATGTTTTTGAAAGAGTCTGAAGGGACTAACTGGTGACCGTTAACAGTGATAGGAGGAGAGTATAAAAGCAGGAGGTGAAGGGGTGACAAACATCCTTTCTATTCTTGCTCTGAGTGAGTTTCAAAGCATGTCCTGAAGGGCTCCCGGAAGCCAATCCAAGCGAATGCTGAGTGATAACTATGATGTACACATGGGGCTTAACTAACTTCGTTAAGATCTTTGCCTTGCATGTAGCATGCTTAATTACTTATACTAAATTTCATTTATTTATTTATTTTTAATCAGCTAATTTTATTTATTTATTTATATTTTTTGACATTTAAAATTTTTGTCTACTTTTTATATTTGAATGTAAAATTGACAATTGTTAAAAATTTGTTTCTCTGGATAGTAAAATTTTGAATGAGACTTTGATCAATCACAAATAAGAATTTATTTATTGGAATAATTAATAGAAATTTATCTCTTTTGAATTGTCCTTTGATATCTCTTTAGTTTTGCAACAATTTCATAAATAGAAGCATTTTAAGTATGTATATTTGGTATTTAACCTTGATGATTTAAGCTCAAATTTAAAATGAGTGATAAAATGTAAGTACCTCAGATTCTGTTATTACTTTTGTTAATAAATGTGACTTAATCTAGATTATGTTGAATTGTGTTATTTTTAATAGAGTGCATTTGATTTCCTTTCACTATACTGGTCTAGTGATTTACTGTGAACACAATGCTCTGGGATTTTAGAAATGAGTTATTCTTGCATGTACTAAAAAATTAATATTCTATGAAATCATTTTAGAAAAAATAAGTTATGCAATTGATGACATAACAATAAGCTCATGGACATATTATTTTAACTTAAAGTAAACATAGTCTTCCCCCCCCCCCGGTAAATTATTTGTTTGTAATCAAAATATGAAATTTCTCTTACAGCTTTCCTTATAAGTGTTTACCTTAATTAATTGGCTTGAAATTTCATCACTTATTCTAAAATTTATGCAAAGAAGCTGTTTTAGACATTTCAGTTGATATTTATATCACCCCCCCCCCATCTCAAGATGTGAAAGTGTTATTTTATTATTCAACAACCTGTGATCTACCCTATTGTCCAAGTGTATGTGTGTATGTGTATTACTTATTAAAATACATGCATAGGAAATCAAAATATTTTTCATTTTTATCTATTTTGTCATTATATAGATTATGGGAAAATTTAGAAGAAGTTAAAAAGAAAAATTTAAGAGAAGAAAAAAGACAGATGATGGAAATTAATCGAAAAAAAGCTAAAGAATTTGCCAAGGTAAAGTTAAATTCTGTTAAGAATCTATAGTTATATATAAGACTCTTGCTTGATCTTTTAGACAATGATAAATTGGGGCAACTTTTTATTCATGACAAAGTTTAGAAACAGAGAAATAATATTAAAATAATAGTATTTTTATTTAATTAACAGAAACCAAAAAAAAGACCAAGAATTAAAAAAATGAAATTTTTCTCAAAATAAATATTTGAAACTTTTAACCCTTTCTGAATGGCTGCCAAAGTTTGAAGAAGTTACTCTGGACATAAAAACTGCCACCGTGCAAATTACCCTGAATGACAGCAGTTTTTTAATCTTAAGCTTATTTATATAAAAGTCTTTAAAATCATATTACATCCCATATTTATTGTTTTATGCATGATGTTGCCACATATTCACATTTGTCGCTATTTGTGGTGAATTTCGTGTGGCGATAGGTACACGTCATCCATCTGAAAATGGTTAATTTAATCAAAAACTGTTTCTATGTTAAATTTTGATCCTTTCAGTTTTTACCTTTTTACCTATTGTCATTCACTTACTGGTGTCTTCAGGGATCAATACTGGTGAAATTCAGGTCTTTTTTACAGCCCCTTCACAAAATTGCAATCTTTTAAAACAACCCCTCACTGGCATTTTATCATATATCTTAATTTGCTTTGTATGGTATTTGAAGATAAAAAATGTGCCTTTTTACAAAATTTGGTATAAAAATCCACAAAAATAGAAGTTGAATTCAGAAAAATGGGACCTTGAAAAAAATTCCTGGATGATCCCTGGTCTTGTTACTTGATACTACTGCTATGGTATGCATCGATATGTTGATGGCCATCATTTAGTTTAATATAAATTTTTAAACATTATTCTCTTGTACACAAATTTCAAGGGAATTTCAGTTGTATACATTTTTTTTTTTTATTATAATTATTTTTTATTTTTGCTTTTTCTAATATGACTTTTTTTTTCACTTTCAGAAATTAAAAGAAAAAACACCCAAAGGAAAATAGATGTTTTTGCATATCTTTTGATTACGAGGTTCAGAAAAAGACTTTAAATTATGAAAGCAAATTTGAATTTTATTTTTATATTGCAGCTATGCATATTGTATAAATTATGAACTTTTTTAAAATTGAGTTTTATTACAGCCAATTTTAAAATTATAAAAGCAAATTGAAATGTGATAATTTTATATTGCAGCTATGCTTATTTTATAAATTGTGAACTTTTTGAAATTGAGTTTTTATTGCAGTTAATTTTTTATTTGTTGCAAATTAAAAATTTTAGACTATTTTTGTTGTAATATGTTTGTCACTTCTTCTATTTTTATAGTTTATTTTCTGCATTTTCTTTTCAAAAGTATTTTCTAACAGCAAACACATATGTTTGTTATTCTGAATGCTCTAGGAAGTGTGACTTGTATACGCAGGGATGTGACAGCTGCTCCAATTGCTCCAAATTGTGCCAAATGAATCCTGATGTGCCAATCTGCTACAAAAAGATCGCTTTTGGACATTTTTTCTCCAAATTCAGCAAAACTGCTACATTAAAAATTTTTTCATATACGTTTGAAAACGTTTGTAAATCTCCCGAATTTTTACAAAAATCATCACACATTCTAAGCATTTTAATTTCAATCTTCCTCTATTGATCTTAAAAACGAATATTTTTTCTTTGGCATCCCTTTGTTTAAAAACCTTCAGTGCCTTAAGAGTAAAAATTGACCTCTGTTTTAAATTTAATTTTATATAAATTGATAATTTTTTTTACCAAATTTTTTATAAGTCGCTGATAGTAGATAACCCATTTGTCCCCAGAGATTTTTGCAACTTTCTTGGATTTTTGCTAATATCAGCAATAATAAATAAATTCCTGATGTCAACTTCTTGAACAAGGGATGATTTCTTTTAAAATCATTCTGTATAAAAATTGAAATGTCAACAACCTACTGGGTCACGTTAAAATCCTACTGGGTCACATGTGGATTTGGGGTTCAATACTTGCGAATAAAGGATAGGAAAAACAAATAACGTTTTCGACTGATAGCGAAAGTGACATCCCAAAAAGGGACACTAGGCATAAATGGGCTAATATAGTTTAGTAAATATTGTATTTTTGATTCAAAATAGATATTTTGTTTAGCAATATGTAAAATAACTGCAATTTTTATTTATTTCATAAGCTTCTGACTCCTCCCCGTAAAAAAGCTGGGCTTTGTTATTACTAACGAGTTTTTAAGAACCTCCTTAATTTTCATTTTTTTAGATTGACATTCTTTAATGACTTTTCCCTTTACCTCCAAAAATAAATTTTGTATTTCAAAATTGACATTTTTGTGCTCCAGAAATCTGTTTTTCTTGCTCCAAAAATGCCCTTTTTCTTGCTCCACAAATTGCTCCAAAATTTTATCTCAGCTGGCACATCCTTGTATACGTATTTTACTTAATAATTAATCTTATGTGAAATATTAAGTTTATCTAAAGTGAAAGTGTGGAAGACAGGGCTAATGGTAAAGAGGGTTGAGGACTTGAGTTATGCCTCAATGAAATCGTACTGTTTACAAAAACAATATTTTTCTCCAAACTCTACACCTTTCAGCATATCAACTAAAATTAAAAATTTTGTTTGCATCTGAATTTTTTTCTTCCATATTGTATCAACATTTAATTAAATTTTTTAGTTAATTATTGTTTTTTTAAAGTAAATATTGATGATATTTTCATGCTGATTCTAAAATAATGTCAGTAACTCTGTTTTATTTCCATTTCTAAGGTTTGCACCTTTATTTCTGCTTATAAGCAGGAGGGTTATTATAGCTACCTTGTTCACCTTCATTTTTGCAAACTATCTAACAAATGTCATCTTTTAAACCTGGATAGGGATGTCTTCATCAATTGCTTTCATTTGGTGCATTAGTTCACTAACCATCTCAACATTATTTTAATGTCATTTACTATTCTCAACTTCAGTGGAACGTGCCTTAGTATGATGGTTTATGATTGTTTGTTTCAGTCATTTGACTTCAATCAATATGTAAAAAATGTGCTGCTACTAAAGGCATCTCTTCAGCCGGACCATAACTTAGTTCTACAATGTTGTCTATTAATTTTAGAATTCTAAAACATGTTTGTTTATGTGCTACAGACTTCTTGCCCAAACAGTTTCATATCAAAAGATTGAAATAATATTGCAGGTTAAAAAAAATCGTGTCCGTGAAAGTATATGTTTGCCCATGTATAAAGGGGAGGTGGGGACTTGAGCCCTCTCCTAGTTCTTGGTAAAGTTAACATTTTTAAAGCTCATTGAACTTTTTTTATTGTTTAAATTAAAATGTCGGAAACCCCCCCCTCCCCATACAAATGCAAGTATTCATGACTGTCATGATAGTCAGCTGCTCTTTTAAAATTCTCACTAGACAATAAATCACTTTTCATGAAAAAATGATCAGATTTAGCAGAAAATAGTTTTCATTAACTTATTTTTAAACCACACTGACAATTAAGACTTTTTAATTTTGATAATATTAACTGAATGTAGTTATCTACAATCGCACTAAATGTATTGTAATACTCTAGCATCTTAAAATTAAGAACCAAGTTTTTTAAAAATTGCATATTTTATAGAAAAGCAAAATTAATTAAGAGGCATTGCAAGAGCAAATCAGGCAAAGAAAAAGTTTCCATCAGCATCTCAGAATTTCATGTATTTTTTTTTTTTTTCATTTGTTGCCTTACCCAAAGAAAGAGCAAATCTGAAATATTTTCGATTTACCTCTTTTTAGTTTTGGAATTATGGAGGGTCAATAAGGGTCCCAAAATACCTCTAATTTCATAAAAAATACAGTTTAAAAATTTTTGAAGGCCCCTCGGTATGGGGCCCCAAACATGGTCCTTAATGCTAATTTATGCAGTTTCGAAGGATTGATACAGCTGGCGCCAACTTCCCACGTGAGAACTATTGGCATGGAGATGTATCAACCTAGTAATTTCATATTATGAAAAAACATTATTTGAAGGTACAACTGTTTCCAAGAAAAATCCCAAAAGTACCTCCCTATTTAGGACATTCCACTGACATGCACGGGGCATTTTCGCATTACTTTTAGAAGTTTCATTGATTGTAGCAATATTGAAAATTAAACTTATCCTGCATATAACATAAATATATCCTCCATATATCACAATTAGTTATTTTACAGAGCTACTAATAAGAATTACATTATGCTGTATGGGGATCTCTGTAACTACTGAACCAATTCAAAAACTTTTTTCACTGATAGAAAGCTGCACTATTTCCGAGAATTATAGACTACCTTTCTTGCATATAACATAAATAGTTGGGACATTAAAAAAAAATTCTAGTTCATTACGCTATATGGACATCTCTAACTACTGAACTGATAATTCATAAATAATGTTATAACTGTCTTCATTAGACAAATGAGGAAAAAAATACTATCTAAATTTATTAACTACTCATACCATGCCTTATACTTCATTTAAAATAAATAATATTGTGAATAAAAGAAGCTGTCACAAATCTACATAATTTATTTCTGACTCTCATACCATTTTACAACAAAATCGGCAAACATCATTTCAAACAAAAAGTAAAATGTAAAAAAAATTCTCAGGTTATTTACGTACTTTTACGTATGAGTCTATAGTATAGTTGATGTGTTGATACTGTTTAATGATAAATGGAGTAACTGAAGTAAACTCGATTGGACCAAAAAAAATCTTGTCTGCAGTAATTGTTTCTGTGTCATCTTGTTGTGGCATGGCCAAGTAAAAGAATCTGAGCCAGGTACTGCATGCAAATATTTCATCGTATCACTCTCATCTTGTTGTGATAAAGCGATAACCCTTCCACTGTCAAATAACTTTTCATATTCCACTGCATAGTAAAAGTTCACCTCAATATCAGCAACTTCGTAATTTTTTTTCACCAGAGGAAATTATATTTTAAAAACAGGAACAATGTAAAATGCTGTTTAATAAAAATGTTTTATTTATAGAACATGCATAAAAGATTTTTTTTCAGTATATTTGACTTTTTTGTGCGGGTATGATTTAAATTTTGTTAACATTTTTGCATCTGTGACAGTTAAAATGATTTTTTTATATCAGGACAAAACATTTTCATATTTATTAAATACTAGCTTCTACCAGTGACATCGTTAGCATCTGCTTTAGAATTAGGTTCAGAGAAATGAACCATGTATGAATAACAAAAAGGAAATTGATGACACATGCACTATAGACAAAAATGACTGCATTTGAATATTATTTACTTTTTGTTTATTTTAAATGAAGTGAATATAAGACATGGTATATGTAGATTTAATAAATTCAGATAGTAATTTTTTATCTCATTTGGTAAATGGAGACAGTTGTAACATTATTTATGAATTATTTTGAGGGTTCCTGTAAATTATGCTACATGCATGAATTTAGCTTATGTTACTCAGATGTCCATATAGCATAATGTCCTAGAATTATTTTGAATGGCCCTGTAAAAGAACTATTTTTGCAACATGCATGAAAGGTAGCCTATAATACTCAGGAATAGTGTAGTTTTCTATCACTGAAAAAAGTTTTCGAATTGGTTCAGTAGTTACAGAGATCCCTATACAGTGTAATGTAATTCTTATGAGTGCCCTGTAAAAGATATGTGATATATGCAGGATAAGTTTAATTTTCAATATTGCTACAGTCTATTAAACTTCTAAAAGTAATGCTGAAATGACCCGTGCATGTCAGTGGAATGTCCTAAATAGAGAGGTACTTTTTGGGATTTTTCTTGGAAATAATTGTACCTTCAAAAATGTTCTTTCATAATATGAAACTACTAAGTTATACTAATGTTGCCTAGGTTATACTGTCATGCCAATAGTTCTCCTGTGGGAAGTCGGCGCCAGCTGTAGCAATCCTTCGAAATTGCATAAATTAGCATTAAGGACCATGTTTGAGGCCCCTGGGGAGCCTTCAAAAATTTTTAACATTGGATTCACTTTATATACAGATATATAACTGCACTGTGCAAAAAAATTTTCTACATCACGTCAGAGCCAAGATTTAAAGCATTCTTAAAAGCTGTCATTTTTTATGAAATTGGGGGTATTTGGAGGGCCATTATTTGGGGTGTCTATCTTCAAATTTTCAATTTGAGATGTTAATATTCAAGGTATATTATTAGATGAAAAGAAAAAAATATCTGAAACACCTCAGAACCAGTCACAGTCGAGAGAATAAAATGGCAAAAATAGCCCTAAATTATTTCTACCTCACTCCTGTGGGGTACATTGATCCCCCCATAACACCAAAACTAAAAGAAGTAAATCAAAAATATTTCAGATTTGTGCTTTTCTTGGCTAAGGCAACACAAGAAAAAAAATTCATGAAATTCTGAGGTGGTGATGGAAACCCCTGCCTGATTTGCCTGTGCAATGCCTCTTAATTTAAGTCATAATATCCATAAATTACTAACATTTGTTAGTGCAGTCAATCTTGAGATAGCAAAAAATTAACTAGGTCTTTAATTAAGTAAACAACCAGTTATGATAGAGTAGAAATTTATTGACATATATTACTATACTATGTACATGAATTTTCTGTACAAATTTTATTTAAATATTTACAATTTATAGTCAACACATGTAAAATAAACAAAATATTCACAAAAGTATTAATTACTTTCAAGAAATAAATAATACACAAAATATGACTTAGTAGAATGTACAGTTATGAAGTTGGGAAAACTATACAGAAGGTATTAAAAAAAAAAGAAAAAAGGATTAGTTCTTATCACATATACATTCAATTTAGCGTAAAAAGTACAAATTTTATCAATTTAAATTCAAGTACATATACAATGTACCCTCTAAAGTCCTTTGCCAACCCATTACCTTTAGAATGGAAAGAGGAGCGATGTAGTCATAAAAGTGGGGTCTAGGCATAGTAAAGTAACTATATGAAATGAAATAACTTATAGCACCACCTGGCAGCTAGCAAAATTTTAAGTTAGCTTTCTTGTTTCAAAAACCGTACAAGATATGAGAAAAAAGTCAATTACAAACAAATTGAAATAAGAATGCTAACGCTGAATTTTGCTGCCAGGTGGCCCTGTAAGTAGTTTCATTATAATACCTTGTTATTTTACTATAAATATGACCCAACTGTTATGATTATAGCTTTCACTGCAGTTAATGCAGTGACAAAGGACTTTAATTTTCTCAGTAATATACAGAGTGCCTACTAAAGTACATACAAGTTGCACCTGGTAGGGTGTATTCATCACGTGTTAGTAAATAAGGATTTTTTTTTTAAACATATCTTTGTTTCTACGCAAAGTGCCTTTTATATATATTACTTGAGGGTACTGTAGTATGTTAACCTGTTCTCTACATTTTGTTTGTGTAATGATAAAAGTATTGGTGGGATGATTATTTTTTATAATAATTTTTTTAATCACTTCTGTAGTTTAATAGTGCAATCTTTGGTTATACAGTGAGGGGATGGGATGGGGAAAATCAAACTATAAGTTCTTATATTTCAATCTAACATAAGCTCTGTTACAAACATTCACATAGTGCAAAGATTTATTAAAAAATGCATTGAATATAAAAATCTTTATTATATCTTCAGTTAAGTATCATACAGATTTTGAAATTTGAAGCAGATTCTGTTTTATATAGTGCTTTTTCCAAAGGTGTAATGTTATTACACTATTATTATATTTTTTGTTACCTAAATAAATGTAATGTTACATCAAAAATGAAAAATTCACATTATTAAGAATACTGAGCTATTAAAAAATTGGAATTATTAGTAATACGGCCTTGTTCAAGCACGTAGCTAGAAAAAAAATTGGGGGAGAATTCAAGATGTGAAAAAGAAGATAGAATTTTTCTCTAAAAGGCATGAATATTGACATTCAATTAAAAAAAAAAAAAATCTTTTTGAAATCTATTTAAAAGCAGTATATACTGTTATACACTTATAATTTTCCCGAGGGGCCTAGCCCCCCACCCCCTCTGGCTAAGTCACATTCTTTTGTATAGTTGTGATAGCTTAGGTGAAGTAAGAAAATACACATTGTTATATAATATATACATGGACATGAGAAAGTTATTCATCTATAGAGCGATGAAGGAAAGATATAAGGTATTTATTGAGTAGAGCCTCTCATAACGAAATTTTTCTAGTTGAAATATTTGTTACATGGACAAAGAAGCTTTGTGCAGTCCTTTTAAGTAAATATCACAATTTTTTAACAAATTCCTAAAGTGTTTAATTGTGATTATTAATTATAAATAAATAAATAAATGGCTCAAAATGTTATTAAAATTACTACCTTTCACTGTATAAATGAAATGCTCAAAAGTTAAGACAGTTCACCAATTGAGTGAATAATACTGGAATGGAATGGAATGAAAGTTTATAACAAGCTGTGAATTTTGCAATAGCTAATCTTTCAACAACATGCAATGAAAATATAAATTCTTTCTTGGAGAACATTCGCAATTAGTTGAATTCAAAATGACAATTTTTTACAGTATTGAATTTTACTTTTTACTTTAAACACACCAATTCAGTGATAATTATTAGGAAATTACAAATTCATTTCCTCAGAGTTTGTATTATAAAGATACATGTTTTACACATAATTTTGCAATTAATTGTGGCAGCTGCATATTATATTGATTATTTAATATAAATGAATAAGAAAATTTGTATAAACAAGAAATGCATTGCAAATTACAGAATTTTCTGTAATAAAATTATATTTGTTTAATTTATGCACAATTTTTATCTTCAAGAGAGTTCCATTGAACCACAACTGCTTGAGGCATACTATTTTGTTCTCTAGAATTTCTTTCTGACACTGGCAATTCAAAGCAAAAGGACCATGGCTTACGCCAGTTAGACCAGTCCCTTTTATTTTTCTCCTTTCTCAGGTACTCAAATACATTCTCTCTTTTTGTTGAATTTGAAACATCATCATTGTACACTGGTGTTATCGAGTTTGATTTCAGTCCATTTTGATGTTGGTCTTTTAATTTCTTCTGTATTCCACTGCTATTTGTATGTAGTGATGTATTTTTCTGAAAAATAAAAACATTAGTCTTAATGGTGAAATCAAGCATTGCCAATTTCTCTGTGAGCTAAATAAATGAACTTGCTTCCTTAGTAAACCAACCTCAGGTATCCCCTGAGTTGTTTCTGACTGTTCAACTATTGTGCATGACAAATAATTATCAATAATTCATTTGATAAGCACAATATTTCTTCCATGTAAAAATGTTACAATTTTACAATGATAAATATGTATATATTAGTTTGTAACGAAAGTTTCCAGCCACCGCAACATCGCAAGTACACAGTTCGCGTATTTCATGTATCAAATTATATTTGCCATTTTGAGACTTACTTATAACACTGTGTTGTGATATCTGTAAAAAAAAAAAAGAAATCGTTATCATTAAGTACAAAATGTCTCATATGGAACTATCATGGATTAAAATCATCATTTGCTTCCAGTTCTGTCGCAAAAAGTTAGCTACAGAATGTCAACAAATTATGTGTGTACAGCTTTAAGTACTATTACTGTTCTATCATGTGACACTGTGGAGGTTTGGTACCGGAGGTTCAAAAACAAGGGCTATGACATTCAAAAAGCAGAGAGCTCTGGCTGGCCTATTGATGTTGATGAGGCCAGCCTGTGCAAACTTGTGGAAGAAGATCAGTTTTCAATCACTCAACAGATATCAAAGGAGTTTAGTTTTTCAAGCAGAGATTTGTGTAGCAGAAAACTTTTGTTAAAACTTGATATATATGCACACACACATACATTCACTACACAGCCTCAAGATGTGGTTATTTTGCTTAAGCTATTTGTGTTTGGGTAATTAGTAAAAATCTGCTGAGATTTTTATGAGTTATGAATAAGTGGTCTTAATATTCTTTATGAATAAGCTTGTAAAAAAGTTAAGTTTTTTAATTCTCTTGAAATTAAAATTTTAAAAACTTTTTTTACAGCTTATTTATAAAGAAACTCCTTAACCCCTTGCCTGTGGAATATATTTGAGAATAACATGCTAAAAGTCGAAAAAAGTTTTCTCTCTTTAATTTTGTTAATTCACTCAGGTTGAGCATTCCAAAATTGGCACATTTGCATTGCCCGAACTGAGTTCGGGCATCACAGGCCAGGGGTTAATATATTTGCAGACATGAATGCTTTACCATTCAAATTCATAAGTCTCATTATTTGAGGAGGGAGGGGGCAATTAAGGAATTGGGCAATTTCCAGAAGTGTATGTTCAATCCATATTCTACTGATAAAGACCATTGAGTGCATGCAGTGTACGTGCATGCTAAATCTTATTTCAAGTCTGCTCAGCACTGGCAATTTTCAAGTGGTGCTAATATCCAGATATCCTACCTCTTTTTTCTTTCTTTTGAAATCTCCAGGAATGCATTTAATGATGCTAAGTACCTTCCACAAAAGAAGCTAAACATAAAGGAATTCAAATGTATTAAATCATCTTTTAATGTTGTCACTGAATCTGAAACAGGCACAGAGAAATGTGGAATTTTGACTGATAGAAGAAGCTCCATAGAGGTATCTTCTCTTGGATACCAATGCTGGGTTGTTCTTTATTGGGGATAGCCAAATAGCAAAAAATGTAATATCTTGTAATGATTCACTAGGGAAACAATCTGAATTAGTCAAAAATATCAGGTAGTCTACGTCAAGCAACTGATCAATTGCTAGGTAGTTTATTTTAATCAAACAGATAGTCTTTTCAGTCAGTTAAATAATATGCATAGCATCATCTTGAAATTTTAACTTTTAATAAGCTTGCAGCATAAGCTTGCCTTTTTAATAAGCCTGCATTTTGTTTTGTATTATCATCCATATATTTTTATCCTTAGAAGGGTTATAGGGGTAATTGTGTGCTCCCTCTTAGCATGGTGAAGAGGACAATTCAAATTATGTAGAAGTAATGAAGCTTGTTTTAGTGTCTCTATTTCAATATAGAAAAGTTTAAATGGAATTTAAAATAAAAATTTTTGAAATATACTCTTTTGCTTCGATACTCTTTTGATACTTTACTTGAAAAAGGATGCAGTACATTTGAGAAATACAACTCCAATCACATCAGTGAGATACAATTAGTTAACTTCGCTCACTCATCTTTGTTGAAAAGTAAGTTACAACAGAAAAATCAAATTAGATTACTTTAGATAATTTCTTCAGCAGGAAATAAGGTATGTATTTGTACACAAATTTTAAAAAATAAATTAAACTTGTATGTGGATTGTTTAAGTATTGATTATCTTTTATTACAGTACTTATACTTTTAATTTTATTACTATACTAGTTGAAGTACCCATCATTGATGGGTTAGTACGTAATGCAAATTTCCCAAAAGCCTGAATCTTCATCAACATTGTAGGTGTATACAGAATGGAATGAATATATTAGCAATTGTATAGAAACCAAAATTATAACTTCTGTGTACTGTTAAGACTACAGGTTTGAGAGTAACAAATTGATCAGTAAATTTGACTATAGAGAACTTCCTTCTTTTAAAAAATTAAGTTTTATTCTGGTTAAGTGATTTTTTTTCAAGTCGAGGTCATTCCTAACCTATAACTAAATTTTGTTTGATTCTCTGCCGATATTTTAACATTATTCCTCGAAAAACTTGTGCGCAAAAACTAATAAACATTTTAAAAATTTATTCAATTTTTTCAAAAAATTCCGACATTTGTTGTTTTAGCCGTTGCTGATCATATTGCTTAACTTCATTGTATTCTCTTAATCCATTTTTAAGGTATGTGAGAACAAACATTTATACGATTTTCACAAAATCTATGAAATATTTAAAACTGTTCTGGCATCTAGAGTTCAAATTAACTTGCATCTAATATAATTCCAAATTTTATTTTACTCCTTTCCCATTTTACAAGAATGGAGCAAACATGTACTGAATTTTCTCAAAATCTCTAAAAAATTAAACTGTTTGACGCCTAGATATTAAGTGACCACCAGTGACGATACTAAATTTTATTTCATTGGCTTTAATGGTTTATACGTAATCGGTAAATATTTTTATATTTTGAATAATTTTTGCGAAATCTCAAAATCTAATCAAAAATTTTAAATAATTCGGCACCTAAAGTTTTAGTTGAATGACCACCTATCATGTCACCAAATTTTATTTCATTTACTTTAGTGGTTTATTATGTTATACGTGTACGAATATTTATGCATTTTAAAACAATTTTCTCAAAATTTTGCAAAAATTCGACACCTATAGTTTAAGTTGATTGACCACCTATCATGTCTCCAAATTCCCTGTAGTCTTTATTACGTGTTGCTCGAACAAAAATTTGCTCATTTTGAAACGGGTTTTGTAAAATTTCAAAATCTAATTAAAATATTTTTAAAAATTTGTGTCTATAGTTGAACAACCACCTACCATGTGTCACCTAATTTCATTTCACTCGCTTAAGTCATTTTTAAGTAATGCACGAACATAAATATACATAGTTTGAAGGGATTTTCTCAAAATCAAATCGAAACTTTTTAAAAAAAATTGACAACTGTAGTTTAAAGTAAATAAAAAACTTTGTAAAAAGCACACATAAGATGTAACAGGTAAGTAGATACGTACGTTTCGACTACTTATCTACTTACCTGTTACATCTTATGTGTGTTTTTTTACAAAGTTTTTTATTTACTTTATCGTTTAACACCAGTATTTTGAGTGTTTCAACTGTAGTTTAATTCAATGACCGCTTATCATGTCACCAAATTTCATTTTGTTCGCTTTAATCTTTATTAAGGGGTGTGCGAACAAAAGTATTCACACAGTTCGAAACAATTTTCGCAAAATCTCAAATTTTTTTAAAAATTCAATGCCTGTAGTTTAAGTTGAGTAACGAACTATCCTGTCACCGAATTTCATTTCATTTGCTTTAGTCATTATTTCGTGATGCGCGAACAAAGATTTGTGCATTTTGATATGATTATCGCAAAATCCAATAAAAAAATCGAAGCCTATATTTTAATTTGCGTGACCCTTATGTAACCAAATTTCATTTCATTCGCTTCTGTTGTTTTTATGTGATGCGCGAACAAATAAAAGCGTCACTGACAGAATGACAGACAGACAGACACTTTTTTTGAGGCTCGTACTGGATTCCTGTGTAATTGAAACGGATAGAAATAACAAAACTTTTTAATTCTGAACAATGTACAGACAAAAGTCTAATTTTATTTATATAGATTTTAAGTGCATGTGCTTATAATAGTAAAATTTCATCATATCACCCCCACCTCTGATTGATATTATGCTTCCTGATATATGGTGCTTATTTTTTGCCTCCTGACAAGCGCATGCAATGAGAGGCTACTGTATACTGTAAGAAAATATGCAAGATTGCACACTTTTAATGCTATGTTTTCTTATTTTTATTTGCAATAGCTGTGTTTATTCTAAAATAGTGTTATTTACCTTTCCTTAAACAAAAAAAATTGTTTTCGGAAAATATTGATATGTTAGTCTTATACATAGTACTACATACATCTCACATATTCAGGCTGTTTGTTATATTTTATTTATAATATAACTATTTAAAATAAATATTTAAGTTATAGTAATGAGGTGTAGTACAAACATAACTAGCAAGCACAAAATTTTGCATATTTACCCTTTTAAAAGAATCCACAATCATATTTCTGGCTTTTTTATCCAACAAGCAATGAAAAATAAATATAAAAACACCCTGAAAAGGAAGGAAAAATATTATTAAAGCATTTCTTTTCTTTTTTTTTTTTTTTTTTTCTTTCTTTTTTTTTTTTTCATTTGATTATGAATTTTAACTTTTTTCCCAACAAAACAGAAATTGTACAGTCAAAACAAATAGAAAATTTCATTTTGTTTCTAAAATCTCATGCGACAGAAAACATTGTTGCATTGAATAATACTATTTTACAATACATATGACACAATAATGTTTTACAATGCGGTCCAGTTTTTAAGACTTATTGGGGACGAAAAATGTATCCCAAACGACAATAATGTGATTAAAAGAGATAGTGATTGAAGACAGATGAACCATTACAAACTATAGCAAAGCAAGCTCAAAGGAAATTTACTCAGTATCTGGTGAGATTGGAAATAACTAGTTCATTAGGAGCTGTTGCCCCCTGGTTAACCAATTGACTGTGACATCTACTGTCAACAATTAACAAGATTGCAGCAAGCAATTTGAAAAAGACAGAATTGATGAATAGGAGAGGTATTGTATTCCATCATGGCAATGCGAGAACCACTCACAACTTTCATGACTTTGAAAAAACTGAGTCACCTTAGATGTCAAGTTTTGATGCATTAGCCGTATAGCCCATACCTTGCACCTTCGGTTTACTATTTATTTCGGTCTCTGCAGAACTCCTTTATTGGTGTAAAATTGAGTACAAAAAAGGTCTATGAAAATCACTTGTCAAGTTTTTTGCCTGCACGGCCAAGCTGACCACCTAGCCGAAGCATATGCATCTGCACCCCAGAGCCCATGCTCGCGAGGGCGCGGTTGGGCAGCGCAGGCCTTGGCCCCGCAAAGGGGCTGTTGCGCCAATGTTTGAATTTGACAATACACACTTTAATATCTATAGAATGTTTATGTAAAATTTCATTAAGGTATCTTTAAAACTTTCAGAGTAGTTACAGTTATCGTGATGCAAGGTAACAAAAAACACAGTTTTCTAGAAAACTCATTTAAAGATTTTAATTTAACATCGATGTTCAACCGGAAGTGGCATTCAAACAGCTGTATCTTTCCTTTCCATTTATCGTAGAGACAAAAGTAAAACAGTTTTGAAATCTTAAGAATACTCTTTTTCGCACAATACAATAAAACAAAAATAGTTTTTTTTTTTTTTTTTTTTTTTTGAAAAAATTGCTATTTAGACCTAGACAGATACCTTAAATGTAAAATCATCTAGACATTAAAAGAATAATTGTTTTGCTTCATCAAAATAAATAAAAATAAGACAATTTAAAAAAAAAAAAAATGGGTGAATCCCCCCCACACACACATTCCATAAAATAGTCACTTTTTATTCACCCAAAACATCAAATTATTTAAATCTTTCTCTAAAATAACTTTTTCTTTAAAGGGATTCCGTTGAAAGCTGGTTGCTTTCAAGTTTAATCTCCCAGTTATAAAAGGGATTTTTTTTTTTTCAGCTAACATTAAAAATTATGAAACTAACTTCCACACTATACAATAGTCTTCCATATGCCACTTGTAATGTTTATTGGTCAGTAGTTCTTACATGTCCTTAAAAGGGAGCTCTCCCCCTCCTCTGTTTCTTTGGCCAAAACCTTCAAATATCCTTTGAAAACCTCGAATGAAAGGGGGAATAACAAACTTTAGCTTAAAAAAGTTAAATCTATAACTCTTTTTACCCCCTTCCCCTTCGCCTTTGTACAAACCATAGATATTGCTTATTCTTTGAAAAGAAGCAAGGAAATTTCATGACAAATTTATCTTACTTAGCATAGCTTGTAGGTTGATTCAAAATTAGTGTGGCCAATTTTAAAAGCATATAACTATTTACGGTAAATTTTAATCGCGTTACCACCAGTTTTATTTTTAAAATGAAACGTTTAAATTACTAATCCGAAAAGAAATTTCAAAGCTTTTGAAGGATTGTTGCTCAAATTATATTACAAATAAAGCATTTAAAAATCAGAAAACATTTTTCTAATGGATTACTATCTAAACTTTACAAAGAAATAACATTTGACTGGCAACGAAAAGCTCCAGGGGAAAATGTGGACGAAAGGAAGTCCTTGGTGAAAAAGAAAAAAAGAAGCTGAAAAGACTTACCGCTGTAGAAAATCCTATCTGCCTTAAAATCTTTAGCAAAGAAACTACAGGTATCGCAATCGACAATTTATCGTCAGATAAAGAAAATTGCCTATAAAAAAGAAAGAAACCAGTACCAGTCTGTCATCAAATGTCTGCAAAGACCTTAGAAAAACGAAGAAAACGTTGTCTGAGCCTCCGTATTTAATATTACGCAAAGATAGATACAAAACATGGATAACTTCGAATAAAGCACTGTTTCATCTGTCATCCACAACTGGCAAAACGAAGATACAATATATTTCACACGAAGAGCGTCGCAAAGACGCAGCTGTTTTGCAAAAGGCAAGTTGCCCTCAGGTGTTATGGTATGTATGGGAATGGCCTCTCAAGGCTTAACAAAACCATTTTTTGTAAACATTTGATGACCGACTTTTTTAAAGGCTAAAATGGATGCTAAATACTATCAGAATAAAGTTTTGAAGCACATGATCAAAGAAAGTAAACGTCTTTACCCTCAAGGAAACTTTGTTTTTCACGAAGATTCTGCACTAAGTCACTGCAAAATCAACTATAAAACGGCTGAAGTAGAAAAAAAAGGTAATTTTCTTCCTCCTGAGAAATGGGTGTCATCGTTCCCGGACTGTGCTCTTTGCGATTATTTTTTGTGGGTATACTTAAAAAAACAATTAAATAGACGTAAAGTAAGAACGCTTCAATGGCGTAAAAAAGCAATCAAAGTGTAAGTTGGAAAAAAAACCCAAAATGGTCGAAAAAGCTCTTTTGGCTTCGATGCGTAAACGTGTACGTCAAGTGTACTATGTTAAAGGAAACCACATTGATTTCTTATAAATAACTTAATTCAATAAGAATTTATGATGCTCTGATATTGGTCACATTATTTTTGAATCAGTATAACTTCGTGATTTTTTCATCTTATTTTTGAAACTTTAGTAATGTGAAGTGCATTTCAATATACCATACTCTGCCAAAAACTAAGCACAGGGGGAAAAGTTAATTTTTGGAAGACAATGTGAATTCGAAGGCTACAATTTTCTGCAGAGGTAAGTGGAAGTATCTACATTTGTTTTCTAATAACCAATCACTGTTTAGTGTTAATAAATATGCAAAAAAGGTAGCCTTGTATGGAGTCAGCCTTATGAAAGGTTAGAGGAGTTGTATGTAAATGTTGATATAAAAATTGTTTATAACTTTCGTATGATTAGTTTTTAAGTCAAACGTGTTTCTGTGGCTTCCAGAAGTCGAATGGCAGACAGTGAATGTTGATGTTTACGGGAACGCCTTTAAAGCACTACAGTCACTCACGGATGTTGCTCTTTTCTTTGGCGTTCATCATTATGTACTTTCTCGATTGTGGAAACAATTCGAAATAAGCCGAGCATTCATCTGATGACCTGTGGATGTGGTTGATCGCGTGAGGGTTACAACCCTGTTGGAAGATCGATATATTGCTGTTCTAGCAAAATGAAATCTAAGAGCGATCTCCATCAACATCTATAGTTGCGATGTCCATTGGTAAGATGATATCTGTAACAAGTATGAGCTGAAGCCTGCACATGATTGGACTGTATTCCCGGGTACAACGAATTTGTATTTGTCTATCCATCCAATCCAGAGGGGTATGATTTAATGGCGCTGGCAGCATGTAAACTGGACTGTTTCCAGTTACGGATTGGGCCGATGTTATGTTCCATTTTCCCTGGAGCCAGATGACAAGTGTGTATGGGTCTGGAGAAAACAAGGCACACGGAATGTCACTGATCATCACACATTCTGACGTCGAAACATTATTGTTAAAGCTAGGATTTCTTTAGGATCTTGCACATCTGTAAATGGGGTTCTGCGATGCCTGCCCAGTATAAAGGTGAAGTACTAGAACCCACTGCGAGATTGTATGCTCAAGCAATTGGTACTTCATTTTTAATGGACGATAATAGGCGTCCCTATAAAGATGGCATTGTCAACGACTACCTGGAGAAGGGATTGCTCATATGGATTGTCTGGTGTACTTGCTTGACCTGAATCCCATTTATTATCTTTGGAATGCCCTCGGATATGCTGTGTCTGCAAATTTCTCACTCTCAGCCACACTCATAGAGCTGCAAACTTCTCTACTGGCGAATACTGAACCCTAGGGTGGTTGATCACCTCGTGGGAAACATAGTCACATGCTGTAAACGTTGCATGAGGATGAGGGGTGATCACGTAAAGTATTGATGTCTGTTTTATTTGTTTTAGATTAAAACATTATTTGTTTTTTTGTAACTCTTCACTTTATTTCATGCATAAAGATATTTGCTAATTTTCTGTCTCCTTTTGGGTCAATCAAACACTGCACTTGCCGATTTTTTCGCATTTTACCACGTCGTTCTTAAGTTTTGGCAGTGATTACACTTATAAATGTAACATAAATTGCATTTCCTCACCTGGAATGAATTGAAGACAGCAAATAGGTATCCAGCAATTACAAAATGTTCGCCCAGATACAAAAATCCAAATACCCATGTAATTCCTAACACGGGAAACAGAATGACGGTAACTCGTAGCCATCTCCTGTGTAAAATATAAAAAACAGTGAGTAACTACTTTTCTCTTTCTCTTTTAAACAGAAAATATTGCCAATTTCACTTACTTGATCAATGCAACTTTATCATCTTTCACTTTAATCTTACTTGCTTTATACTGTGCAAGAATAAGAGCAGCTGTATTTAACTAATTAGAAAGAAAAAATTAATTTAAAAGAGCTTAATAGTAGAAAGACAAATAAAACACTTGTATTAAAGCTTTTATACTGTGCTGCAACAAATCGTCTTATTTAATGACTTTACAGTAATATAATTTTGCTCTATTTTTTAAACTAACAAGAAAAAAAATATTTTAAAGAGCGATTATATATTGTTGCAGAAAACTCTGCTGGGTTTTCTGAATTGTAGCTTAAGTCCAGTGAATATTTAAAGTTCTAGCAAGCAGTCCAGTTGACGAAACTAAACAAAAATTTTACTGGTTTTAGAAATTCGACGAAAAATCTCCAATATACACTTCACAAGTTATTCTTCAGCAATCGTTCGATTTTTAGAAGTCATCTTATCACAGATACTTTCTCAGATGCTGTATATTTGCATGCAATATAACACTTCCACAGTCTAAAAACTCAGTAGAAGTCGTGAGGGCTCCTCAGCATACAACAATGGAGAATTAACAAACAGCTTTCAAAATAAGCTTCGAAAACCACGCGAAAGTAGAAGAGCCATACGACTCGCAGTGCAGCTTACTCTAGAAACAATGACTCAAAACTGAACGGCTTGAACATGATCTGCCCTTCTTATATAGTCTCTCTGGATTTTCGAGCAATTTCCACGAGACTCCATTGCTGGAATAACTCCCACCAATCGGGCTCCTTCATTTCTAATACCTATCAGGAAAGCAAACATTACAGACCCTATTGGTCAAAGGGTACCAAATATCGTTAAACTTTGAACTTTTGAGGGGAATGCCGCCAAATTTGGTGCCGAAAATGTCTCCAAAACTGAACTCAGATAAGCGATATTTCCAATATTTGCCGAGTTATTCTATGGTAAACACAAATGTCCCTATCTCGTGTTCCAGTTAACCGATTTTGATGCAACAAAATACAAAATTTAAGTATGCGACGTGTAGAATACGAAATTTAGCGTAAAATTATCCCTAGAGGAGCAGATCACCCAAAAATTTATAACCACATTCATTATCATCATTTTTTAATGTAAATAATTATTTTTAAACCTTCCGTAAACGTGAAAGTAATATTAATATTTTAAGTATGTAGTGCTGAACTTACTATTAATATTGCTGCAACAGGTCCTATAAATCCCCATATGGTTCCTTTTTCCACAGAGAGCCAACAGCTGAAAGATATATTTCAGATATTTATTTAGAAATGCACATTTTCTATTTTAGAAACAAAGGTTTAAACCTTGTTTTTAATTTGTAATATTTCCAAATTATGTATATTATCCCTTTATTTAATTATCTATTTGTATCTTTTTCTGTTGAAGGTAGACTCCTGGATACGCATTAATGACAATATACATATATCTAGACTGTGCCGCACAGCCAGCTGTCGTCAAAAAAGGGTCTCTAGATCTGTGGCTCGCGATGAAAGTTTCGATCGTCCGCCATCTTGCTGGTAGTTAAGTCGAGCGATGGCAACGGCTGCCCTTTTTTCAGCATTGGGAAAGGGTTGCGCTTCAAAGGGTTAACATCGATTCTGGAAATTGAAAGGGTATAATTTTGTGCTGATCTGTGGTTACTCTCACCTCACACCTAAGGGTATGAGGTTGGGGGGGAGGAGGGATGTCTATCCCCTTGAGCCCCCCCCTTTTCTGTGCTACTGACTGATTCCATTTGATACTTGTACTTTCTCCCATTGTCATTAAAGTGTAATTTTGTTTTAAATGTAACTAATGAATATTTCAAAGTAATGTATTTAAATTATAAACTTACACATTATCTGTTCCATAATATGACGGTCGTGACAAGTACGTTATTATTACAATCACTAAAGGGAAACCTGAAAAACGAAATTAAATAAAATAACACATTGAAATTGGTTTCTATCTTCTTAAGTATGAAAATGCGATTAGTACTGTAAAGACAATCGTACCATATCCAAAGAGGTAATATTTTGCATTGTGAGATTTTCTTGATGCAAACACAACTACAAGAAGTAGGTAAATGTGAACTCCCTCCAGAAGCATCCAACTGAAAGCTGCTAGAAAGAAGTAATGCAACAGGGCAGCTATGAGAGCACACACTTTCTAGGGAAGGAAATTAGAATTTACATCCACAATTAAATATGAAACTGAAAACTAATACACAAAGAATTATTTTGGTGACAGAAGATTGCTTTTTCTTTTGCACATCGTGAGAAAACCAAGCAGACAAAGCAATCTCTAATGTCGATTCGTTTGGGATTTATTATTATTACTATTTTTAAACAATTTTGATGCCTGTCTTGGTATTTTAATAAATGCGTAAAAGCTTTAACCTGTATTTCTCAAAATGAGCTCCGCGGAGCACTAAGCCTCCTTGGAAAGGTTGTAAGTGTTCCGCGATAAAAATTCTTGTTAATTTAGCCTCCGGTTCACTAAATTCAAATTTTCACAAGGGCTGATCCGGCAAATTCGAAGATCCTTAATGTGCTTCATCAGAAAAAAAGTTTGAGAAACCCTTCTCTAATCTAAGCAGCCCCAGAAGAAAATTACTATAAAAATCTACAAAATAAAGTAAAGTGCATATTTTTTTATGTTTAGGATATCTGTTCTGATGCAAATGTTAACGTTAGCAGTGAAACAATTTGACAGTTTTGAAAATTGACTCAGATCGAATAAACTTCAATTGCCAGTGTTAGAAAAATAGCTGTTTCCACCCCTACGAAGAATGGGTATTGCGGCGCTAGTATGGTAACATGGACGCCAGCAGCATAGGGCAAGGCTGGATTTTTATATGCAGTGTTTTTCCTTGCTTTTTTGCTCTTTCCAACATGGTAACCATACGTTGAAGTAGTCTTTGCCCCCCCTTGAGTAGTCTTTGCCCCCTCCTGGAGTAGTCTTTGCCCCCCCTCCAGGAAAATATTCTGCCGGCGCCCATGTATGGTAATAATTTAGAAAAATTGTTTTCTCGTACTTTGCATTTACATACGGGGGCTCAAGTCAGTTGTGGAGGTCACTCTATTGAAAGGAAGTGATTTGACATAAAAAAAAAGAAAGAAAAGAAAGCTTGTGATATACGGCAGAAATGGCCATGCATAAGTTTTCGCCAGTTTTTCTATGTCTGTTTCTCAAAGAATAAATCTGATTATTACAAAATGGCGAAGCGTAACAAAAATAAGTGTAAAATTTTCACATTTTTTATACATATGACTATCTTGAAGGATAAAGCATATCTTTTGTTCTCAAAATTAATGTCGGAATTTAATTCATCACTTTAAGCATCTACAAAAACTTGAAAAATGTGATAAAAATAAGTAAGTGCCCATTAAAGAGTTAATGCAGTTATTTGAATAGCCAAGCGATTGTATATACTTAAACGAACCTCGTTGTCTGTCTTGTCCATGCCGCATACAAGAATCAAATTTGCGACGAGAAGAGTGAGACAGAGATTTTTATGAATGGTATACCTCACGCCCCAAGAATGATGACTGTGGTAACTGCAAAGAAAAAGTACAGATGAATTAACTAAGAATTCAAATTACGTTACTGAAATTTAAAGTTAACTATGTTAAAGGAAAAAATAATTAGTAAATTCCTTTGGAATAGTTTTCCATAAAATGTTTAGCATCTTTTCCCCCCAAGGGGTTTGACAGTACAAAAACACTCAGGGAATGATTTCCGGCAGGGCATACGGGGCAAGTGCCCGAGCCTCCCAACAAAAATGGGGCCCCAAATCACCCTTTAAGTTTAAAAATCTGCAAACTTTGATTTTAATTTAAAATAAGAGACAGAGAAACTAATTTCCTGAAAAACAATAATAAGAATAACTACTCTGTTGCAATTTCATAGCGCTTGCATTACATCGACTACTTTCGCCCCACCAGTGGCTTAGTGCATAGCGCTTTGAACTGGGAGATGGAAGGTGACTGGTTCAAAACTAGGTCGCGTCCGCCGACCTAACTGTTCGGAGTTTTTCCATGGTTTCCTCCAAAACTTAGCGTAAATACGGGTTAGGACTCCTTAAAAAGACCGCCACGGAAGGCACCCCTCTTCTCGAGCATCCCTCGTGCAGATGATAGGCCATAACCCAACAACCATCGACTACTTTCTTATCTAAACGGTATAGTCTCAGGCAGTTATTCAGCGCAAACTTATCATTTAGGCGTGGCTCATGTAATAAATAATGCATGCTGTTCGCGAGGAAACCAAAGAGCTGATTTCTAATTCGGAACGTATAAAAGGAAACAGCTTCCTAAGTGGATCAAAGTGAAGTCTATCCCGCTACAAATAAATTCTCTGATATAAATATTAGGGGAAAAAACACACACACACAAATAATGTGGAACATATTAATTGAAAAATATGGAATGAAGTTATGGACTGAAAATAAAATAAAATAATTGAAATATTATTATCTTACATAATATTATTATTTTTGAACTACTGCATTTCATTTTGCATCTTGATTCAATAATCATTTTGATGCTCTTATAACATCCTTCTTTGTATGGTGTGATATGAAAGTTGTTTTGTATGTCATAAGAAAGTTTTCGTAAGAGGGACCCCCAAGGAAGCTTTTGCCCTGGGCCCCATCTCTGCAAATCGGTCTCTGAAAACACCAACAAGTACACAAACATAAAAAGCAATTTCCTCATTCGTCTTCTTGCGAAAGAGGCTTCCTAATATCGCTCGGCAACAGACATCTCGCGAAAAGAACTACAGTGGAGAATGTAGCGGCCATCTGTAACAGATGGAACAGTGTGGCTCAGAAACCAAGCCAATGCTCTGGAAATTCGCAGCCAGTCATGTCCTATAAATAAAGAATGGGAATTGAACCACGGCCTCTTGGCGCGGCGAGTAGAGAATGCTGCATGGTCTGAAGATCTGTCCTGTTCTTATTAAAAGATCTTTTTATTTGTGGCGACACAAGATGGCCTCCGCGCACTCACGCCTTCGCAAATGACGGTAGAGCAAGTAGGTGCCTTTTGCCTGTTCGGATAACACCTCAATCTTCCATGAGGAATTCGTGGGATCAGAACCAGCTTCCTCGATGCGCTCTCGCTCCATTAGTGAACCGGATAATAAACACACATTCTCCTTCTCGCCTTCAGCGACAGATGGCGTCAGCACCGAATCCATCCATCAAAGAATATAAATAACCACTGCGTGAAGAAGTCCAACTCTCATAGGGATAATGTAAGAGCAGAAACGCGCGCATGCGCGGCGTTGGCGGAAACCGTGGTAGTAAAAAAAACAACTTTACAGGGCTCAAACGCAGATCCGAAACTATTTTCGCCTTTGCTTTGAGTTAGCTGGGAGTTATTTTTCCCCCCTTTAATGAAGAAACGCCGTTTAAAATGCTTTCATTTATAAAATCGGGTAACGATCAACTAAATAATATTGGTGTAAAAAAGTTTGATCATTGTTAAAGTTTACACTTTTGGGAAAAAATTTATTTATGAAACTTAGGTTATTTTAATTACTATTTTGTTACGGGAATCGCTGCTTAAACTTGTTTTAATTATAAATTCGCTGAACGATCGGCGAAATAATATTATGATTAAAGTTCAATCACAAGTGTGATTAAAGTTAGACTATTGTTAGTTTACACTTTTTGGGGAAAAAAAATTATTTATGAAACTTAGGTTATTTTAATTATTATTTTGTTACGGGAATCGCTGCTTAAACTTCTTTTAAATATAAATTCAGGAAACAATCGATGAAATAATATTGAATATTGATTTAATCCAAATCCAGTTGTTTGAATTAACACTTTTGGGGGTAATTTGAACTTGAAGCAAGGGTTGCTATTATTATTATTTTGTAATGAGAATAGCTGTTTAAACTTATTTTAATCATAAAATCAGATGAGGATCAGTGAAATAATATTGATTTAATCAGGAATTTATATCATTGTTTAAGTTTATACTTTTAGGGTAAAAATACAGTGTTAAAAAAAATAATAATAAAATAAAAATTTGTATAATGTGATATGGACTACTGTTTTGTGCTCATCACTTTTAAAATAAATGTGTATATTCTATTGCAACAATTGGGAAATAAGTTGAACTTTATATTTAATATTTACTAATAACTACCATGAATGCTGAAATAAAAAAAAAGATATACTTACTCTCATAATTCACTATTCAAAACACCCAGTAAAATAATTTAAAATGTGGCATCAGCATAATAATTTTAGATGCCAAACTTGTCCTTAAATGTGGTTATAATTGTTATGATTTAAGACTTGTTCTGCTGAAGAATACTGCATTATGCAAAGAAAAGTGTATACGAAAACTTCAATTATTTTTAAAAGATATAAATATGGATGATAATTTCTTCAAACAGTAGCACAAAAAACACCAATAAAGTAGAAGTTATTAGTGTGAATGTGCATAAACTTAATGTATTTTTTGTACATCATCAATTTTAAATTATTATTATTATTTTAAGATAAATGAAAACTAATTAATTGGGCTTTATGTATGTAATAAATTGGTAGACCTTTCTTGGAATTATTTATATAATCAGTCTGCATGTTTATATGTTAAAACAATAACAAATAACAAAAATGAAGTATGAGACATTATAAAGTTTCACCTATATTTTATTTGGATAGTCAATACAGAAAACAGATAATTCAAATAACTGTACAAGCAACAAAATTTCAAGTAGAATTGTAGCTGAGTTTAACAAATTTAAAATAGGCTTTGTAAAACAAGACAACAAACTATGTTTCTGTAAATAATTTATGTATTTACAGCACAACTGTTACGATTCGAGAAGATTAGGACAGTACACAAGGAAGGTTGAATTACATTAAGAAAAAAATATGCTATGTGATCCATTATAAACAAAGAGAAAAAATCAAATATTTAGGAGACAAGAAAAATTACAATAAAAAATGCCCCCCCCCCAAAAAAAAATGTATCTGTAGGATCCATTACAAACAAAGAGGGAAAAAAAGTCAAATATTTGGGAGACAAGAAATATAAAACAATTACAATAAAAAATGACACACACACCTATCCAAAAAAAAAAAAAAAAAAAAAAGAAAGAAAGAAAGAAAAGAAAAAGAATCTAGTTTTTAATAAATGCATCAAAACTATTTAATTTTTGAATAGCATACTGATCTGAAATTGTACTTAAAGAAACAATTTAAATCATTGAGACTTTTTATGTTTAATTAATCAAACAAAACATTACCTTTTCACAACTATTCGAAGAAGTAATATTTAATAAAAAGTAAAAATCACTAGCTGTAAGTCTGCAAGATTATTTATCTTCTGAAAATGGGGGTGAGAAGAATTTTTAAAGAACTGTTCAATGCAGAGGTAGTAATTTAGGTTCACAAATATGTAGTTTGAACAATCAAAAGAAAATTAGTGATCAAAAGTTGTTTATAAAAAACTTCCAGATAGGTTTAATTGGGCCATAGACGTGCTGTCAAATAATTTTGACATAGTGATTAGTGGGAAAATAATAAAACTAAATACTAGCACAGGGTGGTGACAGATCATGGAAATATCAGGGAATTTCATAAAAATATCCAAAAATCAGGAAACGTTTTGCTTTTGTGCATGCACAAATGCCAAATCATAAAGAAGTTATTATTTCTATTATTTGTTTATTCTCAAGTAACTAAATACTGAAATTGGATCAAATTTCATACACACCCTTTTTTTTTTGTTATGTTTCTTTTGACCAATCTAAGCTAGCAGTGAAAATCATTGAATGTCAGTTTTCATAAAAGTATATAGTAAGCGTAATATTTTGAAATTGATGCATTTCAATAAAAATACTAAGAAAAAACAAGATCTCTGAAGAGAAATCTGTCAATTATTACAAATTACTGTAAAATTTTACGTAAGTGAAAGTTATAAGAACAAAAATAATGAAAACAAAACTAATTTATTTCGGTTACTTAAAATTTTTTTAATAAGGTTGCCACTTAAAATTCTGCAACTACTGAGTAGTAAGATTTTAAACTCTTGACTCTCTGCATCACACTCAAAATCATTTAAATTAAAATGCAAAAGGAAAATTTTAACATCTGTCACTTTGAAAGATTTTTATCAACAAAAAATATTTATACTGTGATCCATTAGTATAGTGCATTAGTATAAAACAAGGGAAAAAATAAACATTTGTACATTTTGTAAAAATTCTTACAAGTTGGCAGCTATTTAATATGAAAAAGAAAATATGATGGAAAGTCATTAAGTAAAATGATGCAAGTTCTATCATATTGTGTGACTGTAAATTCTAAATTATAAGGAAAAATAAATTATGATGACAAACACTTGGAAACAATTTTATTTTTTAACACAGGCCCTACAAATGTTTATGTGCACTTCAGCCCGTATTCTAGCTGCATAAATTTAGCTATGACATTCATAATACCACCTTACACTGAATGCCATAATTATTTACAAATTTTTTTTTATCATTTGGTTCTTGCCTCCAAGCTGTTGCTTCAATAGACAAAAACAGATGAGAAAATCATGCTGAGCTAAGTTTGGTCATCTATGGCTGTTCTTTGAATAGATTTATTTCTAACTGAGCATTATGCCATATGCATATGTGGCTTACTTAATGACATACCCTCTTAATTATGTTAAGATAAAATAACATTGTTTTTTTTACACAGTATATATTCCATTAACTACCATGTGCCAAAATGAAAGAAATAAATATAGAGATATATATATTTAGTATAATAGTAAATACATTTCCTAATATAAAAATAAAATTTAATGCTTCTACATTCTTGCATTAAGTAATTCTGAAAATAAAAACAAATAATTTTTGCTATGGCTGTTTCTTTTTGATAATTTTACTTTTGAATAAGTTTTGTAATACAACTTTGTAAGTAATGCACTGTTTTAACAATATCATAGTAAAAAAATATATGCGAAAAAAGAAACTGGAGTAAGAAATATAAATATTGCACTACTATTTTCCAGAAAGTCAGGGATGAGATTGACAAAAAAAGAAAAAGTCTGAAAGAATGTACCAACAACATTTGAGGAATAATACTTATGAATTTCAAATTCAATAAACTCATTTTTAACAATATTGTAATTTTTGAAATATAAAAACATTGTACTTTTTGAAAGTTCTTTCTCACCAATCAAATCATTTTACAAACATTGCACTTAAATTGCTCACAAGCTTTTTTCGAAACATAACTCGCTGAGTTTACCTGGAGTAAAATTTAAACAACTTCATTCAGCACATCAGTAAACACAGAGTTAGAACTAACAGATGGCACTTCATCATCTGAAGTCGAAATTTCACAGTGGTGTGGCATCAAATTATATCTGTCAGAATCAGCATCATGGTGTTGGAATAGTTGCTTGCTGAAAAATGTTCAGAACAGACCCAGAATCTGGTGTATCTCACATGGAGGGATGATGAAATAACCCACTCCTTTCCGGACACTTCAGCTCATTTATTGGACCTGCAAAAAAGAATAGAATAACTTTATTGGGTACAGACAGGGATCAACACATACAAAGTGTAGGTCTGTTTTACAGCCCTTTCACAGAATTACAATCGACTAAAATTCCTTCACAAAATTATAACCAATTAAAGGGCCCCTTCACAAAAATACAATCAATTAAAACAACCTTTCATTGTCTTTTACTGTATATTTTAATTTGTTTTGTAATTTTATAGTTTATAAAAAAAAAAAAAATCTTCAAAGTATTATTGCTATTTTGGATTCATTTAAAAAAAAAATTACTCTTTAAGAGATTTTCTGGAGGATTTCTTCATTGTGTGTAATAGTTCATGTTTGGTTGTATGTAAAACCGAAAAATGTTGTGGGCAAAGAATTGCAATCATTTCTAAGAAAATTTCCATGATTTACATTGTACTAGGGATGCACTGAATACCACATTTTGTCGAATAACGAATATTCAGTTAAAATTCTAACCGAATATTCGGCTGAATACCGAATACTTGGTTAAAATTTATTATACTTTGATTACAATGATTAATTTAATTAGTTTTTTCTTAAAAAATGTTTCATATGGTGTAAAACTTCAAAAACTGAAATGCTGCAAAATTCAATATCCAAGTATGTTTCCTTTATATATTATTAATAACTTTTTAAAATATTAGTGAAATGCTGGTAATTTTTTTTACCTACATATTTTATTTAAAATATTAGCAGTTAATTGACTTCACATAGTTATGAATACTTAATGTTATGAGTTTCTTTTTTTTCCTGGTTACTGTTTCAAATTTAAATCAGTTAGTAATAGCACAGGTTAATGTAATGCGTCATGAGATTTAAGAAAAACTGAAAAGCAACAAAATTCAAATTTAACATCGGAGTGTTTTCTCTTACATTAAAACAAATTTCATTGGGATATTGGTTTTTTGTGTGATTGTGGAACGCTATGCTAGGACTATCTGCCAAGGATGGGGGTGCCTTGGTAGGAGGACTTTATACAGGTTTCTAACGCTTATTCACATGTGATATTAGTAAGTAACAACTTGAATCAATTTAGTACTATGGTACTATACTATATCTTTCATTCATGATATAAAAAATATGTATTTGTTTACTGATTGAGGAATACTTAAATTTGTTTACTATTCGGTTGTCGAATATTTAAATATTTGGCCGAACCGTCACGGTATACTGCCGAATAGGCAGTATACCGAATACCAACCGAATATTCAGTGCATCCCTACATTGTACATTACCATACATAAAGAATTTGTTGATAGCTTCATTACAAAATGAGTAACACATGGTATACTCTTACTAAAATTAACACTTACATTATTGGGTCTTTTGGAAACCTATGATATTAGCCTTCAGGTTCTTTCACTTTAGCTGTGTCACAAAGGTCATACTTAACATGGGAGGACTTCTTTTTTCTGTAGAAAGAAAAACTAATTAATAATGCGTAAAGTCAAAACAAAAGTTTTAGAAATGACAATATTGAAGCAAAATAGCTCGTACATTAACATGAAACATTTTCACAAATAACTTTTATCCGCAATGTATATAACCAAGGGTAGAATCCTGTGTTTTGTTTTCTTTTTGTGCTGCCCTCGGGCAATCTCTGAAATTATTTTGGTCACCCCCAAGTACAGTTTGTTGCCCATACGACTTTTGCAATACAATTTTTTTTTAATTTAATACAGCCGTTACTATGGAAAATGGATTTTTGACTATGTCTGTTTTGACTATGATGGCAGAATTTTCTTGACGGTGATCGGCTGCTTGTAAATAAATAGGAAACGAGCACACTGAAGATAAAACAATAGTAGTTTCTCTCTCAACCATATTTCATTATATGAGATAGCTATTATAAATATGATATATCATCATTTCTGATCTTGCCTGTATAGCCGAACTCTGTTACAGCAAACCCGGTATATAACGAACTACAGTTTACCAGTTAACACAATAACGCCTCTAGATGTGTATTTCACATTCAGAATAAGCCTTAAGAATATGAGCTTTTACGCATTGCTTTTCCATACAAAATTAAGTATATTTTGATAAATGATAATGATTTGCTGATTTTAAATTTAAAAAATCCAATTATTGTATTGTATCAATGAAGTTTACTATTTCATTTCTTAGCAGTTCCGATAATGGGTGTAACAAACATAACTTTTGTTCTCCTGAAGTTCATTATAACACGGTTCAATCGTAGTAAGTTTTTGGAAAGCCAAAGTGATTATAATGTTAATTGCCTCTGCTTGTGCACACTAAAAACAACTACTAAACCCATGTTTAACCTGTTTGCTCTTATCATTAGAAAGATGCAATGGAGAAGACTTCCTTCAATCAATGTTGCTTAACAGACTAGTTCTTTAAATGCTCCATAAATGCATTTAAATGCAATTAATGTTTAATTCTAATCAAAAATAGAGAGTAACATTTATGCTACCAATCAAATCAGTAGATATCATGTTAATCCCCAACCAGTTATCCAGAATACACCCGGTCCCAACCATTCCGGATGATAACAGGTTCCATACTGTACTACAAAAATCGCTCTGTTAAAATGTATACAAACAATAAAAATATACAAGCATGTTTCACATAATGGCCACTACAGCAAACGGATTTACTTTCTCTTACGAAATATCGCAAACATAAATTAATAACTGCTGACAAAAGCACACAGTTGTAGAAGCGATCAAGATAAAACTATTCCCAGCGAAAGCATATTGATTTGATTTGCAGTGCAGCATATTTGTTGCATCGGTAACATTAAAAAACAATTATCAATATAAACAAATTATACATAAATCAATATAAACAAATGATGTAAATGTCAGTTAAAGAACGTACAAGATATACTTACGTATTAGATGAATTGAAGATTGTTTCTTCTTTTCCATTTTGATTCGATTTATTAATTAATGGCGGCGTACGATCCACGATGTTGTCGTTTTGAAGGAAGGAGGGAATCGCGCGGAAGACCTCGCAATGATTAGTACGCATGCGCGAGTTGAGCGGAGAGGAGAGCCGAGAGCATCCTTGCCCCTGTACGGTTTGCTTTTCTGCAAGTGGACTTTCCGCCAGAGCTAGATGGCGATAGTTACGTCTCCCTCGAGCCGAAACGATGCGCATCCATGTCTCGCTCGGTCTTTTAGAGTCTGTTTCGAGCGGCAACGAAGCCCACCTCGCAAAGTCCACAACGGTTGGCAAATTCCAGAACGTTTGGAAAATCGTTCGTCAGCCTCCAACTGACTCTCTGGGGGGGAATGTGCCGGCACAAGATCGTCTCCGCGCATGCAACACCTTGTGAATTGTACGCCGAGCAAGTGGGTACCTTTTTCCCGATCGGATAACGCCTCAATATATCATGTGGAATTCACGGTATCAAAGCCAGCTCCCCCTTCTATTATTTGTATATGGAAGATAAAGGGAACTGTCCTTCTCAAAATCGGTTTTTAACGGTGTAGTTCGAAAAAATCATGTGATTTTGGTACATAAGTACAAATAAACTAATTATGTCAGGCACTTCAAAATTTTGGAACTGTCTCTTTACAAGCTGTACTACATCTGAAATGAACGATAAACCTGTATCAGTTTCAAAACTTTTAGAAAAAATTCTTAAAAATTGGAAATTTTCGCAATAGGTGTCTACTCTTCGAAAAATCTTGCAAATCAGATCCATGTTTAAGAATTTTTTCTGAAAATTTCACAAAAGCCACAGCTTTTTTGCTTATTGTAGTGTGTAAAGCAGCTTATTAAGAACTGTCTGGAATTTTTTGGAGACCATGGTGCAATTAGTTTATTTCAATTTGTGTACCAAGACTAAAAACAGAGTTTTTTTTTCTTCGAAGAACAGCCTTAAGTTGGAGAAGGGATAGAATTACTGTTGACTTGTTGTACGCGGCATCTTTTTTGGCTAATTCATCGGCCTCTTTTAATTTTCTGAAATTCCGCAGTGGCAGAGGATTTACCGAAGAACGACAGAGTTACCAAATTGATGCAATTTTGGAATAGGGTTTGGCATTTCAAAACATCGCTAGAAGAGAGCCTATCCACACATTCTACAGGGTGTCCTGAAAAGATAGTTACACATTTTAATTCTCTAGCTATTAAAGACAAGTGGGCTATGTAAATTGAAAAAAATGTTCAAAAAAGGATAGGGAAAAAGACTAAAGGAAAAAAATTCTTCTTAGAAATTTTGAAAAAGTTACACTTCATAAATTTGCATACGACCCCCGCGCAAAAAAATTCCTAATTAGTAAAATGTGCCCCATACACTAATCAGGTTATCTGCAAAATTTCAGCCTTTCATAATAAAGCATCTTAGAGATATCTCTAAACAAAAACGGTTAGGGGCTGTACTTGAATTTGAATGAAAACGTGCAAAAATATTTTTTCTTTCGTAATTTATGTAAGACATCTAAAACGTGACTATCCGATGTGATTTTTTTTCCCTTCGAGAGCCATTGAAAAGTGTTTTAAGCCAGCATATATTTATCTTCACACCTCTGACACTTTTTAGTATATAATTCTCAAATTTGTGCATCACTTCTTAAGTATATGGGGCACATATACCAATTTAAAAAGTGTCACTTTTTGAAAACTAACGAGAAGAATTTTTTCTTAACGTAGTCTTTTTTCCTACCTTACTTTGAACATTTTTTTTTTTTCAATTTACCCTGCCCACTGACCTCTAATAGACAAAGAATTAAAGCGTATGTTACCATCTTTTTGGTACACCTTGCACAGGCAGTCTCGGAAGAGTGATCGAACAAATGCTGTTAAAATTCGATAGTTAAAACTGCCGATTAGCAACAGCTTACCTGTAGCAACTGAAAACGACCACGCATATCGAGAGGCAGACGATGGAGAGGGAGCATCCGATGACGGTGATGTAGTGGAAGGCGTCTGGGTCCACGTCCGACAGAACGTCCCCGTAGTCCATGAGGAGAGCGAAATTGGTCAGGTGGTTGCAGACGCACACGCTGTGAGTTTCGTTGCCGCTCTCCAGACGACATCCAGCCGTGTCCCACCGATCTCTAGAAGAGGAAGAATCGGAAAGGTAAATCTTTGCCGGAACGCAATGATGCAAGAGAACACTGTACACAACACGGTCTTATTGTTTGTTTGCCCAGGAAAGGACAGCTCACGACGTCACCAAATGAGTCGTTCAGAGCCACGGGTACTCATCAAAAAGGGGGAGGGGGACTTCTAAGCAGGAACGTACCCAAAAAATAATTTCGGGGGGGGGGGGGGGTCCGGACCCATAGTACCACCCTCCCTGTGTACGGCCTTGCTTCTAAGTATTGGCACCTTCGGAAACTGCTAGGGATCTCCGACTTTCGAATTCACGGATTTAACCCTTTAACGCGCAGTGTTCCCGCTCTGGGAACACCAAACTCTGACATTTTGACTTTTGCCAGTCACGAAGAATAGATTTGATTTCTATAAAAATAGTTGCGGGTGACATAGCTCAACGAGAATCCTTTACTTTTTAGCACGTCATTTCCCGTAAAAAAATTGTCACGATTATTTCTAACAGCATTGACATCTGCTGAAAAATGGAAGAATGCGAGAAGCTGGATAGATTGCCCAATGCTGAAAAAAGGGCAGCCGTTGCCATCGCTCGACTTAACTACCAGCAAGATAGCGGACGATCGAAACATTCATCGCGACGACGACGTTCATTTGACGACTGCTGGCCAGCAGTCGTCAAAAAAGGGTCTCTAGATCTGTGGCACGCGATGAACGTTTCGATCGTCCGCCATCTTGCTGGTAGTTAAGTCGAGCGATGGCAACTGCTGCCCTTTTTTCAGCATTGGGAAAGAGTTGCGCCTCAAAGGGTTAATGTGCAGTGCAAGTACAGGTGATATTCATTGGTACGTCGGAATCGAAGCCGCGACCTTTCGGTTGCCAGTCCAACCTGGACTGGTAACTCGATTCCGTTGAATCTGGGATTGTTATTGGTGTACTTATTTGTGTTTCGGCACTTAAAAGAAGAAATTCTATAATCGCACTGTGAAGTTTATTCAAGCGCGGTACATACACTTTCTTAAGTTTAATAATTTCCACCCAAAATTTATAATAGGTATACGGTTTCTACAAGAGCCGTGCATAGTTTAAGCTTGTGAAAAAACATTCAAAGTTTTATACAGTAACCTGTTCACAAATATCTATTATTCTGCTCAGTGGCTGGAGCTCAAGGACGCCCATTATTTTGCCATTTCTGTTCAAATCAGTTTGAATTTGACTTGTTCAGCTAGATTTTTATTTTATTCAAACTTTCTCGTCAGTCGGATTTTGTGCAACAAAACTGAAGCAGGTTACACAAATTTCCCCTGCACTTGCATTTATATTATTCGTGTGTGAAAACATTTACAACCAATAGTTTTCAAAAGTTGGCGCTATGGTCGTGTTCATAAATAGCATGTTTCCTTTTCAAAGGCCCTGAAGAACACAGTAATTTTTACTTACGAATCCGTATTCCAAAACACGCAAGCAGTGGAATTCGGTTTCGGAGTCAAATGTTCCATCAGAATTGTCACATCGCTGCTGATTTTCACTCTCTCCCGCTTTAAAGTCACTGTTGCACTGACGACAGCAGAATTGAGAGAACTGCTTGACTTGTTTTCTCTGAGTAAAAAATGAAAATAATATGAATGATAAAAAAGAAAAAAAAATGTGTATTATCATTCAATTACAAATACATATAAAATCTGATTATATATTTTATGCGTATATGAAATTAGCCTAGAGCCAGAGCTTTATTATCGCATGGGCAAATCGGGACTTTTCCCAGGGCCCCCAGTGTCAAATATTGCTCTGAAATATATTCTTTTATATCAAAATTTTATGAAAAGTAAAAACAAATTTCATAGATGGGGGCCCCCAAATTCATCAATGCCCGGGCCTCCCGTTGATCATAATCAGGCTCTGCCTACAGCAGGTATAGAATGAATGTAATTGAGTAACAATATTTATATCATATGCTTCTGCTTATAACTCTTCAGGCGTCAAGTTTGAAGAATGAAGAGGGCCATTCCCCTTCTACGGTGTTTAATTTAGGCAAAAATCAATATTCTGTGCATGAAATAGTCGAAATTTTTATTTTGTAGTATGTGAGAAAATTGCTTTTACTGGTTGCTAAATCGCTACTAAATAGCATTGAAAAATGTTGCTAAAGTCATTTTTTCAAATGTGCTAAACTGACAATATAGTAACAAAAACCGCCAAACTTCATTCAATTCACAATTTTCGAAAATCCAAGAAACTTCTAAATTTAAGAAAAAATTCAAATTATATATTTTAAGTCGAGTAACTAATTAGGATACGTGCACCAGTAACTGGCACTTTGACAAATAAAAATAAGTTTTTATTTCAAAACTTTTTTCAAATGGTGCTATGCGTTACCAATTTAGACATTTATCTTTAATTTTATGTAAAATTGTATTGTTTACCTCCGTGGCTTCCACACATCAAAAATTAAGATTTTAAACACAGTGCTAAAAAAATCCGATTCTTCGTAGATAAATTAATTCTGAAATTAAGATGTGCATTTTCGACCTGTTTCTATTCGAAGCATATTTCTTTTTAGAAATTAAACTGAATTGTATTAGATAATAGTAAATAAAATATGTCTGTAGAATTTTTAAAATAAATAAATAAATTTATTTATTTAAGATGGTGTGTCAGTTAATGGGCTAAAAAAATAGATTTCACTAAAAAGTGTCACTCATGTCTGTTATTGGTGTTTCAGTCAAGTTCACGATAACTGTACAAAATTTCTATGCAATGCAGTAAATATATATTTATAAAGTTATCTACAGATATTTTTTGAAAATATAATATTTTTGCAGTGACTGACACCATCTCAGTTATTGGCTCCAGCATACGTCGGTACATAAACTTTTAACTTAAACGTCGGTTACTAGTTCTAATACTCTTCAGTGTTTCCATTCTGCATGCTACTGCTTTTTGTAATAATAACTCAAATAAAATTTATAAATGTTAGTCTTTATTTAATCTATCTCATGGTAATCCTATTTACACTTTTTAATAATATGTGAAAGCGATATTTTTATTATTCTAAAACTGTTATATTTTACCTAATATTTTTCTGTAATTTTGGAAAATAAATTAATGTTGCTAAAATATGATCTTAAAAAAATATATTTATGCTTTTAATAAAATAGGATTGTCATTAAGAAACAAATGTGAGTAGGTTTTTCCACTCATTTCACAAGTGTCAGTTACTGGTGCCAACATTTTTGCTTGCTGTCAGTTACTGGTTCAGCCTCCATGACAATTTAAAAAATATTAAAATTTAAACGTTGAATAAATTATATCCCAATTGAATTACGAAAATGCACTTAAGTTAAAGCACTTAAAAGGTTTTTTTCAGCACAGTTTTAGTAAGTAGCACTTACTAGTTAATATTTATATTGCACCTAAAGTGTTAGTTACTGGTACATCTACCCTTTATACTACCAAATTTAGTTGCCTGTATAGCTATTTCTGTGAGACAATCAAATAAAAATTCCAGTGGCGGCCCGTGGTCAAAACTGTTAGTGCAGCCGGAAGCATATGAGCCCCCCCCCCTCCTCCGGACAGGAATGGAAAATCTTTGTTATTGAATTCGAAAGCTGGCGGATTAAGCCCTCGCCAAGGAAAAAAAAAAGAAATTACATAAAAAAGTAAGAGTTCCTATCTTACTTTTCCATAAAATGGACATAAATTTCAACCAGCCGCTCTTATCCTCAAAATTGCATTAATCCGTGTCTGATTCGAAGTTTCCTTAGAATTTTCTTTTGCAACGATAACTTGAGAAGAAAAGAAAAAAAAAAAAGAAAACGTACTTATTTTTATAAGTCAAATCAATCCTCCTTTCTTTTAAACTTGCGAATCGGTCAGTGATGTCCCCATAAAAAGGCGTTGTTTTAATTCAGATATCAATAATTTTAAGAGCTTTTTAAAATTTCCTATGTTTAAAGAATTTTTTCGCTCGTCATGTCCTCTAAATGCCAGTTCTTGCTTACTTAAAAACAATACTGCTTTGATGGGTAATTGTCCATTCATAAGCGTCTATTCAGGCTTACCTTCTTGATAAATTCAGCAATATAAAGTCCAGAGTTTGCCGAACATATATTCTCCTTACTCCCTCCCTCACTTCACGAGCCAATCAGTGAGTCGAATTCCCAAGTGCTGCCGACCTTTCAAAATCTTGGATGAGCTGAGTCTTAGCTGCGAATCCCCATTATAGCCTATGCCGGAGGAAATGCTTACGTAACCGTTGTCATGGCAACGGTGCTGCCAATTTTCTTATCAGCGCTCTGGGCCGAACCAAAGATTTTCCCAATTGAATTGCGGGAAGATTAAAGTGCTTTTTTTCTGAATGAGCGATCTGGCCACAATACGGTTTTTTTGGTTTGGTTTTTTTTCTTTAGAGATTTTTTTTAATTTACCATAGGAATTCCATAATTCTAATCTGAATTTAGGAAATTTAGTAGAATAAGTTATTTTAAAGTATGTGCTGATAATTTCAAGTGCAGCCGGCTATACTTGCTGTATCCCACGAGCCGCCACTGAAAAATTCTAACAACTTCAGTTAAACCTCAAAATCTAGTGAAAATTTTGAGACATTCAACGCTGTACTTCATGTTCAGTGCCCCCCCCCCCCCCATATCATACTATCAAATTTTATTTTATCCGCTTCAGCCATTGTCACTTCATATGCTAACAAAAGAGCGTCACGAACCGATAGAATGATAGGCAGGCAAACAGCCTTTTACTGAAGGTCTTTCTAGATTCTCTAGTGGTTGAAACGGATATTCAAAGCATTGTACAGACAGAAATTTTATTTTATTCAAATAGACTCACCGAAAACTTTAATACAACTACCAAAAGTTTTTTTTTTTTTCACTTTCTGTAAATTTGAATGTTTTTAAGGAAATTACATATATGAATGGATTGCGGGAGGAAGACTAACAGAAGAACAAAGTCACAAACTGGAAAGTGTTAAAAGCTAAACGCACTTCGGTCCTACCCGTTTACCAGAAATAAACCACAGCAGAAATACGCAAACTACCATAATTCGAAAACGGTGACTTACTTCTCATCCGGGGAAGGTGACAGTATGACAGACATGTTCTTGTAGAGAGCGAATACCAGCGACACGTTTCCGTGGTTTAATAACTGGCTGTCGTACCCACTTTTCAGCATCACGCTTCCTTGATGGGTGTAGGCGTCGGTGACGGACCACTGCGGTAGGAAGACGGCCTGCCCAGGGTCTGGTCTTAAAACCTGCAGATCTATAAGAAAGGTAAATCATACAAAACACTCCATAATACAATTTCATTTGCGCATATTACACTGTTCAAAACAATTAAAGGATATGGAGGTTATGATATATATTCGGAAGACGTGATAGTCTATATGAGAAAAAAAAAATACACATGCTTAGCAGAAAATAATGCATTTTATTGAGCATTTGGGTACAAAAGGAAAAAGAACTCAATTTATGGATGTGAGAAAAAACGAATAAAGAAAGGATTTTCCTCGAAAGAAAATGTTTTTAATGGGTGGTATGATTTCCCCCGACTGCCAACAACGTTGAACACCTTTGAGGCATGGAGTCAATGAGGCTATTAATGAAGGGCTGGGGTATTCTGTCCCACTCCTCCAGAAGAGCTATTTCCAGTACTCGGAGAGTATGTGGGGCTGGTAGCAGTCAGCAACTTGTCTCCCTAGATTGTCCCAAACACGTTCTATTGGGTTCATGTCCAGAAAATACGCTGGCCATTCCATTCGTACGATTTCTTCCTCGAAAAGGAAGTCATCTACCAAGCGTGCACGATGTGGCCTGCAGTTGCCGTTCATTAGCATGAAGTTATCTCCAATTGCTGCAGCGTAAGGGACTACAAAAGGTCTCTACAAAGGAGAATCTCATCCCTATATCGACGACCGGTCAAAGCTCCATTCCGAATGATGTGGAGATCGATGCGCCCATCAATGGAGATACCAGCATAAACCATCAACCCCCACCCCCCGCCAAATCTGACATTTTCCAGCACGAGTGCAGGGGTACCACATTCCCTCCAGATGAAAGTACCTATAATCAGGATGAACAGAAAAGCGGGACTTGTCAGAGAAAAGCAGAATATTGCGCCATTCGTTTCTCGTCCAGTTGACATGCTCTACTGCCCACTCCCTGCAGCCCTACGATGCCTGGCTGTCAACCTAAGACGTACCGTTGTTATGTACAAGAACATACAGACCTGCAACGTGGAGTTCTGTTTCGGACAGTTTGCGGTGAAACTCTTGTGCCAGTAGCCTAATGAAGTTGTTGTTGAGGAAGAGTGACATTCATATTTCGGTGTCTCCGAGCCGTCAACGTTAAATATCGATCTTCATAGAGCGTTGCTGCAAATCTACGACCTTGTCCTGGTCTTCGTCTTGCATTTCTAGTCTCTATGAAACGGTTCCAGATCCTTAATATTATATTTTGTGCGACTCCTATGGCTTCTGCTACTTCAACTTGTGTTTGACCCCAATTCTAACCGACCAACAGCTCCCCAAGCTGCTGATTCAGTTAAAATCCTCCGTTGAGACATCGCACTCATCAAAACAAAGCATTTACGGAGTGTCGATCATTCTTTTCCACTTTACCAAGTTGAAAGCCAACTTTCATTTTCGCTGCCACTAAAGCGTCGCGTTTTTGACGTCAAACTAGAAATTTGCATACTCCGAAGTTTGAAAATGTGAAAAATGTGCATTTTTGACTGTCTTCTTCCATTTTCTGCAAAACAAAATTTCTCTTACACCTTTGTTTTATATAACTAGGGGCCAAGGCCCCCAGACTCGCTACGCTCGCTTTTCGTATCAGGCATTCGGCCCCTAATAAGGCTTATTCGTAAAAAAGACATAATTTCAACAGATAAAACCCGAAGATTGGATCAGATAGAATGTTACTGAGCTACACATTGCTTGGTTCTTGCAGGTTCATTGGTACATAAACATTTAAACTTCACACTACAGTAGATCCCCTCCCCCTCATAACACGGAAGATATTTTGTTATGGGAATCCGTGTTGTACGGGTCCTGAGCTATACTCCACCTGGAGTGCGCACTCCGCTTATAATCGCTGGAAAAATTATTTGCACTCTTCAGAAACACAATGATATTTAATGTTGCCATTCAAAAGTTATATTAATTAGGAGCTAAAGCATAATAAAATCAGAACATCTGTTTCAGCTGTATTTTTAATAATGTAAAACCTATTGGACACCTTGCGAATTTGTCAATCATGGCGATTTTTCATTATTTGGCGACTTGCGTACATGTAAAGTTAATAAAAGCTACGGAACAGATAGAATATAGCCTGCCACCAATGGCGACTTTTCATTATTTGGCGATTTACACATGCTCACAACCTATATTTACTGTTCATTTAAGGTTACCGGAAAACCGTTATCTATATTTTCATTTACATAATCGTTTGCAGATTGACGTACTTAACACTACGAATTATACCATCTCGTCGCGCTTACGGTTTAGGAGGAGTTAGGTCAACAAGCTTTGACGGCGACAGCGGCCTTTACTTTTTTTTAGAATAGAGAGATACCCAAATTAAATTTCATGCTGTTCTGGAAACTCGCGGAATCTTTTCGCAATCGAAAGATTTCGTTTTGTGTACACAGCTATTCTCATGTCCATGCAAACGATTTATTTCTGAAAAAAAAAAATGATAATAAACTGTGTAAGCTGGAAAAGCTTTTTTAAACGAATTTGAATCCCAATTGTATGACGTCATATTCACTTGAAAAGGGTAATTTTGTCACGCAAATGATTTACTTTTTTGACTCTCGGAAATAAAATGGTGCTAAAAATAGCGAAAAATCGCCTAAAAAGGAGGGAACGGGTGGATTTTCAGATTTTTAAAGAAGCGCAGATTGTTTTCTATATTTTTATACATGATCATGAAAATTTTTAAGCGGATCGTGCAAACAGTGAAGAAGTTATTAGGCTTTTTGTGTTAACTTTGTAAATTTCACGCGATTCTATATAGATACTTGGAAACGCTTTGTTGCAAAGGAATGAATGATTTTATGCCAAATCTGGCAACCATTCTGTTTATTTTTTCAGTTTTTTATTAATATCTTCTAAAATAATTCGATTTTCGAAATTTAAGTCAACTTAGCAGGTTCCTCGGAATTTTTCGAATCTGTGGGCACCTTAGTCGAAACTCAAATCCCCACGGTTTAGGAGGAGTTAGGTCCATGAGCTATTGACAGCGGCGGCGGCGACAGCGGCCTTTACTTTTTTTAAGAATAGAGAGAAACTTACAATATACTTTAATTGTTTTGAGCAGTGTGTTTCTGCGTAACCAATAGTTTGTCGCTAAGACATGACAGGTTCAGGTTCATACAGAACTTACAGTGCCAAGCCGACCCAATTTAAGGGTTTACTATTTCAGATGTCAGTCTCTTAACTTTTTCACTAGAGTCTAGACCGCTACCAGCTTCCATACAGCCCAGGCCAGAGCCGGCCTCACCAGCTTCGAGAGAGGATCCCAGTTTTATTTTAACTTTTTAAAAAATTTATTAGCAGTGCCAGTTTGCGCTGTACATAATTTCATATTTTACATCCCCCCCCCTCCTTTGCTTTAAATTACAGTATGTTAATGTTTAACGGGAGAAATTCAGGGGCTTCCAATCAAATGAGCCCCAGTAGGAGGTAGACAGACTTAGTTTGAAGTCTCCTAATTTTGAGCTGATTCCAGATAAGGGACCAGCACCTGAATTAGCACCCCCAGATGTATCGTTTGAGAACATGGAGGCATTGGAGCCACGACGGACTTTATGTACACCATCTTCCTTTAGCTTACACGGGGCCATAACAGTCCAGGCGAGACATGTTATAACCCTCCCAAGTGCTGACCAAGGTCGACAGCACTTCACTTTCGGTGTTCTTATGGAACCAAGCTTATACACACTATAGGCTACTGTGGGACATTTTCCATACTAATCTCAGGGGACATAAACCATACTGCTTCTCAGCTAACAATACATGAATCAATGATAAAATGTTTTAATTTGAGCTAAACTCTATTGATTTGTTCGAACCCTCTGCCAAAACGCGATAAAGGAAAGATTCCGGCTTTTAAATGTAGCGAAAATATTGTATACGCGTAACTATGGTTATTTGTCATGAATGCACCTTTACATTGGCGATATCATCCGACAGAGTGAATTCAATATTTTTCTTAATTTTAATGGAATAGTAGAAAAATCCAGCAATCGCTGTAACAGGATTTTTCGGGACCCTGCTAAAAAGCGAGAATAGAAAAGTTTTTGATGTCAAGTTAGATATTGCATGCGAGGCACATGTCATTTTAAAATACCATTACCTTAAAAATGGCTAATATTCAATAACTTAACAAACTGCGCTGAAAAAATTACGTCATACTAGAAATAATTCCGTAATTTAAGTACGGTTTGTCTGGGATGAACTTCATGGTGAGACAGTGTGTTTTTTTACATGAAAGAGTATCTTTTTTAAAAATTCTTTTTAACAATGAATTGACTTGTCTTTACAGCATTATTCTCGGCATGCAAATTTAGCATCAAGAGTTTTGCGAAAACGAAGAGAGAGGGGAAAGAGACCAAACATTGAAAGTTTGCCAAGGGAGAAGTCATAATTTTCGGAAAACGTGAACTGTTCGTTTAGCAATTTCCTTTGACCCTGGTTCTTGACTCAGGGGAAGGATTTCGTCTCAGCGTTGTGCTTCAGGTTGAAAATTCTATTAAAAGAGTGTTTGTCTGAACTCTGTCAGTCAGTAGAAGTACACGAAAATATCATGCAAAATACGCTAGAAAACATGTATGAAGATAAGGAAAATTAAACAGTTCTCTACATGCTGGTTTTGGCACATTGAAACAGATAGTACAGTTAATAATAATAATAATAATAAAAACAATCTACCAATAACCACCCAGAAAAATTATATATTTGAAAAAGGTAGTTTGCAATTGTAAATTCATGTTGCAAACTATGTGCATTTGAGCAGTGCTTTTTGACTTGATGGTTTATTTTTAAGTTCTTTGATTTATTTGAGTTTCTTTGTGTTTAAAATGTATTGTTTGCTGTATTTTTGAGCCGATAACTGAAACGCCTTCCCTAAATTTGTGTTACGTCAGATGTAACTAAATTGGCAAAATTTAACAGTGTGCTGTTAAATTCTGACAAGTCTTTTTTTTTTCTTTCTAATGGCCGGGTCAGCGGCCTACTTGGAAGCTTGACCGCTACGAGGGCCGGAGATGTTGGTCATTTTATTATGGAAGCTCCTAATAGGCAGACCAACGTTGCCCCATATGACTGATCTCCTAATTTTGAACTATTTATGATCGGAGACCTAGCCCCTGAAACCGGCACCCTCAAAGGTGTCGTTTGAGCAAGAAGGACATGCGACCTACGAACAGATTTTACATGCTCCAGCTCCCATTAGTGCATACGGCCCCACAGAAGTCCAGCCGAGAGAGGAGTTCACCCTCCCAAGCACTGGCCAAGCCAGGACTGCTTCATTTCCTGTGTTCTTACGGGAACAGAGCTCAGCGACTAGCTCACTGTGAGACATTCTGGCAAGTCTCAAAGGGGAAATGTTTAGTCATTCAAAATTAAAAAGCTTTTACATCAATTTCTTCATTATCACAACTTATAAACAGGTAAAATAGTTACAAGAAATAATTTTTTTTAATGCAGATATGCAAATCAAATTTTTAAAAACCTTGTAATAATCTAAAACGTACCAAACAAACGTGCATCACAAGGTTTTAATTTGGAATTTGATCATATCGGAATAGATTAATTTTAAAAAAGATACATGGGGGAAGCAACGTAATTATTGATTCATATTATAAATTATGTTATTTCATTAGACTGATTTGTAAAATCTGACTAGAACAATAAACAAATAAAAAAATGGATTTTACTTATTAATTTTGATACATAGTCTTGAGCTTAATATTTCGAAAAAGGAAGCATAATTCCAACATTCGACTTTTCCGACAATCTCAAGGTTAAGATGACTCATACTCAAGGCTAATTAACTCAGACCACAAGCATTTTCATTTCAAAAGAGATGAATTATCTCATAAGACATATTTCTGAAATAATAAGCATTTTAATACTACCATTTCCTGAAATACCAAGAGCAACATGCTAATGACTTCCGTAAGCTATTGTAAGCTTAATACTTTTATTTTCGCAACACGTACCAGCGGACTTCAAAGTTTTTCAACTTGTGACCTTTCATTAAGAATTTATTTGGTGGACCCTTTCTACAGTAAGATTAAAGCAACAAATAACAACATTCATAACCCGGAAAATATACTCTCTTTTTGCCTATTTTCACATAGATAATTTGGTTAGAAAATATATAAGCTACTAGCTGAAGTACCCGTCGTTGACGGGTAAGTTTGTAATGCAGATTTCAAAAAAAAAAAAAAAAAAAAAAAAACTGAATTCCCGTTAGCATTGTAAGAGCACAAAGAATGGCATTAACCCATTCAGAAGTATAGAAAGCAAAATTTTAACTTCTGTGTATTATTAAAAGATTGCAGGTTAGAGAGTAACAAAGTGCCCAGTGAAATTGAGAAATAGAGAAAACACTTTATTTTCAAAATGAACGTTTTATTTTAGTGGAAGAAGCTTTCAATGTCAAGAGGTCGTTCTTTGCCAGTAATTAAATTTTGTTTGATTCACTGTAGATATTTTAATATTATGCCTCAAGAAAATTTTTCAATTTCCACAATACCTAAAAAAGAAAAAAAAATCGATACAATTTGTCCAGTTGATTACCCAACTAATATGTTACTTCCAATCACCTTAAAGTGATCCCTTTCCCCCGACCGCCAACCCTTGAAAATGCGATTTTTGAAATTTTTTATAATTTACTCAAATTTTTCAAAAAATCCCGACATTTCTTGTTTTAGTCGTGGCTGTTCATGACATTAAATTTCATTCTGTTCTGTTGCTTTGGGGCAGTGCGAGAACAAACATTTACACATTTTGCACAAAATCTCAAAATTCATGACATATTTAAAACATTTTTGGCATCTATATTTTAAATTAACTTGTCAAAAATAATTCTAAATTTCATTCCATTCCACTGCCATTTTTCAGGAGTAGAACAAACACTTATTCAATTTTCACAAAATCTCAAAATCTATAAAAAATTTTGAAGTATTTTGACGGCTATAGTTTAAGTGACCACCTATGATGAGGCTAAATTTTATTGCATTCTCTCAGTGTTTTATACGTAATGGACAAACAAGTATTTACAAATTTTGAATACATTTCCTCAAAATCTAATCCAAACATTCAAGAAATTCGACAGCTCTAGTTTAAGTTGTATGATCACCTAACATGTCACTAAATTTCATTTTATTCGCTTAAGGAGTCATTACGTGATACGCGGACAAAATTTTATGCAATTCCAAGCTATTTTATTTTGCTACAGCGAAAATAAATTTCATGGTAAATTTTATTTCATTCGTTTCAGTGGTTACGTGATGGACAAACAAATACTTACACATTTTGAATAAACTTTCTCAAAGTCTCAAAATGAAATTAAAATTTTTCAAAAATTTGCTGCCTATAGTTAAAGGTTGACATTTATCATGTCACCAAATTTCAACTTATTCACTTAAGTCGTTATTACGTGATGTGCGAACAAAAAATTAAGAATTTTGAAATAATTTTCGTAAAATCCCAAAATTTAAAACAAATTTGACACCTATAGTTTAAATTGAGTGGCAACCTATCATGTATCATGTCACTAAATTTCATTTCATTTACTTGAGTCATTATAAATAAATTTTTACATACTATTGTAAATATGCGAAATTAGCCATTAAAAAGCTGTCCTTAAAATTTAATTACTGATGAAGTAAAATTTGTATAAAAGCAGACTGCAAGCAAAAAGGTAAATGTGAGAAAAAGAAATTAATAAAAAATAATAAATGATCTTATTTTTTTCAATACAGTTAACTTGTCTCTAAAATTAGTTGTGGTACTTTATTGTGCAGATTAGGCTTCGTTCAGATTTGTTAAAATCGCAAAAATGCATTGTTTTTGCTTTAAAATTTGAAAGAAATTAAAAAAAAAAGGAATTAGAGAAAGGAGCTATGGATTTTTACAATTATTTCTCGATTTGGGTGACAGGTTTGTTTAGGGTGGAGGCTCGGGGCAAGTGCTCTGACTGTACATGTAAAAGTCATGCTCTGAATATTGCAAAAGAAACTAGTTAGTTTTTAATACTTCGACTCTTGGCTAAAAAATAACTAAAAATCCAAATTATCGTTTCAAAATGTCTGTTTCAGATTTCGATTTTTAATGTTAGATTTTCAAAACACATGTATTCATCTCTTGCAATCAGCAGATGACGTTTCTTAAATTAGGACAACGGTGTATACTCGACAGAAGCCTATCTTCTTACATATATCAAAAATGCCTGTGTGAATTACGTTATAAATGTAATGTAAATAGAGAGTTTTTGCATACCGTTTCTTTCAACGTTAACGCTAACTCTATCCGTTATTAAGAAGTTTCGAGCCAATCAGGAAACTTACTTTATACGTGCGCATGCGCTTTACTGTCCAATGACATTTAACGTTAGCGTTACCGTGAGTGAAGCCACCATGCAAAAACTCCCTAATCTTCCCGCTATCTTCCGTAGATACAGACGAATTTGCAGATAAAATTAGCATTTTCCATTTACGAGATGTGAACTGAAAGCAGGTTTAATACCGCATCGACGATATCACGGTAAAAATATTTCGCTCGAAAAGTAGTTAACAGATGATCACTAAAAATAAAAGGCTAAAAGTAAAAATCAGGAATCTTTTATGCTGTTTTGTACACGAAATCTCGGAAATACCATAAAAATTATCGCATTTGCGTAGGTAGTCTGTAAGAGAAGATAAGATTCTTTGAAAAGGTAACACACATCAATATGACAAGGCATATCAAGATAATGTATCTTATAAATTCAGGACTATTTTGATGTAGAAAAATATCACATTAAAGTTGCCATAAGATGGTTACAAAATATTATTTTTTTGTTCTGTTGCACAATATTTCGCATAAGATTGCTGGCTAAATTTTCAGTATGAAATTTTTCAAAACGCTAGATTATTTCAACTTTGAAATAACCAAGCCAGACACTAGTTGACAAATCGTAATCAGATCTATCTGTTTTGCTTTGGTATTGTAAGCATTGCGAATTTTTGAAAATTAATGATAGACTTTTTTAAAAAGAAATTAATGCACTATTTAATTTTTTATAAATTCGTGGACCACATCAATCAGAACATATAATAACCTTCAAAAATGAACGAGACAGCAAAATGCAATGGCATAAGGGGAACAACACATGCTTTAATAGGTGGATGGTGCCATATGTGCCACAATTACACCAGCAACCCTTCTGCACATATTATTAACAAGGTTCAATACACAGCTATGGGTATTTGTGTCCATTCCTACTGTAAAATATCTCCAACTCAACTGTATATTTTTGAAATGGTTCCCTAATCCGCAAGACTAACGCCTTCAACAAATGTTCCATGGGTAGTCGGAATTCTGAGCAGGTCAGGAAGACGTTTTACATCCATATCATGACACCAATGCTTAACAGAGGCAACAACATAACACGGAGAGTTAGCGTCCTGGAAGTAACATTCGTCCGTTTTATAAAATTACTACAGGGAAAAACCTGATAGTCCAAAATGTTGATATAGTCCTCTGTGTTCAATTCACCCGGAACAACATGAAAAGGCTCCAGGCCATGTACGAGAAACACCCCCCCCCCCAAACAAGCACACCAGCATCACCAAACCTGACAGTTGGATTTAGATTAAGATTTCCCAAGAGTAGTCACCCTATTTTTTTGGTTTGCGGGCTGCGATGCAACTACAACCCAGATTAGGAAGAACGAGGATCCAACTTTCAAAAATCTAAGTTTTAACATACTTGGCTGCGTGAGAACCGGATAGATAAAATTGTTACATTTCTATTCACACTTAACAGACGTTCGCCTAGTACTCGCTATCCGTTATACTCAAACAAGCCCATCCAGCTGGAAGTGAGTAAAGCGTAACTCGCCGCTCCCTAAAACAGTTTACCACAGTCCGGTTGCGAATTGCAAACGCCAAACGAGTGTGCCGGCTTTGTTGGATGAGATGACGTTTAGTTTGTGTACGGCAACATATCCTTGAATACTAAAGGCCTGCAGTTCTTTCCACAAAGTATAGTCTACCGTACAAATTCCACCATAGCCCCTGTTGAATTTTGAGACTCATTGATGGAGATTTGGAGTGAGTTCTAGCGGCTCTTAACAAGCCTCACCACGTTTCAGGAGACTCTGATCCAGCTCGGTCAGTTTACTGGAAGACCAACAGTTCTTGTACCAAATCTCCTAGTCTTTCACTTCTTCATGACATTCTAACAGCTGAATTGCCACCATGATTACGATATTAGACTTGCCACTAATGTGACACTCAACTGTAAAACCTCCTATAAAAGTCACTGATTTCTTTTCGTTTCGACATATTGTCACAGTTTCACTCAGAACTACCGGCATTACCACTTCGTGCATTGTATTTAACCTGAACAGGCAATGTGTAGTCACTGAATTTGAAAAAAATCGATACGCATTCAGATTATATGAAAATTCAATTACACGCAAATTAACTCCGTCCAGTCTATTATTGTAGTGTTTATGTAAATCCATCTTATATCTCTATATATACAAATATAACCTTCCCCCCTCCTCCCTTCTATGTTTTGGTGAGCAGTCGGATTTGTATCATTTTTTTTATGTAGTAATATGAGCTAAGATAAAACTTCCAAAGGATAATTTAACTATCACAATAGGTACTTTTTTTCTAAATTATTATTTAAAATAGAAAATTCAACAGAATGATTCTATAATTATGGAACAGTTCAGAAATAGTATAGCAAACAAAAAATTATTTACATAGACTGCGTTGCGACAAAATGATCTCTATATAAATTATTTTTTGCTTTGTGCACGTAGAAAATTGAGGTCATCTTTGTCTTAGCCTCTCCCCCCTCCTCCCCCCCAAAAAAAAAGATTGTTTACCTAAGTTTCTTTGGAAAATACTTTGTTCTTTTACATTTTCCGGCAATGAGTCAGCGAGTAAAGATGCTATACCATCCACTGTTGACATAAGATTGGTTCCAGCCACCGATCTTCCACTCTGAAAAATAGAAAGCTAAATAATGAGGAACACATAAGTTATAAAATACTTCCTAAGATAGTCTTATTCATGTATATGCTAATGAATGTGTGAAAACGGTGTTCGCTCTTTCCGTTGTAAGAATACGGCAGCAGATATTATCTTCTGCATTGCACTTGAGGAATGCTATCAATGTAATTTTTTTTTATTGATTGCCTTTTAATCCTAATCTATGAGAGTTATGTTGCATCCCGTATAAAAGAGCAACCGATGCGAACAGTTCCCATTTCGATGGAGAGCAAGCGAATGAAATATGTATTCTAATCTAAATCTCTGATGTATACTACCTTTACTGCGCCTACACTGGAATTTTTTTGTGCGGTTCTTTAATGGAGCTATTCCTGTTAGAGGCACCATTTCAGTATAGGGAACATGTTACAATACATAGCAATAGCATGTATTAACCCTTACGCAGGGCCCGATCATCACAATATTGGGCCCTGGGCAAATACAAACTTTTGGGCCTTTGCACTTTCGAGAAATTTCATACTACGTATTTAAATGGTTTTGGACACATATATATCAGCAGAAATACTTATCAAGTTTAAATACTAAATGCATGAATACACTGCAGTAAAGAATATTAAAGGATTTTTGCATGCATGAATAACATTTATTTTTACAAATGATGAATATCTAGACACAGGCTACATACACTTCTATACTAAACTTCTTTAAAATATAAATGAAAATAATTGCAAAACTTACTGTACGTATCTTAAAACTAATGAGATTTTCTTATAATAAAATTTACAAAAAGAGGCTAAGACGTTGGCTCAAGGATTTTGAACTAATGCTGATGGGTTTTAGAGAACCCTCGGTAGAGTAAAATGTCTGAGAATCAGCTTTCGACTCAAGAAAATGACAATTCAATTTTTGTACAAAGTTTTTTTTATAAATTAATTGATAAAAATCTGTTGAAAAGTACAAAATTTTTGGGCCCTTGAAATTAGTGGACCCAGGGCAAGTGCCCCGGTTGCCCTGCTGATAAACAGGCTCTGCCCTTACGGCTCCAAGTGTGCCTGTCAAGCATCACCGACATGCGGCATTCTACTTATATGCTTATCAAGTACCTCTGATGTATGACGTTCTACTCCAAGTTAACTTTTTACATATGATATTGTGCCGTTCATTATCGCTAATTGTTTACAGGTAAAAAAAATAAAGTCTAAGCTTAAAAACTTGCAAGTGAAAATAAGACGAGAATAAGTTGGAGTTGCCAGTGGATATTCGAACTTTACAGTGAGAGTTTTAAGGGTTAATTTCTTAGTAATTAATTTGTACACTTATAGCAGTTAGGGCACAGACGGACAAACCGAAATCATAAATACCATTTTCAATTTTGTTTGAAGTTGTTAACAAGAAAGCCAAAAGTCATACAATGCTTTCTAATACAAATGAAATGTCCCCCCCCCCCCAAAAAAAAAAAAAAACAGCCTACTGCGTAGCGATTATTTAAAGCAAATAAAACAAGTCCACTGATTAGTCTCGCTCATTCAATCTACAAGTCGTACTCTGTAGACATTCTCACAAAAACTGACCTTACCTCACCAATGTCTTGCCAAGTGTCCTCCAGTTCTATCATGCGATCCACGACGAGCACCATCTTATGAACACTGTCGTTGGCAAAAGACCACTTAGCCGCAAAGGACGTGACGGATTCCATTTCGTTGAACATGCGGTCTGGGAGAGCTGTCATCAAAGAGATAACATCGGCCAAATCCTCGCCGAAAACGTCTTGGCTTTTGAATATGTACTCTAATCTGTCGATGACCTCAGAAGCAGAAGATGAATTAAACTGGAAAAGTCAACAATTCACATCAGCATCATAACTTTACAAGAGAAGAAAAGGTGAAAGGTAAATACTGCTTGTGACGAAGTTCACATATTTTTCGCGTCTTAAAATAATGTTCCTATGTTTCGTCTTTCTAAATCAAAATTACGTATTCCGTATTAATCTCTCTCCACTTTGTTTTTTCGGCTCGATAAAATATTCTTTCTTTCGCGACGCTATGTCTGGGATTTTTCGGGGTTTCCCTTCTAGATTAATTTCGCTTTAGCATATGCTGTGTTAGTTCATAGCGCCTCCCGGTCTCCGTCGGTGTTTTCTCACAGGGTTGTAGCCTTTCGTATTGGCATCCGCCAAATTCTGGCACTTCTGTATTGGCATTAATCATTTAATCCGTTTGTTTCAAATTTTTATATTGTTTACGCCTACCGGACGGTGGTTGTCACGTGGGGCAGTGGCTTATGAGTGCTCATATTTTACTCGCCAACCTGTAGAGGGCTGGCAGTTTTTGTAGAAAGATTTGTAAAGACTTCTCGATTGCTCTCCGTCAGAGGAGGTTGTGTTCGTTTTTTTTATGGAACTCCGGCATGCCGTGTGGCCGGAACAATTAGATATGTTCCTGGTGTTGAAGCAATGTACGGTGCGTAATTGAACTTGTTTCTTTAATAACTGTTTTGTGAAGTTACCTACAATAAAGTGCAGCTTTTTGTGTATTCCAGTTGTCCATCAGTTTTTTCTCAAAATACCTTTTGTACACTATACGTCATGTAAGCGGCCGAGGGAACGTTTCTCTTAATCGACCTCCGACAACTCCCTCATATAAACTTGGTGCGTCATGACCAGCTCGTTTTCACGAGTAGTTGTTTCCGGCACATCACCGGCTGTCGGAGTTTCCTTTTGCCCAAGTATGAATGTGCAAAAAAAAAAAACTGTTCCTACTTGAGCAAAACAAATGTTCTGTGGACTCTCCCGCCTCCATGTCATCGGAATTTTGATTACCCAGCGGTGTGCGACCGAAAAGAATTTGCTGTTCCTCGTTCTGATACTTGTGCCTACTAGCCAGCGGTGTGTATGACGCTCAGGAAATCGAAAGTCATAGACTTGTATGGTTCTCTGTGTCTACATTTTCCGTAGTGACCGTTCCGGTGTTACGATGCTCTTCTGGTTTCGCCGCCCTGTGTTTTTCAGCTACCAATGTTTGTTGTTCTGATGTTTCCTGTATTTCGCCGATACTTCTGAGTCAACTCTAGCGCAAACCGTGAGACGTATGTGGTGTTCAGAATTATGTGTGTTTTTATAATGGATTCGGAACTTTTATGTGTGTCACAAGGATAAATGTTTTGATTTTCATTCATAAGAGGATAATTTTTGCGTTTTGTGTGTTTTATGTCATTTTTGTAGGTAAGTCATTATTTTTATTATTGTAGAATGTCTAAAATTTCTGATTTTTCTGTTAATATTTCATCATTTGATGGTAATGCCGTAGAATTAAAACATTTCTTTGGTATATTGGAAGACTTAGCATCTTTAAACAAATGGTCAGAAGAAAAAACTATTTTGTATTTCAAGACTAAACTAATTGGTCCAGCATTACAGTTTTTTATTGAAAATGAGGTTGTAAATAAAGCGAGAGATTTTGATGTAATTAAATTAGAATTTGAAAAATATTTTTGTAACAGTGAAATTCTAGCTCCAGTAACCGAGCTTAATAATTTGAAATTTGAAGATTTTAACTCTGTAACTGCTTTTGTTCATCGATTAAATGTTTTGGTTTCTAAGGTATATAAAATTAAAGATTCTCAAGCTCTTGATGATATTAAATATGTTAAATTGATGTCGGCTTTGCCATCTAACATTAGAGTTAAAATTTTGGAGGATAACATAACTGACTATTCTAAAGCTGTTGTGCGTGCCCAGCAATTACAAAATATTGCACAATCTGAATCACTTGTTTTGGCTAATCAACAAAAAGCCCCAGTGTTTGCTATTTCTGAAAAAATTGAAGAATTAGCTTCAAAAATTAATGATTTGACTTTTAAAAATTCTACTTCTGGTTCTGCTGACACCAATCGTAATGCTTCTGCTTCTGCTTCTGAGCAACGGAATTTTTTCAGACAACGTAGACCTCATAATACACAGTTTAAAAACAGAAATACAGTTTTTCAAAATTATGACAGAAATAGAGGTCAAAGTAGTATTATCTGCCAATTGTGCTCCGGCAGACATCATTCTGCACGCCAGTGTAGAAAATTTAAAGTTTTGCACAATACTCCACAAAATAATAATTTTGGTCGTCGACCCAACTTCCGAAATTCAGGAAGAAATTTTTCTAATGACTGTAATTTAAACTAATTTCGAGGTGTGATTTGACTGGTGGGAACACATCTCGTTCTTTCATACATACACCAGACAATTTCCCAATTTTGTCTAAAAATTTACCAAAAGTGTCTAATGAGCGTAGAGTTCGTTCTTGTTCGACTCAGACTATTGTACCTGTTACCATTGCTGAATCTAAATATGTACAGACTGATAATTTTTTTTGAAGATGAAAAACGAAATGAATATTTTATTGCAAATGTGAACAATGATTGTAATTTATTACCAATAATTGAAGTGATGGTGAATAAACAAAAACTTAAATTCTTGATTGATACTGGTAGTTCTATTTCTTTGCTTACAAGGGATGTTTTTAATGAAATTAAATCTAAAATCAATTACAAACACCTGGCTTCTTCAGTCACTATATCTACAATTAATTCAAAAATAAAATTCTCTGCTTGTATTAAATTAACCTTTAAAATTAAATCAATGTTTTTTCACCACTGCTTCTATATTGTTGACATTCCAGTTAATGAACATTTTGATGGTATTTTGGGTTTTCCTTTTTTAAGAGAAAACAATATTTCAATTGATATGAAAAATTCTTTTCTTATGGTTAATGATTTAAAGGTATATTTTCTAAATAATAAAGACTCTAGCAATATGCATGTGTGTGCAACTGATAATAATGAAAAAGGTCCTAATTCAATTAAAGTAAATGACAATTCTGTTTATCTATGTCAAAAGGTCATTTTAGAATCGGATGAGCATATTTATGCTCAGGTTTGTTGTGATAATAAGTCTAGCACTGAATATTTTCTTTTTTCACCAAATGATGCTGAAAATTACATTTCTTATGAGGCTTGTTATTTAAATGAACACTTTAATCAAAACAAAAATGGTAACAAGTGCTCTCAAAAATTTTCTATATTTATTCATAATGTATCTGAACAGAAAATTCATTTAAATAAGAATACCAAGATTGGTAATATTTATGATATTGATGAAGTTAAAGAAAGAGACCTAACCGATGATTCTGAGAATTTTCAAATGTGTAATTTAATACAGCCTTCATCAGAAGTGCTTAATAAAAGAAAACAGCAATTAACTTCATCTGATTTTGACTTAGCACATTTAGAATGTAATGAACAAAGTGAATTAAGTAGTTTATTACTAAGCAATTTTGCTGCTTTTTCAAAAGATATGTCTACTTTAGGACACACTGACAGAGTTATTCCTGTGTTGAACTTTACTAATGATTTTCCAATAAAAACATTGCCATTTCCAATTCCTCAGGCTCTTCAAAGTGAAGCTAAAGAGCAAATAGACCAATTACTGAATGCAGGTATAATTGAACGTAACTGTTCTGAATGGGCATGTCCTGTAATTTTAGTAAAGAAAAAGCCTGACTCTTCTGGCAAACAGAAGTATAGGTTAGCCCTTGATTTGCGTATGTTGAATTCTGTCATACAAGGTTCATCATATCCTTTACCTAAAATTCAGACAATTATTGCTAATCTATCAACATATAAATTTTTCACCAGTTTAGATTTACAACAGGCTTATCATCAAATAGATTTACCAAAAGATTTACAAGATAAATTAACTTTCACTTCTCAGTTTGGCTCATTTAAATATAAAAGAATGGTTTTCGGTTTGAAATCCGCTGCCTCAACTTTTCAGGCTCTTATGGATCTTTTACTAGACGAGGTTAACTCAGATGGAATTTTCGCATATCAGGATGATCTTATTATAGGATCACATTCTTTTGAAGACACTGTACATAAACTTGAAAAAGTTTTAAAAGTTTTATGTAAATATAATTTGACACTTGCTCCTACTAAATGTTCTTTTCATAAAACATCAACAAACTATTTGGGTTTTCATATTGAAAATCATTTTATCAAGCCTATTCAATGTAACATTGAAAAAGTTGTTTCTTTTCCAACTCCTACAACAAAAAAACAATTAAAACGCTTTATTGGTTTGGCAACTTTTTACAAACACTTAATTCCTGCATTTTCTGAGTTATCTCAACCTTTGATTCAATTAACTACTCCTAAAGCTAAATTTGTTTGGACTTCTACACATGAACAAAATTTTCAAAAGATGCAACAAATATTTTTCTCTGAACCTATGGTAAGACTTCCTGACTGGAATAAGACTTTTTATTTAAATACTGATGCTTCCAACATTTCTATAAGTGCTTGTCTTTTACAAATGTATGGTAATAAACTACTTCCAGTTGCTTATTTTTCCAAATCGTTAAATAAAGCTGAGCAAAAGTATCCTGCTCTTAAGTTGGAACTAATGGCTATATATAAATCTGTTAATGCCTTTAAATATTATTTGTATAATAGACATTTTATAATTCTTTCTGATAGTGCTCCTTTAAAAAAATATAAAGACTACCAACCCAGCTGACATAATCACAAGGTGGTTACTTGAGTTGTCAGAATATTCATTTAGTTTTCAGCACATTGCTGGATCTAAGAATGTACTTGCTGACTATTTATCTAGGGAGAACTTTGAAAAGAATACTGAAACTCTTGACAGTAATCCTCAGTTAATTTATGATAAAGGTGTTATACCAATTGTTGATAATGTTCCTAAAAAAAATGAATATGTGAACTTTTTAGTTACAAAAAATTCAAATAGTACTGATCCACTGTTCAGGGCTCGCAAATAGTCTCTTTTTTCCCTAAAAGTCTCTTTTTTAGTTAGAGCTCTCTAAAAGTCCCTTTTCCATGTAAATGGTCCCTATTTCCTCTTTTTCAGATTCTAGAAATTCCAAAGTCATGTCATGGTAACTCTCGAATGATGAGCACCTGTAAGAAATCTAATTGCAAACCAACTGAGAAACCCATCCACATAAATGTCAAATATTAAAATTTTTTCTGGTCCTGCTTATTTATAATAGAAAACAGAATCTGGATCTTCCTTTTCACCCTCACTTTTTAATGATTCAATCTGAGAAGATGGGGAAACACAAATGAAAAAATGAGTTTCTTTTCTGTTTTTTTTTTTTTTTTTAAGCACTACACTACTAGCAGGTTTTTTAGCATTGGCATAATTTTCCTACACAATTTCTTGTGCTGAAACATTTTTTTCAAATGTGTTTGCCAGATTACGAGAAAGGAGGGAGGGAGAGAATAAAATGTTGAAAGTTGCACAAGATTTGCAATTTTTGATAATTGATCGCCAAATTTTGTATCTTCAAAACCGAACCAAACTTGGCAATATCTTCAAACATGACAGTTTATTACAAAGGAAAAGTATAGTTAGAATATTCCTGGCAAAAATTGTAAAATAGTTTAGGTGGCGATTTTAATATAGATTTCAATTCCGAAGTGTTTGTGGAACAAGAATGACACAGCACACTCTATGGATTAGGATGCCCATTCCCAGCAGTATTTAAAATGGTGAATTTCAGTTCGAATATGCTTGGCAAAGATTGTAAAACACTTTTAGTAGGCAATTTTAAGATAAATTTTGATTCCAAAGATATGTTCTATGAAACAAGGAAGAAAAATAGGGATAACGCATGAATTATGATACACTTTTAATACAGAGCACTTTAGTACGTATTAAAATATGAAAGTGTTTAGGATTTTATTTATTTATTTATTTAGCATCTACTTTAAGTTACCGCAGTTATTTACACTTGTAAACATGTTTAATTCTGTGCATTGGTGAATATCAAATACTTAATGGGATCATCCTTACAATTATATGGCAACATCAGGATGGATCCAAGTCAAGTGCACAAATAATTCCCAATTTTAGGATCACTACCGAAAAGTTAAAAATTCTAAATACTGAAAGAGTTACTAATTTAAAAAAAAAGAATGCATTAAACAAAATTATTCTTCAGTGTTATTTTTCTTCGTTCGTACAATTGTTATCTTTATTGTTCTTTTGACGCGAACTCTATTCTCTCTCTCTCTCCTCCCCCCCCCCCCCTTTTCAAATCATACTTTTTTTAAATATCAGTATATTTTGTTCAAATTTAAGTTTGTGTGTGTAAACCTTTGCGGAATAGTTTAATTTTGCACAAAAATGCAGATAATGTTGATCCACCCTGACTTGAGTTTGTTATAGCCACTTAAAATAGAGATATGCTGACTTTAAAAAAGAGAAAAACCGTTTTTTATATTTTTAGTTTTCAGACTATCATATAAGGAGTCCTAAAATTTATTACAACAAAAAAAAACAACAACATGTGCAGCAGATTTAACCCCAGACCCCCCCACTCTCTACCTTTTCCTTGGATTTTCCCTGCAAATTTAATTTTATTTACATACTGAACTGTGTGGAATTTTCACATATCTGGCATTTGGTGTTTCCCCAGGCTTTTTCTGTCTATATATTTCTATTCATATGAAGCATCAGATACTATGCATTGCTGATAAAGAGCAACAATTTTTAACATTAAAAAGGTGGATTTCAATGTTCTGATTGATCTACATTTGTTTAAAACTTATTGTTTTTTCCCCTCTCTTTCTATCTTCCTGCTTTCACCTATTTTCGTTATTTTAGGTCCTCATGCAGAGTGGCAACAGAGCCAGCTGGAAATATGAGGGAATTTCATAAATTTGGGATTAGGGAATTAAATCAATTTGTTTTATTCCTCCTTTTTCCTGATCTTTTTAGGTACAAAATAAAAATATCAGCTAAGCTGAAATCCCGTAGCATGAGTGAAAAAAAAAAATTATGCAAATGTTGTGGGGTTGTGTTTTACTAAGTCTCTTTTTAGTCTCTTTTTTTCTAGAATTTGGTCCCTTTTCCTCTAGAGATATCATAAAAAACAGTTGTGAGCACTGACTGTTGGAAATTTCAAATGAAACTTTTTTCAGAGAGCAAAATGCTGATCCTGAGTTGTCTGTCATTTATAATGAAATTTTAGGTAAGGGTTCCTCTGCAACTCATCATGCCTTTTTTATTCATCCAGAAACTATGTTATTGATGTGTGAAAAGTATAATGTTCATAATCAAACTTATCATCATGTAATTGTTGTTCCACATTCGTTAAAAGCAAAAGCTTTAACAATTTCTCATCTGTCACATTATGGTTTAAAAAAGACTTACGAATTTCTAACAAGGAAGTATTTTTGGAAAGGTATTTATACTGATACTGTCAATTTTGTTGCCTCTTGTACTGTATGTTTACAGGTGAAACATCATCCTACTCGACCTGCTCCTTTACAACAAACATACACACCAACTTATCCAGGACATACTATTGCTATTGACCTTGTTGGTCCTTTCAGTAATGGTCGTACTGTTCTAACAATCACTGATCATTTCTCTCGCCATATGGAGCTTGTGCCTCTTACTTCTACGTCTGCTAATGTAATAGTCGAGGCTCTTTTTAAATATTTTACAACTTTTGGCCGTCCTGCAGTGATTTTGTCAGATTTAGGGCCACAGTTTGTTGCCTCAATTTATAATCATTTTCATGACAAACTTGGTATAAAAATTAATCATTCTTCGGCTGGTCATCCACAATGTAATTCGATTGCTGAACGCATAAATACTTCCATTAAATACTCTGTAAATTCTTTATTACTTGATGGCCACAACTTCGAACATGCAATTTTAATTCACAAATCTTTGTATAATGGTTCAACACATTCAACTACTGGTTTTACACCCAATTTATTACATTTTGGCAGAGAATTATCACTTATTTTTGACACATTTAACTTTGAGACAACTCCGCCAAATCTTAATGACATACACACTTATAAATTAATGCAAGAATTAGACTCTATTTATAAGAAAGCTTATCAAAACATTATTTCTTCACAAACGATTCGCTTTCAGAGACACTCACAACATGCTAGGCTCAGAGATTTAAATGTAAATGACATTGTTTATAAAAAGTCTTTGGATAAATTTAAACCTAAATTCACAGGTCCTTATGTGATCACTAAAAAACACTCACCTGTTTCTTTCTCTATTAGACGTTTGCAAGCTCCCCATCTCGAACCTCAGAGAGTACATATTGATAGATTAATTTTAGCTCCTCCACGTTCTGAATATCTTTCTTTACATAGTAATAATCACTACCATAATGGTGTTACAGATAATTTTAATCTACCTACAACTTCACATAATCAGTATAATTTAAGACCTAGAAAGTAGATGCATGTTTTCGTTTTAGTAATGGCGTGTTTGTGAAGGTACCCACAGACACTTCCTTGCTTTGTACACTGTTGTATAATATCTTGTTTGTATCTGGCTGGTCCAGTATTTTTAAAGATGTACACTTCAGTATACTGTATGATATGTATCTCTTTTTCATGAAACTTAATTAATCAAGTTGTTGTTAATATTTAAAAAAAAAAGAGGAACAATAGTTTTCTTAGGTGAGCTTACGGTTGTCGGTAATCATTTCTTTTCTACACAATTTAATGGGTTTTTCTAACCTGCACCTTCTTTACACACACAAACATACATTTTTCTTTTGTGTTTACCATTTTTTTGCAAATATTGTTTATGTTCATGTTTCGTCTGTTTGAAAGTTTCCTGTTTTTGGTCACAAAAATCTTAATTTGTTTTGAAGCTCATGTTTAAAAAAAAAATAATATTTATATATGTTTTGATATTTTTATTCATTGAAAGTTTTTATTATGTTTTTCACGAAGTAAATTGTGTTTGATATTAAAAAAAATATATTAATAAATAAATAAACAAACTTTAAGAAAAAAGAGAGAGTTTGTTTTGAAAGTTGATAGCAATACCTGTACTGCAACTAAATTGCATTGGACACATTTCAGGTATTTGATTGCAATCATTTTGACTTGATTTATTTAAATTATGTCATGACTTTTATTAGAATCTTCTTTGACATTCATTTAATTAGAAGCTTCATCTTTGAACTTTATTTTAAAATTTAAACCTGATTAAGTGCACTAAGTATATTTGAGATTTGTTAATAATATTGAGAAACTTTCATTTCTTATTTTGCATGGACGTTGATAATGCAAAGGACTTCGAAAGTAAATTTTTTGCCAGTTCAAAGCTATCTGCAATATTATCTGCAAAGTTATCTGCAATGTTTTCTGCAAAGTTGTTTTTATAAAGAGATCTCACATTTATGACGTCATATGTACATATATTAGTTTGAATATTCAAGGTTATTTTTCTTTAGTTTTTGCACATGTGTAATTTTGATATGTAATGGATAATTGAATCGTTTTATATTGTTTTATTTGTAGCAGAATAGTGTTGATATTTTTGCAAATGGTATTTTGTGATGTATTTTATAATTTGTTATGTTATTTGGTATTGTATTTTTGTGATGAGCCCCCATAAGCGCTGCATGTTAGGCTTTCTGTTTAATTCAAGGGTTAAAGTTCTTTGTTTAAAAAAAAAATTTTCTGGCGTCAAATTTTTTTTGTTGGGCTGTGGAGAGATATATGTGACGAAGTTCACATATTTTTCGCGTCTTAAAATAATGTTCCTATGTTTCGTCTTTCTAAATCAAAATTACGTATTCCGTATTAATCTCTCTCCACTTTGTTTTTTCGGCTCGATAAAATATTCTTTCTTTTGCGCGACGCTATGTCTGGGATTTTTCGGGGTTTCCCTTCTAAATTAATTTCGCTTTAGCATATGCTGTGTTAGTTCATAGCGCCTCCCGGTCTCCGTCGGTGTTTTCTCACAGGGTTGTAGCCTTTCGTATTGGCATCCGCCAAATTCTGGCACTTCTGTATTGGCATTAATCATTTAATCCGTTTGTTTCAAATTTTTATATTGTTTACGCCTACCGGACGGTGGTTGTCACGTGGGGCAGTGGCTTATGAGTGCTCATATTTTACTCGCCAACCTGTAGAGGGCTGGCAGTTTTTGTAGAAAGATTTGTAAAGACTTCTCGATTGCTCTCCGTCAGAGGAGGTTGTGTTCGTTTTTTTTATGGAACTCCGGCATGCCGTGTGGCCGGAACAATTAGATATGTTCCTGGTGTTGAAGCAATGTACGGTGCGTAATTGAACTTGTTTCTTTAATAACTGTTTTGTGAAGTTACCTACAATAAAGTGCAGCTTTTTGTGTATTCCAGTTGTCCATCAGTTTTTTCTCAAAATACCTTTTGTACACTATACGTCATGTAAGCGGCCGAGGGAACGTTTCTCTTAATCGACCTCCGACAACTCCCTCATACTGCTGTCCGAAAGCACCGGTTTTCCAGTGTGGTCTTAAATGATTAGTTTAACACAGAAATGCACAAACTACGGCTCGCGGGCCATTATTGGCTCATGAACTTGTTCCATTGGGACCACCAACCCAGTTGGGCTATAAAAAGTACGTATCAGCATGCACTAATTCAGTTTTGAAGAAAAGAAATTGGCTGTAAAGGTTTTATTATTTGAAATTCATTTTCAACTGACATAAACTGGAAAAAGAAAATGTTCAGTTACAACTTAATAATTGACTTGTAGCTATTATATGTACCGCTTGCCAGTCTTAATAAGACTATGTAACTCGAAAGTAATCTTAATTTTTTTTTTCTGACAACCTGATTGGCCCTTCCCAGACAGCACATAAGCTTAAATCAAGTTTGACATTTCTTTGAATTTGACGCATTAATGCAAGCTTGACAGTTCAACTCATTCTAAGCTGGCAGCAAGCTTGCAGGAGTCAAGTTGAATTGTCAAGTTTAAATACAGCTTGATGTAAGCTTGAAAATTGATACTCGCGTGATTTTTCCTTTTTAAAGGAGCGTTGATGGCGCCATCTGTGAAAGAGAATGGACATTAATTGTCTAGCGTCCTAATATTTGCTGAAAGTTCGTAAAAGATGTGTTTTATTTTATATTACCAGTGCCATATTACCGGCAGGAAAACGGGGCAACTGCCCAGGGCCTACAGATTTTAGGGCCCAAAAATCTTACATCTTACACTTTTGTAATTTTAAAATAAAATTACAAAGGATTAAAAAAATTCAGAAGTTAAATAATTTTTTTAATTATAAAGTATGAACAATGAAAATAATTCAAATTTACATTTGTATAAATTAATTTTAACTTATTTTTAATACTTCGAAATGCTCTATATCGATACAGCATACCAATATGTAGGAAAATAACCACATTTGTAAAGAGAATTTTTAGCGTTAAAAAATAGCAAAAGTTTTCAATTATTTGTTATTTTAAGAAATATTTACAAAAATGTCTAAAGTGTTTGTATTCCATACATGTTAGCAACTGTGATATAGCATTTCGAAGTAACGTTTAACTATCTGTTTCTTTCATTTCAGATTACTTAACACAAAATTTGTGTTAAGTAAACCCATTCTATATTTCCAAATATGGAAATTCTTCAAAATAAAATACAATTATACTACGAAATTGATTTCAAAATCAGTCGTTTGTCTCGATTTTGGCCAGCAGTATTGTTTCATGAGTGTTGCGGTACTGAAAGTTTTAAAACGCGTTTTTTTATTTTAATTTTGATTTTAATTTAATTTATTTTGATGCATTATTTTAATTCTGATGCATCCCATGGAAAAATAAAAGAAACAAATAACACATCGCCCACTTATCAATTTGGCGAGAAAACAGCGTGGTAAGTCACTTCAAACTTTAGTCGTAGCTGCACAAGGCTACGGTGGCGGAATGGATAGCGTGCTCGACTGCGAAGCCAAAGGGCCCGGGTTCTATCCCATCGACGAATAGTAGACATCGATGGAAACAGATTAAATTAAATTGAAATTTCAGCGTAGAGAGGGAAAATGCGCGGAAAAATAAATTATGTGGGGCGCGTTAGCCAGCGGGCGCCCCGTGTATTTAAAAAAAAAAATTAAGCTTGAAATTTCAAGCTTGAAATGTCAAGCTTAATGCAAGCTGGGCAAGTGTAAACTAGAACACTTGATTCAAGCTTGCATCAAGCTTACACGATTGGAATTTTCAAGCTTATTGACTTGATAAATCAAGCTTGCTGCAAGTTTGATGCACGTTTGCTGTGCTGTCTGGGTCTACACTTTTAAATTTTTGTGGTCAACAAGCTAAAGGAGGCTGTGCATCCCTAGTTCCTCCAGGACTTCGTTCGATTACACGGCCATCTGTAATCGATTACAAGAATTAACATGATTATAACCAATTTCTAAAAAGATCGTGATTAGGGAACGTTAATTTCGTAAAAATGCAGTAATCTTAACGAAATCAAATATTAAAAGAATTCAATAATGCAGCTGCAGCTAGATCATAACATTTCTGTAAAACATGTAATTTTTTTTTTTTTTTTTTGTAAGCGATTACACTCGATTGTAATCGGCACGAGTTCTGTAGCCTTTCCAATTTCCATCGTTGCTTAAGCAGGATTTTCACCGCATCACCTTTGACATATATGCATCCAAAGTGATCACTGAGAGTGAAGTTGCCCACAATGACCATCCTTGTTTACGTATTTTCATCAGTTCGGTGGTTTCACACGGGGCCTTCGCAATTAGTAACGGGCCTGCGCGTGTATTTTGACGAGCCATCCAAAGAGGCCTACGGATGCTCGAGTCTTCACGTACACATCAGGCATTTCTTAAGCTTCCCAGTGCTTTCAAACGTTATTTAATGTAGTTTTAAGTAGTAATTGTGTTACTAATTCAAGTGCGAACTCATGATTAATTTGTTTGCTAGGATACATATTTACATAAAGAAAATAGATGCATATAATTTGAAGGAAAAACAAAGTAGCGCTTACTCTCATGATTCACGATTGCTTATTTTAGTTTCACAAGTGGATATTTAATATACTTTAAAATAACTAAATACACAAATGAGAAAGACATTTTTATAATGAATATTTCATGAACGTAGTCGTATTTCCTACGTTATTCTAAACAATTCAACATTAATCTTTAACAAATGATGGATTAAATTCAGTGTTTTGGGGATATCCTGTATAATGGAGAAAATTGATAAAATACGCTCTATAGCGCGATCCCTGAATTAATTATTCTTTAATGAAGACATTTCATGTAGTATATATTATTCTTTTGTCGCTTTCTCAATCGAACTTGGGAATTGAGCAAGCATAATGAACGCTTGTACAAAATATTAACTACATTTGAAGTTCTGTATAAATCAATAATTTATAATTTACTGTATTTCTGCACTGTACCAGATGTAAGTCTTAATCACATAATCAAGGCATATATAACTGATAAATAACATTTTCAACTGGCAAAATTAAATTGTCTAAATAGTATCACAACGTCATGCTTATTTACAAGAATAAAAACTACTCAAGTAATACGATTTCTGATTAAAATAATTTATTTATAAATAACACATGAGTAATTACTCACTAAACATGATTTACATACATATTTTTAGAATTCCTAAATACATTATAAGCGTTCACTTACCTTTACATTCAGAGCAAAATGTTCGAATTTTAGGATAAATTTTCATGAAAGAAAATAGCGCAGGATTCACAAAAACGATTACCTACATCTAAAGTTTCTTAGTACGACAAAAGTATAAAAAAATTGTTTTAAAATAATGTAACATTTATAATTAGAATAATAAAATAGAATACTGTGACTGGGGAAAACTGGCCTCAATGATAAACTCATTTTTAGCGATGGCAACTCATAAGCAGGCATGCGGATGTGCAAACCCTCTTAAACACGAGACTCCCATTTAAATAGCGAATGGAAAAAAGCCAAAATACATCTTAAATCAATCATTACGTAGTAGAGAAAGGCAGTTTATAAAAAGTATTAGAAATATTGTTCCATTAGTTACTTACGTTATCTTTCAGATTCTGGACTTCGAATGATCGGCATTCAGTCATATCTGGACCTCCTTTTCTCCACCTAGCATAGTTCCGTTCACAAACCCACCTAGCTTTTCCTGGAATGAATAAAAAAATAAATCATGGATTATAAAAAGAAAACACTTTTCAACACGGTCCTATCTGTGTCTATACCAGTGGTGCGCAAACTATTTTCATCTGCGACCCCCTAATTTGTGTAAAATTTTGTCGCGACCCCCTATTTTGAGTATAATTTTGTCGAGACCCCTGGATAGACAGTAGACATTTTCTTTAATTGAAAACGAAGTTACATTGAAATTCTTTCTGGGAGTTGCTCTTACAGGGTGTTTTTAAAAGAGTGTCGTCACGTCATCGATTGAAATAACGCATTTTTAAAATAGCGCACCAAACTTATAAACCACCATAAAAATGTTATAAAAGTTGTAACATCATAAAAAATGAATCAACACATAATTTTAGTAAACAATGCTTTATTTATGCATATGGATATACATATTTTTTAATGAAAAATACTTTAAAAAAACTTTACATCATAAAAAGTCAATGTGAAATATGTGCTTGCAAAGAGCTCATGATTATTTCTATGTTCGGATCTGTATTGGAAATTGCAAGTCATCCTCTGGATCCAATCGAGATCGATGTTTTGTTTTAATGGAAAATAATTTTGAAGATCACTATGCATGATCAATTAGCAGATCACTATGCATGATAACGTGGTTTTGAAGCCCCGTGATAGCGATCGCGAATATCCCGCTCGTAAAATAATTCTTGTCAGTTTTTTCTCTTGTATTATTTCAATTCTTTGAAATGAATAATTGCAGATTTTTCATAAATTTGAATCTCTTTGAATTTGGCGACCCCCAAAAATTATCTCGCGACCCCCGGTTTGCGCACCGCTGGTCTATACTTCTGCTTAACGAATGGTTAACTTATTCGCTATCATCGTTGCTCCTTCTGTATCCAATGTTACTTCCGATATGGGTCTTTGAATATCTCATTGTACAGCTGCGAGACAAAAAATAATTGCTCTTGTCTGTCGTTCATCGTACGAACTGTATTTGAATGTAAACGTTTATTGCCAGGGTGGAGAAAAAGATTATCTTTCGTAATTTCTGTACGACCCCTGAAATGTGATCATTCGACGTGATTTTTTACTAAGGATGGACGCGAGACAAAAAATAGGAGTCTCGCGTCTCGCAAAATAGTCTAAAACCTTTGTCTCTTCTCGCAAAAATCCCTATATAGTAATCCCTATATAAAAATGTGTGTCTCGTCTCGCAAAAAAGATGCAATCTCTGTCTCGTCTCGCAAAAAAGTCGTCTCGCGTCCATCCCTATTTTTTACCTTCGAGAGCCATTGGAAAGTGGTTTAAGTCAGCGGTGTACTTATCTTCACATCTCTGACACTTTTAAGGATATATAATTATCAAATTTTGTCACCTCATTAGTGTATAGACACATTTTACTAATTGAGAAGCTTTTATGCGGGGGTCGTATACAAATTTAAGAAGTGTAATTTTTTGAAAACTAACGAGAGGAGTTTTTTTTGTAGAGTAATCTTTTTTTCGGCCTTATTTTGAACATTTTGTCAATTTACACTGTTTACTTATCTCTAATAGATAAAGAATCAAAGCCCGTTACCACCTTTTTGGGACACCCTGAGAAACATTTAATACTTTAAGTTCAAAAACAAAGCATTACCTTATAGTTCAAATTTCAACTTTAATATAAACTTTACTTTCAAATTGTTAATTCTATTCTAATTAAACTTTGTGTGTGCTTTTATGCCATTTCCGAGCACAACAATAATAATGATTTTTGTTTTTATTTGGTACTAGCTGAAGTACCCGTCCTCGACGGGTTAGTGAATGCAAATTTCCAAAAAAGCAAGATCTTTCGTCAGCATTGTATGAGTACACAGAATGGATGTAGTATGTTGCCAAAGTAAAGAAAGCGAAGTTATAATTTTTATGTATTGTTAAAATATTACAGGTTAGAGAGTAACTAAGTAATATCATTTCATTCGCATTAGTCGTAATTATGTGATGCGCGAACGAATATTTACGCATATTGAAATAATTTTCGCAAAATCTAAAAATTCAATCAACATTTTTGAAAAAATGGAAGCCTAGAATTTAAGTTGAGTGACAACCTATCCTGTCAACCAAATTCGTTTCATTCCCTGCAATCTTTATTTCGTGATGCTCGAACAAATTTTCAGCATTTTAAAACGATTTTCGCAAAATCTCAAAATGTAATCAAAATATTTTAAAATTTCAACGCCTAGTAATTAAGATTAGCAACTACCTATCATATCACTAAATTTCGTATCATTCGTATTAGTCGTTATTACGTGATGTTTGAAGAAATATAAACGCATTTTGAGAGAATTTTCACAAAATCTCAAAATCTAATAAAAATGTTTAAAAAATTGGACTCCTATAGTTTATGTTGAGCAACCATCTATTGTGTGACCAAATTTCATATCATTCGCTTTAGTCGTTATTACGTAATGCGGGAACAAAGATTCACTCAGTTTTAAACGATTTTCACAAAATCTCGAAATCTGATCGATTTTTTTTAATTAGATGCTTATAGTTTAAGTTGAGTGACCACCTATCAAGACACCCAGTTTCATATCATTCGCTTCAGTCGTTTTTGCGTGATGCTTGAGCACAAATTTACGCAGTTTGAAACGATTTTCGCAAAATCGGAAAATCCAATCAAGATTTTTTTAAAATTCGACGCCTATGTTTTAAGTTGAGTGACCACCTATCATGACACCCAATTTCATATCATTCGCTACAGTCGTTTTTACGTGATGCTTGAACACAAATTTACGCAGTTTGAAACGATTTTCTCAAAATCCAATGAGGATTTTTTAAAAATTGGACGCCTATGTTTTAAGTTGAGGGACCACCTATCATGACACCCAATTTCATATCATTCGCTTTAGTCGTTTTTACGTGATGCTTGAACACAAATTTACGCAGTTTGAAAGGATTTTCGCAAAATCTCAAACTCCAATCAAGATTTTTTTAAAATTGGACGTCTATGTTTTAAGTTGAGTGAATACCTATTATGACACCCAATTTCATATCATTCGCTTCAGTCGTTTTTGCGTGATGCTTGAACACAAATTTACGCAGTTTGAAACGATTTTCGCAAAATCGGAAAATCTAATCAAGATTTTTTAATAATTCGACGCCTATGTTTTAAGTTGAGTGACCACCTATCATGACACAAAAATTTCATATCATTCGCTTCTGTCGTTTTTACGTGATGCTTAAACAAAAAAAGCGTCACGGACAGAATGACAGAATGACAGAAGGACAGAATGACAGACAGACAAACTTTTTTTTGAGGGTCGCATCGGAATCCCGGGTGCTTGAAACGGATAGAAATCGCAAAATTTTTGAATTCCGAGAAATGTACAGACAAAAGTCTAATTTTATTTATATAGATGAAATAAGATTAAGGTTTACAACAAAAACGATTATTAATATACAATAGTAATGAAATATTAATATAAAAAAGCAATTGAAAACAGTAGTGTTTTGGAATTTGAAATGGAATTGGTGTATTTTGCTTTAAACAGATTGAATTACGCTTGAAACAAATTGAAATTTTTAAAAAATGCCTCAATATTAGTTTTACTTAAATGAAATTTCCCCAAGCATTGCTCATTTGTCACGACGTTCATAAAATTAATGTAACAAATGAAGAATGCCTCGGGCATTGATCATTTGTCACATTAGTTATATATATATGGACATTTATAAAATCATATACACTGAAATAGAAATTACTCTAAATTATTTCCTATTCAAAATAACTTCAAAACTTAATTTTCTGAATTTAAATATTTTTATTTTACCTAAATGTGTGATGTCGAACTTCTTGTTACCCCTTTCCTTCTTGTCATAAACTGTCATAATGACAAGTCCCCCCCCCCCCCTCCTCTTACAAGCGTTACATTTTTTTTTCTTAAAAAAAAAAAAAAATCAAGGGTTGGCATTTCCTCATCAAGCATTCGACAATATTCAGGCCCTAGTTATTGTTCATTAGTTTCCGCTAATGTGTACTGCCTTAAATAGGAGAACTTAATTTTAAATACTTTGTGTACTAACAGCTTCAAACCGAAGTAGTTTAATAGATTTAATTTCGAAAGAGGGTGATTAAAAACAAATATTTTGTCTTGTTGCTTTTAGGCTTTTTCTTCTAATCTATATAAATAAAATTAGACTTTTGTCTGTACATTTCTTGGAATTCAAAAATTTTGCGATTTCTATCCGTTTCAAGCACCCGGTAATCCGATGCGACCCTCAAAAAAAAGTTTGTCTGTCTGTCATTCTGTCGTTCTGTCCGTGACGCTTTTTATGTTTAAGCATCACGTAAAAACGACTGTAGCGAATGATATGAAATTGGGTGTCATGATAGGTGGTCACTCAACTTAAAATATAGGCGTCGAATTTAAAAAAAAATCTGGGTTAGATTTTCAGATTTTGCGAAAATCGTTTCAAACGGCGTAAATTTGTGTTCGAGCATCACGTAAAAACGACTGAAGCGAATGATATGAAATTTGGTGTCATGATAGGTGGTTACACAACTTTAAACATAGGTGTCGAATTTAAAAAAAATCTTGACTGGATTTTGAGATTTTGCGAAAATTGTTTCAAACTGCTTGAATTTATGTTAGATCATCACGTATAAACGGCTGAAGCGATTGAAATGAAATTTAGTATCATGATTGGTGGTCACTCAACTTAAAACATAGGCACCGATTTAAAAAAAAAAATCTTGATTTGATTTTTGAGATTTTGCGAAAATCGTTTTAAATTGCGTAAATTCATGTTCGAGCATCACTTAAAAACGACTGAAGCGATTGAAATGAAATTTGGTATTATGATTGGTGGGGTCACTCAGCTAAAACATAGGAGTCAAATTTTTAAAAAATCGTGATTAGATTTTGAGATTTTGCGAAAATCTTTCAAACTGCATAAATTTGTGTTCGCACATCACGTACTAAGTGCAATGGTGAAAATATGATATTTGGTGAAATGATAGGTGGTCACTCACCTTAAACTATAAGCATCTAATTAAAAAAAATCGATCAGACTTCGAGATTTTGCGAAAATCGTTTATAACCGAGTGAATCTTTGTTTACGCATTACGTAATAACGACCAATGTGAATGATATGAAATTTGGTCCCATGATAGATGGTTGCTCAACATAAACTATAGGTGTCCAATTTTTTAATTAGATAACTTTTTAATTAGATTTTGAGATTTTGTGAAAATTCTCTCAAAATACATTTATATTTCTTCAAGCATCACGTAATAACGACTTATACCAATGATACGAAATTTAGTGCTAGGATAGGTAGTTTCTAATCTTATAAACTATAGGTGTTCAATTTTTTAATTAGATAACTTTTTAATTACATTTTGAGATTTTGTGAAAATCATTTTAAGATGCTGAAATTTTGTTCCAGCATCACGAAATAAAGACTGCAGGGAATGAAACGAAATTGGGTGACAGGATAGGTTGTCACTCAACTTAAATTCTAGGCTTCCAATTTTCCAAAAATATCGATTAGATTTTGAGATTTTGTGAAAATTATTTCAATATGCGTAAATATTCTTTCGCGCATCCCATAATTACGACTAAAGTGAACGAAATGATATTATTTAGTTACTCTCTAACCTGTAATATTTTAACAAAACATTAAAATTATGACTTCGCTTTCTTTACTTTGGAAACATACTACATCCATTCTGTGTACTCCTACAGTGCTGACGAAAGTTCTTGCTTTTTGGAAATTTGCATTCAGTACTAACCCGTCAACGACGGGTACTTCAGCTAGTAGTTACTAAAACACGAAAACAACTATTTAACTTCTGTGCCCAATCGTTGCATCCCTGTATAGCTTATAGGTGAATGTTTCCGTCATGTCTTAGCGTGTTGCTCTTCCGAGAGCTACGAGAAAAAGGGGGGAAAGAAAGAAAGGAAAACGCCCACTTGGACTTTATTTGTTCGCTGTTTGTCGTATAAAGTTACGTATATCAATCGCTTACGAATTTACACTTTAATTTGCTATACATAAAATTTGCATAAGGGGCCATATCTTCCTATTTAAGCGTCCACCAACTTTATTTTTTCCATAGAAACACCTAGATTTCACTTGATATTTCGAAAATTTAGCTCATTTTAAATCAGTATACCAAATTTCAATACATTTGTACTAAAAATTAATGAGTTGAGAGCTTCCAAAATTTGCCAAATATGGCAACCTAGATATACTTAAATTCTCACTTTTTCCACTGCAGAGTTACAACTGCGAAATGGCTATGAGAAAAAATTAGCCTTTTGCAATAGGTTTTTTATTGATATCTCCTAAAATAATTCGAATTTCGAAAAAATCGCTTCGAGGTCTGTCGGGACCCGTCCTGGAGAGTTTCCATACAAAATTTGGTAGGTCTACGACAGGTATGGGCAACCTTTGAAAAGTTGCGGGCCAATCTTAAGGATGTTATCGAAGTCGCGGGCCAAACTTCAGGATATTAGCGAATTGGCGGGCCGTATAATTGGGATTTATATGGGATTTTGAATGGTTTATATGGAGTTTTCAAATGTTCCGCGGGCCGGATCAAAAGCCGTGGCGGGCCACATATTGCCCGCCGGCCGGCGGTTGCCCATATGTGGTATACGATCACCCGTTTCGGAGCGACGCAGACAAACAAACTATCTAACGGACAGTTTACACATTGCTTTATTTATATAGATTACTCTATAATGCATCATCTTAATCATTTTGATAATTCAAATTTTAAATTGCCGATTTGAAATTACACGGATGGATAAATGGCATTTTTTTTTAAACATTCCCAATACTAAAATCGTTAAGACTAGACTAGAAACATTATTTTCTTTGTAAAAAATTTTGTATTTTTATTCCCGAAAACGAATTTGTTAATAGGCGAAAAATTCGGAATCTCCATATGCAGTTTGCAATTTGAAGATAACACCTTAAAATCGCGCAATAAAAAATTCCCAATATCTCCGGAAATTCGTGAAAATTTATATTTAGGTTAATTTGGAGGTTTTCTTATCGTTTCATACAGTCAGAATAGATCATTGCTACTTAAAAAAAACGAAATTGATGCAGAATTAAATAAGAAAACGTCCTCTTAGGCAAATTTTTAAGAATATCAGATTAAAGTGTGCGTTTTTGTGAACGAATGGTGTATATAATTTAATTTTGCCGTACGATGAACGACAGACAAGAGCAATTATTTTTTGTCTCGCAGCTGTACAATGAGATATTCAAAGACCCATATCGGACTATCAAAGACCCCAAAATTAAATAAATCACGTCGAATGATCGCATTTCAGGGGTCGTACAGAAATTACGAAAGATAATCTTTTTCTCCACCCTGGCAATAAACGTTTACATTCAAAATCATGTATAGCCTCTGAAATTTGGTACATCACCTGATTAGTGTATGGGGCACATTTTGGTAATTGGGATTTTTTTTGTACGGGGGGTCGTATACAAATTTAAAAAATGTAACTTTTTGCAAATGAACGAGAGAATTTTTTTTTTTTTTTTTTTTTAAACGAAGTCTTATTTTCGACCTTATTTTGAACATTTTATTTTTCAATTTGCATTGCCCACTTATCTCCAATAGATAAAAATTAAAGCCCGTTACCACCTTTTCGGGACACCCTGTATAATATAGTGTGACATGCGACAAAGGGGGAGGGGGTTAAAAATACTGAAAAATGTGTGACATCATTTATGGCCTGCCACAGTTGCCGATATGCGAATTCTCTCGTCAAGCGCACGTTTAACATATATCGTATCACTTAAAATAAATAGCAAAAATGGGTTTGTAATCAACATCCGTAAGTATCTTGTGTTATAATGTTTACTGGTTACATAAATGGCCGTGTGATGTTTGCGAATGGTAATTTTAGCACGACAGGCGGTGCATTCGTAGACAGTAAGAGGGCCCAAAAGCCGCACGGTTATATAAATAATATACAGTAAATTTCTTACTTATTAAAATTAAACTTTCTTTTCGGGGGGTGGGGGCGAGAGGGGAGGGAGGGGTTAGTGGTAAATGTGGGAGGTGGGCGTAAAATAGATAAACTGACACTGGGCGCAACATGGACCAGTTTCGGTTCTGATGATAGTTATTTGCAAATTGTGAGTATTAACGCAAGACAGAAAATAAGGCGGCTTATTCTCTCTCAAATTATTGGGTTGGCAACAAAGTAATTGCGTTTTGCTAGATAAAATGCAAACAAAAAAATTTTCAACAAGATTTTAATTACAAACAAGCTGTGCCTAAACATATGATTCATATTTATCACATTTTAAAGCAAGAATTTTACTGATAATATTTTTTTCATCCATGAATGATGCCCCCCCCCTTTTTTTCCCCGCCTATCCTCCTTCGAGAACGATATTCAAAATGTCTTAAAATCGATTTTTAGACATTCGTGAGTGCTGTATTTTACAATAAGAATTTCACGGATATCTTTTTTTTCTTCGAGATCACGCACGATATGTGAAAAGAACTTTATGGACCCCTGTACCCCCAAGATTCTGAATTTTGGAAAATGATATCTAATCTAGCACTTACGTTAGAACTGACGTACATGCCAAATTTTGTATTATTAGCTTTAGTAGTTTTGGCCAGGCGAAATACTGATATACGGAAAAACGCAATTACTTTGTTGCCAACCCAATAATTTATCTTCTTTTTGTAATATTTCATCTCTATTCGTATATAGTAAAAGGTTTTTACAATGAGCCTTTTAAGACATGGAGAATAATTCGACGATTTAAACAAGCGACTAGCTTTCTCTTAATGAAATTCTCGCATCATTACTTTGAGTGATACAGTTAACTTACATTCTCGGCACTAAAAATAATTAGTATTATCAGTGGGAGAGGCGTTTTATTATTTTGCCCTTGAATAAAGCCAGTGGCATTGAAACCCATCTAATAACTAATTATTAAAATAGTTTTTGAGCCCAGACATAAATAAATCTTAAGAATAAGTTAATGGATGTGTGGGCATAGTATTGAAGCTATCCATTTGTGTCAACTAAACAATTTGTGTGTGCTCCCCATATCTCGACTATTTTGTTCTCATATAAGACTAGTAAACACAAATGTACGTGTATCATACGAAAGAAAAGACTTGGAATACTATTTCTAAATTCGACATTATCTGACGCATAGACAAAACAATGGTCCGTTTTATTTCGTTATATGCTCTAATCTGCATAAGCAAAAATAATACAGGTTATATCAGGAAGGAGGAACCTTTTGCAGCTGAAGAAGGGTAGATTCTTTGTATCACCCGGAACGATTAGCACTGCTCAATTTCTTTTTCTTTTTCTTCTTCTTCTTCTTTTTTTTTTTTTTTTTACAAATTTACACGACTCACCATGACCGAAAGAATTATTCTTCTTGGTGATATTTTGCCTGCCAAAAACCTAACATTTGATAACAAAAGTATTTATTGAATGATGCTATTTTACACTTACCGGCCGAGTTACCAGGACAAGGGCTTATTGCAGTGACTCCCGCTTCCGTATCTGGCCAGTCGACGCCCCTTCTGGACACTCCTTTGCAGAATGGAAGTCGGATAGAACTGCTGGTGTGGGCCGTCGTGGATAGGGAACTGTCCGTGATATCGAAAATATCTGAGGTTAGATTGAAAGGCGATGTCACAAATTCGATAGAGGTGGTAGTTTCAGCTGAAAAAATGTCCATTTCATAGCATCGGTTTTAAAATTATTGTTGTACGCACTCAATTTTTTTTCCTCAAAAAAATTACACCGGAAAATACAGTAAACGTAAATGACAGTGACGTTTTTACTTACCAGTTCCGTTGACGCAGCAAACGAAAGGATAGGTGGCTTCACAATTAGTTTGAAAATAATGCCAAACCGTATTGCCAGATTTTTGTATGTGCAGCGATAAACATTTTTCTGGTCTAGAAGAAAGAATAGACATTCATAAATAGATCATTCTAAAAACTTAAAAAATCACGTCCTTTGTATATTCAACGAAAATCACATTATTATATTACTTGTTATATTATAGTAGTATTGTGGCCATTTTATTATTGGCGCTTGTCGTGAATACATTGAAAAAAAAATTGGATGAGCATTGAGATGAAACCTACGATCAAGAAGTCCAATAAACTAACATTTGTAAAATAATAATCTTTTTTTTTTTTTTTAATCTAAGTACAATGTTATGTGTGGTACCAGACATTTTCTTTTTTTTCTCAATAACGGGCTTCTTTGACGGTGCGATGGGTTTCTTTGACGGGCATTTGCCGATTTGGTATTGTCCACTACAACTGCTCGAGGATATTGCGGCCATTTTTTTATTGAGGCACCCAGTGGGCGGCCATCGTTTCCCCCTATGAAGGGACGGACAAGTAACAAGCACACCCAAGCCGGTATTCCAACTAGGACCCAAGGCGGAATAGAATGATTCTTAAATCACTACACCACCTGGAAGTCGTGTGGTACCAGAGTGAAGATTTACTCATTAGTAGATTCAGTGAACAGCTGTATTAACTTTGTAATGTTTTAGAATATGTATGATATTTGTTACATGGCAAATAATATGTGCCATGTGTGTAGAAACTTAAACGTTTAGTTTTACTTCAATTTTGGCATTCCTTTCTTTTCTTTTTTATTCAATGACTGGTAAAGTTGTCAACCTTTTTTTTTTAAAACTAAAAATCAACCGCATCATCGAATGGTACTAGTTTTTCTAAATAAAATATTTTTCTATCCAATAATAAATAAAAGCTCCAGAAAAACATATTTTCTTAACACATGTCTAGAATGAAAATTGTAACATGTTTTGAGATTGACCTAAATACAGGAGGGAGGGGGGAATTCTTTAAAAAAATTCTGTCTGCTGCTAGAGATGGTTTAATCTCTACACGGTATTAAACCTAAATGCGATTTAATTGCACTGAACTATATTGCATTTAAGGAAAACTTACATGGGGCATTATCTGCTTGAGAAGGGGGAGGGGTAACTTGGGTGGAGGATTTTTTTAAGGGCTTCTAACGCATATGAACGTTACATCTGGAGAAAACCGTTCCAAACTCCAGACAGCTAAATTGAGAGCTGCTCGCTGTGCCAAGACTTTCACACTTCATCAATCCTGGACTTTCATACTTCAGCCATCTACCATATCCAGTTATTTAACCACTCGGCCATGTTGGGCCTAAAAGCATTTTAATAACTAAATACTAATAAATATTTTTGAACAAGTTCTTTTATGACGTTATTTAATTTTAGTTATTCCTAATGAAATTATCGCTACTAGTTAAAAAGCCAAACTTACGGATGAACTATTTGAAATCTAATTACTTTAAAATGTGTTTTACAAATATTCTCACAGCGAAAAATGTCAGCAAAAGTTTGTTGCCGCTATTTCAACCTAAAAATTTTTTGCGTTAAATCAACACAGAATTTTTGTTGATATTTTGTCAAACCAACAAGATCTTTGTCGATTCAACGAAATGCTATGTTGATTCTATAAAATTATTGTGTTAAAACAATACCAAAGTTTTGTTGAATTTAACAAAACATTTTTTTTCTCCCCGTGGCTGCTTTAATTTTAAAATTATACATCTGTAACTCATACCTCTCAATCTCAAATAATAAACAACGACTACCAGGAGGGTTGGTGATTATCGATTCCTAAATGATGCCATGGGTTTCCAATAGTCCCGAGTTATTAATCCTTTTATGGGTCAATCATTTTGGAGACTAATCCACATTCGATCCGAATTAGCTAACAGTCTTTCATTTTCAGAAAGTTTTCTCAAAAATGAAGAAAACATAATTCACTCACTGATTCATGTTGGAACAATTTCTGTTGGATAGCCAAAGTGCGAGTTTTGCCGAACCAATTGCTGCCAGCTTAAAAGCTTCAGTTATGTCGTCCATTTCTTTTTTGCTTTTATAGCACAGAAGCTTGTTGTCTTCACTGGAGCAAGTTTTCACTGCCGTCTCCCAGTTTACTTGCCAGTAGTAGAAGTTGCAAGTATTCGAATCTGAAGCAAAAGAAATTTATTAACATCAACGATAAGAGATGAAATATAAAAATATAGTATATCAACCTTTAGAGTGTATAACTCAGTTATTTCGGTAGGTGTTCCGTTACCGTGTACGCAAATGTACAATATGGCTAAAAACTATCGATAAAATATTAATACTTGAGAGTTTTATTTAAAAGATCTTTCTATTTTGTACTTCTTCAGTCTTGAAAATAAGAAAGCGCAATGATTACAGGTTCTTTGGTTTCAAAATGATGTACTTTACTAGTCTTTTTTTCTTTTTGTAAATAAATAACTATTAATATATATATATATATATATATATATATATATGTATGTATATTATTATACCCGAAGATTCAATACAGATGCTATTGATTATCTCTTAAACCGTAAGTGATCGAAAAATACTTCCAATGAGAAAAGCTTGCCAAAATTAAAGTAGCAAGTAGCTTTTACAATGGACTGTATTCATATTAAAATGCAAAATTTAATCTTTATACAGTTCCTGTTACAGTTAATATTTGGGAAAATATTTTTCTGTGCCTAGGCAGTTACATAAAAATAAATTAAATAAATAAATAGAAAAGTCTCTGAGTAAAAGTGAAACAGTTACCAATATATTTAATGTTAAAAATAACGACTTACATCACTTTTTCTGCTGTGTTGGCGTCCGTTTTCAGGCAAAAAAGATCTTTACTTTAGAGGACACCAACTAAACATTGATAAAAGTTAAATAATGATCGCTTTGTTGGAAAATGACAATTAAACGCATTCGAACTCGTGAAATCAACAGATTTAGTTTTATCTGAACTGATCGGTACTGAATTATAAAATTATTCATAATTTAGTCTTTTAGGAGGCCATCCACTAATTACATTATGCTTAAAGAGAAGGAATATCGACGTATAATTAGGGAATTGAAGAGAAAATTGTGTGTTAAGTTTCACCAGAAACTGCTAAACATGCATTATGGGAAAATTCTAGCTAAAGTAGGATTTCCTAGGGGTCAAATGTAGCTGTCGGATGACCACTACTAATATAAATTAACGCCTGTTGATAAGTAATTTCATTTTTCTGGCTTTTGAGACATCCTTTAGTAATTGGCGATAAATGCTAAAATTTTTAACTTGTGATTCCTAACTGTTCCACTTAGACACATGGGATTTTTTTTTTTTAGCTGGTAAAACAGCTTCAGCAGGCGATTTTAGTTGATTCCTATTTTAACGCCCCCATTCTCGCCAACCTAAAACAATTGCCGCACTTTGGAAAGCTTTGCAGTCATGGGCCTCCAAAAGTTATGCACAAGTTTCAAAGCTCGGAAAAGAACTAGATGAAAACTAAAGGGAACAAATTAGCGATAAACGCACCGGTTAAGGAATTTGAAGACACTTAATTATTAAAACTACATTAATTGGCAACCTAAAATAAATAAATAAGTAATGGAATACTAAACTTGTATGTTGTTCCAAATCGCCATTTTAATTCAGAATTACGGTTGACAAATAAATACAAAAAATCGTCGTGGTAGCTGCATATGTTTAGTTATCGTCACCTTGGCGAGAATCGGGGTATTAAAGTAGAAATCAATCCAAAAAAAAAAAGACAAACACGGCACACTCATGGATTATGATGCACATTCCAAATAGTGAACGGGGAAGTACAGTTAGAATATGCTTGACGAAGATTGTAAAACAGTTTCAGTGTGCGATTTTAAGATAGATTTCGATTCCAAAGATGTGTTTTATGGAACAAGGGAGAAAAATACGGCACACTCATGAATAGTAATACACTTTCTAACTTAACGGAATAAGGAAAGAAAATAGGGAGGACGCATGGATTATGATACGCTTTTAATATAAAGCACTTTAGTGCGTATTTAAAATCTGAAAATGTCTCTTACTTTTGATTTACTTACTATTTTGATTACTTACTTACTTAAATGATTTTCTTACTTTTTTTTTTAAACCTTCATAGACGCAGAGCAACATTTTTTTCAGATATGAGTGATAGGAAATGATAGACCATATAAAAATTAAATTTTTATTTTAATATGTATACAGCCCCTTGTAAAAAATTACCACATTTGAAAACTACTCTAAATTTAACAATTTTTTTTTAAATTGAAAGTATATTTCTATCACTTACGGTTCAATAGTAATCGCTATAACACCTATTTTGAATCACCCGGTATCTCTTTTTGACGGTTAAATGAAAAGTGTCAGTAACACGAATTCTTCTATAAATACTCATAAGTATTATCTCCTTGATATTAAAAAAGGTGAATGAATTATCATCTGTTAAACTATTTCAGACATGATAAATATAGACGTTTTTAAAAAAGTGTGAAATAGAGTTGCACCGTTTCATTATCAAAAAGATAATATCGGGGGAAAAAATCCATACATAAATAAAACATTAGATAAAATAAAAGTAATAAAATCAACAGGCTGTTAAGCTTAAAAAAAAAAAACTGTGATAAGCACACTAAATCATAGATCACAAACAGGCATGAATTAAACATCTAAACATGCAACAGAAAAAAAATAACAAACAATCAAGATTTATGAATCCCTCCCCCAACACAAAAAAATTAATAAATAAATAAATAAATAAAAATAAATAAGAAAATATAATTCATTTAAGAAATGCTTTGTCGGCATTTAGACCAACAAAGAAGTTTTACAGTACTAACCATTGACCCTTAACTCATTAGTCATTATATTTAGAAAACGATTAAACACAGTGGTGACCATGATTATTAGGTTCCAATCGTTTATCTAGCTACCAAATGGACATTTTTCTTGGTTTTCTGGATGCGCAGATGAGGAAGTGTCTCATAAAACCTCCTCGAAGGCATATGTCTCAGGAGTTGGCAAAAGAATCGCTCAAAATAATATTTGATTTGTGTCCTCGCCTTCCTCCAATAATAAATTAAACTGTAGGGAATTATATACATATATAACAGTCTCAAAGTATTATACAGATTTTGTGTACTGAAACTATGCACAATAAGTAAGCAAAATTGTTTGAAAATTAATTATTTTTTGCATCTTAATTTTTGTATTCTCATTCAATTCGTTATTGGTTGGCCAAAAGGCGCACTAGTCATTGAATTGGCATTGGCAAGAGTGATACCAAGAATGTTCTTTACATAAGAAAAGTGGGACAACAATTCACGCTGTACTTTTTTTTCCCCAACAAATTTGAAAAGTGTAAATGATTTCAGTTTTTCTATCTGTCTGTCTGCTCTAACTCTTAGTGGTGAATCCAGAAATGTATCAAGGGAAGGGCGACCAGTTTGTTTTTATCATTCAAAAGACGCAACGGTGAAGACTCTCCTTCTTGGATCAGTGTTGCTTCTGAACATGAGCCTTTCCATGGATTATCTCTTCAGCCCACAGCAGTCCAGTCCATAGAGGTTTCTACCCTCCCAAACGCTGACCGGAGCCAACGATGCTTCACTTTCGGTGCTCTAATGGGGACCGACCTTCCACCAGACTGGTCCACAGCGGTACAGATAAGATTGTGTACGGAGTGTGCTTCGTAATCGATGCGCTTGACATCATTCATCTTTCATGTTTGTTAGATTCGAAAAAAAAAAAAATGTGTAAAATGTAAAGTGCCCAGGCATCTGTTCAATTGATGTATTGACCTATTAACATTTGAAGTTTCAGATCCATTTTCAAATACTAAGTAATTGCAGACTTTTACTGCTCATGGCAAATATCTTGATTGGACCGAAGTGCAGCTTAATATTTACGTACTTTTGTGTGTGCCTAGACAGGTGACTTTTCTGTATCTGCTCCCTTCTTCTTGAGTATTATCAATCTTTCTCAGCGAGTGCGGAGATTGTATCGATTGTAGAATTAGTACGATAGATTTTTATGCAGGAAGAGTGATACAAATATCTTAATGATTTATCATTGAGCAAATAATGCAACTGCTGTGTTCATATCTTCAGAAACAAACAGATTCTGCATGTAGGTCAAGCGAGGGTGTTATTCATTGAGGGGACTTAAAAAATAAAGATAGTTGTTACTACAGTGACAAATAGAGCAACAACAACATAGTTGTACAATGAACGGTATAAAATTCTATTACTGAATTTCTTTTTAATTTAGCAAACATTTTGACTTCCACACCCTTACAAATTGACATCGGAATAGTGAGTCATTATTGACAAAGCATAAAATAAAATACATGCTTTGACGCCCTTTTCAAGATTTTGTGTCCGGTGGAAAAAATTAAAAAATGTATAGGACACGCTCATGCAGTATTGCTAGAAAAAAAAAAAAAGGTCCGTGGTGGGTTTTTTTTTTGTGTGTATGTGCGTATGTGCGTGAAGATAATTTATGCTATGAATGAAAATGAATAATGATGATTTCATCAATCGGAAGAAGTAATTTAATTCGCTGAATAATAATGAGCAACGTCTAAACACATGAGATTTCTCAAAACAGATTATACTTATTAATATAATGTAATTTTTATTAAAATAGTAGTTTTGGGTGATATTCAATTCTTTAAGAGAAGTCACCACAAAAAAAATCAATTTATTTTCATATATTTATTGTGATACCTATTTTCTAGTTACCTATTTTATTTTTTCCTTATTTATTTGTTATTTCCATGTTTAGAAAATGAAATCATTTTTTTTTTAATCATTCTGCTAGCAAACAATTGAAAAAAGTTACGTACTGTGTAGAGGAGATATTTAAATATAGTTTCTCGTACTGTGCACGCACAAAATAAAAGACCCTTAAAATTTTACAAGCAATTAAAAATTTTTACTGCTAAAAATGAAATGAAATGAAATATTTTTATTATTTTTCATGTAATTTTTTATGAGTGATTTGTACCTAAAGAAAATATTTGCAGAGTAAACATTTTTTATTTTGAATATCCATTAAAAAATTGTCTAATTTTGTTTTCAATTTAAAAGCACACAAAGTTTATCTTAACTAAGTTTATAGTGTAAATCTGAACCTAACGTTTCATTCTCTCTTTGTGTGAAACTTCAGGAAGCTTCAATGTTTTTTGTATAAATAAATAAAGCATTTCTGTACTAATGGTAATTTAAATCAAGGAATGTAATCCGCTATTTTCATAGAACTAATACCATGTAAATTGGACTACAACGATAAAAATCATGAATGTAAAAAAGAAAAATTACTTTAAGCAAAGTGATAATTTCTATTAAATTTATTTATATATTCCTAGAAAAGAAGGAAGAATATCTTATAAAAGATAGATAGCCAAAGTAAGAAAATATCTAAGAATATTTTCTATAACAAAAATGCCCCCCCCCTTTTAAAATTGTACTGGTTAATGCCACGTAATTCTAGCTTCGAAATAGTTAAATGGGCATTTAAAAAAAAAAAAACTATAGCAGTTTTATCTTTAATGGCGCATTCTCAACTTAAAGGGGGGGGGGGTACTTTAGGAAACACACAAGTTTTACCTTCGTTACTCTAGTAATATAACATAAGCCTGACGTGGATTGTTGGATTTCTAGCTTTTTTTAACCACTGAACACGAGTGCTAAAAAACAATACACAGTCAAAGTTTGTAACTTATTTTTTTAATCAATAAGTGCCTACATTTCTATAACATGTGAACGTTATCATAGCGAAAACTTGTTATGTTTTGCCACTGTATGATATTAAATAGGTGACGAATTTTACGTCATTGTAGTTATACGTCTAATAAATCAGACGTAAACAATAGATATGTGTCTGCACATAAAACAGATCTGTTTTTTTTTTAAATGACGTCACGATTTTAGAAGAAACTGAAGTATGAAAAAAAGCAACACTATCCTTTGGCCATTGTCTTCTCGATTAAAAAAAAAGAAAGAAAAAAACCAATTACATACCATGACATTTACATATAAAAAGTGAAAGAACTATACCATTTTAAATAACGAAGGAAAATACCTAGAACTTTCTGATCACTAAAAAGTGAACTCCAGGCATGTGTTTACATATTGCCATTGTAAAGGAAAAACATCCTGTTTTTGCGTTTGATCGAGTGATTGAATAATCGTTTCTTTATGCGTTTCCATTAGAACAAATAAGTAGTATTTTAACAAGCCTGACACCGATGGAACAGAAGACAAAGAAGCACGTGTGTTATGTTCTCATGTGTTTTAGAGGCGATATATTCACGTTTCTTTTAGCCAGGGGGGGGGGGCAAGGCGAGTTCCCAAAAGAACTTAAGTGACTAATTACTTGACATACCCTGAACAATAGATCAACATTAAAGAAAAAAGAATAAGAAGATATGTATACATGCATGCAGAGACTGTTCAACTAAGGTACACACCAATAAGTCACATGATAAGTATGACTACAAGATTTGAAAAAGTTGTCCGAAAAAACTCAAAGATCTAATTTCGGAGAACTTGCAATTAAAATTATGTTAGCTAATACTGTGTCCAATTACACTAGATTCTCTCTCTCTCTTTTTTAACAGTTTCAAAATAACTGTGTAGAAAAAGTGACATTTTTTCGATCTTTATTTGACCAATGCGTAACGGCAGTGCTATTATTGAGAATTTTTAGATCTGTTGTATATATTTACTTCTCAGGTTGTTTAGAGTGGTATGGGGGAAGGTTTATAACATCGAAATAATCCACCATTATTCTTTATTTAAGTGTACTATTGTATACTGTTTTCTTTTACACTGTATGGCGCGTGTAAAAAGAGAGTCCGGTGTATTACGTTAATAATACTAAATTTAATTAAAAAACTATCATAATTTAAAAAAAACGTATATGCAAATAAATAAAAAATACTCCCTTTCACAAATGTAGGGCAACAGTACAAAACATTTGCTAAAAATTCCAAACAATGTACAGCGGAAGCCCCATTATGTAATGAAAGTTCAGAGAAGAGCAGGTTCAAGGACACGCTTGTTCAAAGGTTAACTATATTGTAATTCGTTGATTGTTCTCTCGATCACACGAACTACTTTAACGCAAACAAATATTTGCTCTCCGTGACTGCTTGCTCACTTTGAACATGTTCGGCTGTTTAAGGGTCCCTAAAAAGGGACAGGTCTAGAGACTCTGTATATCTTAATCGGACCTTTAGTAAGTATTTATGAGGTTCTCCAAGCACCCATACATAGGCAACTCCCCCACCTTCTCGAAATTCTCGCATTGCTTAATAGTGTAGTGTGTCATACAGAAACGTAGTTTATTTATGCCCCCTTGAAAAACTTTCCCTGGCTACAATCCTGGTCTAAATTGAACATAGAAGAGACCTTTTCGCAGTTATAGGGTGATATCTATAAAATCAAGCATTTCCCCTTTCTTTCTTTTAAATAGGTTACTCACTGTTTTTAAGAAAGCAAAAGAGAAAATAGTAATATCCAGACACAAAAGCAATTGCAATTTAAGGCACGTCTGTTGTGAACAAAAAGACACTATGAACGACCGCCTCTATAATAAACAAAGCCACAATAACAGAGTTCCAACTGGCTGCTTTTTCGCACATAGATTGCCGTTGCAACTTTCGAAAGAGTAATGGCTCAGGTCGATGAAGATATGCTAATTAATATTTTTACGGTCGAAGGTCGTAAATGCAGTCTTCTCCAAAAAACTTTTCACGAAGGAAAAAAAAGTGAGCAGTGTGTCTTTAAATTACAGTTTTATTTCAGTATGCTAAATTACAGCCCATATAATCTGAATTTGAAACTGGCAAACAACCTTCTAGACATATGGAGTTAATAAACTAAAACTTTATCGTCTATATTGTCAATCGTAACTTTAAAAAAAGAACAGCTTTATTTTGTCGTGCATGCCGATGAAGAGAAGGGAAAAGTTGGTCTGTAAGTCACATGTGCGTCACATAATACACCATTCAGTGAATTCGCATCATTGTCCTTTTGAATATTTCATTTTGCAAATTGTAACGATTTCTATGCACCGGGAACAACACAATGGAATATGATGAATGCAAATTCGCAACATTATAGAAATAGCGCTACTGCAGCATTTGCATTTCTAAAGTTACTTTTGACCGAGGCGAGAAAGGCATTGCCGTTTAGTTTCGCATTTCATTTTACGCGGCAGATTAAGGAACAATAGCTGATTTTTCCCGAATTTTTTTTTTTTTTTTCAACCATGGATCTGATTACATTACGGAGTGATTTCTTTTTGCAATGCTATTATTTTCTCAGTTTTGCGAAAATTAATTAACGTATGTGGATTGTGGATAATATGAATACAGCAGATTATTTCTATGCATTTATTATTTTATTATTTTTTTTGAAAATTTACTAATGTAAAATATATACCTTTAGAGTTTCAAAAGAAAATATTCTTTAGTTTTTGTTCGCATAAACAATTAATAAGTATAAGGATATTTTTTTAGTTCTTTTTAATCAAGCTTTTCATTTAAGTATGAACTAAAGGGTGTGAAATAGTTCTTGTGCACATTTTCAAGCTCAAACACTTTTTGCAGCACAAAAATCCATCCTACCTCACCGATGAGCAACGGAAGGATTAAACATAACTTTTTTAATGTAAAATAATATATAATGTATAAAATCTTAATGCGCTTAGCTACTTATATATAAATTTTAAAAAAGTGTTAAAGCTTTAATTCAATCAAACTTTCCATGTTGATTTTATAGAACTGCTGTTCCAATTAAAAATTGCTTCATGTAGTACAGATTGCAAACATAATACTTCTTCCCAGTAGTGAATGTTTCGAAAAATTAATTAGTTACTCACAAAACTAAATTTTGGCTTGCACTCGATAACGCTTTTCTTTTCAGCATGTGAGAGTGTGTGCGTTACTAGCTATTTATAAAACTCCTTACATAGAATACCTAGACATTTTATAGAAAGATTGGAGTGATTAGGAAAAGTATGGAACATGAGAATCATTACGTACTTTACCTAGTCACTGCATAATTTATTACCTAAGCCTGCTATAGAATGTCAAATGTTCTTTAGGAAAAGCATGAAAAAAAAGGGGGTCATGATAAGGCTATTACAAGGCGGCCCAAGGGGGGATGCGAATGTAGGCTACTGCCTAAGGCCTTGCGCTTAAAGAGGCCCCGCTCCTGGGACATTTTTTTGCTAGGCCGAGCTTGGTGGATGTTGCGATATATCCCGAAAAAAAAAAGCCGAGATATAATGCTAATATGCACTTAGGAGTGCTAATAGAAACTTACATAAGACATGATTGGGGCCGTAGTAGCCCAGTGGTTAAGGCGTTGGACTCGAAACCAGAAGGTTGTGGGTTCGATACCGGCGTACCACTAAAGACCACCGTGTACATGCGGTGTACGTGCACCTTAAATCCGTGATTCCAAAAGTCCTCTCGGCGGTCGCTAGCAGTTTCCGAGGGGTGTCAATATTCAGAAGTCCCCCACCTTCTGATGAGGTTCCAAATTGTGGCGGTAAATTACGGGAAGGACGTATATGTAGCTCTAAGCGACACATTCAGTGACGTGAGCTGTCCTCTCCTGGCAAATAAATAAGACATGATTGAGAAGAGGCCCTGCTCTTGCGCTTCGCCTGGGGCCCCCGCACGTCCCTGAGGCCGGTCCTGGCTAGTATATTTAAACGACGTTCATTCCTCAAAAACACAAATGTTATTTTGAAGGAAGACTGCCGTTAAATGATTTTACTTCAAAATATGCTTACACAAATTACAGACACTCTTTACCATCAATTGTAGGTTTTGCCGTGCACTTTCTGTGACTGGTTATTCGAGCTTAAGTCGGATTCTATATTCTAAGTGCAGGTGACATTAATGTACTAACAGAACAGCGTATAACTGAATTAATCAAAGTACTTGAACCGAAAAGTCGCATTACAGTTTAATACTTTTTTATGGAATTGAATTTAAAAAAATTATCCTTAAATATACATTCTATAATATACGTACGCACTATTTGTTTAACAACAGCTCTAAGCGACCAGTCTTATCTAGTTCGTGATTCTTTAAATATATAAAGATCCTCCACAGGTTCACTATTTCAACTGTTTACATTTATTACTTACAATTATTTCATTTAAACATATACGAACAAACGGATATATATATATATATATATATATATATATATATATATATATATATATATATATATATATATATATATATATATTCCAAATAAATTTCCTCTATCCATGGTGAATGAATCATAAAAGGATATTTTCATGCTCGTACAGTGTACACTAATGCAGAAAATATGTGATGATATAGTTGGAGGAAAAACTTATTTAAAACTAAAATTATTCATATAACATTTGACAGTTCTGAAAATTTACAATAAATCATGTATTAATTTTTTAAAGATCTTATCACTTCATTTACTTGAAAACTAAACTCAAATACCCACAGAAAGAAGCCTGCCTATAAGTAAATAACTCATACAATTAGGAAACAATAATTCCGGTGCTAATATCACTCGACTCGAGAGCAAAACCCTTTGTTCAACCGAATCTATCCCTTCCTCGCACAATCAAGGTCTATTTTTATTTTTTCTGCTTTGAAATGCTGCGTAAGTCTGCAGATACAATTCCATTCTCTCTCTGCATCATTTGGAGGTCGCATTTTGACGTGTGGAGGTCAGCAGCTTTCATTCACAGACTTTTCGAACGTCGATGGTTGTTAAGTAATTCGAACCGAAAAGGAAACACTTTAGGATAATCCACACTTTAAAATTAAGAGCATTCAACAAGTACTGGCTAAAATGCGTCCACAGAAACTTTTTAGAATAAAGAAAGAAAAGCAGAGAATCTGTTAGCAACACCGTATGTTCCCGGGCTATTTCAGGGTTATTAAAGTTACAAAAGTTCTTGATATCTAACCTAAGTAGCCCTGACGAAACATATCTAAAACTTTTTCAATATTCTCTAGTTACTCGGCTTGTAATTCTTGACAAATTCCTCCCCCTCCTAAGAAAAATATGTTGCTTCAGTTGATACATTTTTTTCTATAGTGTAAAAGCTACACAATAAAAAGCAAATCATTTTGTAAGGAACACATTTTGCACTGTCTGCTGAAATGTCTTTTCTCTTGTCTGCCGTTCACTTTAAACAGACCATAAACCCAAATATCCGCATTTTTTTAGAGCAGAACCTTTTAGTTACCGAAGGATTAGAAACTATGATGTCAAAACAAAATGTAAGATAATTGTTGTTTTAATACTGTAACCGAAGGAAAATTAATCCCTTGAAATTTTAGATATTTTTAAGTTGAATTTCGAAAACCTGGAACACTTGCAGGTTTCTTGAAATATCGGAACATTTAAGAAAAGCGTCGAGACATATAGCCAAAAAAATAAATAAATAAACGCGATTTGACTGTTTAGTACCCGTAAACTGAACAGTATTTTAATGGACCTCGGCGGTTGCCTTTGTGTTACCTCAAGAGCGGCACTGGTTTAAGATAAAGTAAATCAGAGAAAGATTATAATAATGATAGTAATAATAATAAATGAGAGCAGCGTCCACATTATTTTACTCGAGCAAGCACTGTATATTCAAGGAAGATGTATGGCTGTTGTTCTCAATCCTTACTCTCCTCAGATCTTTTCCGTAATTTGACCAGCTTTGCAAGAAAAATGGCTCCCATTTCCTACAGACCATGTGTGCACATTTATTTTTAAATCGTTCTTTTATTCCAGTGACGTAGTCGAGGACGTACGCGGGGCAACTGAATCCCTCTACTTTCTTATTTGAGCTCATGAGTCCCCCAACTTTTTATTTCTGAGGGACGCTCAAACTTATTTTAATGTATTAAAATTTTCATTTTGTGACTCTGCGCGAAAAAGGAAACGAAAAGGAGCATTTTGTACCACCAAAGTAGACTTTCAGACTAATTAACAATTCCTTTGTAAATACTAAAATGCAAACATACTCTTAAAAATAAAATACACATACACTCACCAAACGCGCTGGATTCCCAAATGACTAAAAGAGGGGGAGGAGGCGGAGGATTCGGTTAGCAAGGCCCAGTACAAATATAGTGTAATATTTTTAAGGTAATCTTCAATATAGAGAATACATTTTTATATAGGAAATTTAAAATATAACGAAACGAGGGGCAAAAAAATAGTGAAGAAGCGAAATTCTGTCTAAAGTGAATTAAGGTTATTAAGGTACTAGCACGACAACTATGATTTAACCCGGTAACTGCCTTTTCGAAATCATCCTCCTCCCCAATTCAATGAAGTATGTCATCGCCTGGGCAAAAACCCTGCTTACATTCAAGTTGTTATATTCGTAAATAGTGTGCACATTCATAGGACGGACAACCAATTCTGAAGAATGCACTTGAGAAAGAATACAATATTTGCCTTGCCTTATCGACTGAGCAAAACGAATATATACATATTTATATTCCGGAACAGTGAGGGGACTTCGATAAATTACGTAACGCGCGAATAGGGTGGGAGGGGTTTAACCATATGTAACAGAGAGGGATCAACAACGCTGCTAGTTACTCTCGTGTTACAGCGAATTTTAAAATTTTCTCGCCATTTGTTACCAGTGGCGGCCCGTGGTCAAAAATGTTAGTGCAGCCGGAAGCATATGAGCCCCCCCCCCCTTTCCTCCGGACAGGATTGGAAAATCTTTGTTACTGAATTCGAAAGCTGGCGGATTAAGCCCTCACCGAGGAAAAAAAAAGAAATTACATAAAAAATGTCAGAGATCCTATTTTACTTCCATAAAATGGACATAAATTTCAACCAGCCGCTCTTATCCTCAAAATTGCATTAATCCGTGTCTGATTCGAAGTTTCCTTAGAATTTTCTTTTGTAACGATAACTTGAGAAGAAAAGAAAAAAAAAAAAAAGAAAACTTTATTTTGACTAAGAAAACTTTATTTTTAAATTTGACTTATTTTTTATAAGTCAAATTTATCCTCCTTTCTTTTAAACATGCGAATCGGTCAGTGATGTCCCCATAAAAAGGTGTTGTTTTAATTCATATATCCATAATTTTAAAAGCTCTTTAAAATTTCCCATGTTTAAAGAATTTTATCGCTCGCCATGTCCTCTAAATGCCAGTTCTTGCTTACTTAAAAACAATACTGCTTTGATGGGTAATTGTCCATTCATAAGCGTCTATTAAGGCTTACCTTCTTGATAAATTCAGCAATATAAAGTCGAGAGTTCTCCAAACATATATTCTCCTTACCCCCTCCCTCACTTCTCGTCCGAGCGAATCAGTTAGTCAAGTTCTCAAGTTCAGCCGCTGTTAGAAAATCTTCCATCGGCTGTATCAGCTGCATACGCCCTATGCCGGAGAGGCTGCTTACGTAGTCGTTGTCATGGCAACGGTGCTGCCAATTTTCTTTTCAGCGCTCTGGACTGAACCAAAGATTTTCCCAATTGAATTGCGGGAAGATTAAAGTGCTTTTTTTCTGAATGAGCGATCCGGCCACAATACGTTTTTTTTTTTTTTGTTTTTTTTGGTTTTTTTCGGAGATTTTTTTAATTTACCGTAGGAATTCCACAATTCTAATCTCAATTTAGGAAAATTAGTACAATAAATTATTTTAAAGTATGTACTGATAATTTCAAGTGCAGTCCGGCTGTACTTGCTGTATCCCACGAGCCGCCACTGTTTGTTACAATCTGTGTATTGGTCGATACACTTCTACTGTTACAGAAGATTTATACGTCCATTTTATGGAAGTAAAATAGGATCTTTTACATTAATTTCTTTTTTCTCGGGGAGGGCGGTCGCCCCTTCTGCCCCCCCCCACCCTGTAATCTGTCCTTGGACAGTGTATAATTTATGTTCCCTATGTCTATTGCACTTTATAACGTGTATTTATTTAATATATTATCCAAATCAAATGAAAAATTTGCTTTTGCATGACTAGTTCTACCAACCATCTTTGGTGGATGCAGTTTTTCTGCAATATCTTCTTTATATGAAACAGTCAGTTTCTTGTAGGAAGATAAAATTTCAGTTTTTCTCATCATTTTTCCTAAGTGTCCCATTCACCCTTTTACACAACATATCAATAAAATGAATTATTCCTAAAAATGTGGTGCTGCTAGGCCTCACTAAACTGCTAATTTATAAAAATTATATTCATAGGCCTACAAAACACTGAGAAGAATTTTGTTAGTTACAATAAATGAGACTTGCATCGAAAGTATAAAAAGTTATTCATTTCTGGTGATGAAAAACAGTTTTTTTTTTGTCACATAAATTTGTATTTGAAACGATTTATAGGAATAACTATGATTCTGTGGCTACTAAACCTAGTGGGAAAAATCAGAAATTAAAAACAAAAGTTTACTTTAGGCATAATTGATGGTGTCCCGCACCTCCCTACACTGTCGCCTACGTCGACTACTGATGACGTTCTTCAACCACTGCCAAAGCTACAGTGCTCGCTTCCAGCATAGACATTTCAGGAAGGGCGACTTCTATTATAAATACATTTTGTGAGCTAAAATGGATTCAGGATTTTATAAAAGTGATAATTAAGGTTGCTACACTACGAAGATGGGGGTAATGGGTATCATGTGTTGCGACAAAGTGTGACATAGACTGAGGAAGCGGTTCAAGATTTACTGAAAAAAGTGTAACGTCATTTATACGAGCCACCTTGAACGGGTTAATATTCATATAATTAAGGAGTCCCACCATGGCCCAGCGAAGAAGCCACTGAACACGGCAGACAGCTGAAGAATGAAGGTCCCGATTTCGGGCCTCTCGCGCGCCTGTCGATCTAACGGTCTGGAGTTTTGGGCTGTTCTCTCCAGATGCAACGTGAATACACGTTAGAACCCCTTAAAAAAGTAATCCGTCCAAGGTACCCCACCCCGTAGGTAATAATAAGTAAAGATGTAAGATATAGAGATAAGATAGACCCCGTAAGATATAGAGTACGAATCCGAATTATATGATCACAGATGGAACGAGTGCGAAATATGGACAATAAACCTCAGAACAAGCAGCGGTTAGTTTAGCGATTCTCTACTAGAGGATAATCTCGCTTGCCTAATTTCTGTTGATTTAGAAAGTTATTAAAATTTAAGAACTTCTCGATACTTCAGGTAAAAGGTAGGAATTATGGCGAGACATTTAAAAGACTGGAAAACTAATCTTAAAGAAAAAAATGACTTAAGGCTTAATTTTACTTAGAGAGCGGTGTTCGCACAATGAAAAAAGTGTGTGCGTGTAATCTTTACGCGCGATTGAAGTAAAAATTCTTTGACGTTTACGACACATATCACTGAAATGATTAAACTTAAAATAAATATCGTATTATAATTTAATTATATTTATTAATCATGTACTTTACAATGATTATATAAATGTTATATTCATATTATTAATTAAAAATAGGGACTTGAATGTCATCATAATTTTACATACTCTCTAAATTTGCTAATTTTCTTGAAAATACAGTGTCTATCGTTGTACCGAAACGCGTTGTTGATTGAAGTCGAGAAGTATTCATAGTTAGATAAAATTTTTCTTTTAAAAGATCAACTAACGACTGAGATTCTTGAGAGCGAAAATTACTCCACGCCAAGCGCGCCTGAAAAAGAACCACAGAGAAACCTACATTTTCGATCGCTCGCTGCTTTCGCCGCCTTCATCGTGTAAAAATGTAGGTTTTTCTGTGGTTCTTCTTTTTCGCGGCGCGCTTGGCATGGAGTATATGACATATACGTCACTTCCTTTACTGAGCGTTACTTTCGTCAGAAAAAAAATCTGAGTTACTCCCTAGTCGCGACTAAAGAAGTTTTACTTCAATAAAAGTAATCCACAGAATCGGAAAGGAAAATTAAATGTAGTTGAATATTTAAAAAGATAATTTAGAGGTTTGTACAGCTTGTATACAATTAAGTCTCAGTAACTTCACTATACTGTTTAATTATTTATACTTTGGAAGTTCTTATTTTGTAGTTTTAAAAATTAATCAATTAAATTCAGTGAATTTTTCTACATGACATAATTTTACAACATGCAATCTATGCAAGAAACGTGAAAGTTCGGATTGCACTAAGAAGATAAAAGCATTTTCAAATACTTCCACTAAATCAATGTTTCACCTAGCTCTAAAACTCATTATCACTGTTTTATCAGTTCCGCGTTCTCGAGCAACAATAAATTAACTCTTTCATTTCTATGCATCAGTCAGACAGAAAAAATTTACAATTCACGCGACTGCATTACTGTAATACATTTTCTTTTGCCCTTTTTCTTTCTTTTTTTCTTAATTTTTTGTCCAACGGGATTTCTCACAAAATCCATCCTTCATTGAATCCCTACAAACGTGTAAAACTTTTGTAATTATATTGTAGATAAAGTTATTAAATGGGCCTTCAAATAAAAAGTTTTTTTTTTTTTTTTTTTCGATAACTCTCACACATTTCAGGATTTTGTTGAACTTTTGATATGCGTCTTAGGACTATTCAGATTTTTTCTAATTTGTATTTAAATAATTTAGGTGTCTTTAGAGTAATAAATAAAAACAAGATTGAAGGAATACAGACAATATTACTTTGAAAGTTAACCTCCAAAATGTGAAATGCGCTCTTAAAAAAAAAAATAATAATAATAATAATAATACATTTAAAGTATTTCGAACACAATTCGCTTTTCATTCTAGGCCATATGTGCAATTTTCCCCCCGAGGAGCTCTCCCCCCCCTTTTCTTTTCTCATTTTTAATCTTAAGGTTTAAGCTGTTCGCTTTCACTGATGAGATAGAGCAATGAAGATTCCCTTGCTATGATCAGTCTGCTTACCTTCATGAGTATTATTCATGATTTTTATTTGAATGGTCTCGTGGAGCCCTTTGAATTTGAAGTCTGGGTTACCACTGGGTTCTATGGTGGGTTAAACTCCCCAAAGAAACGTCCGCTCCCCCCTTTCTGACTGACCCTGATCACCTGAACTTGTGGAGTGACAACTTCTTATTGTTGCCCTTTTCCAAGACTCAAAAAGCGTTAAATTAACAAAATACATTCCCGATTCTGCTTATCTGTCTAATATTTCGACAATAACTACTGCAGAATAGGTAGAAGAAGTATATATTTTCTGTTGAACGGAAACAGATTTTTGATTTCAAGTGTTTTAAAAAAGGGGGTGGCCAGTGGCAGATCAAGAGAAGTTTCAAGGCGCCTTTTCATTTTTAATATTGAACCCATGTTTAACCTATTCGCTCACATTAGAAAGACGCAACAGAGAAGGCTCTCCTCTTATACCACTTCTTTGACAGAACGACTGAGCAAGCGCAACGCTACAGCTCCAGCGGAGCATTCAGTGAACCATTCTGGGAAGCAGCATCAGTCAAAGAAGGAGTTTTCGAGTCTTCTCTGTTGCGTTGGAAATCGCCCCATCTAACCCCCCCCCCCTTGGATCCCACATAGATATGTTGGATCCGCCACTGGGGAGGTGGGGGGACGGGGATCATCCTTTCTTTCCTGGATCCGCCATAGTTCCAGAGAAAAATTCTCATAGGTGTCCTTGTGTTCCTCAGCTGTGCTTCCAACTAACGTATATTTAATTACCTATCAGTCATTTCCTTTTTCTTCTGGCCATTGTATCGGCTAACACAAACCGATTTCACCCCAATGAGAGCTTCTAACAATTAAACAATGAAAAAATAGAAATAAATCTCTTTAAAAGAATCGGGCTTTTTTGAAATAGAGTTTTTTCTTCGTAGCAACGAATGTAGGTGAACCGCCGGGGCTCCCTAAATTAAGTAATGGGCTCTGCACATTAATCTTCATTTGAAGAAGCTATATAAAGAGCACTGAACTCGTAGCCACATGACTGGTAAATGACCGTGAAAAAAGGACTCCCCAGAAGGAAGCGAGCCTCAAAGGGCCCAATAGCCAGAGAGAACTTACTTCGTTTCTTATGTTATTTCATATTTCTATTTTATTTTTTATATATATTACATTCTGTGAGTGCATTTTTCTTCTTTATTATTTCATTACCATGATGCGAAACTGTAAAGAGATTCCGACTATAATTTTAGCTTAAGCTGAAACCGTAATTGTGGCTGAGGTTGAATAAACCCAACATAACTTTAAAAAGAAAAGCTTATACACACACGCATAAAAGGAATTTTGGTCTTTTCCGTTTATCTGAAGGGGGAAAAAAATGAAAAATGTGGCTTTTGTTCAGTTTCAAAAGTTAAAAGATATAGTCCTGTAGTGACTTTCATTTTTTAAAAGAAATTTTAATGAATTTTAAATTCGATTTTCCCAGCTAGGAATATTTACTTTTTTCTTTCGGATTTAAAAATAATAATAATAAATGGAAATTTAAGGTCTTTGCGGTACCTCAATTTCATTAAATAGAGTAACAAATTTCTCATGAAGTTACGGGATCTGTACGTATGGGACTCACTGAGTAAAAGATTCCTTTGGAAGTTAAAAATATTCCAAATCGAGGAAGAGCAAAGAAAGAATAAAACTTCACCTGTGAAAAAATAATTTAGTGAAAGCCGGAGGAACCTGATTTTAACGAAGGGATGGTAAGTGCTATAAACTGTGCATAGACGCCGATAACTGAAACAACGACGCTACCGAAACAAGCGTTTTGTCATTGTTAAGAATAAAAAATATCTGAATTTGAAAGAATTCGGGAAATTCACAAGTTTAAAATAAATGAAAATAAGCGCCTGAAAACGCACAATAAGACTAAAAGAACAGATGCTAATAAATAAGACTTCTTTGCCTAGCATATAATTTTGCTGTTATACAATGTTGGAAAAAAGCTTCAAAGCCTAAATGAAGAACAAGAATTTCAAATAAACATGCTCTATGCAAGTGAAATCGCACCATCACTCGTATGTGCCATTATTGACTGATAAATATATTTTCTCAAAATGTTCAGGGAAAAGTACATACATCATCACGTGAGAATTTTTATATACATTACAGGGATAACTTGGGGGAAAAAGATTACAGCAAAAATCAATTTTTAAATAATTAATAGCAAAATGATACAAAATAGAAATGTATACATTTCTGACTTTGTAAAAAATTTTAAGGCCACCAGTCAAATATCAAAATTAGCTGTTTAAAGAAAAAGACTGAACACTTTCCAGAAATGTAAGTAGAACCGCTGACTGTAAGGGAATTCTTTTTAAATGCAGTTTTCGTAGCCACTACAAATGATGGCGAAAAGCAGACATTTACCCCATTTAACACTGCGACGTCCCAACATGACTTCATGCGGCAGTATGTGTAAGTCGCTGAGAGGTTGTAGCAATACAGAAGCCAGGAAAAAATTTCTTGTCTACGGCCTTGTGTTGTAGAGACGGAGAAATGGTTGCCATGGACAATTTTTTTGACACGACATAGCGACCATCATAGATGTCAAGAGTGACCTACATCACATATGGGCAACCTCCGTCCCGCCAAGCCTTTTGATCTGGCCCGCTGAACATATCAGATTCCATACAAACCATTGAAAATCCGAATTACATACGGCCCACGACTTCGCTAACATTTTGAAGTTTGGCCCGCAACTTTCCAAAGTTTACCTGCTATACTTGACCTGCATGGACTTCTCTGCATAATACTGCAACGTCACGCGTTTGACATGGAGGGACGTCACAGAAGGTGTGCATTTACGTGACATTTGTGATGTGATGAACGTGACAAAATGTAACGTCGCCACAACGTCTCGGCCAACATGACTGCTGTGCAGGCGCGTAGCCAGGAAAATTTTTCGGGGGGGGGGGATATGCGCCTGGAAAATTTTTCGGGGGGGATATGCGCCTGGAAAATTTTTCGGGGGGGATATGAACCTATATGTGTATAAATTGTGTATAAATAGACGGAATTTCATAACTAATAAAAAAATTTCGGAGGGGGGGGGATATATCCCGATATCCCCCCTGGCTACTTCCCTGCTGCTGTGCGAGACTGAATTTAAAAAAATAAAATAAAAACTTTTTAAAGTTTTTCTAAAAAGGTAGAAGGATCGAGAACTGAGGCTAACATTTCTTTTTTTTTAATTGTCAGGTTGTAGTGGAAATCTAAAGAAGAAGGAAAACCACAAATCTTGCCATCAAGAGAGAAAAAGAAGGTTTTTATAGACTAAGCGATACTAAGCGATACTAAGCAATACTTAGAATACATTTTTAAGAAACTAGACTAAAAGTACATTAAAACACCATATGCAAAATTATAAATCGGTCTGGTAATTTTAAACATGTAGCAAAATTTAAAGAGCATCGTTCGTTAATAAACACTACGTTTAGAGTTTGCATAATTATTAATAACATGGGTTCGTTACAAGTGTTTTTCTTTTCTTTTTTCTTCGTCTTCTTTCTAGTTTAAAATAAATAAATAAATGGTGGAACTCAAAACGCATCATCTCACTCGTATGTGGCATTATTGAAAGATAAACATATTTTCTCAAAATGTTTAGGGGAAAGTACATCTATTATCACGTGGGAATATTTTCGTGTCTCCGGGATCCCTCATTGATGGAGCTAATGTAAACTTTTCTATAAAAAATGATTTCACAGGCATATACACGCACAGCTGTTCTTATTCATCATCCTTTGACGAAAAAGCATTTAAAAGAAGATGCATGGATTTACCAACAAAATGAAGGATAATGCGCCTATCTACGCAAGTAGCAGGATGAAAGTTATACCAGATCCGCAATATTTGAACTTTCGAATGACCAGCAAGAAGTCCTGACGTGAATCCTATTGAGAACTTGCGGGGTGATATGTGAAGAAGGAAAAAAGGATATTTGAAGTCCCTAAAAATACTGGAGGATGCACAAGTTACCAGAAATTTAATTGTTTTGTACATAATTAATATTTTATTACAATGCACAAAAGTAATATTTGTTGTCTACCTTTACTACTTTTTAAACTTAATGAAAAACATCACATTTCAAATATTTTGAGCTTTAACTATTAGCTAAATAATATGTTCAATATTTTCCACAGAGCTTAAGGTTTGTCCGCTCATTACATATTTGTCAATTTTTTTATTAGTAATAATAACTTTACAAGTTTCATTCTATTCCAAACAATTACTTTTTTCGTAAATATACTTACTCTTCTGGCTAACAAAACTGATAATTAAACATTTTCAATTTTCTAAAAATTTTGCAACTAAAATAACGGCATCCCGAGTAGCTGTCCCTCTTAATTATACTTCAGCCCAGGGGGGGGAAAAAAAAAATGATATTTACGCTCATATAAGCTAGCATATAAGAATTGCATTTTTCAAAATCACATCAAATTTATTAGGTCCATTACAGAATACACAATTACTAAGCGATACAACAAAGAGGTAAAAATACAATAATGTATTAAGGCGGGCACTCATAATCAATGTATTAGAATCGACACTGGCAAAAACGTCCTTTTTCCATTGGGTGTGTGTTTGGGGGGGGGTTGCGGTTTAACACATTTATCTTTTGTTGGTGGATCACGAGTGGTCGTTAAAAATTCGTAAAATTTGCCAGAAGAATGTCCCTTTACCCCCCGTAGCGGCAGGAAGACATGGCTTATAAACATCGGCCTTAAGACAACACACTCGCTTGAAAGACCACAGTAAAATTCAGGCGCGTATCCAGTAAAATTTTTCGGGGGAGGGGATATGAACTTATATGTGTATAAATAGACGGAATTTCTGCACGGCATTAATCTTGTGATCGCTAATCCAAGAATTTCGGGAGGGAAATATATATCCCGATACCCCCCCCCCCCAATCCCTGACTACGCCCAGGTAAAATTGACCAAAAAATGGTGAACATGCCAAGAAGATTGTAATTCTTACATGCTAGCTTATGAGCGTAAATAGCTCTTTTTTTACGACTTTATTGCCTTCATACATGCAAATAATACTGCCAAAATTCTTAATATACTGCGTAATCTTACAAATGAAACAGCTTGATTTTTCTATTACTTTTTTCAACTTAAAAAATGAACTTCCTGAGCGATCGCCAGCGATCCAGCCTGTTACGTAAAAAAAGGGGAAAAATACTGTTTACGCGCATGCGCTATTAAATTATACCACAACAATTACAGCTATTTCGAATCGCATCAAATTTAATAGGTTCATTAGATCTAGTACATAAAGTGATAAAAAAATATATATTACACAACGGACGCACGCTGTTTAAAAAAAAAAGTTTATAATAAATACAATCTGAAGCGACAACATTGCATAAGTCTATTAAGCCGGTCACACTCCAAGTAATTTCGTTTCGAATACAAATAAAACGTGGTTTTGTGCAAGAAAGATATAAAAAAAAAATAAAATAATAAAAACATTCCAAGGAATAAAAAAGGAAGTACAGCGTAAATTCAACAACAACCTTCATCATTAACGAAACACCACTTTTTTTTATGACTGTTTATTTTGTATGATTGTCACTAGCTGGTACTTGTTTCCATGAAACGGACTGCCTTTCTCGGAAAATCAGAAGGCTTTATTTTTTGTAGACAAACTATGAGATTATCCGAAAACTCAAAAGGAAGGATGCAAGTGATTTATTTAGACAAAGGAAGTTACCTCGCATTTTTAAAATGCTACATTCTCAGAATAAAATAAAATGAAATTTTTAAAATGCGAAATGAGGCCTAAAAGTTCTGTCAATGACGAACTTTGAAGTCTGTCGCGAATCTAGTATCGTGGCTTATTTGAACAACCACTAATGCATAAAGTGAATACGAATTAAAAAATAAATAAATATTTTGCGTATGTGTGAGATTCCTCACTGTAAGCAGCGCAGCTACCGAAAAATCGTTAAACCCGATAGTCAAAATTAATAAAAATAAAAAATAATGCTAAATACTTTAATCCTTGTGCCAATGACCAATCGCTTCTCGGATTTTTCATATACCGGTACCGCGAAACCAGGCCCGCCGACAGAGGAGGGGGGGGGGGGGCAGGAAGGAAAATTGCCCCGGGGCACGGGCCTGGAAGATGCATGTTACGAATTTTGAATATTGCGAATCGTAAATTAGTAATTTATTAACAAAGCAGGTAACTCTGCTTAACTCAGAAAAAAAAAACAAAGTTTGCAAACAGCAATGAGATTTAATGCCGCAAACCGGTTTCAGTAAATATGACTTACCATCATAAGTGCACTGATGTTGGTAAGTCATACTTACCGAAATTTGTCTACGGCATTTCTCATTGGTTTTTGCAAACGTTTTTCTCTCTGCGTTAATTATACTACTAATTTTATAATAACTATACTTCCGTTTTCAAATAGCGAGTACTCAATATTAATAAAAAATTCTTATGGATTTAATTGTATCAAGTGATTCTCTGCACACATTAAGAAAGAATTTCAGAATTATGTGTACATGCATTACTTTAAAATAATTCTGATAAAATACTTGCAATTTGATAGAATTTTTATCAAGTACAAGGAAATTCGAACCTCTGTGTAATTCGAATAATTAATAATAATAATAATAATAATAAGCAATTAAAAGAAAGATTAATAATTCATAATTATGCGAATTATTATTATTATGTTTTATTATATTTGTCACAATTATTATTTACAATCGGTGTGTACTCGAGGGACAATAATGGGTACCTTAGTACCTTGGATATTGAGTAATGATGTAGGAAAGCATAAGGCATAAAAACCCAGAAATAATTTTTTATAAAAGGGGTTATTCATGTAAATGAAGAGAATTAAAAGTGACTTTGCCTAGGTTTAGTTAGAAATGATTAAAATACCATGATCCCACCCCATAAAGTACCGCGTACCCGGTCATTGACGCTAGGGTTAAACTAAGAAAATAATTTTTAAAAATTCGCCAAGTTCCATTATCCTAAAATTGAAATAATAATAAACAATAATAATGAAGAAGGTTATTATTATTCTGTTTAAAAACTGCTAAGTAAGTAAATCATAACACAATTTCGAGCCTATAAGGAATCGGAAAAGGAGTTTTGCTGGAATTTGCTACCAAACCATTAAAGCGGCTTTTTTTCTTTCATTTGAAATCCCTATTGCAGCAGGCAGGGAAGGGTAGGAATGTAATTCCAGATGTTGTGCGTTTACTTTATCTTTTTTTTACACCGGTATTTTGAGTGTTTTTTCTGCAATAAGTTAACTATTGGTAGGCTGGCAATAGTATACCTGCATATAAAATTGTATTCGAATATTTTCTTATAAGTGATGATTCTTCTTGTTTTATTTCTCAAATCGGATTACTGCAAAAGTTTCAACTCGACATAAAGCTATAGTCACTACAAACACAAATCATTACCAGAAAGTCATTTTAATGAGTCGCTTTTTATTATTGAACATCATTATAGACAGGGAAAAACCAATATATTTTTTGTTAACTGGAAACGCAATGCAATAACAACACGTTTTATTTACTTAATGCGTTTCCAATTTCCTTTACACAACAAACTTTTTTTTTTAACTATTTTAATAAAATATTTAAAAAATACTTTTAGCTTACTACATTTTAGTGTTATTAGTAAGGTTAATAAGCAATTATTTTCAAAGCTTCACAGTTTATTTAATGGGAAATTCCATTGAAAAAATACTTTTTCTTCAATACAACTTTATAATCTGTCTACTACGAAATTTCCTTTTAAACTCTTTCAAAATTGCCTTGAAACATAATAGCTGTTTCCTATAAAATTCTTTTATAATATTCTGGATGCAAACCCGTCATAAGCTTATGTATGGTACTGGTTGTTCATTTCATTGAACAGTTCTAAACAGCGCATTCCCTCGAGAAGGCCATTAGCAACGGAATTAAACTCATGTCTCACGATTGCCAGAAGAACGCCAATACATGAAAATTCAGATATCACCTATTTAAAAATAGTATTTTCTGCAATAGGAAACATTTTGCCTTCCCCAATGATACATGCCAATTTACGCCAATGGGTGGACTTTTTTGCTGTTTTTTTTTTTTTTTATGAAGTAGTTCGCGTACAGTGTAGAGCAGTGGTCCCATACCTCGGGCCGCAGACCGGTAACTGACAGTGGATCAAATGGTACGGGCAGCCAAAGAAACACTCAATTATTTCCATTTTATTTACTGTTGTGTATTTCTCTCGGGTTTGTACGACTTTGTCAGGTTAGTGCTAATTTATACCTTTATAAAAGAAGAAATCTCGTAACTATTTTAAATTAGTTAATGGTTTATAAACATTTCAAGATAATGAAATAAAATTGAAATGAGTCATAAAATTGAAAATAAATGAAAAAACAAAACAAGCAAAACAAAGCAAGCCTTTCCTGAAAAAACAAAACAAGCAAATAAATAAAACGCGTTTTTTATTGAACAATAAATAAACGTAACGTCATTCACACATTAAAATTATACTAACATCAACATAATAGAATACTATTAAATAAAAATAATCTAAAATATACGCAATCAAAGCCCTCCCCCTCAGCAGGCCGCGGTAAAATTAGCAAACTGACCGGTCCGCGAAGATAAGAATTTGGGGACTACTGGTGTAAAGGATGACTCTATAACCAGGAGTGCCAATTTCTCAGAGAAGATTGGAATAGATTTCTCAGTTGAACTAAAAAGAAATCAATAACGACTTATAATCACGCCGCAAAGGTCATCTTAAAGCATGTGAGTAATTTACTTTAGGAGAAGTATTAAAGTGATAGTCAACTTTCCGACTATGGTTTATATTTATGAAATCGAAGATGCTGTTTGCGACCTCACATTCCCATGTAAGTTCTGATTCGTCTTTAAGCAATCTACTTCTTCCAGTTGTAAATCTCCCTGTATGTAAATATAATTTTCAACACACCCTTTCTTATTTTTCTTGTTGTCTTTAATATGTATGTAATTGAAAAAAAAAAAAAAGTTCGTACATTCTACCACAATGCATTTCTTAAGTTAGATGTTTTTGCTATCAATAAATTACCCAAAATTAAACGATGTTTTTCCTAAAACTTAACTGCAATTCACCAGGATTCACATTACAGAATAGTTTAAAATAATCAGATCTCTTACATCCGGATATCCTCATAGCGATGAATTTTTTACACTTCATTTAGGAATGAAAATTTAGTAGATGATCACACAAATCAACATTCGGTTAAGTTTATATATCTAGCTACACTAAATGCTTTGCATTTCTCAGACGAGAAGAGTACAAAATGCAAAGGCCTTAAAATAAGCTTCAGATCATATGAAAAATAAACAAATAAAATATAAAACAGGAGATACTCTGAACTCTCCCTTCCAGGTAGATTACTGATGCACCGGGCTGAGCGATTCCCGAAATAAAAACCTATTTTTTTAAGGGAAAAAAATGCGTCAATCAAAAGACTTGACACCCTTTGCCTCTCCCCTTCCTCTCAACCTTAAAAAAAAAAAATCTAGCTATACTAAACTGAACATCCTGATTCTAAAGTATTTCGAATTTCTTCAAAAAGCTAATATACATCTATCGAAAACAAATTTACACAGAAGTCTGTTAAATTATTAATACCCTATTTGAAAGAAAACTGTAAGGTTTGACACTGCCGAAAATGTATCGAAAATATGAATAGTCTACAACAGGGGCGTAGCCAAGGGGGGGGGGGTTAGGGGGGGTCATAACCCCCCCATGAGAAATTTTTTCCCATACAAAATGTATATTCTTCACTACATTATCACACACACGTATACATATATATGAGTTGTAGTAGTCGTAACCCCCCCCCCCCATGAAAAATTTCTGGCTACGCCCCTGGTCTACAACTATTTCATAAAAACCATTAAACTTTCTCTATTTTTCATATTCTAATACAGTGCATGTAAAAACTTTAAGCTCAGGTAAAGTTTCCTCAATGTTTTTAAATGCAAGGAAATATTTGTTACAAGTTAGCATTAAGGGCCACACCATGGCCGAGTGGATAAGACACGGGACATGGTAGATGGCTGAAGTGTGAAGGTGCCGTGTTCGGGCCTATCGCAAGGCTGTCGATCCAACGGTCTGGACTTTTGGTCGGTTTTCTCCAGGTGTAACGTGAATACGAGTTATAATCCCTTAAAATGTTTTCTAATCAAGGCGCCTTTACGCCAGAATGCAGATGCCCCTGTAGTCTTGCCAAAACGCAAGCACCCAAACTAGCATTAGAACGTTTATCTATAGAAGACTAATGCCAGTGGCGTAGCCAGAAATTTTTCATGGAGGGGGGGGGGGTTACGACTACTGCAACTCACATATATGTATACGTGTGTGATAAGGGAGTGAAGAATATACATTTTGTAAGGCAAAAATCTCCTCATGGGGGGGGGACTCCCCTATCACCACCCCCTGACTACGCGCCACTGACTAATGCGGTAGACAATTTATGTGTAAAAACTGCAAGTTCACAAATTTTATTATATTTTTGTATAAACAAGTTTAAAACTCTTGGTTCCATACTTCAGAATACAAACGTAAGAATATTTGAAAAAGGTAATTATAGCTTTGTTTTTTTGTGTGGTTATAATAATGCCAAGAGCGAAAAGATTAACAGAATATACGAAAAGGACAAATTGTGGTTCTTCCGCTTTTAGGATTGAGCAGCCGATCTACAGCGCAGAAGATTGGTAGATCTAAAACTGAGATAAACAATTTCTTAAATTTGAATGATAATTATGACAAAAGAAACTCGGTAGATGGGCTTGAAGCTTTGCCATCCAGAGGTGAAAGAGTTTTGTGACTAGCTTCGACAGGAAAATATTCAAGCGCGGAAATTATTAAGCGAACAGGTTTCCGTGTTGGTACAAAAACTATTTGACACTGTTAGAAGGCAGTAGCGGCTCGTGGGTTATTTAAAAGGAGGTTCACAAAACAAATTTCGAAAATTAAATATGCAGATACGACGCACCTTACAAATTAAAATAGATTTGCGTTTCCAGCAGTTAAAGGAAAACAATGCACGCAACTGAAAGAAAACAATCATCTTGGGTCTTACATTTTGTCACCAAGATAAGTTTTAGCAAAGGTGCTGTCTTGATTCATTTTATTTCAATTTTTTTTCAAAGGATAATATTGAAAAATGCCATTGCTTTAGCTCCGAAACACGTCTTTTACTCCCATCTTAATTATTTACACTAGTTTGTAAAAAAATAATGTAGTGAAAAATGATAGAAATAAAGAAAATATTAAGAAAATGAAATAAAAATTAATTAACTAACCGAACGTAACAAACCAAGGAAAATCCGGAAGCGATACCGCAAAATTGGCCCTGTGTGCACAATGAAAATGTGCGAACGGAATGATTTCATCAGTGCCGTACTTCTTCCAGCTGTCTCGGCTTCTGATCCCAGAGAGCGGTTCAGAGGGAAAATTTTCCGTTCGCACGTGCGATTGATTAAAGACTGTGCTGTAGTAACCTACACTACAGTGCGTTAGCTATAATAAGCCTATTTAATAATAGTGGGGGAGGGGAGAGAGAGTAAAACTCGCGTTTTAAATTCATATAAATCTAGAAGTGTGCTTAATATTTGTTTTAAATTTAATTTGTTCATGTGTTTATTCTTTAGTTTTCCCTTTGGGGGTTCACGTGCTCATGTGCTCAAATGGAGGAGGAGCCACTGTTAGAAGGGCTGGTAATTTGCAGTACGCAGCTAAACTTCTAAACCCCTGTTGATTATCCGTACATAAAATACAACGTTTATCATTCGCTCGCGAGATAATGACTTAGGATGACCAGTGGCTCCAGGTAGTTTTGTCCGATTGAAAAAAAAAAAAGGGAACTTAGCTGGCTCTGATGGCTGGAAATATTACTGGCATGATTTGCAAAAAAGAAACTTTTTCCGAAAGCCAACTCGGTGTGTGGGTGGGATTACTGTGACATATATGGATGCCATTGTTTTATGGGAGTTGGATATATGGCCTCTATTTCAATAAAAATGAACTCAGAAGCATATTAAAAAATTCTTGAAGGCCATCTATTGCCAAATGTAATTGATTTGGTTGGAGAAAAATGGGTTTTCCAACAGAATAATGGAGTCCGCCTATGAAAACCTGGTTTAGGCGCAAAAATATTCAAATTTTAGATTGACCATCTAAAGTTCCTGATCTCAACGTCACTGAGAATCTCTGGGATAAAGTTGCTCGACGCGTATACAATAGAGATGAGATGGGCTCAGCCCGAGCCCGAAAGCCCGAGCCCGACTCGGGCTCGGGCTCTGTAATTCACGATTGTGTTCGGGCTCGGGCGGGCTCGGGCTCGTGAAAAATTTCTCCTTTGTTGAACATACTCCTTGAAACAGATTTTAAAAAGTGATTCATGGGATAAATAGACGTACTTATTTCAAAAAATAGCGGCACGGGGGACTAGAAGGTGTGTGAAGCTCCAAAATTTATTGTATCCTCTTAATGAAGTAGTTAATTTTATTTGTCTTTAGCTGAAATTTCGGGCTCGGGCTCCAACTTTAATAATATTGCTCGGGCTCGGGCGGGCTCGGATTAAAAGTCTTCGGGCTCGGGCTTAGAAAAATGAGCCCGAACTCATCTCTAGTATACAACCGTGAAAGGCTGAATACGTGAATTAAAGGAAGGCAGTATTCGGAGAATACTGCCTACCTTTATTTCTTCAAAAATTCGTCCGTCGAATTAAGATCTGCAAGTAAAGATAAATGGCATAAAACCGATCCATTACTATTCCAGAGCCTCATTCTGTACATGCAAAGGAGAATGTTCCAACTGATTAGGAATAATGGCTGTTCAACAAAGTAATAATAATTATTTTCTGCATCGTTAAAATGCATTCGTATTCCATGGCCTCAAAGTTTTTACACAATCCGTTTGGGCTTTTTTATAATTTTATTGGCATATTTGCAATAGAATATCTACAAATAATAATTTTGTCTGCTTAATGTCTTTCTTATACTAAACATAAGAATTAAATTTTTTAGAAAGTGCTTTTTTTTCCTTTGAGTGTTCACAGTAACTTATACTGGCCTTAATGGTTTTCAAGCGCTGTATATATTAACACTGATCACTGACCCACCAACTCTGTAACAATTCTACTTATACCACTCCAAAATAAAACTTTTATTGCCATTATTTCAGAAAAAGAAAGAAAAGAAAAGAAAAAGTTGAGCTTGAAAAATATAATATATAAAATCCACTCCGCTTATGCGATCGGCTTGAAACTATTTATGGATGTGCGCACGCACGCACACAAACATTTTACGTTACATTAAAAATTTGAAAATCCATCTTATCCCAAATTTTCTCAAAATTTCGCCATTTTTAACTCCAGGAAATTATTTTATTGGGGTACAAGAATTGAAGTTTTGGCTACTATGTAATACTTAAAACACTTTCGCAATTTTGGCATTTTACAAAAAAAAGTATTACTCAAACAAGTAATAAAATTCCCAACATTGAACCGATTGGCTTGCAAATTTGGACTAATGTTTTTAAAAATATGAGAAAAATGCACTATTTTAAAAGTCTGAAAATAGACCTGCTCTCTAATTTCTGCGATTTTGAACTTCAGAAAATTGCTTTAACAGAATAAAATAGTTCGTTTAAAAAAGCTTCTCGAATTTGTCCAGATTTTATGTGCATTAACCCTTGAATTTAGAACTAATTTTACAACTTAAGTGACTACAATGTTATTTCGTAACTACATAATAACAACAGAATATGAAGTTATTTATTTTAAGCGGACAAAGACTGAATGTGTATTGAGCGTGGACATTTTTTTGTCAAATGCTTCTTCTATGCGTCCGTTGTAATTGTCTCCACAACGGACTTCATCTTCTAGTGTGTATATGACTATAATATATACATATGTATGTATATGTACTGTGCCTTATATAAAGCACAATCTGTATTCCAAAACAACTGCATTGCTTAAACTGTTAATGTTTTCCATATCATTCATTTAGAAAACATCGTATAAGGAAGTTCCTTTAAAAGAGATTCAATTGCACTTTGAAAGATTTTTCGAATCGAAAGTGTTATACCTGAGTATGAAGACTTTGAAATGGACAGTGCTTTATAAAGGAATGTTTTTCGAGTGATTTAGCATTTCTTATCCGGTCTTCTTTGTTGCATTTCAAAACATGCAGCAAAGCATCTTTTATCTCCAGTTTTTTCACCTTTTCTCTCATTATCAACTTTTCCAATCTCCTTTTAAAATATTTTGATTGGTCCTTCGCATAGTGTTAGAGATAATTTAGCTTATTTCCGGATGTGAACAATCTTGCACAAAGAGATCGTTATGGCACAGGTATCATCCGTCATTTTCCCAAATCAGTTCTTTATTTTAAGTAACTTGAAAAGTAAACGAATCGCATCACAGAGTAGAACGATTAAAAAAGAAAAAAAAAATCACGCTAACTAAAGAATATACGCTCGGTAAAGCAATGGGAATTATACAACGCACAGATATGAATTATTAACCCTTTAACGCGCAGTGTTCCCGCTTTGGGAAACCAAACTCTGGCATTTTGACTGTTGCCAGCCACGAAGAATAGATTTCATTTCTATAAAAATAGTTGCGGGTAACATAGCTCCACGAGAATCCTTTACTTTTTAGCACGTCATTTCCCGTAAAAAAATGGTCACGATTATTTTTAACAGCACTGACATCTGCTGAAAAAGGGAAGAATGCGAGAACAGCTGGATATATTGCCCAATGCTGAAAAAAGGGTTTCTAGATCTGTGGCACGCGATGAACGTTTCGATCGTCCGCCATCTTGCTGGTAGTTAAGTCGCGCGATGGCAACGGCTGCCCTTTTTTCAGCATTGGGAAAGGGTTGCGCCTCAAAGGGTTAAACATACAATACAATAATTTGCTATGTTCGTCGTGAGTCAACTAATGCAATTCTACACTTTTTTTTTTTTTTTTTTTTTTTTGTAAATTTCTCATTATGATCTACAAATGTGCATAAGATAGCTTTTAATGAAATATCGGTTTTTTTAAGTTTATGATATAATTAGTTTTTTTTTTCTTCTATTCAAAAGCTTCTAATGCATCAGTTGCCAACCGGTAGTTCACGAACCCCAAATAGTTCACAGAGTGTATAACGAGGTTCGCGAAAACAGTATACCGACTACACAAAAAATTCATTAAATTCTTTCGGATTTCAGAAAGGATTCTCAGCGGAAAAAAGGTTGGGAGCCACTGGTCTAATGCATCCTTCTCCCACACCACCCTCTCCCCTTCCCTTCAAATATCTGTTTTAATGAGATATTATTTTGGGAAAAGGTATACACCCATGCAGGCGCGTAGCCAGGAAAATTTTTCGGGGGAGGGGGGGGGGATATGAACTTACATGTGTATAAATAAACGGAATTTCATCACTAATCCAAAAATTTCGGGGGGTTGATATATCCCGATATCCCCCCCCCCCTGGCTACGCCCCTGCACCCATGGGTATCCAGGGTTTTCATTACGGGAAAAAAATGGGTGAGATTTTCTCAGCATTTCCCCAAAACTGGGTGAGATTTTTTTTAAATAGTGAGAATGTCTCACTATAGATGTGGGTTGGGTAAATATCCAGTGGGTTTTATTTATGAATGGGCACTTACCCCTGCTCGGGTAAACACCTAAAGTTAGAGTATTTATGATTATTTTTTTATTGCATGTAACTGGTCCTCCAGTTTGGCATGCGCGAATTTCTCGCAGTAATAATCTTTTAATGGGAGAAAATAAAGAAAATACGAGATTCTCGCATTCTAGTGAAAACACTGGTATCTTTACCATAAAAATATTTAAAATGTTTGTTGACTTTGAACATTGCGCTACTCTGCTACTTTTTTTTTTCTTTTTTTTCCCGAGAGCTTCATCAGAAGGAAAAAGAAAAAAACTTATAAAGAGTGTCATCCTCTCAAACTATAAACGACCATCATGTACCAACCAAGGACTTATTGGGCACATAGATTTGCATTCACGCAGATATCTTCCGTGAACGGTCGATCGAGCAACCCGCTATTCCGGTAAACTAAGCATCCGACTAGCACAAAGTAGGACTTTAACAGAGACTTTAACAGAGGATTCTTGTCAAGACTTTTAACTACAACTTTTAACTACAACTTTCAGACTTTTAACTACAACTTTTAGTTAAAAGTTGTAGTGAAAGACTTTGTAGTGAAAAGTTGTAGTTAAAAGTTGTAGTAAAAGTAGTCCGTCTTGTCAGAGGAAAAGTTGTAGTTAAAAGTCTGAAAATATACCTGCTCTCTAATTTCTAGCGATTTTGAACTTCAGAAAATTGCTTTAACAGAATAAAATAGTTCATAGATAACATAATAAAATAGATAACAGAATAAAATAGTTAAAAGTAGTCCGTCTTGTCAGAGGAAAAGTTGTAGTGAAACTTTCAGACTTTTAACTACAACTTTTTAACTACAACTTTTTAACTACAACTTTTAACTACAACTTTCAGACTTTTAACTACAACTTTTCCAGAGGACAACTTTTCAGACTTTAACAGAGGCATAACAATTCAGTGTTAGATATGGTTTCTTTTTTACATAAATTCTCCTATTACATCAAAATATTCTGTGAAAATTTGCGTATTCCGTAAAATCGCTATCAGATTTGTGTATTATAAAGCAGGTTTTAAGGATAACATTTGAATTTGCATGATTACAGAATCCCACCCCAAAATAAATAAATAAATAAAAGTTGGCATCTTAATTTTACAGTAACAATGTGGACAGTTAAATTGTGCATTTAAAACCTATTGCATGTTTCCATGGAAATGCGGGTGTGATCATGCAGTTGATTCGGAATTTTTTTTTTTTTTTTTTTTTTTTTTGGCCATACTAGGGGCCAAGGCCCCCAGAATCGCTACGCTCGCTTTTTGTATGAGGCATTCGGCCCCTAATAAGGCTTATTCGTAAAAAAGACATAATTTCAACAGACAAAACCCGAAGATTGGATAAGATAGAATGTTATACTGAGCTACACATTGCTTGGTTCTTGCATGTTCATTGGTACATAAAAATTTGAACTTCACAGTACAGTAGATCCCGTCCATAGCACGGTAGATATTTTGTTTTAGGAATCCGTGTTGTACGGGTCCTGAGCTATACTCCACCTGGAGTGCGGACTCCGCGTATAATTGCTGGAAAACTTATTTGCTCTGCTCAGAAACACAATGATAATTAATGTTGCCATTCAGAAGTTATATTAATTAGGAGCTAAAGCGTAATAAAATCAGAACATCTATTTCAGCTGTATTTTTAATTATGTAAAACCTTGGACACCTTGCGAATTTGCCACCCATGCCGATTTTTCATTATTTGGCGACTTGCGTATTGTATAGTTAATAATTAGCTCTAAGAAAACAGTTCTTCATATGTTTTCTTTCATAAAACCTACGGAACAGCTAGGATAGCTTGTCACCCATGGCGACTTTTCATTATTTGGATATTTACACATGCTCACAACTTATGATTACTGCTCATGTAAGGTGCCAAGATGGCGCTTTTAAAATCAGTTACAATTAGTTATTCTATTTTGAAAAAATGAATAGTCGCTAATTCCAAACTCCTGTTGTCTAAGCGAACTTACTATTTGAAAATTGCCAACTTTGTGTAACGCACTTTCAGTTATTTGTTTCATATATTTTTAATTTGGCGTAAAATGAGTGTAATTCTACTTCATGTTTGTCAATTTCACGCGATTCTACATACTTGTAATTGCTTTGTTGCAAAGAAATGAATGATTTTATGCCAAATCTGGCAACCATTATGTTTTATTTTTTCGGTTTTTTATTAATATCTTCTAAAATAATTGGATTTTCGAAATTTAACTCAGCTTATCAGGTTCCTTGGAATTTTCCAAATCCGTGGACATGTATCTCGAAATTCAAATTCCCACGGTTTAGGAGAAGATAGAGAAACAAGCTCTGACAGCGGCCTTTACTTTTTTTTAGAACAGAGAGATACATTGCTGCCAGTGGTCAAAGAAAATCTGGACTGGTCAGGAAATTTTATTTTAGCAGAAAAAGTCGGAGAAAAATGCAAATTTTGGCTAAAAGCCAGAAAAAATCTTGAAATGTGATCTGGAAAATTATCGGAAGCCTGCATTTATAGATAATTTTTTATTTGTTGTATACCTGGAATGTTGTAAATATGACTTAGTATACATGCGCAAGAATGGCGCAGACGGAATTTGTTTATTTTTTGTGGGGTAGGAGAAGGGGGGAAGCTGCATACTTTAAATTTTAAAAAATTGTTGCTTTAGGGTAATATTTTGCTTTGTTGTGTACATTTTATTTAGGTTAAATAAAACTTCTTCTTTTCTTTCTTCCTTTTAATTATTTTATTTATTTAAGTAGGCTCTCCTCCGAAAAAATTACCGTTTCCACCTTTTTTGAGCACCTATGTCAAGTCATAATTATCTTTTTCCAGACATACGACACTAATGTGAAATTTAATTTATAAATTCAAATAATTTTCAAAGTCTAACTTCAAGATTTCTCCGGTTTTTAGCCAGGATTTCCATTTTTTTACCAGGCTTTTTTGTTAAATAAGATTCCATGAGTATCGACGTGACCACTTGCATCCTGCATATGCCCAAAACCTCCCAGCATCCCGAATCAATTGCATGATCACTACCCACACCCGCATTTCCATGAAAAAGTGCAATAGGTTTTTTAACCCACAATTTAAGTGTCAACATTATTACTGCCAAATTTAGATGTCAACATTTTTTGCCGGCACTGAATAGATTAACACGAAAGCATTTTTTAAGTTCCATTGTAAAATAAAATTCATTCTTTTTTACATAAATAAAGGATTCATTATTTTAATAAATATTACCAGTTTTCATGTTTGATTAGTATTATTTAATTTTTTTTTTCGGAACTTCAGAATTCCACGCTTATAGAATCTCTGGTCGTTCAGCTTCCAAATGCGTAAGGGAATTACATAATTCTTGCCGTTCCTCCCTAATTGTTCTCTGCAATTTTGTTAGTTGTCGACATTAACCCTTTGATGGTGATCATCCGCGATCTTGCTGGTAGTTAAGTCGCGAGATGGCAACGGCTGCCCTTTTTTCAGCATTGGGCAATCTCTCCAGCTGTTCTTGCGTTCTTCCATTTTTCAGCGGATGTCAGTTCTGTTAAAAATAAGGGTGACAATTTTTTTTTAAAGGGAAATGTGGTTTTCTCCGAAACTTAGCGGAAATACGGGTTAGGACCCCTTAGAAAGACCCCCACGGAGGGCACCACACCCTTCGGCTTAGACCCCACGCGTAGCTAATCGGCCGTAATCCCACAAACCTTTACGGGAAATGACGTGCTTAAAAAGTAAAAGATTCTTGTGGAGCTATGTCACCCGCAACTATTTTTTTTAACCGACGAAAAACGGAGGAGGTTCTCAAGTCGACGCGTATATTTTTTTTTTTATGTATGACCACGCATAACTTTTTACAGAGTAATCCGATTTTGATAATTCTTTTTTTATTGGAAAGGGTATACCCCGAAGTTGGTCCCATATAGATTTGGAAAAAAAATTCCAACCCTAAGGGTAGGAAAACAGGGGATGATTGATTTTTCACTCACTGATTGTAATGTATGAACACGCATAAAATATGACTTTTAAATAGCTATTTTAAATGCCAGCTCGTTTAGTGATCTTTTTCCTTTTCCTCGTGAAAATTCAATATTCCTTAAATTTTATAGTTTTCATAAAATAAAATAGGAGCTCTAACGAGGCATATAAGCTCTTGAATCGATATTTGTGTAGATGCTATTACCAGAAGAGTTGATTTTTTTTTAAACGGACGGTGTCCGTGTGACGTCATTTTTCAGCCAACACGTAACCTCCAACCAATCAACTTAAAATGTAGTTTCAGTTGACACTCAATGTTTCAATCTGATTAGTTCAAATTTGTATTTTCCACCGACACGTGATTGAAATAGCATCGTATCGATATCGTCCATTGCAAGGGATATTGGCGACGTTTTTACGTCACCGTTTAAAATTGCACATCAAACCACCTATACATCTTCGTTCACAGTACACAGCACATATGTGTACATTTTGTTTTCGCTTGTTAAAACGATTCTTTTAAGATTTTTTGTAGTTCTGAATTTACGTACATATGCGTCGATGCTTTAATTTTCAATAAATCATGTTAACGCATGCGAATGTGTAAATCCCACGCACACATTTTGTTTTTGTTTGCCGTTTCGCAAAAGAGTATTTGGATGTTATTAAAATTTCCGAAGTTCAATTTGTTAATTTTTATTCGAAATTCATACAGCTAAAAAGAACTGCTCTATGTTCCGTATCCGGTGCTGTTTACATTTTGATGTTCATTTACTGTTGGTTCTGGCGCCATCGTGGGCGATGTTCAGCGGGAGTGAAGTACCCTGCCGGTGGTAGTTTTGACTGGCAACCATAAAGAAATGTGTACCGCTTGGCGACGTTTTTTTTTTTTTTTTTTTTTTTTTTTTTTTTGGAGGTATGATAATGCGTCAAATATTGCAAATTGGAAATTTCGGAACTGTTGAAAGATCCGAAATTTCTTGAATTTTCGAGCATGCGTAATAGTTATTTTTTAATTCTAGCTACTGTGTGACGTACACAGATGAATGTATAGAATTCGCTTGCTCAATTTGACGTCACTAAGCTGTTAATTTGCGTTTATAGCCACAAAAAATTATAAAATAAAAACTTTTTAACAAAAAAATTAAACCGCCGAAAAACTCAAAGCAAAAAATAATAAACCTTTTCTTAATTAACCTTAATAACTAAGTTCTTAAACTAATGTAAGTTTACCTAAGTCATTTTGAGTCGGTGCCAAACAACCAATGAAGAAAGATCACTAAATTACCTTAAATTTAAAGAAATATACAAATCAAATTGACATTGCAACGTGAAATCTCCGGCGATAAACATTAACATTCCAAAAAATGCGCTCTCCTCACGTCTCTCACTATCAACGAGCTTTCGCAGAAATGCAGAGAGGTCTACTTTGTAATACACAACTCAAAATCTGTGTGTGAACAATAAATTACTCCTATTAATAATAGAGATTTAGGCAATTTAGTGATCTTTGTTCATTGGTTGTTTGGCACCGACTCAAAATTACTTAGGTATACTTACATTAGTTTAAGAACTTAGTTATTAAGGTTAATTAAGAAAAGGTTTATTATTTTTTGCTTTTGAGTTTTTCGGCGGTTTAATTTTTTTTGTTAAAAAGTTTTTATTATAGAAATCAAATCTATTCTTCGTGACTGGCAAAAGTCAAAACGTCAGAGTTTGGTGTTCCCAGAGCGGAAACACTGCGCGTTAAAGGGTTAAACATCTGAATAAATCATTTGATTCCTTGAAACCTCAGTAGGCTAATCAGAACATTGATCATTATTGAGAGAAAATTCTCCTAAGCGGATTTTTTTAAAAACAATTTTGTCATCAATGGCACAACCGAATAGACTTTTTGGATATCTACTGGGGAGTTTGTCCCCCTTCATCGCCTATTCTTGCAATAGAAAATCTAATTTTTCTGACAGGCTAAGCTCTTCCAGTTGCGCCATAGTCTGAAAAGTGAAATCAATCAATAACTAAACGAACTGCACATTTGTTTTTGTGAGCCTTAGCGACTTTCTCGCCTTTTGAAAACTTTTTTTAATTCATAAAAAATTCACCGACAATGAGAATCTTATAAATCATGATAGAATTTTTTTTTTCTTTTTTTCCCGGTAAGGACCAAAATTCCTATGAAAACAGAATCTTGAAGTTGCCAGAAAGATAGTAAAAGCCCATCGAATAACTTGGGGGAAATAATTGATTTAAAGTCCATTCTTTGGCAGAAAGAAAGAAAGAAAAAAAATAATTTTTGTAAAATCTAAATTTTTGAGGCAACCCATTAGTTACATTCATTAAAAAGATATTTTTATTCACACAAAAATACACGAAAGAAAGGTCAATTTTAATCAGTCGGAATCATTGAAAGGCATTGAAAATCACACTGTGTTGGATTATACTATGATAGTGTCAATCAAAACTGGATTGACAAATATGGTGTTTTGCAATAATGTAATGTTTTCATTTCCTCTTATCAATTGAATTTTATCATGCTTCATGTTTTTTTTTTTAGAAATGTTAATTATATAAATCATTACATTTAAAAAAAAAAAATAAACCCATTAGGTGAAACTCGGAAAAATTCAGAATGTGTCATCAGAGCTGCACTGCACTTTTATCAAACGGTTACAACAATGAAAATTTGCAAACAACCGACTCTAATATTTACAAAACCCTGGGCACACACACAAAGATGCTCTGTTTTTTATAGCTAGATTTATAAAACTGTCTTTCTGATAAGTTCGGAAGCAATATATCAACATGGGAGGCCCTGGGTACGTGGCGCCCTGATGCAAAATTTAAAAGGCTTTTTTATTTATTTATTCATAGTCAGATTCTCCCCCAAAAGACTTCTTTCATTCGCCACTGCCTAGGAGCACAGTTTGACTGCATTAGACCATCCAGGTATAGTCTAAAATCAAGATAAAAAATTATATCCGAAAGTTTATTTTATAGTAAGGATAAGGTGGGTTTGGGGACACTTAGAGCATAGCTGTTACCCTAAAGTAAAGTTTGGAGTTATTGCCATAAAAAAGTATCTCCAGTGCCGTAACTATAGAGTAAGAGTTTACGTCACACGGGACAAACCATAGTTAGGGCCCCTCCTTTCTACGCAACCATACCTGATTTTGGCGCCCCCTCTTAGAAAGGCGTCCGGGGCACATGCTCCTTTTTCATCCCCCTGGTTTCGGCTTTGCTCATTCGGCTTTTTCTATGACAAAAGTCGATTCTCGGTATGCGAGTTACTACGTGCAAATAAATCTCATTAGCGCACGGCACTGGTTAGAGGAAGAAAGGAAAGGTGCAGTTATTTTACCCCCACGTAAAAACTTCCTTGAACGGACACCTTTTATTAAGCAAGAAACTTGCCTCAAAAAAAATAAATAATAAATAAATAAAAATCCTTATTCTTGTGAATTTCAAGCTTATTATAATACATCTTTATTTCACGAAATTTTGATATTAGCTTGAAAATGCTTCAGCGAATTCTTTTAAGACAGGTTTTACTATAATGAACTGCATTTTAACATTGAATTATGTGCTTTTTTTAAGTTAATAATACCAGGTCTGTAATATCAAGAAGAAATAAAAAAGGACTAGAAACTTGATTTTTAAGTAAAATGCTAGACACTAGAGATGAGTTCGGGCTCATTTTTTGAAGCCCGAGCCCGAAGACTTTTAATCCGAGCCCGCCCGAGCCCGAGCAATATTATTAAAGTTGGAGCCCGAGCCCGAAATTTCAGCTAAAGACAAATAAAATTAACTACTTCATTAAGAGGATAAAATAATTTTTGGAGCTTCACACACCTTCTAGTCCCCCGTGCCGCTATTTTTTTAAATAAGTACGTCTATTTATCCCACGAATCACTTTTTAAAATCTGTTTCAAGGAGTATGTTCAACAAAGGAGAAATTTTTCACGAGCCCGAGCCCGCCCGAGCCCGAACGCAATCGTGAATTACAGAGCCCGAGCCCGAGTCGGGACCGGGCTCGGGCTCGGGCTTTCGGGCTCGGGCTGAGCCCGTCTCATCTCTACTAGACACCACTTCTGGCTCATACACATCATACACGGATTAACACTTTCGCGCCATCAGTTTCCAATAGCATTTCTAGTTCTACTGCTAACTCTTCAGCTCGTAATTCCATTTTTTTAAGTTTGAGAAGTAATTTCAACTCTAATGCCATACCTAATCTGTAGTAACGACCCAAAATGTTAATTTTAATTTATATCTGTAGATAGCTGATTAAGATTGCCGGGGTCGTATAGGCCTTATTCTTTTGGGGACTGCCTGTTTGTTGCCATATCTTTAATTTGTACAAAGCAGTAAAACTTATGATATTTTATCAGTGAAGTAACTGACTTTCATTTATTAACTAGTCGAAATTTCGTGTTCTGACTTAATACCGCTCGGGCTTTAAAAAAATGAGGCGGAACTCGCCTCTAGTACCTGTCCCTCGTCTACAGTGGAACCAATGTTTATTCGAATTAAAAGTAGTGCAATAACTGAGTTTTATAAGATGATAATCTCCTTCAAACAGTGGCGTAGCCAGGAATTTTTCATTGGGGGGGGGGTACGACTACTGTAACTCACATATATGTATACGTGTGTGTGATAAGGGAGTGAAGAATATACATTTTGTATGGCAAAAAATTCCACATGGGGGGTATGACCCCCCTATCCCCCCCAGGCTATGCCACTTCCTTCAAAAACCGTGTACATACAGATTAGCTCTCATGAAGAGGTTTGGCGTTAAGGGCAACGATTAAAAAATACGTTGGTGTCTTTGTTTTTATCTCCATCGTTGCAAAGGCGCAACGATGGGTGTGAAAAAGTTAACAAGTCATTAAGGACGTGAGCAAATGAGATTGTTTCAGAAAGTTTTTCGTAATTGACGCTTTCCCAATGATTTATTTTTTATTTTACTTGTCGTCACTTTTTTTCCTACTAGTCAATATTAGTTAAAATAATTCCGACAGTAGCTTTCCAAACAGTAGTATTTTAAATTGACAGTAGCATTTTAAATTCTATTCGATCTTTTGGGGGGTCCTAAAACTCTGAAGATCCTAGGCTGTGGCCTAGTTGGCCTGTGAGGTAATCAGGCCTTGATATTTCCTTAACTCAGAGCAACTCGTTCGAAGTAGCATTTAACTCCCACTTCGGCTTGGGAAAAAAAAAAAAAAAAAAAAAAAAACTGTTTTCTATTGCCAGCTTTACAGCTCTGGTCAATTCTCAATAGTTTAAGGATAATCTAAAATCATTCAACTTTGAGATTTTAAGAGTGGGGCTTCTTTAGTGATTTCATATGAAAAGAGATAAATTTATCTCGAATTTTTTCGCTGCATGAAAAACTTGAAGAAGTAAAAAAGTCTATTACGGTAAAGTGACCATTTTTTCTGAACCGAAAATCAGGACACTTCTAAACCGCAGAGTCGGGAGGGGTTAAAATTAATCCCGACCCCCCCCCAGATTTTTTTTTTCTACATATAATTTGATTTTCTACTTTTGTGAGAAAAATGAGTTGAAAAAAATATAGCGAATATATAAATAAAAAAGGCCTATTCCATAAATTTAAGTTTTAAATAATTTTATAGTTAATTTTTGGATAAATTTCCAAAAAAAGTTTGCTTTCTAACAATAGCTATAGGATCACCATCCACTGATTATAGGTATGTATTAATACATATTATAAAACAATCATTTTCATCAATAAAAGAAAACCGGCGTTAAATACAAGTAACAAAATACTTTGTAAATAGCACAATCATTTTCATGTGAATTTATATCACATTTATTTATTTTTATATAGGAGGACTTTAGCGGGACATTTTAGGGTTCTGTGGGGACAGCTGGACATACAGGTAAAAATCGGGACTGTCCCACCAAAAGCAGGACGGTGGTCACTTTATAATTACGGACTTATTTTTGTTAAAAAATTAAGATGATTTAAATCTTTCATCAGAATTATAAATTGTTTAATTCAATAACTGGATTACATCTCAAATGTCTCTTCCGAGGACAAATTTTAAATATCTCGTGGGGGGGGGAAAAAAAAGAAAAGGCCTTACTTTTCTCGCAGGTACATTCTCCTGTTATCCATAGCAAAAGAGCGAGCACGCTAACAACTGAACTCCGAAGCATTTTCCCGCACCTCTCATAGCACATCCACTACCAGTAGTTCTGCCTTCCAAATCTCAGTTTTCAACAGTTCACGGCATATCACAGCACCTTTCTGCTCGGCGAATGTCATTTCTTGTGTTTACCGAAGCCGCGGCAGTCAGTGTCGCGCGAGAGCGTTATCTCTTCTCTTCGCAAACAATGTGCAATATTCCTCCCGATTTTCGAGCCGAGTTTTATTTTCCAAAGAAAAAAAACTTCGGAACAAATGGAGAAGCTGAACACCAGGTGGCGCTCTTCCCGACACATGCAAGCTGAGAATCAACACAGAAGAGGAAGAGGAGGAGAAGATAGAGTGGGGATGCGGTATTGTACATTTCGTGAACTTTTATTAAAGAGGGGGAAGAATTTAAAAGAAAAAAAAAAATAGACAGTAGATTGGGGGTTTCATAGGGAATGGAATGAAATAAACAAATAATGATTCGTCGAAGAGCATTGTGTGACTAGAGGACTCCCTGGCGGCGTGAGTCATGTTTTTATCCTACGGAAAATGCGATGGAATGAAAGCTGGGATTTGTAATTAGGGTAAAGGGTGCGACTGCTAGAGTTATAAAACCTGTGTTATTTTGTGGGTGTTGGCCCGAAGAAAAACATTCGCACATGCAGCACTTCGTGAGACTGCAAGACCGATTACGTGAGGAAAGATAAAATGGCAGCTGCGTATTTTTCAATAATTGTGATTGTGAAATACACCGTATTTTTACAGCAAATAAGCCGCCACTTAGACGAGCTATATGATTCACTTTTAGTATTTGCGACTTATATGCTGATCAGGATTTTATGAAAATAATAGGTTTCTGATTTTCTAAAGATTCCTTAGAAATCGTTAGAGGACAGCGTAACGTTCTTCTTCTTCTTTCTTTCTGTCTTTATTTTTTTTTTAACTAAATCCACAGTAATAATAATCCAATTAATACAGTTACAACAAAAATATCTTCGCATGTGACAGACATGGCACCGACAAAACCTACGTACAACCAAAATTAATTTTAAAAATAATTCAAAGATTTTTTTCAAAAGTTCTTCAACTGTTCGCCACAGTTGCCGCAGCGTTTCGGTGAACTCTTGAGAATCCCCTTCAGGCCAATTTGAACGTCTGCACTCTCATCATTTTGAATGTTGGAAATCATTACCTGGCAACCATCTATCCAATCATCTATCCTAAGTCCCTATTAACACAACGCAATCCACCCCAGCGATAATCTTATTAATATTTTAGAAACAAAAAATACCTTCGTAGGTGATGTGGTATTGACAAAACCGACGTGTAGACTTTCAATTAATTTTACCATTATTAATTAATAATAAAATTAATTTAAAATTCAAAATGCTTTAGTTGGCATAGCGTTTTTTTTATTCTTGGGGAGCAAATTTTGAGTTAATTCGATTTGTAGGGCAGTAGCGTAACAAGTAGGGGCTATCAGTTGTCCACTCAGAGCAACAAGCTAAAACCAAATATGGTTACGTCTCAAAACTCCTTAAAAATTCCTCCACCCAAGGCACGCCCTCCCACTGCAGGCAGATGCTCCTCATGTAAGTTTGCCATAACACAAAACGCGGAAACAAATATAGAGGGGGAGGGGGCCTTCCCTCTCCTTAGAAAATATGGAGCCGCAGGCTATAAGGACTGCATCAGGTGCCAATAGCCCTCGTTACACTACTGTCTTTAGATTCTCATCATTTTGACGAACATCGGTACACGTGCATTAAAGCATTTTCTCGAACGTATTTTAGGCTGAAATTTTTATGCAAATCAACTGGAGGGCTATCTGCCTAAGGAAGATGCCTTGGTCGGAGGACTTTTTAAGGGGCTCTAGCGAGTATTAACGTTACATTTGGGGAAAACCTCCCAAAACTCCAGACCATCTTATTGATGGCCGCGCGATAGGCCCGAACCTGGGACCTTCGCACTTCAGCCATCTACCTGGTCAGAAAGATGGGGTGGAATGGCCCTTTACCCATTCATTAGACCACGGGGGCGGATCCGTGTGTAATATAAACGCGAAATACGGCATAAGCGCCGCCAGTCCCGTGTCATCCCTTGGCGAATATCTCTCATGAAATATATTTTCAGAGGGGGGAAGTGGCGGATGATGGGAATGTTTTCGGGAGGGGCTAATAAAAAACTAAACAATAAATAAATTGGCTGAAACAGAAACCTACAAAAGAAAAAGCAAAATATTCCCCTAAAGCAATGTCTTTTGCGGGGGTAGATGAGTGAGGGATGAAGTAAGTACCCCAGCTCCTCCCCTGGATCCGCCACTGGAGGTAGTATCAAGCGAGCGTTGTATCGATTTTCGCTTTGAAAGATCCGTAACATGTGAACTAAATACGACCTGATATGGCAAATTCTTCGCTTTAAAAGTCTTTTATTGGTGGTAGGAAAATGTTCTATTCATTAAGCGATTGTTTCTATTCTTTACATGAGAGTAATAGATCCAGTGGTTTGAAAGTTTTGTTGATTCAACAAAATTTTGTTCGGCTCTCTATTTAAATGAAATATTTTTGTTGATTCAACAAAATTTTGTTCGGTTCTATTTAAATGAAATATTTTTGTTGAATCAACAAAATTTTTGTTAATTCAACGAAATATTTTGTTAATCCAACAAAATTTTTGTTACAAGCCAATGAAGTTATTCGGTTGAAACAGCACTAACCAAATTTTGTTGAATCAACAAAATTTGTTGAATTCAACAAAACATTTTTTTTTTTTCCGTGTAGTATACATGTGAATAATTAATCGATTTACGTACAGAATGTTAAAAATCTTTTGTCCCCTGCGTTTGTTAACAGGCGTGTGTTCAGTTATTTAAATAAATATTCTAAAACTGTGTGAGAGTTTGCGAACGCTTATTTCAACAATCAAATGCACAGGTGTTATTTGAGCAGTTTTTTGAACGCGGGTTATTTATAAGTAGCTCACTGGATTCGCAGACGGGAGCAGCGCCATTCAAATTAAATTTTGTTTTATTCCTACTTTCTGATATAAAAAAAAAAAATCTGCAAATTTTCCTGTAATCCAGATAGTACTTACCTCGAAATTTACAGTAAAAATTAGTAGTTCCCGCGGCATTTGATTGCTCTCTTTCGGAATTAGACTTAGTTGCTTAAGGCTACATTGAATAGTTCCTTTTTAAGATTGCGTTTTTATATAAATATCTTTTTATAGCGAAATTTTTGTTAGAGCGACCACTACGAAAAATCTCAATAACAGCCAAATCCCAGTTTAAGGAATCTTAAACGATGATAAAAATTCAACGATACGAATTATATCAACAATGGATTTCGGAAACAAAACAAAAAAGTTTTAGTTGCATTAAAGAGATATCTTGAATTTTTTATGAGAAAGTTGGTAGAAAAACTTTACAAACTTTCAAAAATGTATAATAACAAAATTTTGTAACGGCGATAAGTAAGTTTTCGAAATTGTTGAAGGATTAGAGGTGGAGGTAGAACTCGTATCTTTCTTGTTCCTTAAAACACTTCTTAAGAATTGAAATCTATATTAAAATCGTTACTAAAACTGTTTTACAATCTCCACCTTCCTACTGTACTTCACCTATTCCAACTATACCTCACCTTACACTCATATAAACGCTAATTAATATTCCCATAAAATTAAACAGTAGGGTTTGGGTTTGGTAAATTTCTCGCCCGATATAAAAGATATCGACAAGCTGTGCTCAGTTTTGGTGACTCAATTGCAAATCTTGGCGACATTTTACAATTTACCACCCGCTATCTGATAACATTTGGAAAGTGAAACATCGGTTTTTGAATAGACAAACATCATTGTCTGAAATTAATAGTACTCAAATAATAAAAAAGCTCATTAATTGAGAATTAAAACGGAATTCTGAGTTATTTAGGTATAATCTATATAAATAAAATTAGACTTACATTTCTTGGAATTCAAAAATTTTGCGATTTCTATCCTTTTCAAGCGCCCGGGAATCCGATGCGACCCTCAAAAAAAGTTTGTCTGTATGTCGTCTGTCATTCTGTCCGTGACGCTTTTTTGTTTAAGCATCACCAGGGCGTAGCCAGAAATTTTTCATGGGAGTGGGGGGGTTACGACGACTACAATCAATATATGTATACGTGTGTGTGATAATTTAGTGAAGAAATACATTTTGTATGGCAAAAATTTCTCATGGGGCGGGGGTTATGACCCCCCTAACCCCCCCTGGCTACGACCCTGAGCATCACGTAAAAACGACGGAAGCGAATGATATGAAATTGGGTGTCATGGTAGGTGGTCACTCAACTTAAAACATAGGCGTCGAATTTTTAATAAAACCTTGATTAGATTTTGAGATTTTGTGAAAATCGTTTCAAACTGCGTAAATTTGTGTTCGAGCATCACGTAAAAACGACTGAAGCGATTGAAATGAATTTGGGTATCATGATAGGTGGTCACCCAACTTAACATAGGCGTCGATTTAAAAAAAAAGTCTTGATTGGATTTTGAGATTTTGCGAAAATCCTTTCAAACTGCGCAAATTTGTGTTCAAGCATCACGTAAAAACGACTGAAGCGAATGATATGAAATTGGGTGTCATGATAGGTGGTCACTCAACTTAAAACAAAGGCGTCGAATTTTAAAAAAATCTTGATTAGATTTTGAGATTTTGTGAAAATCTTTTCAAACTGCGTAAATTTGTGTTCGCATCAATGTAAAATGACTTAATCGATTGAAATAATTGGTATAATCGATTGGTGGTCACTCAACTTAAACATTAGGCAGCGTATTTTTAAAAAATCTAGATTAGATTTTCAGGTTTTTGCGAAAATCGTTCCAAACTCCTTAAAATGGTGTTCGAGCATCACCTAAAAACGACTGACGCGAATGAAATAAAATTTGGTATCATGATAGGTGGTCACTCAACTTAAAGCATTGTCGTCGAATTTTTTTAAAATCTTGTTTAGATTTTTGAGATTTTGCGAAAATCGTTACAAACTGAAATTTGTGTTCGCATATCACATAATAACTGCAAAGGTGAAAAAATGGTATTTGGTGAAATGATGGGTGGTCACTCACCTTAAACTATAAGCATCTAATTAAAAATAAATCGATCAGATTTCGAGATTTTGCGAAAATCGTTTAAAACTGAGTGAATCTTTGTTCACGCATTACGTAATAACGACTAAAGCGAATGATATGAAATTTGGTCACATGATAGATGGTTGCTCAACATAAACTATAGGTGTCCAATTTTTTCAAACATTTTTATTAGATTTTGAGATTTTGTGAAAATTCTCTCAAAATACGTTTATATTTCTTCAAGCATCACGTAATAACGACTAATACGAATGATACGAAATTTGGTGATATGATAGGTAGATGCTAATCTTAATTTATAGGCGTTGAATTTTTAAAATATTTTGATTACATTTTGAGATTTTGTGAAAATCGTTTTAAAATGCTGAAATTTTGTTCCAGCATCACGAAATAAAGACTGCAGGGAATGAAACGAAATTTGGTTAACATGATAGGCTGTCACTCAACTTAAATTCTAGGCTTCCAATTTTTCAAAAATGTTGATTAGATTTTGAGATTTTGCGAAAATTATTTCAATATGCGTAAATATTCTTTCGCGCATCACATAATTACGACTAAAGCGAATGAAATTTTATTACTTAGTGACTCTCTAACCTGTAATATTTTAACAATACATGAAAATTATAACTTCGCTTTCTTTACTTTGGCAACATACTACATCCATTCTGTCAGAGCCTGATTATGACCAACGGGGGCCCCGGGCATTTATAAATTTGAGGACCTCCATCTATGAAAGTTGTTTTATTTTTCATAAAATTTTGATATAAAAAAATATATTTCAGAAAAATATTTGAAATTGGGGGCCCTTTCGAGCCGGGGGCCCTGGGCAAAGTCCCGATTTGCCCATGCGATAATAAGGCTCTGCATTCTGTGTACTCCTACAATGCTGACGAAAGTTCGTGCTTTTTGGAAATTTGCATTCAGTACTAACCCATCAACGACGGGTACTTCAGCTAGTAACTAATATTTGGTACTTACTTCGGCGGTACATATGCTAAAATTGGAACGATACAGAGAAGATTAGCATGGCCCCATCGCAAGGATGACACGCAAAATCGTGAAGCGTTCCACATTTTTTAACCGTTAGTCGGCTGTCTGCTCTTTGCGCTTCTGGGTCCGTATAGTTAGACTTATCTCTGGATCATTCGGGACGACAGCCCCAGCCCTGGCTAAAGGTCCCAATCTCTTCTTAAAAAAAAAAAAAAAAAAAAAAAAAAAAACTAATATTTGTGACATTTCTTCATAACGACTACCTGTGATTGATTTTGTGAGAGTGTCGTTACAGACATAATTTGTTGCATTGATGACACATCGACAGTAATCAGAGAATTAGGATAATTTAGGACCTTTATGGCAATGCAGTTTGATATTCCTTTGGTCCCAATGAATGGTAACTGTGGTAAACTTTTTTGAGAAGAGAAATATCTTTCCAACGGGTGAAAACTTGTTCTTTTTTATCACAGAGGTAACTGGCTATGACTTATGCAGTTACTAGACTTTGCATTGCAATTACATTCACAGAGTAATCGTACCATGCGAAATATTCACGACGCAATTCGTATTATTAAAGGCAGGCATCAAAACATGACTTTCGGGTGTTCCCAGAAATAGATGGAAAGAGTGAAGGCCAAATATAGCTTTCACACATTCTTCAGCTTCTATGCTGTCTTGTCTATTTCTTTTCTTTTTGTTTGTTTGTTATTTTACAAATAACAGGGAGCAGTAATGACAGGTTATAAAGCACGTACCCCAATAACGGGGAAACAGTTTGGAAAGGGATGGTGTTTACTAAACCAGTACACAAACTCCGTTCTGGAAGTAAATACAACAAGGGCCAGAAGGCTTTTTTTTTATTCAAATACCTACTTCTCTGTACACAGTATATGCTGTGTAAATTTTTGATTGATTTACAATTAATCAACGTTGAAAAATGTGATTTACGGAAAGGAAACCAAACAATGTTACGAATTTTGAAGAGAATCTGTTTTTTTTTTTTTTTTTTTTTAAGGTTAAATTTGGTCTAAAATTAATTTTCTGTGCGTTAAATAATCAAATTTGCCTTTCTTTGCATGTAAAGCGATTAATTAAAGAATGAGTTATAAATGCTTGAATATCCCAATGGATAGCAGGCAATACAGTTAGTTGACTTCCCATCAAATATGAAAGATTTGTTATATCGCATTTTAGTTTTTTCGCATGCAGTTTTAGCTCGTAACAGTCCGTCGAAAAAATTGGAACTATGTGTTCTTGAGAGCTTTAGCCATAGCTGATACTGATACCTATCCTTAGATAATAATCCATGGTTTCAAGCTAAAGGATATAAACAAATTTTTAGACATCAGATTCCCAGATGAAAGAAATATATCCAACCAAAGAAAAATAAAACGCGAAATTTTCAGTTCTTCATTTTTAGAACACGAATAGAATATTTTAAACTACGGAGGGAATAGCAGTTCTTGAGGGTTTTTTTTTTTTTTTTTTTTTTTTTACCGAACAGAAGAATTACCATAGATTTAAAATGAGAACTTGCGGGATCATTTCACCATTGACAAAAGTTTTCTAAGCATTTTTTAACTCATGAGGTCAAAATAGTGTCAGTGCCTAACTTCGTCAAGTTAACTCTATCAGTTAACTGTTTTACTTCCGGATATCAATAGAATAACTAAAAAGAGCACAAAAATCACTAAAAATTGGGGAACGGGTGGATTTTCAGAAAATTAATGTAACCTGTGTTTTTTCTACATTTGTCAGCATATCTGTACAAACTGTCAAACGGATCAGTCCAGTTGTTTAGGAGTAAACGTTGAATTCACACACCCGCATACATGAATTCATCTATAAAAAAAAAATAAAATAAATAAAAAAAAAATAAGATAATGAAGAAAATAAGAAAGCAATGCAGACTATCATCGGAGCAAACTGTACTCTAATGCTAAGTTAGGATTTTGGCTGAGACACTCATTGAATGTCTAATTAGCAGGCCGATGTTGCTGTTGAACGATTAAAGGTACGGGTTAACTTGTTTAGTATTTAGGGCTGCAAACGTGTTTATCTTCGACTCTCAATATTTGTTATTTCGAACAGTGTCATTAAAATAGAGTAATGATCATATGATTCTTTTGTCGATTGTAATGTGACCTTACATCCCGTTTTGAACTGGGTTGTTCCTCTTTTGGGTAGCCTGTCCCGTTGTCCCCAGGCACTGTCGAGAAATGCCTCATCTTAGGGAGAGAGCAACCATTTCAAATAAGGATGCATAAGTTCTCAAAATCAATAGGTAGCGTGTCTACCATTTAATCACAAATCTTCTTAAATAGATACGGTCTTTTTCATAGATAGTCTTTCTCGAATGAATTTATGGACGAGCGATAAAAGACATTTAAAAGTCGTAGTTCTTAAAGCCATATTATTGATGATAGTAAAAACTTTAAGAAATAGTGCTACTCCTTTGATACCCATACTATTATCTGAAAATTAGTAGATGCCCTGTTTTGAAGGGGGGGGGGGGGGTCACCTAAAATTAGAGAAATTAGTAAATGTCCCGAAAAAAAAAAATGGTCACATTAGCCATGTGTAATCTGTTTTGGATCTGAATTTAATAAACTAAGCCGAGTAATAACCGGAAATACAAATAATAAACTACTTTATTTATTTATTAAGTTTTAAAAATGTGGTGCAGGTGCAGTGGATTCCTTGAAACAGGAAAAATATGACATCTTAATTATTCAACACGAATGCAAAACTAATAAATTAGTCCGTATCTTATTTAGATTTCATATCTATCTGAAAGCGTTCATATCAAGAATTTAATTGGAACATAAACCAGCCATTGTCATTTTAAACTAAGGAGACAATGTCTTTTATTTTTTCTAAATAGGATTATAGCAAAATAGGCAAGGCAATAGGCTAAGCAAAATAGGATTCTCGATCTTGATCAGTTTATTTCATGCTTTGTTTGCCTTGATTAGACAGTTTTGGAGATTTCAGATCTTGACATCGAAGACCGTTAGGCTTAGTACACATTATGTGACAAAGTTGCGCGACATTGTAGCGGGACATTAGCTCAACATTGCGTAGGGACAGTCGCGATACAATGTCGTCCGTTCGACCTTAGCAGTCTTGGTACATGTGGATTACAGCACAGCTATAATCCACAAGTGCCTTTAAAGCTTATATAAGTATTCAACAATACTTTTTTTTAATTTCTGCAAGAAAGTAAATTGCCGAAATTCATTAACAAGTAGTTAAATTTGCCCAATATGACAACGTAATGGTGTGAAAATTCGACTTATGGGCGACTTATGTAATACGATTTTTTTGCATAAATGCAACTTCATTAGTACTACATCAAAAAAGAATGACATTTTGTATTTGTTAAAACGTGCCCATAATATTTACAAATAATACTTACTCTACTCGTAATATTGAAACATTATTTTATATCTATTCCATTCCATTATTTTATCATTGTTACTTTAAAAATGGAGAAGAAACCAAAGCAACAATCATATTGCATGCTTCTGATTCTGGCATTGTTCACAACAATATAAAGTGATAAAGTTTCAATAAATGATTTCAGTCTACATAAGACCTTAATTAAAAAACTTTGTAAAAAACACACATAAGAAGTAATAGGTAAGAGGATACGCACGTTTCGTTCATCTTGCTTGTTTATCTCTTTTCAATTCCCTGTGTTCTTTACGACGAAGGGCTTGGACTGATGAAGTTCAAAGCCATTTTTGAACGAAACGTGCGTATCCTCTTACCTATTACTTCTTATGTGTGTTTTTTACAAAGTATTTTAATTACTTTATCGTTTAACACCAGTATTTTGAGTGATTTTTCAGTACATAAGACCTTGTTCGATCTATGCCGTTTCTGCTTTTCTTTGGTGTTTTTCTAATCGTGTACTTCTGTATAAGGAATTTTTGGAACTTTTTCACATTTTTACGACTCCTTACTGCCATCTCCTGTGAGCCAGTGGTAAAGGTGGAGGAGGAGTCGAGAGAAATAAGTCCAGCATCATTCATAGACAATAGTGGCATATCATCTGTCTAATGATACACAACAGCCAACAGTATCTTCAGCACACTCACAGTCGAAGAAATAGATCAGGTAACAGCAGCCACATCTTCACCACTCACATAACCATCTTCACCAGTTACAACCCCAACAGTCTCGCCAATTCTTTCACCCTCAGCAGTCATACCATTCCCTCCTTCCCCACTCGTTTTACTATCTTTACCTTCATCATGCATATCACCACTTCCCTCGTCCCCCGTCTTTCCCCAACATTAAAATCCGAAAAAAGAAATTCAGACAAATACGTAAATTTTTCTCCCACTTCCCCTGCTTCCGACCCGCTCCAAAAACACCCAAACTACCCAGACCCCCTCCGAATCAAACACTTACAGATAGTTTTTGTAACAAATACCTTTTAATGCTTAATAGTCACACTTCACAACCTTACAATATCCGACCGACCACGGACTGAATCTGTAGACTTCCTCCTCAGTAGCCACAAAAGTTCATTACGAAACTACAATAGCAGCTGTACGCAATGAAGTTTTCCAACCGTAAAAGAACTGCTACAAGTACAGCTTCGACAGCTGATCGAAATTTAAGAGGCATCAGAGCTTAAGAGCTATCGCAATCCAGCAAGCATCAAACTTTAACAACCGATCAAGTGAGCTTCAAAAATACTGAGATACCATCTTCAAACTTAAATGTCTTCAAGGATCGATTTCTGCCTTATTAATTATTCAAAAGCAGTTGAACTCCAAAGTTATCTGCAAACATTCCTCTGTTGCGATCATCTCGTTTCAATACGAGTATGATTTTACAGCCATCTACATCTACAGTGGCGGCACAAACCTTTATAATCTCGGGTATCATTTTCCACGTTAGATGAGACGCGACTAGATGAGATGAGACTATGACTTGTTACTATTTGTAAATAGTAAACAAATCAAATAGTAACAGTTCTTTCAAGAACAACTTATGAGCGTGAAAGAAGAGCCATCGCACCGTTTTTTAAGCCAAACGAAAATCATCTTCAAATTTGAGCAGTCTCAACGAACGATTTCTACCATATAAACTGCTCATAAGTGAATGAACCCGAGCTTTATGTCTGTAAACATTTCTCTGATCACCATTTCAAGGCGAGTACGTTTCCACAAATGTCTACATCTGTAGTGGTGGCAAGCCTTTAAAATCTCGGTTAGCACCGAGATTTTAAAGGCTTGCCAAAGGCCCAGTTTTTCGAATACGCGACAGAAACTGAAATAAGTCACAGAAATTTTTTTTTACGAACGATCCATAAGCATTTCATCTCAACGTTCCAATTCAGGTAGTTGAAAACAAGATTTTACCTCATAAACTGCACCAGGGAGGCGGAAATCTGCAATCTTGCCGCCTTCCTAGGTCTCTTAAGTCATCAGTCCTAGCTCTTCAGTCTGCTTCCGAGTTCCTTTGAGTCTAATCTACAATGGCTGAGCTTCTCCGAGCTCAGTTTTCCATTACAGCAGAAATCAAATGTTCATTCTTAGCAAGCAGTGTAAAATCAATAGCTGTTCATTAAAAATAGAAAATAATAAACCGCATTATGTATACCAACACCGTGTCCGATTTTTTTTTTCTGCTCATCTTTAAATTTTCTTTTATTCTTTTTTTTTTCCGGAACGGAACTCTTATTTGTGATTAAAATGAACATTTTTTGCAATTCTCTAAGAGTTTAAAAAAAACTGCAGAAATTGCATTCCAAATTTTCAAATACGTGATATCAGAATTTTCTTGAATTTTTTTTTTTTTTGGGGGGGGGGGCAATTTCCCCTCTTTCCGTTAGTAAGTTACTCCCATGAGCACTGTTATTGCTATGCGGCCCCGACTGCTTCTACACCTACTTATTAAATGAAAATGTCTACTTCCAGTAAAAAACCGAATATTTAAATAATCACTATATCGTGGTAGATCAGAAATTATTCTTTTAGACGAGTTCATTTTTTTTTTAAATTGTGAATGATATTTTGTCTTAGTATTTTTGCCGCGATTATTAAACCAAAAAATGCCTTAAAACTGAGTTTTTTGTCGCTGAATGTAGTCGTCTGTACTAAGCTTTAGACCAACAGCAGCGGAACTGTCGATGCAACGGTCTGAAGTTTCGGGCGGTTGTCTCTAAATGCAACATGGATTCGCTTTAGAACTCCTTAAATTGTCCTCTCCACAAGTAACCCCCCCCCTCTCCCACTAGTCAGATACCCCTCGTGTAGGTTTGCCTTAACAGCGCACACCCTTGATATTTAAAAACCGAATAAAGATGAAATAGAAAACGCAAACAAACAAGCAATTAAGAAAAGTTCATTCATTAAAAGAAGTGTATCAAACAATATTCAGGGTAATCCAAATTCCTTGTTTTTAAATATCGCACTTGGAACATAGTGATTATAGAAGAGAGAGAATATATTTAAATTTCTACTTTGTTTAACTTGCCAGGGGCAGCACTAGGGTGCTTGGCGCCCCCTGCAAACGTAAAAAAGGCGTTTCGTTTTGTGCTCTAGATCAAAATTTTCTCAGTTTTTGAGTTCGAAATTGCGCCCCTTCGAAGATGGCGCCCCGATACGATGCTTACCTTGTTGGGCCGCCCCTGCTTGCTGCTTCACAAAAATATTGCAGATTATAAAAACTAACGAAGTTTAATATTGGTTGAAGACGATCAATCTTCTTTATATATAAAAAATCTTCTGTTTGTGTGTATGTGACTGAACTCCTCCTAAACGGCTGGACGGATTTTTATGAAATTTTGTGTGCATGATTATGTTGATTCGAGAATGGTTTAGATTCACAATTGGATCCGGTAAGCAGAGCTGAAATTGCTGTTACGACGAAATAGCGCGTTATCAAACGCCAAATTGCTTCATTATTGCTAACGTACCATCAACAACAATGAAGCAATTTGGCGCATTTTCAATTTTCCCATACACGAAAGATATCCTGCGGTTATACATTTGACCATGCATCTTGAAAGTGAATAGCGTGTTTATTTCAGTAAACAGACTGCTCAACAGCGAGCATTAACTGCCCCCCAAACTACAGTAGCTAAGATTATCAAACTATGCAGCCTAAACTGAAAAATGACCATTTAGATTGCCATGTTTGGCGAGTTCTCCCGCATAAAATAATTTACACCTTTTAAGCGAAATTCAGAGTAGTGTGCATTTGAAAAACATGAAACAGGGTGGAAATTATGTCAGTTTTACGCCACATTAAAAGCACGAGGAAGAAAGGGTGTAAATGTGTTTCTTAAAGTTCATAAATTTCCAAATTGCAAATAAGATCACTTGGGTAACACGAGCATAACATATCAAATGATGCCTTTTTTCAAACATATAAATAGCTGTATTCGTTAGGTGGTTTTCTTCTGGGTTTGTTTGTTTTGTTGTTATTACAACGCTATGCAAGAGGGATCTGCCTAGGATGGGGGGCCTTGATCGGAACACTTTCTAAGGAGTTTTAAAGCGTATCCACGTTTCAACTGAAAAAAAAAAAAAAAAACGACCAAAACTCTACACCGTTAAATCGACAGCCAGGTGATGGGTCCCAAACCCAGGACCTTTACACTTCAGCGGTGTACAATTTTGAGTGTCTTATTCACACAGCCATGTGTTTTGTCCTGGAAGTATTTTCCTCAAATTTAATAAAAATTTAGATCAAAACATTCCAGATTGTTTCAGCGTGAAATTTTCGTATTTAAGACGTGTGTAGAGGACAACGTCTGTCTGGTCCGCTAGTTTTTATGTAAGTAATGAACCTTGAAATGCCTTGGTGTGAACTTTTTCAAGGAAAACTAAACCGTTTTCAATTTTAAGTTATGTCCAAATAAAATCTCCGAAACTCAAAAGTGACTGGTTGTTAACGGATTCGCATCCCTTGTAGATCCTTTGACAAGGAAAATGGCGGTGCAAACAGAAGAAAAGCTCAATTAAATATTTCAAAATCGTTTTTTCCCCATTTAAAAATGAAGGTCTGGAGTATTACCATTACAATAGCTGTTTAGTTGTTCCAATAAATACATCCCTGTTTCATTAATAGCCTGTTGTAAACTTTTAAAAGGTAACATTAATTAAATGCAAAATACTCTTACAGCAGACCTACATTGTGGTTCCTTTTCTGTAGCCATAACTAGAATAACTTATCACCCAGCGAACAGGGTAAATGCGCGCATTCGCGTGTAGGTTTGTGCAGGTTTTTAGGGGCATTTCTAGGATGGTTATTACTCGCCTTCCCCCATGGGACTCCATCTCATAAAAAAGTTCTTGAAATGGAAAAATCTAATTTTTGAGTGCACTTTTTTTTCCTAGTTCACCCTTAGTTCACCCTTGCCTCCATTCTACTCAGTTGTACCTATGCAAGTGCCCTAGGACCCCGAGTATAGGAATAGGGGGGGGGGCATAAATTGGGAATAAAAAGTGGACTTGAAAACAGTTTAGTTTAAAATTAAAGTGGTTAAGCTTGGAAAAACCAGTAAAAATGGCCTTATTACCATTTATTGCCCCGCTCCACCAAATCTCTAGTAGTAGTTACAAACCTGCCATTAGAGTCGGACTCCCTTCCGCTGGGGGGGGGGGGGCTTACCATGGCACAGTGGTTATGCCACTGAAAATGGTAAAAGGCCGAAATGGGAAGGTCCCGGGTTTGGGTCCCATCGCGCGGCTGTCTATCTAACTGTCTGGAGTTTTGGTAGGTTTTCTCCAGATGTAACATGAATACGCGTTAGAAACCCTTAGAAAGTCCTCTTACCAAGGCACCCCCCACCCCTTGGCAGATCGCCCCAGTGTAGCGTTGCCATAATCACACACAATCACCCTTTCGCTGGATCTCCGGTAAACTTGTCATTTCATTAACTATTGCTTTGTGACTAAAAATTTCCTTACTTGCCACTTCTGAAATTTTGAAACAGTCAGTGTTAGCACTCATCTTCTTGTTCTGTTAAGGCAAAAAACTACTTGAGGGGGCCTTGCCCTGGGGAGCGTGCCTTGGGCACAGGACTTCTTATGGAGTTTTAACGCATATTCACAATGACTAAGATTAACTGCACAGGTCCAGTCCCTCTTATTCTACTTCATATTTAAATAAATCAGCGAAAGAAAATTATACATAAAAATCTAAAATTAATTTCAAACTAAAAAGTTAGAAATTCAAAGATGTTGAGCCCTGACATTTATGTAGATTCCATTTTCTTTATGAGAACGGCTTGTTCGGAAAAAAAAAAATTAGGAAGAGTTATGACCCTCCTCAATGGATACGCCAATGAAAATTTACAGAGCATTCCACAAAAATCTTAGTTATTATATATATATATATATATGCATATACACACGGGCGCCCATACCTATGTGGGCAAGGAGGAGGTCATGACCCTCCCCCAGCTCTCATATTATCGTTATAATTTACGTAATGGTATAATATAGAAGTGATAACACTAAAATATAGTATCTTTCAGGGGCAGGACCTTTGACTCCCCCCTCCCCAATGCAATTTTGTGCGTGAGGGCGGCTAGTTGAAATTTATGTCCATTTTATGGAAGTAAAATAGGACCTCTTAATTTTTCACTCAATTTCTTTTTTCTAGGTTAGGGGAGCAATTTCTCCCTCGTCTGCCCCCCTCCCTAATCTGTTAGTGCCGTGCATATACAACATACACATCCTGGAAATAGAGGGAGGTCAATTCCCATATAAACCTCCCTTCCACATTCCACTCTATTTATTGAAGTGCTGCCATCTAGTTTCAATATAATAAACTTTAAAGTAAATTTTTATCCGAGATGAAATGTCATAAAGCATAAATGATATTCAAAATTATTTGTTTTTATCTGCAAGTGTTATATGTATAAAATTAATGCATTCCTATATCATGCAAAGAAGTAAGATATCTGTGTCATTAATAATTTTCAATACCTCAAAATATGAAGTTAAGAAAAGGTGTACACAGAATTCCCTTTATATAGTCCTCAGTTATGTGGTCTCATCTCATGTCCGTTACAAAGTAAATTAGTCAATTAAGTGCAAGCAATCGTTAAACGAATGCTAAAAATTCCGAAGTTTTATTGTGAAAATAAAAATCTGTTTCATAAAATAATAAAATAGACAATTCATTCAGGTACTTTAGAAAAAATACTTTAATACAATTAAGAGATGTAAAAAATCCGTGAAAGCCTAGAGTTCTGGCCTATCACGGACTTGTCGATTTAATGGTCTGGAATTTTGGGCGGTTTTCTGTAGATGTAATGTGAATACGTGTTAGAACTCTTTAAAAAGTCCTCCGTCAAAGAGCCTAGGCAGATAACCCTCGTGTAGCTTTACCTCAACTCATCTAATGAGAAATTATTATAATATTACATATGAGCGTTTATTAGGTCACGGACTTTTGCCTTTGTTTCAAAATTTAAACATATCTCTAAATTTATTGACAATTTGAGCCACAGGTTCTGTTTACAGGGTTGTCTGTATTGAGTCTCACACGTGTTCTAAATAAAAAAAAAAAAAATCCTTTTATTTTCTGAGTTTGTAAATTAATTTTACCTTCTTTCTGTAAACATTAAAAAATAATATAAACTTAATGATAATAATAATAAAAATTAACACTATTTTATTTCTTTAATGTATGCTGTAGCCCTCGTGGCCTAATGGATAAGGCATCGGTCTCCTAAACCGGGGATTGCGGGTTCGAGTCCCGCCGAGGGTACTTTTGTAGTATGTCGATTACATTTTGGGATAAAAGCACTTGATTATTCGCATGAAGTAAAGCAATGAGAATCTACTGCAAAATAACTATACAACTCTAGTACAAAGCAGCGATTAAAATACGGTAAAAAGACTGATCAAAATGCTAAAATAAAAGACGTTTTACACTCTCTTGCGACAGCATTTTGAAATAATAATCTTTCACACTAGCGAAATAGCGGCTTTTCCCACATTCTTTCTTTATTTTAACCTACATAATTTTTTTTTTAGTGCTACTGTTTGCAAATTAAAATTAGACATTTCAGAATATCCAAAAAAGTGAATTTATTGGCGTGTTGGCCTGCAAGCATTTTGCTTACACCCTGGTGATCAGTAAATAAAAATTTAAAAAGTCGACACTTGGGTGGATAAGAGTAAAAGAAAAACAGTTTTGTAATGGTAGAACAGGAAATCGAGACAACTATTAGGTTGTTCGGAAATTAATTTCGTTTTCTCCCAACAGAAGACTTAATTACAGTTTTCCACAGCCAGCTTGTTTGCGAAAAAAGGTCGCTCGATTCTACGCAGTAGTTTTTTTGTTGGTAAACTTTCAGATATGGAAACTGAAAAGCGTCATTTTCGACATGTTTTACTTTATCGAAAAATTAAAATTACCGCTTAAGAAAGAAAGAAAGAAAATATATATATATATATATATCCGATGTGTATGGAAACGATGTATTCAGAGAACGCTAGTGCCAAAATGTTTTTAAAATTTTCATCCGGCAATTTTGATGTTGAAGACGCCCCACGTTCTCGAATGCCAATTGAAGCAGATGAAGACACAATAAAGGCATTAATGGATGAACACCGGCGAATAACAACTTGTTAGATCGCTGAAAGAATCAATTTGTTGAATTCGACCATGCATCATCATTTGAAACGCCTCAAAGCTAAACATACGGGTTCCTCAAGTTCTTTAAAAAAAAAAAAAAAAAAAAAAAAAAAAAAAAAAAAAAAAAAAAAAGACTTTCCGAAAAACGCAATAGTTGGAGTAGCTTTAAAAATCGCCCCGTATACTAGGATGCAAACTGTGTTGTGTTGTCACAATTAAGGTAAAGGGGCATATTGGTACTGTTCGTTCATGTTTACGAGAACCTTCCGAATATACGTGCAGGTGCAAGTCGGATATTTTATCAATATAGTGATAAGTAAAGGTACAGGTACGCTTTTTTATTTTCACGCTTCTTGGGAAAGCTGAATTTTGATAGATATTCCGCCATTATTAGCAGACAGCGAAAATTGGAACAGAAAGCAGGCAATTTCGCAAAATACAGCTCTTAAAATAGAACTTCAGCAAAGTTAGAGGGGGGGGGGGTACAGAGAGGCAGCCTCTCCCCCCCCACACACACACACACACTCTAACACTCGCAAAGTCTGCTAAAACTTAATAAAATTAGATTTCTAGTTGGGCAAACTTGATAAGAAAAATTGAACGAAAACTATAATTCATTTTCGACATCAGGTACGCTTGACAAAACTACACAAACCCAATTGGCAGTATAGTAAATAAAAAAGTAAGTAGGTAAAAACTGATAATTGACATGGCAGTTTATCGACCCCCCCCTCCCCCCCTCTAAAAAATGCCTTAGCAAAGCCGCTGTAGATGCGAGAAGAGACTGCTACCCACTAGAGATGAGACGGGCTCGGGCTCGTGAAAAATTTCTCCTTTATTGAAAAAGATTTTAAAAAGTGATTCATGAGGAAAATAAAAGTACAGTCAACTCCGGTTATAGTGAGCCTCTGGGGACCATCAAATTTCGTCCACTATATCCGAAGTTCACTAAAACCCAAGTGTCTTCATGATGGATAGAGATACTGTGTGCGAGTCGGGACTAATGGTTTGTGTTCACTATATCCGATGGTTCACTATATCCGGGTTCACTATAACCGGTGTTGGCTGTACTTATAAAAAAAAAATAGCGGCACTGGCGCCTAGAAGGTGCGTTAAGCTCTTTGGATATTTCAGAACAGCGGCTTATATTCATTAGTTAGTCATGAGATCCGACATTATTTGATAAACATATGGATAAATAAAGAATTAGAAAGTGCATTGAGAGTTTGCAACTATATTTGTCTTTAATTTGCACAAACGGCAAAATTCATTGTATTCTATCAATGAAGTAATTGAATTTTTTTTATCTTTAACTGTGAAATTTCGGGCTCCGAGTTAAATAATATTGCTCGGGCTCGGGCTTCAAAAAATGAGCCCGAACTCATCTCTACTACCAACTACCCAGCTTTTCTTTTTCAGCTACTCGGATGACACGCTTTGCCCAAGAACGGAGCTCGCTTGATTAGATCAGACGCCTTCCAAACCACGGCCCCTAGTACCAGGGCAGAAGTTGCTTAAATCCAGTCCACTTCAGTTTATTTTGATTACACTGTAAAATTTGCGATTTCAGTATTGATCGATTGCGTGCGTTAAGGCAAACTATGCGAGGGCTATCTGCCTAAAGGGAGAGGATGCCTTAGGCAGGGGACTTTTAAGGGGTTCTAACACGTATTCAAATTACATATAGAGAAAACCGGCCAAAACTTTAGACCTTTGGGTGGCCAGAACCCTGGAACTCTACACTTCAGCTACATTATCTAATCATACATACCAATCATTGTCCGTGCTTTAAGAAAAACTAACTGATAGATGAAAGTGTCCTAGATGAAAATGAATATTCTGGTTGTAATTAGCATTTAGGAAAATTAACGAATTAACCCCAGATTAAGACTATACACATGTGAATCCTGCAGCGTAACTAGAAAGAAAAATAGTGTGTGTGTGCGGAAGGGGGTCAGATTATCGTAAATGGAGGCTTTGAAGCAGTAAACTCCTCAAAGACCCCACCGTGCAACTGGGACCCTAAGGTTAACGAGGGAAAGGCAAAATTGTAAAAAAGTGGATAACTAGAATAAAAGAGGTCCATATCGTTCGATCTTTCCGTTGTTCTACAGAACATTTCTTTTCTCTATAACTAAAATGTTCTTGCGCGACACCTATGGATTTTTTGAAAATGTCATTGTCAGCACTGATGGACAAGACTACTGCAGTGGTATACAGTTCCTCTAATTTACTTCACAGTTACAGTAACAAAAGAAAAAATTATATGAAATATCTCTATGATTTCTGAATGAAAAGTTAAATTTAATAAGATAGTGGGCCCCTAACTTCATGAGCCAGGAGCCCCGAATTCCCCTTGGTTACGCCATTATGCAAATATCACATGATATCCGGGCAGATATTTTTCATCGGGACTCTGCACTAAGGTGACCAAACGTCTTCAACAGACGTGGGGGGCCGGCGTAGCCCCCTTTCGCTCTGCTATCCGACTTTTTCTTAGCCTACAGTTGAATCCTAGGTCACACAATTTGATATACAGCCCCTTCCCCCTCTTCAGACATTAAATCTTGACTACGGCACTGGTCCTCAATTCCAGGACATTTTTCAGTTTGCCCTCAAAATGTGAAACTGCAGTTAGGGACAACAATTTAATTAAAATAGTTATTTCTCCCCAATTAAAAATAAATCAATCCCATTTCCTTAATTTTATGAATGCTAATAATCTTTCAGTTGAATAATAGAAGTCTATTTGAAAAGAGCATTGAATTTTTAAAACGTCCCCATTCTTTGTCAAATCTGGACACTTTACTCTAAATATATTTGTACAATAAGAAAGTGTTCATTTCTTGATTTTGGGGCGCACCTTCATTGGAAGTTCGAGGCGCTGCCTTTTTTATAATTGCTTTAGTGGGGTTCTTCATACATGCAATCTGTTTCTAGGAACATTATTTAAAGTTTACAAAGAGATTGAGCGTGAATCGTTTTAGGTGATAGGCCTGTTTCGATTTTAAACACAACATAAAAATTCCGATGTTAAACACAAAATAAAAATGTTAGTATGTTGAAAAAAAGCTTACTAAATACATATAAATGAACACTCATTTTGAAAATAATGAGGACGGTAATACTATTACTGCACAACACAGATATCAGTAATAAATTATACTATAAAAAAAAAAAAAAAAAAAAAAACTAAGAAAACACGCTTTTAATGCAGCTAAAATGTAAAAAATAATCTTTAAATATAAAGCTTTTGTTCAACAGCAATATGACGTTGCACAACTCGGTAGAACTTAACTTTTTTGAATTAAGCTTAAAATAAGAATAAAGCGACTAACTTTAAAAAAAAAAAAAAAAAAAAAAAAAAAAAAAAAAAAAAAGCGTGGAATACTTCCTGATTACTTCAAGCTTTAGACTAAAAATTTAAAAATAAATTGTACTTAAAAAAACTAATGAAACTCGTTTTGATTGTTGTTTGTTTTGTGTTAAGGGATGCCTACACCACATGCCGACAGTTTCATGCCTTTTTTATATATATATTTTTTTAAGCGAACTATTAGTAAAGACTGTATGAAAATTTAAGTGAAAAGCACCTCACGGTTTTTTTTAACATTAAGCTATTTTTTTTTTTTTAGTCAATCATTTTATTCTTATTCTAATCTTTATTCGAAAAGTAAGTTTAACGCAGTTGTGCAACGTCATATTGCTATTGAACAAAATGTTTATATTTAAAGACTATTTTTTACTTTTCAGTTCATATTGCATTCAAAGCATGTCTGGGCGTCACCTCCGATAATGAAGGCCTCCACACCTATTCAAAATGTCCGACTCCGAAGTCCACTGCACTGCGTTCATTTGAATGAGCTATGAGAGAAATAGTGGTCAACCTTTTCTTTTTGAACAATTAAGAAAATATCCATTCGCATTAAACTGCCTTTATGAGAATAGAAAATTCTTCATAACAACCTACCACTTTAATTTGAAATATATAATATATATATATATATATCCGTTTCATAAATTTATTACATCAAATTCAACGTCTTTTCATGGGGATTTATTTAACTCAATAGTAACTTTCTTATGTAGCAGGGGAATCAGATTTACAGTAAATTGAATTATTATATACTGAAAAAGTCCTCTAAAGCGTATTAAGTCTGTGGTATAAACTATTAAAAGTATTACTTTTTAAAGAATATACTTAGTCCATAAAAATCAATACTTGATTGACAAAATTTCAGCTTTTTTTTGAAAGAGGGAAATATGTTTTCATATTAAACACTCTTTTTTAATTGAATAGCAGTTTAATTAGTCAAAATGCTAAATTTCTACTGTATTTGGGTAGAAAAAAAATAGCCTTTTGGGCATAAATACAACTCTTATTTCAAGATTTTTACCAAACTAATAAAAATGTATGTAAAATTAGGTATTTACGTATTTTCCCGAAGGTCCGCCAAGAAGAGCGATGTTTTGCCAAGATAAATGCCAGACACATGAAATTATACATAGGTTGCTATTCTTATGTGCCTTGAAATCATTAGAACAACAAAAGTGCTAGAGATTTATTGGCATTTGGTGACAAAATTCCAGATATCTAAGTGCTGTATATCTCTTGAACAATGTAATATAATGGAATAAATTTATATACATCATAAAAAGCTCTTTTTAGTGCAATGTTAGTATTATTTAAAAATATTTTACTGTGCTATTACTCTGTTCCATTTTAGAAATAAAAGAAATCCCCAATGGAAATGCCACGTTAAAAATTTACATTCGGTTCATTATTATAGATAACTCAATAGCACATGACCAATATTAAAAGTAAGATTTCACACTATTTAAGTACAGACAAACAATATTTATGCATCAAGACAACCAATCATGCCAAGTTTTAACGCATAATTTCATTAAATATTGTAATTATGCCATTGAAACTCACGTAACTTCGCAACTATTGTCATAATACATTTAACAATAATGGAAATAAAGATACAAAATTTTTATGCGTATTTGAACAGAATTTTTAATATTCATAGCATAGTTAATTTTTATAATTTTACAATAAATTTGGTATTAAAATGTTGATAATGAAAAGATCTTTAAAATGATATATGAGTCATCTCTCCCACTTACCTTTTCTCTTCAGAAATTAGCTCCTGAACGAAGAACTCATAACTAACAAGACAATACTAGAGAGAGTATATTCATGAGCACGTCAAAACTAGATGTAAACATGTGAATAAAGCAACGGAGCTTGGAACTATGGAATGCGCCATCTTGCCACTTGCTGTACTCTGTGTGCGGGCCTTGTTTATCGGAGCTGACGGTCTGGGCCCTCACCATGGCCGAGTGAGCAAGTTACTAAACAAAGTAGACAGCTGAAGTGTGATGGTCCCGAGTTCATAACTATCGCATGGCTGTCGATCTAGCGGTCTGGTCTGCTTTCTCCAAGTGTATCGTGAATATGTATTAGAACTCCTTAAAAAGTCCTCTGACCAAGGCTGGCCGCCTTGGCAGCTAGTTGTGTATAAATTTGTTTGTGTGCATGTTTCATTTGTATGAATTATATATCAACACTCAATATAATGGAATCAAAAAGTATTTAATTTGAATATACACAAGTACATTATGGTATATATTACATATGAGAATGACTATATACAAGGCTTGCATATGTGTTCGCACTAATGTGGCTGATTCAAAAATATTTACATGTCAAAAATTAGATTAAATAAATATGCACCCGATTCAAAATACATAAATATACTATCTACAAAATTTAACAAGCACTCGTGCTTTAAAATGTATAAATGAACTTCATGAAAAAGTAAATTTAAAATACAAGACGTACATGATATTTTATACAAAATTTTTTAGTTCAAAATAGCCATCATTATACAGCAAAATTATAATCATACAGAGGTACCATGAGATGTTTAACTGAAGAACAACAAATTTTTAGAATGGTATTACTACTTTTTTTTTTAAATTCCAGTATTAATAAGTAGAAATAATATCTCTTTTCATAGAGAGAATATAACAATAACATCACAAACAGTCAATTTAAATCACAAAGACATTTGTTTTATTGCTTTGACAATTGCAAAAGGGTTTTTAAATTGCTGACAAACACTACACAACATTACACATCAATTAAAAAGCAATTATAATACTTTTCAGGTGTGGGAAAAAAAAAAAAAAAAAAAAAAATAGAGTGCTCAGTGCATATATTAGTGTTTTTGCCTTTGAAAATTAATGAATAAAACATTTTTTTTAAAATTTATTTATTTAACACTTTCACTATGCAAAAATTAAAATAATTACTTCACATTATTTTAAACATAAGGCTTTAAATTTTCCTTACACTAAAATAAATTTAACAAAGCTGTGTTATTTAAAAAAAAAAAAAAAAGATTAATTTATATACGTGATAGTAACAATTATACAGCAGAGAACACTTTTAAAAAGGCAACAACACATGCATACACACAGAGGGGAAAAAAAAAAAAAAAAAAAAAAAAAAAAAAAGATTGTTTTTTTTTCTTGAAAAGGGTATAATATTGTGAGCATTATTTGGTAGCATATTTTTGTTTGCCACAGAAAAACAAATTCACTTTTTCAAAATAGTAATTACAATTAACTTTGGCAAATGCATTATAGTGCTTGCTACAGTTAAAGTTTAACTCTAGAAGTACAAGGAAAGAAAAGTTTTAAGAGAATTCATTACTTTTAAATTTTCCAATTTCTTTAAAAAAAAAAAAAAAAAAAAGCGATTGCTTCAGGTAAATTAATTTTATAATCAAGTTTTAACTGCAGCAAAATTTTAAAACAGAGGGCAGAGGAGGAAAAATAGATAAATATTTTAGATTTTAACAATAATTTTATTACTAAAATAAAAAGTTTATTCATAATACAAAATAACTTTAATTTTTGCATGTTTTATAAACTTTTGACCTGAATAATTTTTATCAATGAAAAATAACGTGGGTTATGTCATATTTGTATTAACGCATACAGGTTCTCTTACACGTCCTTCTCATAAGAGTAGTGGATTTTTTCAATATGCATTAATACAAATAAGAGACATAAAAGATTTTTTTTTTTTTACTAATACTTATAGGTTTGTTGTAAAGTCAGAAATATTTTTGAAATAAATAATGCTAACATACGAATAAAACCTACCAGTAATAAAAAGATGAAACAGCATTTTTTCTTTTAATGAATTTGCATTGATTTGTAAATCACAAAATCCAGCAAATCGTACGTAATAAGTATTTCATGCACTATTACCTTGGGTAATTTTTTAGTTGAATATGCATCTGTTGAAAAATAGGACCAACAATCTTCTAGAAAGTCAAAGATGACAGTTTAGTTATTTAGCATTCTTATTTTAAGTAATCTAATTTTGCCTTTTTTTTTGAAACTGTGTGTAATTACTATAGACCGGATTATATGCATATGCATATATTTAAACCATCCTCAACAGTAATAGCATATTTTACCTAAGATCTAGTTATGATGCATATTATAGTGAAATTGTGATCAAAAACCTGTCTATCCTAAAATAAATAAATAAATAACCAACACATTTACAATATTTTTCGAGTGCAGTGCACACAGTAGTCCCACCTAATACGCATATAACTGTTACTTGTTCATACTTGACGTTGTGACAAACCCTTTTCTAGAAGCAGGTTACTCCCTCTCCCCTGCTTTCCGGTAATCCAGTGAATAGAGACGTGGTCGAGCTGACCCTCTTCAAGATTTCGCTACGCAAGTTTCCATTGGATGAAAGATCACTTTTGTGTGCTCGTAAAATGGCCGGGAAGTACTGTATCCAACAAATTCGACTGAGGGAATCGATACGGTAAAAGATAGTCGTCATGGTTGTTCTGTTGGTGAGAAGCAGGCAGTTCGTCGTTTGGTGTGGAACAGCGAGGTTGGCTCTATTTTCCTATTGGTGTTTATCTTAGCAGGTGAATCCTTGTCCCCACGAACTCTTCATCAGAATTGTGAATTGTTTTATAGTGTAATGTTTAGTGTATTATAGTGTAGCTGTATTAATGTTGATTTTTGTGTTAATGATCTCCCTGTCAATCATCGTAATCGGTGACATTACCAGCAATTCGTTGTCGGCCAGCGGCGACGTTACAACGTGTGTGCGTGCTCATCGATCTGTTGTTTCGCTTATTTATATACAAAAATATTAAATGTGTTTAATGTCATGTAATGTTACTCTACCTATTATTGACTATCAATAGATAATTTACTAATTGTATACTGATTTTAAAATTAAAGTGTAAACTTACTTTTCTTCTTTTTTGTGTGTTCCCAAAATTTATCATTTAATTTCGTATATTCTGCTAATTTACATGCATATAACAAGCTGCATATAAATCCAGTCTCCAGTAATTGCATTATTAATTATTAAAAATAACAATAATCTCATGATTTTTGCTAGATGAACATGAAAATTAATAAAATTGCTTGACAGAATAATTTAAAAGGGAAATAACCCATCAATAACAATAACTTAAGGTATTTTAAGACATTGTTTAAAAAAATATCCAGAGTTGCCAATCTGGCAAAGTGAAAAATCAGGAGATTTTATTCTAAAAATCAGGAGACTTGTTTTCGATTAAAAAACTAAATTTTAAAAGATCAGGGTTATATCAGCTGAAACTACACTTTGAAGAGAGAGAGAGAAAAAAGCATCTTTGGTGCTATTTGTTACCAGATAGATATTTTTGGAACACACACAAAAAAAAAAATCAATTTGGGGTCATGTCTTCTATTAGGTAGTCAGTAGCTTGTAAAAAATTTAGCAACATGAAAAATGTTAAGTTGGAAAGTAAAATATTGTGGTCAATTTTTTACTCTTAAGTCATTGGAGGAATGTCAAACGAAAAATAATCATTTTTAAGAGTGATGGAAAAAGACAGAAATTTCAATGCTTTAGAACATGAAGCTGCACCTCTTTCACTATTATACATTTGTCAGTAAAGTCCGAACTTTATGATGTCACACATGCATGGGTTCCTGGAACTAGTTTGATTGCAGGAAAGGGGAAAATGCTGAGAAGGGTTCCTTGCCACGATCAAACTTAAGATTTCAAATTCAAAAAATTGCATTATTCATGTGATAAATGATAAAAATCAGGAGAAAATGAGCAAATAATCAAAAATCAGGAGATATGTATCCTAAATCAGGTTGGCAGGAGATCAATGAAAAATCAGGAGTCTCCTGCCTAAATCAGGAGAGTTGGCAACTCTGTAAGACCATATGGACCATGGCTTTTTTAAGAAATGACTTTATTAGAAAAACTAATTCCATTCATTTAATGAACGAAACAATTTTCATAAGCCATTAAAAGACCCTAACCAATATGAAGGTATTGAATTTTTTTCAAGTATTTACTTACTGCTATGGATGCAATGACATTTTCTTCAATGCAAAAGCAATATTAGATAAAAGTGCAAGCCAATATTGTCATACACTTGTTTCTTTTACTGAAAAAATTTCAATGTACTTCAAAAATATAACAGATGTCAACATCCTACTTTCACAATATTGCTTTAATACTATGATGTCCTCGGCAAATATTTCACAAAAACACTTTTTAACCCTCTCAGTGTTCAATTTGTGGACCAAAATCGCTTCAAAAATTGTGTATTTTTTTTTTTTTTTTTTTTTTTTCATATTTTGAATATGTATACATTAGAGAATTGAATTGTGCATTTTTTCTTTCTAGAAAAGATTTTTTATATAGATTTTTATCATGAGAAACTAATATTTAACTCTAATTTATTTCACTGGTTAAACGGTGAAAATGCGGGATGCTCTCCTTCCTCAATACAGGAAGAAAAGAAGAAAAACAGCTGTCCACGAAAATCGCGGAATGAGCAAATTTTGCTACATTTGTGTTGCCCATGGAAATCGCGGGATGATCAGTCAGAGGGTTAATACTAAATTTTTACTTCCTGATTAACAAATCATATGTAATAATTTTCTCTCAACAAAATTAGAAGAACATATATTTTATTATATTATCAAATATTACAGTGCCAGTTGCTCTTCTTTTAAGTCAGTCCCAGAGAAGGATTTGAAGAAAATTTTTTAAGTTGTTAATTCGCTTTATTGGAATTTTTTTTTTCAGTTTAATTAAAGAAAAATCAGCCACGTTAATTTTACAAAATGTTTTAAGGTGTGTGTATCCTCAGAAAAAAAAAAAAAGGAACTTTCAATAAACAATGACTATATAAAAAAAATTGGAGCTTTTTATAAGGTATTCAGCTACAAAATTCATAAAGCATAAAATATTCTTTTTACACATGTCAATATTTTCAATGCCTTAACTGAAAAATCAAGAAAAATCATCATGATTTCAAAATAAAATTCTCCATAAAAGAAATACACAGTATAATTAGTTAATCTCTTTGGGATGGATGTCCACATACGGAAGTACTTAAAAGATGCACATGGGCATAACTCGTCTCCAACAAATTAAAACACGTCCACACAAACATACTATGAACTGTAATATGCAAGAAATGACAAATTACAATGAAAAAGGCCACTGTGTTTACTACAAAATGAAATATTAAAAGAAAAAAAAATGGTAAGAAGATGACAGTTGCTTATTATTAGTGCTTCATTCTTAAGTGATTTACAAAACTTAGAGTGAAAACATTAGGTATCTCTTTTAAAAGTATACACAATTTTTTGCACATCCAATGAAAAATTAAAAAATTCTCAGCAGCAAGTGAATATAAAATTGCATATGTTTTTTCTTCAAAGGACGTCATAAATAAAATTCAATATGGTAAAAGCATTATAAAAAGTCAATGAATGTTATTGCATAGCACAAATGTTTTTATTATTATATACAATGATATTAGGTATGATTGCCTCATTCAAGATTTAAAGGGATTCACAAATCTGTCAGCATTCTGAGAATTCGAATAAATGTACATAAAAAAGACTACATATATTTCAGCAATATATATAGTTATAAATAAAATTAAAGCACAAATATTTCATATGAATTACCTTGAATGTGCAGGGGGGAAGTCTCGTTTTTTATAGGAAGCTTTTAATGTAAAGCATTATTTGATAAGAAAACAATAAGTGGTTTTGATTCATTTTATTAATAATGCATCCCATAACACAGTAGTCTTGAACCTTTGTATAGTTTGCAGTACTACGGGGGGGGGGGGGGGGGGGGAAAGGGAGAGAATCTCTGATTTTGCTAAATTTTCCAGAACAATTTCAGTAAAATGAAAAGACTATGCTGTAACAAAGTACATTATAATTTACAGCAAATAAACCCTAATTTTCTCTGATTTTTCCTGTCAAAATAAAGTATCTTTTACAATTCTAGGCTTTCTCTGAATTTCAGCAATTCTGTATATTGCATTTACTAGATATTTTACATATTTTCACAAGTTCTTTGAAATATGCTAAATCAATTTCATTCAGCATTTGCAGTATATAGTCAGGATATCAATAGTATTATTAGTATTTGCATTAAATTTTCAATATTAAAAGGTTTACAGAAAACACAATTTTTATATGCAATCATTAAAGTAATTATTTAAAGTCAGTGATGTCAGCTTCAGCAATTTAAAATAAATAAATCAATCACAGGTATTTCCTGCTTAATTTTGTGAGTTTCAGTTTACCTGTATTTTATTTCAAAAGTTTTAAGGAATATGCTGATGCAGTTCTTCAGGTCGCAGACAACCCAAAACTGAGCCTTTGATGAGCAATAGTTACTATTACATTGTATAGTTTTTGCAATTCACTGGATTAGAGAAAGAGCCTCATTTAATTTACTAATAATTAACAGGTCTTCCTCAGAAACACAACACAAAAAACAAAAATTACATACTGAATAATATTTGATTATGCACTTTTTAAATTAAAATCATAATTGATGAAACAAACATCAAAAATTTCATCAGTGCATAGTATATTTTTTGTGACTGAACAGGGCAGCTCATGCCTATGGATTTAAAGCTCCCCAAAACATTATTATGTACAAAACAAACAATGTAAAGATATCTAAAAAAAATTATTGATACTTGCAGTATTATAGAATTGCTTGAAAAACATTGTTTCTACTTGCTGTTTTAGAAATTAAAAGTATTCTTTGATCAGCCTTATCTGCACATTAAAACTAACATGGATATTTTGGGAAATCACAATTGAGACAGAATGCCCTTATATACGACTTTTTCAACTGAAATTGAAGCTATATTGCTCAGTATTAAGAGAGAAAAAGAATTTACATGTATACATAGTCTATTCTTATAATTAAACACTACAGCTATTCAAGTCTTTTATTAAAGCATAATTTTCAAGCCAATATTTAAAACAAATGACTAATAGTTTATTTCTCATTTTGGATAGTTTAATGGCTTAAAAGCTTTTGATCCCCCCCCTTTTTTTAGGCAACAGGAATCTAGAAAATAATATCAAGAGTTGTCAGTTTGCATGTCAATCAAATACAGAGTATTTTATTTTTGCAACACTACACAATATTTCATTACAGTTAAAATAAATAAATAAACTTGCTATTCTAGTAAGTCCTCCTTACAGGCATAACTGGTAGGCTTGATATTTCTTGAGGAGGAAAATGAACTTTAGCCAACTCTAGATGGCCCCATCTCCTATTCTTGTACAAGAAAATATTTTTCTGAAGTGAGCTAAAATCTTTCTAGGGTGTATTCAGTCCACCCTAGTCTGCACCTAGTAACACCAATGGTTGCTAGGTTGTAGAAATTAAAATTTAATGCTTTGAAGAGGATGAAGTTGTTCAAAACTGGATAACCTGTTTAGACATTTTCCTACTAAAATAGCTTATCATATAATCATTTGAAGCAAATGATGGTATACTTGCATCTTTAACAACAAACAGTTCTTAAAAGAAAACAAATCTTACTAAATTATATCTGCTATTCAATGATAAATTATTGCTGAATAAGGGTAAACTGAATTTGTCATAAATTAGAGTAATTTTTCACAAACATACTCTTATGAATTGTACAGAACAACACTAATATCACTCACTGATATGTATAAAAATGAATTACAAACATTACTAAATTAAAACAAAAATAATTTAAGAGTGCATATTTTTTAAATAAAAATTTATGTTCATTTATTAAGTGGATAATGAATCAAGTATGCAATAAATGCTTGATAAATTATCATGGAAAATTCCTTTATGCTTTCATGTCAACCAGTTTCAAAAGCAAAGATTATTTTAACATAAGCTGAAACTATTTATAGTTTCAATATATTCTGATTCAGATACATCAGATAAAATGAAGTTATTGCTAATTTAAAGACAGTTTTACAAAAAAGATACTTGATTTTATTTGCTTTTTAGACACACAATCTGAATATGTTACATAACTTAAAATGTAGTTGATGCAAGCAAAATTATATAAGCTTAATAATCATGCTGACAAAAACAGCATTAAATATGTTTCATATTAACCTTAGCAAGTCCTTATGCTATAATATTTTTAAGATATTACAAATCAAATGATATTATGATTAACTATTATTATTATTATTATTACTGCATAAAATATAAATTATGATGTTCAACACATATTTAAAGGTACCTAAGAAAACATGTTAAGTGATTTTTATTTCATGTAAAAAGAAAAAAATGAAACATCACAGTATACTGAAGAGTATACTGTGGTATTATCTTGTGAAATCAATTTTTCACATTGAACAATGTAGGTTTAATACCAAATAATTTTGAAGTGCATAAAAGATTATTTTCAAGTCTCCATTAAAATCACTCAGTTTTTATCAAAATATTTGTTCAGAGAAATAGAATAACAGTTTGAAAAATAAATCAATAATGCAATCCACCCTCAATAAAACAATTGTTTATTCATAGGGTAAGCATCATTAACTTAATTTTGCACAAAAGAAAGTTTTTCTTTATTTATAGCAGTTTAGAACAATTTAAAAATCAAACAGAATTATAAATGAAAAAATATCTTTAAAAATAAATATTATATTATTCAAATGATAAGTTTTCAAGGGAAAAAAAGAGGTATTAGCATAAAAAATATAATAAAATAACCAAAGTATTTATTTATAGATACATCAGGATTACTATTATGCAATTAATTACGATCTTTAAAATTGGATTGAGTCCAACTGAGTACAAGAAAACTGGATTAAAAAAAAAAAAAAAAAAAAAAAAGAGAGAGAGATCAACCATTTATAAAGCAGTTGTAAAAAGTGAACTAAAAATGATAGGCTAAAAGTCTAATATTATAGCTTTTAATGATAGGCAATTTCATAATTAAATGAGTGAATGAGTGTACAAAATCAGCCACTACATTAATTTTCACATTACTTTCCCGTTAAATTTAAATGTAATTTATCATAAACAGAACAGTTAATACAAGGAAAAAATTTTGTACCAAAAGTAAAAAATACTGTATTTGCATTATTATTATTTATTTATGAATCAACTTCACATTTTATTTATGAATCAAGCACACAACAAATCAAAACATTAAGATAAATAGTGAAACATGCATTTTTGTTTCCAGGGCATTGCTTACCAAGCACAAGGACTTAACTTGAATTATAGTGAAATTTACAACTACACAAGTAATATAAACAAAAGCTAGTACTTTTTCTGAGACATAACTGGTTAACATCGAAATACTTTTAAACAGTATAATAAAACGTGGGGAGAGGATTGTTCTATAGTAATAATTTCTGGCGCTTTTCCATTAAAGATCTGCTACACCATGTTAGCAAAGCTTGAAAAGAAAGATTATTTAAAACAAATAATCAAAAATATACTCATTTTATTGTATTTCAAATGACTAATACAAATAAAACTGAAAATCAACCCATATACTTTCTCAATATAAGGAACATTGATGACACTTGGAAATAAGAAAATACAGGAGAAAGAAAAAGTACTGAATGGCAGGTCTTTAACAGAAAATGTCCATTTTCTAATTTAATGAGAGAAGAAAAAAATATATAGATTTTTATTCTAAATATGTTTTAATTTCATTCAATTAATGTTTAAAAGAAAAAACATAACTAAGATAAAATATGCATTTATTTTCTAAACTGTACAGTAAAATTTAAAAAAATAAAAACAGTTAGTAATATTAATAAATTCAATAAAGTAATTATATCTGTAATATCCAAAACAAATAAAGGAATGACATACATCTATCTATAATAAAAACTACATATCTTTCTCTTAAATTGTACTTACAATCAACCATATCACAGATAAAACTCAGAGGTAATAGTTTTAACAGTATAAATTATTTGGGAAAAACAGAAAGTCTAGCACTTTAGTAATAAGGACATTATTTATGTAATATTACTATACATAAATACATACACATACTGATTTACATATGTAGACGTTCATTACATATGTACTGAAAAAGTTGTTAGAATAGAAAATTCCAACAACTTTTATTAAAATAATTTTCAAAATAAATCATTATATATTAAGATTTTAGTTTCATAATAAAATAGTCGTATTGATGTAGATGACATAAAACATATATAAAACATAAAAGTAATAGTACACAAAATACAGTACAATCATAATTCTATACAAATATACAAATTAAAATTACATAGAGTACACAGTATCCACATACCTAAAAGTTAAACACAAGTTAATAAGTATTTTAAGTCAAAATATTTAATTAACTTATATATGAATTCTTTAAAATGAATAGAACCAGAAACCAAAATAATAAACACTCAAAAAGCAATTATAATACATATTTCAAAATACTAACAGCTAATTTTTATTACTAATAAAAACTGTCTTAAGCAATAAGATCTAACAGCATATATTAAGCATAACATAAATTACAGAGCAGCAACTCCAGCAATTTTTATATAATTCATCATGATAATTTCATACAAATAAACTGGACTGATGTGTAAATAGGTAACAAATAATAAACAAAATTGTATATAAAAAAAAAAAAAATCTATTAGAAAAAGCATGATGTTGAGCTTCGAATTCCCACATGAGACTGAATAACCATCAAGTTATAATTTCAATCAATTTCTTTCTTTCTTTCTTTTTTTTTTATATTCTACTGAAAAAAAAAAGAAGAGAAGAGAAAAAAAAAATATTCTGATCATTTCCAGGGAAATGAAGAAGGAAAAAGAAACTTTTTCTTAGTTAAACTGGCACATATGCTATAAATGAGAAAACTTAACTGGTATATTAGCATAAGCTGCAGCTTGCCTACATGAAATTATGGTTCATAAAAAAAATTAATATGTTGAACAATCCAATAATTCATTTATCATGAACCAAAGTGATCGGGATATAGGAGGGAAAAAAAATCAGAGTGAATGTAATAAATTTATCATATCACAAAAATTTAATCTTACAAAGAGAAGAAAAATTAACTACAGTGAGAAAAACTAAACTAAATACAGTGATCTCTCACTTATATGCATTTTAAGGAACCAATTTTAAATCGTGTATAACTGAAAGGGTCTTATTTTCTAACTCTTCATCTAAAATTATGAATGGCAAAACATTTGAAAAAAATATGCTTAATAATATTTTTACAGTGAAAAAGAGTAATATTACATTTTAAAATATTTAACTATACAATTTAGTTTAACTTTTAACTCAAAAATAGAATGACCGTATAATTTCATTTCACATATGAGAAATTTTAATAGCACTAACATTCTTTTATCAAAATGTCATCAACACTGCAGTTAATTTTTGTTTAGGCCGTGTTTTTAATACAATCTTATTAAAATACAGTCACCTACGATTATAGTAAACCTCTGGGGACAGATAAATTTCGGTCACTATATCCCAAGTTCACTAAAACCGATGTTTTCTTATGTAGAACAATAAAACTTAATACAAAACTAGAAAATAGTATTATATATACAAATACTGAATGTTTATTAAGTAAATCAAACAAAATTGATCCTATTTATGGTTACAGAAATATTTTTTAAGAAACATAATTAATCCCATTTCCAGAAATAATGTACATTTCATTCAGTTGGCAAAAAAGGTACTGTCGATATTAACCTGTGATATTGCATTGGAAATGGAAAATGAAATCATCCAAAGTGAAGAGGGAATTTTCCCGCTTTTGGTTCACTTTCAAAAGTAGCCTGCTTTTGTAAGTGAATGCTTTTAAAGATTAGAATGCATTACAGCGATGAAAAAAATTATAACCCCCCCCCACCCCCCACAGCATAAGTATGTTAGCCTAGACACTGGTAATTCACCTGTATTTCGGAACAGGTGCTTGATAATCTCTTTCTCTCTACTCAAACACAAAAGAGAACTCTTCAAAGGAATCCAACATCACTTCTGCTGTCCAGACTTTTAAGTTCACTATAGTCGAAGTCATGATTCACTAAAACCAAAAAAGGTTATGCACATTTCTAACGTATATGAATCGGGATTAAGGAAATGCGTTCACTATAGCTGGAGTTCTATACATTATTGCATTCGAAGTTAAGTCATAATTTTACAGATGTCTCTATTTTTCTAGGGCTCCTGAAGGAGTAGGTTAAAATTGGACAGAAAGATCAGTTGCACCATTACTATCTTATTTATTATCATATTTGCCCATAACACATCTAAAACAGTTTTAATGTCTTAGCTTACTCGATATTAAATTTTTATGAATATTACCATCATTTGCATTTTTTCAATACCGTGCCTTCGAGGACGGCGGAGAAAAGTACATCCGTGTGACAGGGTTTGAGTATTGCACTGTTTATTTTCGCATATAACTGAGAGAGAATTCAAAGAGGCACTTATAAGTGAGATACCTATATCACTATTTTCCTATTCCTCATTACAAGACCTTCCAAAATTCATATATAAAAGAGAGACGCTTATGACTGAAAGGTGCATAAGTGAGAGGTCACTGTACTGCATGTTACTTATTTAACATTAAAATTTAATACAAACGAAAAACTGACAGTTAAAACATCATAAAGGATAACAAAAAAATGTAAGCATTTGTTTTAGTCATAACTTCTAAAGATTTTCATAATACAATATCAACATGCATTTTTTATTCAAATTAAAAAGCTTTATAGAAAATTTGGCATATTGCAGCTATAAAATATAAAACCGACTAAGGCTCAACACAGATATATCAGTTTTATATAAACTGCATCATTGATTATATTAAACAATTCATATTCATTTTTTTTCTGTGTGTGTGTAAAGGGGGGGGGGAATTTTTAATAAATAGTTATAGATAGAGAAGGACAACAGTCACTATATTGTTTTTTCAGAAATGCATTTTTAAATAAGTTACTAGGGATTGTGCTGACTCACTCTGAAGCACCTATTTTTTTCCCCCCCTTCTTTTTCAAAAAAAAAAAAAAAAAAAAAAAAAAGTGTGATTCCTTTTAAATTACCAAGATCCCAGGACCTTCTTGAGAACCCATTTAGTCCATGTGTTAAACTGATATGTATTTTCATTATTCTTTAATGGTAAAGTAAAGCAGTGGTCTCTAACCCCTGGTTTATGGATCACATGTACCGGGCTGCCCAAGGAACATTAAATTATTTCCATTTCATTTACTGTCATGTCTCCCTCTTGGGTTTGTGCTAATTTATACCTTTGTAACAGAAGCAATCTAGTAACTATTTTAGTTTTTTGTTTATTAAACAACCTATCTGCCTCAAGTGGGGTTTTCTGCAATGACAACAACCAAACCAAGACAACGGAATAAACTGGCTAATGTTACTGGGCTAAAATGCTAAATTACTTTAAACCCATTTTTTGTATGTGAAACTATTTTATTTTGAATGCGTGTTTAAATACAATGAAATTAAAATTATTAAATCAAAACACTCAAATATAAACAACCAACATTTCTCCTCTGCAGGCCATGGTAAAATTATCAAATGCTGACCAGTCCACAAAGCAAAAAGATTGGGGACCACTGTAGTAAAGGAGCCAGAAAATTCAGCCAGACAAACAAAACAATTAATCTAACCAAGCAGTTCTCATGAGGTCTTGGGACCTACACATGTATGAAACTATCGTGATTCCTGATGATCTGTATTTTACTTGCTATATCAGTAATAAAACAACTTTTCACAATATTTACTTATCTTATCAGCTCTGGGTAAAATTAAAAACAGATCAAACTTGAAATTGAATCAGGAGCAACTTGTAGTTTAAAATTCAATCAGATGAAATTCAGAATATTCTTTTCATTTTAATAAGTGCAACTGTACAAAGAAGCAGGTAAGGGAAAAGAATTCGCATACTTTTAAAACAGTAATGAAATTTCAAAGTCCGAAATAAGGTAAAATTCATTTAAACCATATAAAACAGCTAGAATATTTATAAATACTGAAATTTCAATTGATACTACATTGTAATGTATAAAATCAAATTCAAAAACATGTCTGAGTGATTATACTAATAGCAAAAAGTAAATTTAATTTTAAAAGGTCTTAAATGAAATTTTAATTATTTTTAAATATAAATAGCTAAATATAGCAATTTATAATATATTTCCAACTAACAAAAATTCAGTGAATAGCTCTTAAATATATATATATATATATATATATATCATTTAAAAAAATCAATCAAAATTATTTAAAATAACAAATTTTTTTTCAAAAAATAATAAACATTTATATGTGTGTGTGTGTATATATATACATACAGTGGCGCACCCAGGATTTTAGTTTAGGGGGGGCTGGGCTACATACAAATACTGCTGAACTCGGTCATAGTGACCTCGGTTAGTTACAACTCTCTTATAACGTCAAAATATTCGGTACCACTTGACTGTCCCAAAGAACACAAGCAATGTAACTCATTATAAAGTCATAAATAATTATCTGATCTTTTGAGCGACGTTGTAACCGTGTGTAACAGTGTTTCAACTAACTGTAAGTAAGCATTTATTTAAAAAAATTTTAAAATAAATGTCTTTTTTGGTTAGAAATAATTTGAAGACAATTAAAAAAATCTGATGTGTCCAACACATGACTTCCTTGCACGTCCATTAGATCAAAAATATTTTCGACGCACTTCCTCTAAATTTATTTGTTTGAAAGAGATAAAATATCAATAATAGTAAGGTTTAGCGATTTCTAGCCAAATATTTCGATATCGCCAAGCTGAGTTCAATTCGAAAGATTTCCTTCTGACACTTTATTTGGCGATATTTCACCAAAAGCCGACAAACTTGAGATAGTCAGCGAGATTTTGGGGATAGCTAAAGTAGTCATTGACCACAGACTTTCAATGAATTGAATGCATCTATACACCTCAATGTATTCAAAGTCATTTGGCTCACCATGTAAATAAATTCTCAGTCGATTGCTGTCAAAAAAGATATTGAAAACAGTTAGGTATTACAATAGTTCTAAATACAAAAGTTAAAAAATCTACGGGTTAAAGTTTTACAGTTATACAAAATAGGAAATAATTTTTAGCGCCAAATTTGGCGATATTTAGGCGAAACTCGTCAATATCGACGACATTTGGCGAGATTTTAAGCATGAACCAAACAATGACAGATTATCGCCAAATTTGGCGATATTTCGCCAAAACTCGCCAAGAACGATGACAAATGGCGATACTTTGGGCATGGACCAAATGACTAACTATCGCCAAATTTGGCGATATTTCGCCAAAACTCGCCAAGTTCGAGGACAGACGCCGAGATTTTGGGCATGTACCAAACAATGACTATCTACAGTAGTATTATATTGAAGATGTCCATAGACATTAAAGTACTGAAATTCTTTCCGGTGGTCCTGTAAATTGGGTAGATTGGAACCAAAAATCGAGATGCACAACTAGATGTTACAACATTCTTATATATGAAATTTCATAATAGTTTTTGAGATTTGAGAGTTAAATATGCACACACGTACACCAAAAGTCGCCAAGCTTGGCGACTTTTGGCATAGTTCTTGAGGGAGGCACGTGACCGTGGTCGGACCATTACCTAACTTATGAGGTAGGACGGCATTGTGCTTGAAATGGATGAATGCCCCTAAAATTGCCATTGACCGTAATGTATTGGAAATCTTTTGAGTGTTCCTGTAGCAGAACTATAAATGATAAAGACACTTTTTTTAATGGAGAAATTCATTTTCTAACTCTTTACAGCATATATCACTTCTGAGTCGTTTGAAATAGCCCAATACCTCTAAAAAACGCTTTGATGAATTTCGGCCCTTAGAGCGTAATGTATTTCGAATCTTTTGGGCGGTCCTGTAGATAAACTATTCAGTCGAATGGAACCGAAAGGGGAGGTGCACAACTAGATGTTTCAACAAACCTAAATATAAAGTTTCAACATTGTACGCCTAACAGTTTTTGAGATTTGCGAGTTTAATGAATTTCGGCCCATTGAGCGTAATGTATTTCGAATGTTTTGGGCAGTCCTGTAGATAAACTATCCAGTCGAATGGAACCAAAAGGGGAGGTGCACAACTAGATGTTACAACTATCCAAAATATGAAGTTTCGACATTCTACGCCTAATAGCTTTTGAGTTAGGCGAGTTTAATGAATTTCGGCCCATAGAGCGTAATGTATTTCGAATATTTTGGGCGGTCCTGTACATAAACTATCCATTCGATTGCCACCAAAAGGGGAGGTGCACAACTAGATCATAGAAGAATCCTAAATATCAAATCTCAACATTCTACGACCAATAGTTTTTGAGATATGCGAGTTACATACATACGTACGTACATACGTACGTACGTACATACGTACGTACGTACGTACAGACGGCATGGAAAAACTGGCCACAGCAGACTCGCCGCTGGTCAAAATGAGTTGCAGACGCGTTAATATGATCGTGCATGCTAGCCTACGATAGGATGCATCGAAAAAAATTTTTAAATTAAATTTAGAGGTAGTCAAAATCGGTTTTTTTGTCGAAATTTGGCCCCCAAAATTTTTCGGGATCACATTACTTCCTTATACTACGTACAAGGAAGTAAAAAGAAAGAACTAAAACAAATTAATTCATTAGCGACAATTTTCATATTTTTAAAGCTTTTCACTTCTAACTTTCTACCTTTAGGGGGGGCTTCAGCCCCCATAGCCCCCTCCGTGGGTGCGCCTATGTATATATATATATATATATATATATATATATACATACAAATTAAGTACAAACAACAATCATGTTTACAAATACCACAATCTTGCAACAACTCAAAGTTTCATAAGTTGAATATGTGTTTGTCCTGAAGTTTTCTTAAAATACCAAAAGAATTTAATTTTTTTAAGCACAAAATCATCTCTATATCTTAAAGTCTCTCCTTAAGTTGAAGATTTTCTACATTTCATGCTTGGAAAACCATTGCATGGGATAGAAGAAAGAAAAAAAAATTCATGATTATTATATATATATATTCGTTCTTTAAACTTCATATTTGTTACCTTCTCTAACCTATTGACAAATTCAGGTTTGGGAATGGGGGAAGAAGTTTTCCATGCATATTTTCCATATTTTTAATGCATAAAATAGGAACAATTAATTTTTCTTACACTATAGTTAGTAGTACAATATTGATTAACCACTATTTAAATATAAAACTTAAATTTTTACTTGAAAAGGAGGAGCCAATAACACGAACTTTTGATAATTCAAAGTATTTGACAGTTCCCTTAGACTTTGAGTTATCGAAAGAGTTGACTGTACATTAACAATTGGTTTTAAAATTGATAAATTTGGGACTGGTTCAAAAAATAATTTCATTGGATAGCAGTACAATCTGTTTTAATTTACAAAATTAAAAAAAAAAAAAAGAGAAAAGTCAACCATAAATTTCAGTTTGATAGATGCATTTAAAGCAATTAAATTTTAATTTTATAAACACAATTTTCTTTCAGAGATTTCACCTTACAGTGAACGGAAATGCTACATAAAATTATAAGGAGTAAAAATAGACAATGTTCTTTACAAATTTCAGCTTTAAAATTATAATTTTTCAAGTATTGATAATTAAAATCATCCCTAAGTTTTAACAATCACAAATTATTTTATTTTGATATAATTCATTCTTATCCTATTTCATTTTGTCTGCACTGAAGAGGTGGAGTGGGGGGGGGGGGGACAGACAAATGTAGGCAATTTATTTAATATAAATCAATTTTACTCCTCTGGAGCTAGATGATTTTTGTCAACTATGAAAAAAAAATAGGAGGGGGGGGGAGATGTTTTGAGTAAAGATAATTGAGCCATTGTTACTTTATACATTAAATTTTTGAATCCAACATATTACACTTATAAATCACAAAAGGGATACTACACAACTCTATCTCTTCAGAGAATCGAAGGTAGTCTCAGTACATTGGGTTAAAAAAAAAAAAAAAATGAGTAAATGGAGTGAACAAATATATTTACAGTCCATATGAGGAAATGACATTAAAATATAAACATACAATTTATCTCATGGAAACCTCTAAACTGAACAACAGACATGCAAATTAGACTTTACATAAATACTTTCAAGTGACTCACTTGTCTAATTGCGCTGTTTAACTTTCAAAGCAGTAAAAGGCCATTAAACAATGACAGCAGAAACACAGAAAGCAGTGTGGAACAATTGTTATTTACATTGTTTTAAACATTTTTTTTGTTCAGAACAATACATGAGAATCAAACTTCTTTTTAAAAAATGTATGAAATACTCATGCATAACATTTGCTCGCTATATATATATTGTGTACATCCCTCTTAAGAATATTTGAGCACTAAAATAATATCACCTACAAAAAGACCCATAACATAACATGTTTCAACACATCCTAGCAAAATAATTACTAATGATTATTAAGATATAAACAATATGAATTTTTTTATTTTTTGGGATGAATCTGTAAATGCACTTAATACAGGCACCAGAAAACTGCATGACACAGTGTGAATGAAAAATTGATTCCTTTCTATCTTTTATACAAAAGTTAAAAAGAAATCCTGCATATTCATTTTTCAATAGGCATCACAGCTTCATTCATGAGATCATCATCTATTATTGATAATGGTCTAGTTAGTGAATGATTAGAAGGTGTTATTACTTGTGCAGGAGATTTAATAAGTGGTTGATTGACACTAAAATTAGAAGAGGAAAGGTCAGATTTTTCGATCTTATCCTCCAGCACATTTAAAATATTTGAGTCTATCCTTGGACTTGACCACTTCTCTTCAACAGGCATCTGCAACCTGGGAGTATCAGGATAGTCAATCACAAGGCATTCATCTGGACTGCTGTCTTCATCACTAGGTCCATTTGGTCTCTTTGATTGTTTGATAGGTTTTGAAAGAGGAGCAATTGCTTTACTGATTTCCTCAGAGGATGTCACTAGGTTGGCATTTACTACTATATCATGTTTACTGGAAGAAGAAACTTCAATTTGTGCATTTGATTTGCAGTCAATTTCATTTAAGGATATGCAGTTTGCATCCTCTAACATTAAAGATTCTTTTATACGTTGAACACTTGGTGGTTTAATATCACTACTGCTTGAAACCCACTGACTTTTATCGTCAGTTTCAGATTTTTTTAAGATGTCCACTTTTGAATAGTCAATTGCACTTGTAATAAACTCAGAAGACTTAGATGTGATGCTACTTTGCTCAGATCCATTAGATGACTCTATTTTGGATTGACTCAAGAGTAACCTAAAAGCTCTCTCCCCATCAGACTCATCTATGGTTGTTTCCCTTGTGGGAGTGTGCCTCGGAGATTGCCGTGAAGATTCCTCCACTCTTTTAGGGGTGTTACCACTAGAGGAAGACCTACCAGAATCACTTACCTGTTTACTTGAAGAGGGAGGAGGCATAAGGCTAGTAACAACACTTAAACTGCTGGTTGACACTTTATCTTTCGATTCAGTGGACATTAGTTTAGAATCTCCAGATTTCTTTTCCATCTTATCAAGCACTTTTGGTGTGGATCCACTAACTTTATTTTGTGAGGATGATGATACGTGTTTTGATAATGATTTTGACATGCTGTTGGCAGAAATCCCACTTCTGGGTGACATAGATGATGATGACAAACTAGATGGAGATGATATCTTTTGAGGGTTTGAAGAATTGGGTTTGCCAGAACTACTCCCAACATTTGATTTTGACATAGAAATGTTCACTGATGAAGATGAAGAGTACATTTTCTTTGAAGCCGGAGAAACATTTCCACTTTTTGAAGCACTACTACTCGAAGAACTGGAATTTTTTACTCCTGAACTACTGGATGATACAGATGATGAATTTTTGGAAGATTGTTTATATTTCGATTTTGAACTTCCGTCATTGGATCTAGTTTTAGTAACAGTTAATTTGATACCTTGTGAACTTTGTTTAACAGTGAATTGCTCGGCATGTGAGTACTTTGATTTGCCTTCACTTCCTTTAGATAAAGATGAATTATCCCTAGAATTATCTTTGCGCTCTAATTTTGATTCTTTTCTGTCAATCATAGATTCAGATCTGGCAACAGCAGGATCCATACCATCAGGAATCACATGTTGAGCATTTGCAGTATTTCGTAGCTTGTCAATAACAGCACTTAGTGAACCTTTTCGAGTTCTAAGAGCAGATTTGTTAGCTTTAGAACTGTTGGAACTACTCTTGGATGGGGGAGATCCGGGATTCCCTACTGCAGCTTGCATTACTAAGGGATCAGATGAAGTGACTGCAGCTGAAATATTATGAGAGGATGTTGGTGGGCTGACAGTAGTTTTTGTTATAAGAGGGGCAAGTGTAACGGTAGGGGGGAATCCATAGTGTTTTAATTTTAGCGTTTTTGTTTTGTTAGGAGAAGAACGCCCACTTCCATGGAGTGAGCTACTGCTCCCACTGGAGCTACTTTTACTGCTAGAACTTTGTTTATGCTTACTCTGGATTTTTATAGAACTTGAGCTTCTTTTTGATTCAGAATCAGAACTGCTCATCTTGGTAGATGGTGAATGCGATGAACGAGGAGGAGACGGCTTAACATTTTTCTCAGATGATCCACTTTTGGATGAACTTGATTTTGAAAAACTTCCTCCAACACTCCCAAGAGAGCTGCTTTTTTTAGAATGAACAGGAGATTTTGATTGAAAATTTGAGCTGGAAGTGACAACAGGAGAGTTTTTTACATTGAGCGTTATTGGACGAATAGGCTGAGTATCTGAAGATGAGACCATGATATTAGTCTCTGATGATGATGATGGAGGTGGCATGAGAGAAGAGTCTAAATTTAAGTGCAATGATCGCACAGGTGATCTACTAGATCCGCTTTCAGAAATTTCTGTCCTTTTGCGTTTGCGCTCCTTTTTTGCATCACTTTTCCTTTTACCTGAACTTTCTGTCCCATCTCCAGAACTAGAACTTCTTTTTCCCTCTTTTTGCTTGATTTTAATCTCACTTTTTGATACTTTGTGACCATCTCCTGATTTTGCAATTTTTAAGCTGGTACCAATGAAAATAGATTGTGGAGCATGACTTGAACTTGACTTTGATGAAACAGTTGACAGATCTTCTGAGTGGCTGTTATCAGCTTCACCAAAGGATTTTTGAGATGCATCACCAATGCTACTTTCATCACTACTGTGGTTATCATGAACTTTAACCATCAGCATTTCGCTAGTTTCAGGTACAGTTTCACTCTTTTCTTTAGATTTCTTTTTCTTAACCGATTTTTCTGAGTTGAATTTTGTAACTAAAGAGCTACTTTGACTTGATTCAATGTTAAATGATGTCTCACTAGCACATTCAGCATCCCCCGTATTGGACTGATCGCCATAATTAGATTCAGATGAAGCAAGATAATCCTTGTCATAATCAGTAATGTTATCTGAACTAAAATACTGATTTTTCACTTGAGATAAACTCCGTAAAATTTCAGGATTGACAGGAGTTCCACCTTCACTAAGATGAGTAGAGTCACTAATGTTTGAAATTTGGCGAGACGGGTAATCTTCATGCAGTAAAAAGCTGTCAGTGCTGGCTGATCTTTGGGGATAACCAGGAGAAGGTGGCTCAGTTTTAATAAAATTAACAGATCCCATGCTGTGACTAATTGGATCACCAGATGAAGGCAAAGAAGCTGGCATACTACTGGCATCATAACCCATCGGGCTGTCACACATTTCAGCATCTGGAGTTGATCTGCAATCATCTTCACTCATTTTGCGCTTGGGACTTCGCCCAGTTGAGTTGCCAGGACTGCGATTATCAGATTTCTTTTTTCTCTTTCGAGACTTTCCACTTGGTGGTGGATTGCTGTCACTCTGACCAAGAAATGGAAAAGAAGAACTTGATGGATTAGCAGATGGTACATCACTCAGCATGCTCATTAACATAGTGTTAGCATGCCGTTTTGTCTGAAATTGGTTATTAGAATTCCCATTCTGCAAAAGATTTGATGAAACACAGTTTTTTGGTCGCTCTAAATTTGTAGGAAAGCTATCAGAATTATTTGACGTATTTGAAGGTGAAGCCTCGGGCTCATTACTTGCATTAGAGCTATCAGGATTTATTGCAGAAGAATGTGAAAAATTCTGACTTTCAGATGTTTGCCCAGGTGAAACAGTTTTAGAAAAATTGGCAGAATCAGTAACATCTGCAGGTTTATTACACATTCTAGAGGCTAAATTAGAAAAATCACCACCAGAAAATGATGAACCATTGGTAAGACTATTTCCATAATTAGGCAGGTGTGATAAATAAGGAACAGAACCACTACTATTAACTGCAGCACAATACATATCTCCTTGATTAGACGATCTCAATAATTGCTGCTGTCCCTGGGCCTTGCGAATAACAGCTCTCATAGTAATAGGAATTGATAAGCATCTGAAAAGAAAATTTCAAAATCAGTAAAATTACAAAATGAAATTTACTTTAAAAAACATTTCCTTAGTGCATCATGCTACTTAGTCACAATAAATATTTTAGTAGTATAGAGAATAGCTGAATATGATTTAACCAGCAAATCATTTAAGGAAAGAAAGAATATTTTTTTTTAATCCAATTAATCTATTAATTGAATATTTTTTTTAATCCATTAACCCACATAATTTTTTTTTTTCCCCATTACACTTTGAAACTCCTGCTCTGAGAGTCTGCCATAATTAATTTGTGGCCCCTAAATTATTGATAATTTCATAATGCAGTATCAATCAGTTCAGGTAAAACTAAACCTGCTATTTTCACAAGTTTGTCATTTTATAACAGATTGTTATTTAACTTTTATCAACTCAGTGCATCCCCCAAAATAAAATTATTTTTGCAACACAACAAATGACAACACAGCAGGTAAACGCTATAAACCTTCATTTTAAATTTTAAACACTACTTTAAATTTAAGTACTACTCAGAAACATGGGATTGAAAAAAAAATTACATTCTTAGACAGAGAGCAATATTTTTCAGAACATAAGTGATAGGAAAGGAGGGACTATTATAAGGTGCCTTGCAAAACAGGGAAAAAAAAAGCCACACCTGAAAGTTATTCTTCATTTAACTAATTTTTCTAATTGAAAGTTTCTTTCTATCACTCACAGTTTAAGAGATAATTTTTATATCATCTATTTTGAATCAGCCGGTATACAGTAGCTTCTGGCACAATAGAGGCTTCTAATATTTGTATGTCACAGGAGCTCATAACATTACCTACTTGGAAATAAACACTCAAAAAACTGGTGTTAAAAGATTAAATAAATAAAAACTTTGTGAAAAGTTTAATTTAAAGTAAATTTAAATTAGAACGAATTTTCGGTGGAAACGATCGTTATGCCTTGAAATAACCTTTTATGTGTGTTTTTTTTCACAAAGTTTTTTATTTATATTACCTACTTGGGTTCTTTTCCTGAATTTTTAGGGTTTTTTTCTCATTTGCTTTATGAAAACAACTTATTAGCACAGGGTCACAATGCTGGGTTCTGAAGTACGACATGGGTCTTATAAAAGCAAGTCCTGATGGTTTGAAAGAAAACAGGTTGTTTTTGAAAGAAATACGTAAGATACACAATTCCTACATTTATACACGTATATATACTTTTTTTCATCCTTCTACAATTTCACTCTATGACTGAATCAATGAAAATTCAATGTAATGTACACTATTAGTCTTGCTACAGTAGATTTCTGGACATAAATAGATAACCATTTTAAAACTATTCTGTTGCATGCTTAAGCTAGTGCTGAATTGATAATTTTTTATACAATGAAACAAATAACACATTTCTATGAGCAATTGTAAACTTTATTCTAATACATTCTAATAAGCTCCTTTTAAATTAAATTCATGAGTAAAACAAATTATTATATAAAAAGTATTTATTTTGTAAAGACATTTAACATAAAAAATTACACACTTAAAATTCACTAGGCGATGGCTTTATATATTTAATAGTTACTAAACTTACTAAGAATATTTACTTAATTTTTCTCTTTTTATATTTACATACCGTTGCATAATTTTACTTGCATATTCATCTGTACACATAGTTGCATCACTACTCAAAGTGTAGATTTTGCATTTCACATTTGTAATATCTTTTAAATCAAGGTCCACTGAAATAAGATATTTTAAACCATTAAGAAATGAAAAGCTTATATCTAATGATTGTTTTAAAAGAAGTTGAAAGAGCAGCACAATATATAACTAATGATGTTTTAACAAGATTTTATAAACAAAACCCAATCTTAGCAATAAATTTAAAATATTTCTCCCCCATGCTCACAACAGAAAATTTATTCATTCCTTTTCTATAAAGGAACAGTATTGCAATACCACAAGAGGTAGTAGCTGTAAGAAAAAAGTTGGCAAGAGGTTAGCCACTTTTGGCATTTCATTGTCAAGTTTGGTACCAAACAATATGTTTGTTCCCAAAACTGAATCCAGCTTGTCAATTTCTTTTATTTTGGCAAGAAATTGCCAAACCTTACTATTTTACTATGGGAATGATATCATTAAAAGATAAATAGATAAATAAATAAATCATGTTTTTTAAATCATTGCCTGAAGGGTTTCCAGGTAAAGGCAGGGATGGTGGTAAGTTGAAAGTTGCCAAGGCTGGGCACATTTAGTGATTTATTGCTAAGTTTGACACCAAAAAATAAGTTCCCGAAACTTAATTCAGATTGGCAATATACTCTCAAATTTGATGAGAAATTGCCAAACTCTTATTATTTTACAATGGAAGTAGTTTTTCATTATGATGAAGTAATTTGAAATCTGTTAAAAAAAAAAAAAAAAAATACTTGATGTCAAATCAAAATGCATATGGTGTAATAGAATGTCATAAACCTGTACAATAGAATATTATAATTACCTGTAGCTAATGATTCTTCTAGTGGGTGTTCAAAAGAAACAAGAATGTGCGATGTGGAATAAGCCATTACTTCAAACATAAAAGGTGATTCAGCATCTAACAAAAATAATAATTCTATGATTTAAACACAATAATGAGCAACTAAAATACTGCCTTAAATAAAGAGATTAATATTTAATCATTTGCACTGAAATAAGGATAATTGTTTAGTAGTTTTTATACCAGACAACAATTATCCTTTCATGTAACAACAAAACATGTACATTGATAAATTCTAACTACACAGCTCTTAGAAAAAATTATCATTACCTTCGAAAACCATTTTTACTTTCCGAACACATGTACCATGTAAGGAAAGTATTGTAATCATGAAAAAATTCGACTTCGAGATTTTGGTGTATTTATTCATTAATGTTTTGAGGTCTTCTGAATTCATTTATGCTATTTTTATGAGATGATGTATGTATGTATGTATGTATGTGAGTGAACACAATAGCTCCTAAACTGGGCATACGATTTAGCTCAAATTGGGTATAAATGTTATAAACCACTGTCGCAAGACCGGTATTGATTTTGGTGTGTATAGGACTGATAGTTTTTCTACAGGGCAACGACAAAGATTTCTTTTGCATTATGGCCTACAGGGGGAAATTCTTGACAGTGCGCTAGCATTTAAATGGTACATTCGATTGAGCTCAAATTGAAAAACTAAGAATTTTTCCTGAATTATTCTTCGATTAAAATATATTTAAATGCTTGGTAATGATCTTAATCGTAAAGTAGTTCGGAAAGTAGAGTAGAGCCACTCTAGATTTTTTGTATTTCATTTTGCATCTTTTATGAAATAAAAGGTGTACCTTATGAGCTATCACAGATAAGAAATATTAATGCTTTTCCAAAGATGAGCCTTGTTAAACCAACCTACAAATATATATTACTTTTTGCAATGTCCTAACCTTGTTCTCAAGATAGATTTTTGCTGTTCTTTCTGCTTCCATTGTTAAAAGATAACTATCTTCTGTTAAACAAATTTTTTTGTTCCAGAATATCCTATAAACAGATTACTATTGGTGTTTGCACAAAAAATGATAAGTTTGCCAGAATTGCTTGACATATTATTTTCCACAATCAGCCTATTTTAAATTTAACTACACTAAAAATGTCATTACAACAAACTTCAATTTTGTAAATATTTCAGATTAATGAATAAAATATGCCTGTTAAGACAAATTTGTACAGTACAAATTCAGTCATAATTAAATTTCATTTTAATGACTTTTTCAGAATTATGAATTAGACCTTCAGTTTTTTAAAATTTGTTATACCATGATTTTAGTGTAATTGGCTTTATGCTTTCCCTAAGCCTGTCATCTTATAAAGGATACTAACTAGCTTGCTGGTTCTGATGTGCTTCTCAGGACCCCCCCCCCCCTTATGCTTGGTTGCTATTTGAGAATTAAGCCTGATGCTTAGTTTAGCAACAAATTTTGAAAATAAATGTGTCGTGGCATACATCAATGCAGCTAATTTCTGCATTTTACCTTTTCTTTATTTTTTGGCAGAATGCGGATAGTATAGGTGTCTGTGTGTGCACATTTTTTTTTTTTTTTTGGCTACTATTAGTTTTTTTTTTATACAACTCGATTACAATGAAAATATGTATTGAATGTAACAATTATTGAATGTATTCAATAATTGTTTTCTTTTGAAAAATACACTACATGCCAAGAGTTGCATTAAACATAAAACATTTTAAATGTGGACTTCATAACTCTAATTTCTATAACACAGACAAAATTTGGCCATAAAATAATCCAGCTATGCAACAGAAACTGAAATTTAAGCAGACTTTATTAGGTGTCTCTCTATTCTAAAAAAATGTAAAGGCTGCTGTCGCTGACGCTGTCAAAAGCTTGTTGTCGTATCTCCTCCTAAACCGTGGGGATTTGAGTTTCGACTAAGGTGCCCACAGATTCGAAAAATTCCGAGGAACCTGCTAAGCTGACTTAAATTTCGAATATTGAATTATTTTAGAAGATATTAATAAAAAATTAAAAAAATAAACATAATGGTTGCCAGATTTGGCATAAAATCATTCATTCCTCTGCAACAAAGCGTTTCCAAGTATCTAGAATCACGTGAAATTTCCAACATGAGTTAGAACTACACCCATTTTGCGCCAAAATAAAAACTATCTTTCTTCTATATTAATAAAACAATGTGTAAACTGTTAGTTTGTTTGAATGTGTCTCGTGGTGAACGTAGACCTACCAAATTTTGTACGGAAATTTTCCATGACAGTTCCCGACACACCTCGAAGCGATTTTTTCAAAATTCGAATTATTTTAGGAGACATCGATAAAAACGTATCGCAAAAGGCTAATTTTTGCTTTCCGCCATTTCGTAATTGTTGTTGGGCCAGTGTGATAAAAGTCAGTTTCTAATAAAATTGTTCTAAAGATTAAAACATAAATACATAAATAAATTTTAAAAAAGTAAATGGTTGCCTACCCAGTGTTTTTCCCAGGCGTTGTGTCATCCAACAAATAAAGGCCAGCTGAGGCCTTACTTTGTTTTTGAAAACTTTGTAATATCCAAAGTTTTTATTTTATTTAAGTGTTGAAAAAAAAAGCAGAGCTATCTAAAAGTAGTAAAGTTTCTTAAAATTTAAATGTACCTTTAGCTTTGGTGTAAACATCATAAATTAAATCTACCTCTTAAACTAGATTTTTCCTTCTTAAACATAAGGTAGAATTGAGTTGTTTCATAGTTCAGCTTCTGATTAAATACCAGAGATTGACAGGCAAATTGCATAAACCTATAGGCAAACTGCTGACCTTGATTGTAGACTTGAAAATTAAATAACTACAGGTAAATTTCTGACCTTTAATTGTGCAAACCTATAGATAATTTTCTGACCTTATTTTATTTTGCTTTAAGACTATAAGCTATAATTAATGGTAATGCTTTTTATTCATGTTCTTAGTGTCAGGTAAATTTCAGACCTTGTTTTCTTTATGCAAATTATTTTGAGTAGCTCTGCATGCATAATTTGCAGTAACTGTTAAATTAACCCTTTCTGTTTAATATATAATAGAATGGTTTCAGTGTGCTGATATATAGAAATGTGCTTCATAGATGGAAGGCTGTCTTCCACTCTTTGTTAGATGTTTGCTGCTGCTGTTATCAGAATTGTTACTAATGGTTTATGGAAGACAGTCATTTTATTATACATTTTTAACAGTTTTTAATCCATTTAACCAATTGTTCATAAAGATGTGTTTATACTAATAAAGAAAAGTTAGTTGCATTTTTGAAGTCCTTTATTGAGCAGCAAAAGTCATCCATTATGCACATCTTCTGACAATTGTAACACCACAGTGGAAAAAGCGCCGTTTAAGCTTATCTAGGTTGCCACATTCGGCAAGTTTATTAAATGATTCAGACTCTTGAAGTAAAAAAAAAAAAGAATAACGATTTTTTTTTTTGTCTAGATAATTTGTAAGGCTGTTTTTAAATATATCGTGTGCATGGGAAATCAGAGCAGGAATGAAATGTTTTATACTCAAAAGAAAAATATTATTTAGAAATTTTCTGAGACTAAAATGTGCGACTTTTTAATTTGGCGAAAAGTTAAACGGTTTTGTGCGATTTTGACGAGATTATTGTAATGCTTGGCGCAATTTATCGTAATTGCACCTATATTACGATAAATTGCAATAACTAGCTAAACTAGATAGGCTTAAACGATATTGCTGCTAATATCGTTTAAGCTTATCTAGGTTGCCACATTCAGCAAGTTTATTAAATGATTCAGACTCTTGAAGTAAAAATAAAAGAATAACGATATTTTTTTGTCTAGATTATTTGTAAGGCTGTTTTTAAATTAAAATATCGTGTGCATGGGAAATCAGAGCAGGAATCAAATGTTTTATACTCAAAAGAAAAATATTATTTACAAATTTTCTGAGACTAAAATGTGCGACTTTTTAATTTGGCGAAAAATTAAACGGTTTTGTGCGATTTTGAGGAGATTATTCTAATGCTTGGTGCAATTTATCATAATTTATTGTCTGCTGAATACACCCGAGAATAAGGTTTTGAAATTTTCATTCAGTTGGAATTGTGCATTTCTCTGTGCAGATTTTCTCCATCTATTAATGACTATGTCATTTTATCTCTCACCCCCTTTATTGAAAATTGTATGAAAAACGTGTCCCAAAAATGCGACATAAAAGTATGCCACATAATTTTACATATATTTATATACTATTAGTTCACAACAGCTTTAATCTATTGTTACAATATTTCGTAAGCTACAGAATATGCTTCACATGTATTTTTTACATATATTTAAATACTATTAGTTCACAACAGCTTTAATCTATTGCTACATATTTGGTAAGCTGTAGAATAGGCATCACCTGTTTTTTTCTATAAATAGGTTACAATAATATGAAATAAGTAACTCAAAATGTGTTACACAAAGTTGACAATTTTCAAATAGTAAGTTCGCTTAGACAACAGGAGTTTAGAATTAGCGATTATTCGTTTTTCCAAAACAGAATAACTAATATCTTGAAAATGAAAAATAATTAAAATGCATATTATTTTAAAGCCGGTTCGGTCCAGCTGGATTATTTGCTACCAGTAGAAACATTTGGCGGTGTTAACTATGCCATTATAGCAGTTATGCACTACATACAGCACTTTGGATATTTGCTAGAGCGACGAAATGGTATAATTCGAAGTGCTAAGTACGCCAATCTGCAAACGATTATTTAAATGAAAATATGGATAACGGTTTTCCGGTAACCTTAAATAAAGAGTAATTATAGGTTGTGAGCATGTGTAAATCGCCAAATAATGAAAAGTCGCCATTGGTGGCAAGCTATCCTATCTGTTCCGTAGCTTTTATTAACTTTACATGTACGCAAGTCGCCAAATAATGAAAAATCGCCATGGGTGGCAAATTTGCAAGGTGTCCAATAGGTTTTACATTATTAAAAATACAACTGAAACAGATTTTCTGTTCAGTTTTATTATGCTTTAGATCCTAATTAGCATAAATTTTGAATGGCAATACTAAATATCATTGTGTTTCTGAGGAGTGCAAATAATTTTTCCAGCAATTATAAGCAGAGTCCGCACTCCAGGTGGAGTATAGCTCAGGACCCGTACAACACGGATTCCCATAACAAAATATCTTCTGTGTTATGAGGAGGAGCGGGTCTACTGTAGTGTGAAGTTTAAATTTTTATGCACCAATGAACATGCAAGAACCAAGCAATGTGTAGCTCAGTAACATTCTATCTGATCCAATCTTCGGGTTTTGTCTGTTGAAATTATGTCTTTTTTAAGAATAAGCCTTATTAGGGGTCGAATGCCTCATACGAAAAGTGAGCGTAGTGAGTCTGGGGGCCTTGGCTCCTAGTGTTTAAAAAAAAAAAAAAGTTTCTGCTGTGTATAATTCCACAATAATTGTATTTTATTTTCCATTTATCTATATATAAATATTTATTTTCTATTAAAGAAAGGCATCCATTCTTAATGACAACTTTACTTGATTATAATTTTTAATTCCTATTACAGGATTTCTATAATCTGGAAATTTCTGGAATCAAGAATCTATGAAGTTCCAGTGATTCCGGATTTGAAGTTCTATAGTATGCTATTTTCCCAGTATATTTAAAACAATCTTACAATTTTTTAGAATTTACTGCCATTCACATGAAGCATTTGTTACAGTATCTTTGCTATTTAAAGGAAAATATGTGTTTTACATATTGATGTACAGTATATAGATTTAATTGTGAATAATCTTTTGTGGGCTTAGAAAGAAATTCCTTCCGATCATCCATAAAGTATGCTAACACACTAAAAAGTTTTAACAGGTTTAACAGTTTAAGCTATTTACAAAATTAATATTTTCTGACATAATTTTCTAAAAATGAATACAGCAGGGAAGGTTGAAATGCAAAGTAGCCCTTGACGATATGCATGCTAAAAAAATACATTATACATAAATAAAAGAAAAATGAAAGGAAGAATTTGTAACTTACCCTTTTTGCTGTTGGGTCTAACACAACTACTAATGACAGTATTAAAAAGCATTTGTTGTCTCAAAAACACAAGAATCTGAGGCACATGAGCAGGATGAGTAAATGGTATTGATGAAATCATAACACCTTCTAAGTCAGGACTAGAATTTAAAAAGTAGCAATGATGTTGGTCAGGTAATGTCTAAAATAGAAAAGAAATAGGTGTTAAGAAGTTATGATTGGAGCATGATGACTTTCAAGTATGCTATCACTAGGTATTACACTAGATGTTTTTGACTATTTCATTATCATCAGCAATAAGTAGTGTAACCCATGAAATGGAAAAGAATTCTTTAAAGGCGAATGCTTTAAGAGGCAAAACTGACTCATAGCACTATGGTTTGTGCTTAATTCCCAACAATAAACATAGTATACTTGTCACAAAAAAGGACAAGGAGTACTTCTCTAATTGTTGGTTTTCAGAACAAAATTTAAAAACAAAGCCCCCCCCCCCCCCCAAAAAAAGAGAGAGAGTGTGAAAGAAAAAGATAATATTTTAAAAATTTATTAAAAAAGAAAGAATCTATATTTTCTAAATTAATGAAGCATCACACAGGGTTTTCACTATGGGGAAAAAAATGGGTGAGAATTTCTCACCCTTTCCCAAAACTGGCTGAGATTTTTAAAAAATGGGAGAGAATTTCTCACCAAACATGTGGGTTGGGTAAATACCCAGTGGGTAAGGTATTATTTATAAATGGTTCCCCACATTTAAAAAATGGAAGCGTGTCGACCTTTCTTTGAGAAGTGTCTGAATCTTTTGAAATAGGAGAATATTGAGCAGAATGAAACCGATTTTTATGGTGTGCAAATTTTTCACAGAAATAATTTTTTAATGTGTGAAAACGCTGAATCACAAAATAAAATTTTCTAAACATAATTAAAAAATAGCAATCCTAGATAACAATAATGGTTAATATTTGTATTTTGTGAAACTCATTTTTTCAAAGTCACAAATCAACCATTCTGAAGGACGTCCAAGAGTTTGTCCAGAGTTTTCAGATAGGATCCTGTTTTAGTAAAACTGTGAAAAATTTACTCATAATTTTGTGAATCTGAAATTAGCGTTCAATCAGATTTTTCTAGCCAGGGTCCTGTTTTCGTGAATTTGAGAAAAATATAGAATTTTACAAATTTAAGTTTAGTATTAAATTAAAGTTCCATTTTAAGACATTTTATAGGAGGTCCTTTAAAAAAATCCTATATATGTATAAGCAAACACATACAGATTTTTATAAATAAGCACATGAAATTTATTCATGTGAACTGACTGATTTATATAAATACAGTGAAACCTCTCCGAGTGGCCACCCCTGTATAGCAGTCACCCCTCTAAATAGCCAGTTTCTCATGGCACGGATTTTTTGGCTCATAGATTTAATGTTAAAATAACCTCTATCAGCAGCCACCTGCCCCCCCTCTAAATGGCCACCGAGTGGGATCGCCCATCTCATTTTTGGGAAATTCTACTCACTCCATGCTGTAATTTTGAATGGAAAAACTCAAGGTCAGGTTTATGGTCGGATATATAAGTCCCAGGAATAACTGGAATTGAATCTCTTATCTCTTTTGTAAGTGTTGAAATTGTCTTACAAATTAATTTTTGTCCCTTTCAGGCACTAATTTTGTCCTTAAGGAGGAATTTCCCGATGTTTGTAATGGCGAGCAAGCTAAACTTTCAACACAAGCAACTTTAGGGAAAATCAATGAAATTATCGAAAATTCCGAAGCGGTTACAAACTAACCAGTTAGAAATCTGCTTATTAAAGTAAAAAACAAACTAGAAAAAATCTGGAGTGATTCCACTCAACTTTTCGAACACTTACGATTAAGATCATTACCAAGCATTTAAATAAATTTTAATCGATGAAGAAAGCATTAAATAAAGTACTATTTTCTTTTTAGATAAGTTTTATATTTCATTTTAAATAAGGAATATGTGCCAGACTTGTTTATATTACGCATTATAGCAGTTATCTTATAATAGTAAATAAAACCCATGAGAGTGGCCAAATATTCTCGGCACGGTGGGGTGGCCACTCAGGGAGGTTTCACTGTACTACATATAGAATAGAACCTCGATTATCCGATATAACTAGAACCGACCCAACATCGAATAATTGAAATTTACAGATAATAGGGATTTTTTTCAAAAATCATCTAGTTTAATATGAAGGGCAATTTCATTGTAACACGTGTGACATTTGTACACCATTTATTTTTTCTTTTTAAAGTTTTTTTTTCCTTACCTCAGCGTTAAAAATTAAATATCAGTTGATATTATCTTATTTTACATTTTTTATAAAACAATTTCATGTGCAAAATCATTAGATTTGCACATGAAACTTGTAATGTGTGTGCTGATATCTGTAACCAAATTGAACAATCAGATTTGTGAAGGGGCCGTTTACCAACAGAGGAATTTTGTAAAAGGTCCGTTTTCAAAGTGAAAAATATTGTAAAGGGTCCATATTTAAGTTAAATATTTTGTAAAAGGTCCATTTTTAAGATAAAATATTTTGTGAAGGGTCTGTTAACGGATCTGAATTTCTCCTAAACAGACCCTTATTTAAAAACTTATTTTAAAAAAAAAATATTAATGCACATAAATGTTACATCATTAAAAAAAAAGCGTTAAAAAGTGAACATATAAAATTGGACCATCTTTCTTATTTTCATAGTTTACGATATACACTGTTTCAAAATACTTTCACATGAATTTAGAGTCTCAAAATGTAAATATAAGCAGTGATTCATTTACATTGCTAAAGCGAAAAAAAGAAAAATCAACTGTCGTTGTCATAGTTAGATAATATAGACATTAAGGATTCTCCCCAAGCCTTTTAGGCCAGAGTGCTTTGCCCAACAAGTTTCATTGACTGCCCAGCAGAAAGATAAGAATATCATTTCAAATGCTATAATTCGATAAAATTATACTTTACATTTCATAATGCAGCCTAGCTGAAAAAAATTTCTGTGGAGATTACTGCATATGCAAACACATCGTGTATGATTACATTCAAAGGTCCAGCAGATAGTTTTTGTGATAATTCCAAGGTTTTATTTGGGCTAATCTTGCTTCATTTGCTAAGATTGCCACGACTTTTATAGTACAAACAATGTTGGGTAAAGTGGAAGAAGGTTCTTGTTAATGAGTTGGCTTAGCAAAGAGTTTGATAGTAAATATTTCTTGTTTTTGAGCATTGAAAAATTAAGTGTGTGTACTAAATATACGTGAACTAGTCGCCAAGGCAACTTGCTTTGCAGCCTTATACCTTACTGTTCTGTTGGTCGAATTATTGGACTCATTTCAATGAAAATCACATTTCTTTGTTTTAACAGTAGTGACATTTCCATTCATAAAATGATTACAAAAGTACTGTATTGGGTGATAATGTGTTGTACAAATTCCTGCAGAAATACTTAATTGCAGAAACTGCGGGCTTTCTCAAATTAGTACGGTGCCGTTCTATTCATGAACTTCATGGTTGCGCTAATGGGTACATTTTTAGTTTAATAACACCAGTGTAATTTGCCAACGTTAGAAACATGGCGTTTATTAGGTATGGTTGCATTATTTAATATGTATCCTTGTTTACAATAGTATAAAAGAAATTGTAAATTAGAAATTTTAAAGCCGTGAAAATAATCTTGCATTTTCATGGGTGCAGTATTGTTCTTTTGTAATCTAGATACTGCATGGAAGACGTAATTGAAAATAACCAGTATTGAATATGCTTGCTTCATTTGCATCACTGAACTGTTATTTGGATTTTTGTGCATGTGTTATTGTTATTACACCAATGTTTACATCCAGTTGCCATTTGCAGAGATATCATCAATTTTGATAAAACACATGTTAGTGTTTTATATAATCCAGACAGCAGATAAGCTTAAATCAAGCTTGGCATTTCTTTGAATTTGACGTATTAATGCAAGCTTGACAGTTTGATTCATTTTAAGCTTGCAGCAAGCTTCGAGATTACGAAGAAACGAGTCAGCAAATATTTTCCCACGGAATTTAAGTCATTTGAACTGTCAAGCTTAAATACAACTTGATTACTGCTGGATTTTTGAAAGCGAAACATGAAGTTGCACACACATTCTGGATTCAAAACAGAAGCAGACTACAGTAAGTTTGAATCAACCTTGCTGTGCCAAGCTTAATGCAAGTTGGACAAGTGTAAACTTGAACATTTGATGTTGACTTGCATTAAGCTTATAAATTGAAATACCAAGCTTAATGCAAATTTTCTGTGCTGCCTGGGAAATAAAGAAAACCGTTATTTTTCACTCATGCCCTTCAAATGAATATACTAGACGTACTATATTCTTGCTGTCTTGACCAGAGCATATGTTAATTTCTCAATTTGTTGCAATCTGAGCCTCATATATTGCTGTTGAAATTACAAAAACGGAATTTTGAGAATAGCGTGCCAAGTGAAAAAATCTCACAAACTATTTTTTTTTTTTTTTTTCCCGCTTATGGAAATCCATCCTCTCTCCGAATCAACCCCAGTAGCACAGCAATTGCGATATGCGCCAACCTGGTCAGATGTCGGCAAAAATCAGTCGTTTGTCTCGATTTTGGTCAATATTGCTCAACATGAGTGTTGCGATATTGAAAGTTTTAAAACGTGTGCTGCTTTTAATTTTATATTATGCTTATTTCCCTATTAGTAGAGTCTATAAATCACACAGAACATTATTTTAATTTTGATTCATCTCATGGAAAAATGAAAGATGTAGATCGGCATCAGGCAATGCTGATCAATGTTGCCAAAAAAAGGCGTGACAAGCATAACAGTCACTTCAAACTTTAGTCATTTTACCTTGAGTCAGATTTGCATGGTAGTTAGGATGCTGGCTTCCCACACCTTAGGTTCCGAGATCGATCTCAGTCGCGGACGGTAGACAGAAGCAGATTGAAAATAACTTGAGGTTTCAGTGTGGAGAGAAAAATGTGTGGAAAAATAAAATATATGGGGCGAGTTCGTCGACCAGCGCCCCATGTATTTAGGAAAATTTTTTAGAGTGTAGTAAGTTTGAATCAAGCTTGCCATGTCAAGCTTAATATGTCAAGCTTAATGCAAGTTGGGCAAGTGTAAACTTGAACACTTGATTCAAACTTGCATTAAGCTTACACAGTTGAAATAATCAAGCTTAATGCAAGTTTATTGATTTGATAAATCAAGCTTGCTGCAAGTTCAATGCAAACTTTCTGTGACTTGTCTGGGAAGTAGATATCCTATTTCTTATTTATATTGCTTATACGCACATCATATACTAAAGTATAAAAATCAATAAGGTATAAACCCGAAAGCCCTCCTAATACTTTTTTTTTTCAAGGGCAAGCACTTGCTCCTCAAGAATTCACTACTACTAAAGCCTGGATTACTGCCTATTTAATCATGGGAACACCCAATGGGTGGTCAGCATTACCCCAATATGAAGGGATGGACAAGTTAACACCCAAGTCGAAGCCAGGAATCAAACCCAGACACAAGGTGTGATACAATGATTCTTTAGCCACTAAACTACCTGGGCCGCACCTCATAATGGTAATGATTTTTATTTACATAGTTATGGAGAAATTTTGGTACAGCTTTAGTATGGTCTCTTTGGCGCGCTTTATTTTTGGCGACTTTTTTGGCGCGATAAAGGATGCCAATATAGTAACCCCGCCGTCGGATGCTCCGGAGTGGTAACCCTAACCTCGGGCGAAAAGAAGATTCTTCCGTGACGTCACGGATGCGCTCGTGTTCGTCCGGCGAATCGCGACCGTTTGTTCCTTTCATGAACTTTTTGAGCCCCGTATATCTTAGCCCGCGAGGTTTGATTGCCGTGATCCACCATTACAATGTGCTTTATGGTTTTATTTTTAATGGCTTTATTTTACATTAAATTTTATTATTATTTAATTATTTTTGAAATTAAAAATGGATGTTCAGGTTCATACTAACTATTTATATACAGTTTTGTATGAATAAACATTCTTTTGATAGTACGTTTCAGGTTAATATTTTCGTTCTCGATTGTTTATTTGCTAAGGGTAGAAGCAACAAATAATTACGTTATTAATATTTTATACAGTGAAATAATTTTAGATATTTTGATTTTATTATTTCCATATTGCAATAATTTAGAGATTTTAATCAAGGTATGTGATAAGCATTGTTTGTTTTTATTTGTTATTATTACCTTTGTTAATTTGTTAATGGTAGGAGCAACAAATAATTCCGTTATTAATATAATATTTGATATTTTGATTTTATTATTTCAATATTGAAACAATTTAGCGATTTTAATTAAGGTATGAGATAAGCATTGTTCGTTATGATTTGAATTAGTTCTTTATTTTGCTTACGTAGTCTTTTGACAGAATGCTAAAATGTATTTTAATTTTTTTGTCTTTTTTATTTGTTATTTTTGTGAGATATTGCCTTTAGAATATTATTTGTTTGCATTGTTTAATTTAATCTACTAAAAAGAGAAAGGGAGGGGGGCACAGCCCCCCCTCACACAAAAAGAAAAGTTATTAAATTTTATTAAACCGAATCTATATGTACATGTAAGCTTGTTATCTGTTTAATTTTTTTTTCATAAAAATATTTAAAAGCCATTAAAATAAATCATAGCAAAATTAACGGCGACGATCAATTATCTCGGAACCAGCGCCATCTGATCCGCCATATTGTTTACAATTGGCATCGGCAAGGCAAACTTGGGGCAACAAGATTTTGTCGCCAAATCAAAAAATCGCCAAAAAGGGACCATACTAAAGCTGTTCCAAAATTTTTATTTTACAAATTACCTACAATTTTTTTTTTTTTTTTTTTTATTCTCTTTTTTTTTGTACATGAATATTAAAGTAGTCAATGTTTTCACAAATATCTTCCTTTCCTTTATTTTCTGGGATTAAAATAACATTCATTTTATGTTGCCAACAGAGCAGGTGAAGTACAGAAAGGACATTGAAATAACGAGTAAAAGCTGTCATCTTGACAATGAAAACAATTGAAAATAATTAAATACAGTCAACTCCCTCTAATCCGCACTCACTGGGACCAAGGGTTGTGCGGATTACAGGATTTTGCAGATTATAGGTCATTTTTTTTTTTTTTTTTTACATTTTTACATTTAGAATTTCCGTTTAAATTATAGTCAATTTACTGTAAACAAATAGGAAATGATGAAAGAAAATGCATATGCTGTTGAATAAAACACAATTAAATGTCAATATAAATACAATAAATAATACAATTAAATTTACAGAGAATTTACTAAAGGACACATGAAAGAAAATATTTATGCTGCTGAACTAAAACACTATTTTTAATATTAAATACAATTACTAATAGAAAATTAAAAGAATAAATTCTCTCTAAATTTTTATTTATTTTTCATTTTTTCAAACATTGCAGTGATTGTAATTTGTTTAAGAGATTTTAATTTTTCTTCAGAAATTTTGTCCTGAAGCCTTCTAATTGTCAGTAACTCTTGGTCACTGACAGATGATTGCTTTTGCAAAATGTTTAAAGGGACCCCAAATCCCGAAGTTTTTCAACAAACAGACATTCTTTTTTTTTTTTTTTTTTTTAGGGCAGTTGTTGTTTTTAATTTCTTTAAAAGACCATTTTTAACTAAATATATCTATTATAAAATAATCAAGCTCAATCTGAAAGGGAGGAATTTTACTGGTCGCTCGCGAAGGGGGGGGGGGGGGAGGCATGCGGTGCATCATTTGTATATTTGATATCTCAGTATTACATTAATTTCAGATCTTGAGAGGTAATTTTCGGTTTCACGTTATGTAAAAATATTCTATGCCATTATATAAGCTCTAAAGAGGAAAAGAATGTTATCCTCTTCACACACACGTGCATTACATTTCAAGTGCTGATGATTCATTATTTCTGCATGTGCTCCTCCGGCAGTTAAATGTAAACAAAGAGAAAGGCCATGTGGTCTCTTTATGCTTTTCTTTCTTTCTTCCTGCAGAACTACAGTTATGTGGAGAAAATTTTTGTTGCATAATAAATTGCTAGACAGAAGATCAAAAGGGTGAGGTAGGGGGAGAATCGGAAAATTGCGCAACTGTTGTGTCGTCTGCCAGCCAAATCGAGGTTTGCGTTTAAAGTTAAACATGTTACATATTTTCACCCAATTTTAATTGCAACGGTCAATCTTTACGATTGTCTCGCGAGTTTTTCTCTCTCTCATTTCTCATAGAGCAAGTGTTTTCGTTGATTTTTTGTTTGTTTCATTCAACAAAAGAGTAAAGCGATGTGATTGGACGGTGCATTGCTTCGGAGTTCGTTATTTACATCCATTCACTGAACACATGCAACTTAGGATATAAGTTTCTGTGTGTTTAATTACATGATAATATGCTCAAATATATGAAATTATTTACTTCAATACCTGTGGAAAATCATTAATAAATGTCTTTATAACATTCAGCCAATCAAATAACTTCTATAATAGTAATACAACCAGTCAAATGCCACTCAAAATGTAAACAAACTTGTTTGTTTACATTTGAAAGATATTGCGGATTACAGGCGTTCGCGGATTATAGAGTTGCGGATTAGCGGGAGTTGACTGTATAATTAAATCAATCATTTTAAAATTATATTAGCTTTAGCTGCTTTCAACAGCTAAGGGACAGAAGGCTCCCTTCTGTCCCTTCTGCTCTGGGGACAGAAGGCAACAATGTTGCCTTCTGTCCCAAGTTAGGAAAAAAAAAGTCACTTTACAGCTTTAAAAAAGTAACCAACATGTAATCTCTACTCACCCACCTGCATACTGGAGTAAAGTTTTTCAATACAGCCCAAGGAATATCTGGCTCTTTTTTATTTTGGGGGCACATTATTATACTTATACACAATTCACCGTTAAACTTCTTGTCTAAATGGGCTTACCCATGTTTGTGGGTGCCTACAGATTGCAGGTGTGGGAAGTTTATTGAAATTTTTAAATTTTATTGAATATTTGATGATTAACAGATACACAGTGCTGGTTTTCTGCATTAAAGATTGTCGTGAAAATGTGCATTATTTCAGTACAAACAGCAGAACTAGCTGATAATTTTTTTTGACAAGACATGTTATAAAACCCTTAATCCAGCCATCAAACAATGGGGTATACAGCAAAGTAGTTTCAAATAGTAGAGTATATTATACATACCACATACAAGCCTTGGTCTCCTGTAGACAGTTTACCACTTGAAGTGTCATTAATAATAACAGAAAGTAAGGGCTGAGCAGCAGACAAATCAGCATACTCTGATATTTCTATAGTGAAATTAAAAATTGCGTTATTATATACAAAAATTAAATAAGTGAATCATTATTTTTATAGCTAATATGGAGCATACAGCACTTGCTTTGCTTATAATAAAGTAAGCATCCCCCTTTCTTTATTAGGGGAAATTGCTGGATTTAATTAGAGAGTAAGCAACACAATTTAATAATTCTTTAGAAAAGGAAATTTGTACTTCGCTTGCACATCATTTCAAAACTGCTGGTTGCTGATGAGAATAAAAAATCCAGGCATATATTTTGTGATTCAAAAGAGTAAAATTAAGGAAGCTCCTCACAAATTTTTAAATAAAATTCACATACATCTTTCAAAATAAAATCCCATGGGATTTTCAGATTAACTTCAACAAACTTCAAGGTGATCACAAACATACTGTATTGGCCCAAATATAAAGCAGTACTTTTTGACTGATCATTTCCCGTTAAGAACCTGACTCGCATTAAATTCAAGGCCTAAATATAGGACTTTTCTAATTACCTTGATGAAAAATTTCAGGGTTGTGTTACATTCGGGCCAATATGGTAAATTCAAATACATAGTGAAAATCTGTTATAAAACCACTTTCACTCATAAGAAACACAATTAAAAGCTAGCACTTTTGACACAGCATTACTGGCCATTATTAGGGTTATATTTGAGATTTCCTCTTTCCTATGAATAAAGAATATAGAACAGTAAATCTCAACAGTCAAAGCCAGACAATGGCTAAGGGAATTAAGATTCAAAGGGAAATCATCCAAACACTTTGTGTTTAACAAAATAAAGCACCGTGAATGTTAAAACATGAATATAGATTTTTATAACAACAAAAGGAAAAAGTAAACATAAAACAGGAAAGGAAATATAACTTTGATAATTATAATTCTCTTCTCAAATTTACAAACAAGTAAAACTGCAGCTTTAATTAATTATGTATTTGAAAATACAGTAAAGTCTTGGTGATTATTCTTTTTAAATAATTTAAAACTAAACTGGCTTTGTATAAATGAATAACTAATTCAATCTAAGTATAAAGGTTTTCCCCCGTTTTTTAATCAAAGCATTATCATTTTTAATGTGCATATTTCTTCAGAAAAAAGTACACTTAAAAAAAAATTCTCATTTGTATGGACATTTGTGATTAGAACAGCAAAAATATCCATTTAGACTAACTTTTTATTGATGAAAGAACACTATAATAGTTATCTGAAACTTGGGAATGATCCTAGGATGCAGTATGTTGTTTTTGTTTTGTTTACAACTGTGACTGTGGTTGTCAAAAAGCCCAGAGCGATTAATAACCAGTGAAGAAGAATTCATCATCACGAAGGGCTATAAAATTACAGAAACTGGAACGGAAAAAGTGTCTCTTTAGCACTGTGTCAGAAGTTTTGTTGAGTTTGCTTCTGTTAAAGCTGCTGAGTATGTTTAATTTTCTTTTTGAATTTGATTTTGTTTTGCATACTTTTTATCATGAGTTGATAAGCTGTCTCAGGGAATCCCATTGCTAGAATATTTATTTGCAGTTTGAAATTTTTTCATGTTATGGTGTTAAAAGGAGTAGTGCTAATGACTAGTTTATTAAAGTTGGTTTCACAGCAAGTGTCTATGTTTGTTGCAAATGTAGTGTGAATACTAAGTTAAGTAAAAAAGGAAGCATGTTAGTGCTAGGGTGTGCTGATGTTGGTGACGAGGGAGGGAGGAGGAAATAGTGAGCTATAGGAGTACATTAAGCCGATGAAAGTGAAGGGGGAGGGGAAGGAATGGGGTAATCATTGAGTTGTACAGACAGTAAAGATGGTGTAATGGATGGTGAGATTAGCTGATTTTAGACTAGCTGAATAGCTAGATTGCTTAATTTGAAGTTTTTTTTAGGTTGAAAACATTCCACTATTTGCTTATTTTAAATTAGCTGTTTGGCGAGTTGCTGAATTTGCCAAAGTTTTTTTAGGTTAAAAATGGACTTTCGTTTGAAGATTTTTGAGTTATTTTGTAGTAGATGTTTTTCTGCCTGTTTTTGTTAGTGTAATTTGGATACAATTTTAATTTGTTTGTTAAAATTATTCAGTTGGTTTTGTGCAAAGTGGCTGGCAATAGCCGCTGGGCTTGGGCGACCACCAATCTCCAGTGACTATAGTCATCTTTACATGGGGCCCATACCGGCTGATAGGAAATTACCAAAACATGCACTAATCAAATGATTTAGGGCTTAATTTTCGTAGGAGTTCAGCTCTTGCACTTTTTTTTTTCAGTGGATACTTACATTAAATTTAAAAAAAGTTAATAGCTTTCATACTTGTGAAAAAACACTCAAAATACTGGTGTTAAACGATAAAGTAATTAAAAAACTTTGTAAAAAACACACATAAGTAAAAGGAAAGAGGAACCTCTTTCCTTTTACTTCTTATGTGTGTTTTTTACAAAGTTTTTTAATTACTTTAGCTTTCATACTTGTTTCTATTGATATAAATTACATAATAAAACAGTAGCAAAGAAAAATTTACTTAATATTTTATAACAGATTAAGTAATTGGGGTAAAACAAGTTAGGGCTCCTGGATTTTTTTGGTTCAGAAATTAAGCCCTGCTATGCTTATAAGTAAATAGTAAAAAACTAGCTCAGTACTTACTACCATTCGTAACATTATTAATTTTTTTAATAAGGCTAGTAGCCATTGGTATTGGCTTTGGAAGTTTCAGTACAAAATTTGCAGGAAGAGTAGTGCTGTTCAAATTGCTCAAAGCAGCAAACGAAGGATGGCTAAAAGAAAGAAAAAAAGAAAAAAAAATCACAGTATGAAATTATATATATACTAAGTATAAATGATTTGTTTTCCAATTTCCTTTTATAATAAAAATTGTGCATGAATGAATTATTTGTGAAACAAAAATGTCATTGTATTTTTAAATAAATTCATATACGGAAACAAAATACAGGAAATATCTTTTATTATTATTATTATTTTTAAATAATCAATTTCAAACTACACAGGGAGTGTAGCCCTCGCTGCTCTGTCTTTTTTTACAAATGAGTCTTTCCTTAAAGTTTTTGCATCCATGATACAATACTTAGGGTAAAGTGGGGATGAAAAGATCAGCTTTTTCAAAATAGAGTTACATTTTATTGAAAATGTAATTACATGGGTTAGGAAATACTACTTTTTAAATTGTATTGATCTTTGATTATTCAAGTCCCCATTTCGCATCCCACCTCCAATGATGTCATTTAGTTAATTATTGTGCAATTCCCAATTTCTAGTTTAGCTTACGCTGTTTCTAAGCTATATCAACCTTGAAAGAAGATTTTTTGTTTTGTTTTAGTAAGATGAAGATTTTGAAAAGTCTACAGAGGTATAGACAGTTTCTTACATTGCCATTACATATTCAATATTACAAAATCTTATTTTCAAAATTAACACACAAGAACATAGCCATTTTGCTTTTAGGAGGAATATTTATCCAAAAATGTTAATAAATATCCAAAATATGAAAAATACTTTCAGTGCCATTTGGTCATACACAAAAATAAATAAATAAACAAAATTAAAAAATTATTTAAATGGAACATATTAAAATAAAAAATTTTACCAGCATTAGAAAGTTTTGTCTACTTACACTTTATGGCACACATAAGTTACAAATAAATCTATTAGTAAGGAGGGGGATAAGTTCCCCCTCCCCCCTGCAGCAGTAATTAAAGATCACTAAATAAAATTTAATTTAGACACTTTAAGTTTGCTTTCAAGTTAAATATTGATAAAAACTACTAGCTAATCAGTAAGCAATTTCTACAACTTTTTGATTAACCATTCACTTAATTAAACACCATCATTTTTGAACAATTATTTTTTGACATGAGGGTATTTCAACAACAAAAATATCTAAATATCTTTGATGAACTGTGGGCATATAAAATATCTTTATTGCTTTTTTTTCTGTATTTGCTTGGAATAAGGATGGGCAAACTGTGACTTGTTCAACAGCTCTGTCCTGCCTGAAGATTAAGAGCTGTTGCACTATGTGTGTTGGGGGAATGATCTCCCTCCTAACACACACAGAAATTAGAAGATGTACATTATAATCTACAATTCAAAAATAGTGTGAAACTTATTTTCCAATTTGATATCATTATAGACACAAGGAAGTTTCAAATAGTCACTATAGATAGTTCAAATAAACTATAGATAGTTCAGATTTAACCAATAATGGCCAATACTAATTGTGTTACAGGCGGTACTTATGTGATGTATCTAGATGACAATATTTAGATAAATCACGACCTACTTATTTATTGACTTATTTCCCAGTTTCCTGGCATTTTCCAGACTTTCCTGACTGGTAGAGACCCTGCATAGGTATTGTCGAGTTTCCTAAATTTAATATCTTATGCCTAGAAGATCAGTGCTTTATTTTTATCTTTTGGTCAGCTACACTTCAAATCTGGAAGAATACAGAGCAATACAAGTGAAAATTTCTATATTAACACTGGTTATAGACAGATAGCTTTTTGACCCTTCTGTCACACCTCACCACAAAATGTAAAACAGGTGTGATCATCGCACACCCCACTATCATTCTGAATTATTCATTCTAATAACATAAATCATCTTTATTTTTCACTCTCTACAGTCCAGAGAAAAAAAATACATCTACCACGAAATTTTTTTACGAAAGAAAATTTATTCTTTTGGAGAATTTTCCTGGCCCATTTTGCATTTTCTGGACTTTTACTAGACTTTATTGATCTATTTCCCATTTTCCTGACTGGTAGACAGTCTGGATAGGTATTGGCAAGTTTGCTAAATTTAATATCTTATGCCTAGAAGATTAGTGCTTTATTTGTTTCATCATATATGTAAACAAGTGTCTTCGACCACAAACCTTAGAAAGAATTCTATTAGGAATGGATTGGCAGATGAGTACTTAGCTCCACTTCCAAATTAGTACATTTTAGCTCAAACCCAAATAAAAGAAAAATTTTTAAAATGTAATTGTAGCTTCATTCATAACATTAATATTTGTTATATAATTTTTGTATACTGTTTCTTAAGTTTTAAACTAAGTTTTGATCCAATATCATGTTTATTCTGCAAAAATATTGCTGGGCATATAATTCAGTGAAGATTATCAATTGTTATAAATAAAAAGTAATTTTGCATAATTCTTTGTTGGTTATACCTGGCATGCTAACTTACCTTTTTCCTTCTGGTGTCTTTGATATTGTAATTAAAGACGTGGTTTGTAATTTATGAGAAGTTGAACTTTCGATGCACACAGTTACTGAATGACCAAGGCCTTTTTCTATCACAGCTGAAAATAATGAATAAGAAATAAAATTAAGATTTGAATATGGGAAAAAACGTCTATATAACATAAAATAGCATAAAGGAAAATATTGCAAGGTAGTTTCTAATGTAATGAACTTTCCCTTAAAAGATCTTTTTAGCAATAACTCTTTTTATTTTTATTAAATTTTGAATATAAGGGTATTTTTAAACTAAATAAAACATCCTTCAAGCATACTAATTTTCTATTTAGCATTTTTTAGTTTCCAAAAATATGTAATTATAAATTGATATACATAGATAAATATATAATCATAAATGAAAGCAATCGCATCAACTTTATCGGCATTTACAAAGGATGCAATACACCCTAGTAATTGAGCACACATAAAGTGTTTCTGAGTGGTAATTTTTAAATGAATGCCATCTATCTGTAACATTTTAGGACTATTTTCATACATATTTTACTTTATACTAATTTATTGTAATGGCAAAAATTTTAAACATAAAAAGGAAAAAAAAAATTATATGCTACCTATTCGCCAGAGTTATGCAAACTGTTCTTAAAATATTTTAAGTTCATGTGTGTCAAGTGTTAGACACACCAAGTGAAAGACACACCAAGTGAAATATTTTTGAGCCAGGTTAAAAATTAAAATTTTTATAGAGAGATTATATTAATACTGGCTGCTACTCGCGACTTCGTCTGCGTAGCGGACAGAATTTTGAATTCAAATCAGTATCTATTCAAACTAGATTTTTAATACTTGGTAGCAGAGCTGAACATCTACAAAATTAAAATGCTTTCACTTTTAATTGTAACATTTAAAGCTAATATATATACTAATATATAAGTACCATCAACAGTCAATGGGATTGAAGTCTTGGTTTCAGAATCTAATAAATCATATGGTGAAATGAAATATGTCAACTTTAATGAGTAGCCTATAAGGAAAAAACACAAAATTAATGGTAATAATACACATGAATACAATAACATAAATTAATAAATAAAACATTACAAAAGCATTGCAAGAATTTTAAAATATGTTCTGATAGTAAGATACTACTGATCTTTAAAATTCAAACAGTAATCACAGTAATTTTTTAAATGTCTTTTTTTTATCATTATTAATTTACCTGTACTTGCTTAGTTGATAATATAGTAACTAGGGATTCTAGTACCCAATTTTCAATTTATAATTCTGTTTTGTTTACCTTCATTGCTTTATTTGCTCATTCATAATGTTATAACATTGCAGAAATTGGAAAGACACATGTTTCTTCAGCGCTGTGTCTGAAGTTTTGCACAATTTGTTTCTGTTAAAGCAGATTGAGTATGTTTAATTTTCTTTATGAATTTGATTTCATTTTGCGAACACTTTATCATGAGTTGATAAGCTCTCTCGATTTTTGTTGTTAGATTGTATAGGAGTGAAGTGTCATTGATTGGTTTTTAAAAGTAAGTTTGACAACAAGTGAGTATGCTTGTTGCAAATGTTGCTTGAATATGAAGTTAAATAAAAGGAAGCATGTTAGTGATGGGTATGTTGATGTTGATGAGGGAGGGAGGAAAAAATAGTGAGTTAAGCAGTATGTTCAGACGTGCTACAGCTATATTGTAAAAAAAGCTGAACTAACATGAAGTAGACTAGAATTTGTAAAATATGCAGATACATGCATGTCAATGTTGATAAGTTATTTTAAATTTGAAAACAAAGTTGCAAGCAAGCACATGTTACACATACCACGCTTCACACTTACACATATCACTGATAATAACTATCTCAAACTATTCAATCCTCCTCCCTCCCCTCCCAAAAGCAGGAAAAAAACAATTTACATCAATCTGGAGAATGATTGCGAATGATGTAAAAAGAAGTGAAAATCTGCAGAAATGCAAAAATGTCGCATGTGTATGTTAAGCCAATGAAGATGAAGGGGGAGGAATGAGGTAGTAGTGAAGTTGGAGTAAATTGCACAAACAATGTCCCTTACGGGACAGATGGTGTAAGGGACATTTCTGGATCGTGAAGTGAGTGAATGAAATGAGAAAATTAAGGTAAGTACATTCATTCAATGTAATTTTTTAAAAGTTGTTTAAGGTTTTTTTTTTTTTTTTTGTACTGAAATTGATCTTTTAATCATGCTGATTTTAGATTAGCTGTACTAACTGCTAAATCCACCTGTTTTCTTAGAGTTTAAAATGAGCCACTATGCCCCCTTTCACATTAGCCGTACAATGAATTGCTGAACTTGCAAAAGTTTTTTTTTCTTTTTCTTTTTTTTTAAGGTTAAAAATAGACCACTGCTTGAAGATTTTTAAGTTGTTTTGTAGTGAGCTTGGTGGGTTTTATTTTTCTGTTTTTGTTAGTGTCATTCATGTGCAATTTTAATTAATTTATTAAAATCATTCGAGTTTACTTTGTTGATCATGCAAATTGGTTGGCAATAGTCAACTCTTGTTTGGTGGTTGCCAAATCCCAGCGACTATCACCGTATTTACATGGGGACTGCACCGGCTCCTAGGAAATTATCATAAACAATATGAATTATGACTAGTATCAAACACTGTGCTTATTAAGAATTTCTGGCACCTTTTCACATTTATTTGTTTTTCATGCAGATAATTAATTAATTCACAGTTACTAACATTTCAATCTGAAAATTAGAACAATTTAATAATGAGTGCCCTATTTTTATGTGCAGTATTGCTTTCTCTCTCTCTTTAAGCAATTATGCAGCAAAATACAATTTTTGAAAGATTTTATATTGCTGCAAATTTTGTTGGTTGCTGCTGTTTTGAATAAAAATCATGATACCATTTAACATCATAATGTTTATTCAAAATAGCTCCAAAGAATATAGGCATGTTAAGTTTATTTCTTGTTTGCTTTCACAAACATTTTTAGCCTACCTAGAATATATTTTGTTTAAATATTTACTTTGAATCCTCTCTAATTTTAATAATATCTGAATCTGCTCTGTTTCTTAACGGTTCTGCGTCTTACGGTTCTTACGGAATCTGCTCTGTTTCTTTCTTTAGATGGGGAGGGAAGGTTTAATCAGGGGCGGCCCTAGGGCCAGACAAACCGGACCCCTGTCCGGGACGGCATTTTGGCTCCAATTTGAAAAATACATTTCGTATTAGTAAAAGAATATTCCAAAGAATATCATTCTATATAACTTTGTTAGCGGATGTACCCATCCGTCATTGATGGGCTTTTACTAACCGCGCGAAATTTCGTTTGCATTGTAGTAGTACAAAAAATGGAATTAACATACTGGCAGAAATATAGAAAGCAAAGTTATAACTTTTGTGTATTGTTCAAAGATTACAGGTTAGAAAGTAACTAATTACTGAGACAAACTGTCAATAGAGAAAATATTTTACATTCAAAATTAACGTTTTCTTATAGTGGATGAGCTTCCTACATCAAGAAGTCATTTAAGTTGCAAAAGAAGATGCCAGTAATGAAAAGAAAATATCTGGAAAATTCTTTGTAATAGCAAGTAGCCGATATTTAACACTGTAACGTCCGATTGAATTATATTTTGATGATTTTACTTGATGCGCGAAAAACTTTATCAGAGTTTACGTTATACCTCAAAAATAATTCAAATTTGTAAAAAATTAAAAACCTGAAATTTTAATTTACTAACCGCCTACTATTTAACAAAATTTCATTCCTTTTTGTCTGACCACTAGTTATTTTCACGAAGTGGTCACACAAAATTTTCTCAAAATAATATATAAATGTTATTTAACTCAATCTCATCGATAGTAACCGAATTTTGTTCTATTAACTTTAGAAATTTTAATATTATGCCTGTAAAATTTCTGCAAAATTTTCTCAAAATAAAAAAAATAATAACAATTAAACAAATTACGTCGATTTCTTTTTTTTTAAAGTCGAACAGCCACCTATTGTATTACCTCCAGACGCCTTAAAGTGTCGCCCTCCCCCTCTCTCCCCGCCCTCTAAAAAAGAAAAGAAAAAATACAATGCAACTTTTGCAAACCCTTTGAATTTATTCAAATCTTTTAAAAATTTCGATGATACTTTGTTATTCATCATATGGCCTAATTTCATTCTGTTCTCTTAATCCGTTTTTGATATATGCCAGAACAAACTTTTAAAGCGATTTTTACAAAATATCAAAGTCTATGAATTATTTAAAACAATTTTGGTATCTATTGTTTCTATTAACTTACCATTCAATATAATTCCAAATTTCATTCTATTCCATTGAGCTATTTTTTAACAATGGGCGAACATACATTTACACATAGTTTTCTAACAACAGTTTTAAATCTCAAAACTTTTAAACGAATTAGAAATATTTTAGAAACTGCAGTTTAAATTAAGTTGCTACTTTTGGTGTTTCTATAAATTTCATTTCATTCGCTTCAGTTGCATGGGCGTAGACAGCGGGGAGCAGGGGGGCAGCCCCCCCCCCTCTAAAATGAGCAAGTCATATGGTCCGATTACGAAAAACTACGGAGGGAGGAGCAGTTGGACTCCATGGTCTCCTTGTCTTGCCCCCCCCCCCCTAATAGAAATCATGGCTACGCCCTTGTTCAGCTGTTTATATGTGATGTGCAAACAAATATTTACACATTTTGCATAGATTTTTCACAATATTTCCAGTTGGATTCAAATTATAGTTTGTAAATGAAATTCAACAAGCCAAATATTATTCCATATTTCCAGATTGCATTCCTGATGCCAAAAAAATTGAACAGATCGCATTCTTGGTAAGGTATAAAAGGTATTGACAAATCTAATTCAAATGAGGCTAGGATTATTTAACTTTCTCAAACAGTTCATGTTCCTATGCTCTATTATTATTTGGTACAAAATCTTCAATTGCGTGAATCCATTAGAAAGGTACTGCAGTCGAAAGACAACGATTTACCACCTGCTCTAGAACTCTTAAGAAACTGTAAAGATTTTTTGAAAGTATCTTCGATTGGATGTGATTTTAAATGAAATGTTCTGTTATGCAAGAGAACTGACCGGCGAGATAGTATTCTGACTAATACTGAGTTTAAGGAGCCACGTAACATATTAATTTTGATTGCGAATCACGAGATGATCTGGTGAGAGATCCTGAATTAAAATTTAAGATAGTTTTATTTTTTTACAGTACTAGGGGCCAAGACCCCTAGACTCGCTACGCTCGCATTTCGTATAGGGCATTTGCATAGATTTTTCACAAACATCTATGCTATCTATCTATGCTAATCTATCCCCTAAAAAGAATTATTCGTAAAAAAGACACAATTTCAACAAACAAAACCCAAACGTTGGATAAGATAGAATGTTACCGAGCTACACATTGCTTGGTTCTTGCATGTTGCTTGGAAGATAAAAATTTAAACGTCGCACTATTTGTAATTTGTAATTATGTGAAACACATGGTACACCTTACGTATTAGCGAATTATGAAGAATTTTCATAATTTGGCAACTTACGTATATGTATAGTTAATAATTAGCTCTAAGAAAACACTAATTCATATGTTTTCTTTGATAAAAACTATGGAACAGGTAGAATAGCTGGCCACCAATGGCGACTTTTCATTATTTGGCGATTTACACATGCTCACAACCTATAGTTACTGTTCATTTAGGGCTCCCGGAAAACCGTTATCCATATTTTCATTTACATAATTCTTTGCAGATTGGCGTACTTAGCACCACAAATTATACCACCTCGCCGCGCTGGCTACTATAACTGCTATAATGGCATAGTTAACGCCGCCAAATATTTCTACTGGTAGCAAATAATCCAGCTGGACCGAACCGGCTTTAAAATAATCTGCATTTTAATTATTTTTCATTTTCAAGATATTAGTTATTCTGTTTTGGAAAAACGAATAATTGCTAATTCTAAACTCCTGTTGTCTAAGCGAACTTACTATTTGAAAATTGTCAACTTTGTGTAACACATTTTGTTGAGTTACTTATTTCATATACTTTTTAATTTGGCGTAAAATGGATGTAATTCTATATCATGTTTGACAATTTCACGTGATTCTACATAATTGGAATTGCTTTGTTGCAAAGGAATGAATGATTTTATGCCAATGGCAACCATTATGTTTTATTTTTTCAGTTTTTTATTAATATCTACTAAAATAATTCAATTTTCGAAATTTAAGTCACCTTATCAGGTTCCTCGGAGTTTTCCGCATTCGGGAACATGTTTCTCGAAATTCAAATCCCCACGGTTTAGGAGAAGATAGGTTAACAAGCTCTGACAGCGGCCTTTACTTTTTTTTAGAATAGAGAGAAAAAAAGCGATTAATATCTTAGAGTGCAGATTTAATTTAATAAGTACCCAATGCAAATATTTTAAATTTTTGCATGGCATAAATGAGTTAAAAGACACGCATAAAAAGTGCTAATTAAACATTGTAACACAGTGTAACAGTGTTAACACTGTTTAGAGTGTAAACAATTGGAGTTAATACTGACCGACTGGGAATCGGGGAATATAAACGCGCTTGGTCTAGTAAATGAAATGGTGTCAGTTACTGCCTTATTAGGCAAAAAAGAAAGCCCAATAGAAATTTTAAAGCTAATTTCAGCTATAGATTTTACACCACATCTTGCTATTGCTTTGAGAATTTCGCTTTCTTTGCCGATAATTGTGGCAAGTGCAGAGAAGAGTTTCTCAAAATTAAAGTTAACTAAAAATTTCTTATGCTCCACAACTCTTCCAGATATGTTAAATAATTTAACTACATTGGCTATCGAACATGAATTAGTTGAAAATTTGATTTAAGAGGAAAAGTCAGGAATTTTGCGGAATTAAAAGTCAGAAAAAAAACTCTTTATTTTTCTCTCTTTCTTTTGGTTTTTAGCTTAATGTGTGCAGGCTTAAATCTATTGAGTAAAATAATTATCAAATGGAGTATATTTTTACTCAATTTTTGACTTCAAACAGCCATTCTCCCGATTGAGTAAAATTTGCTCCATTAATCGACAAAAATCAATGGAGCGAAAAATTCTCAATTATTGAGCATTATACAACAGCTCCATTTAGGCTAAATAATAATCAAAAATGAGGAGTGTCTGTCCATTTTTGATTAATATAACTGTACTCAATTATGATTATTATTTAAGCTATAGAATGAGCGTTTTTGCAAAATCAGCCCTTTTTTAATTAACATATCTGTACTCAATTAAGATTATTATTTTAAGCTAGAAAAAGGGTGTTTTATTAAAATTTGCTGTTTTTGATTAATATATTGAATTGTTCGTTTTCTTCATTTTTTATTATCAGAGCTGTAATCTATTATTATAAGCCCGAGAAAATAAATTTTAAATCAAGGCAAATACATTACATATCTTAATACACTATAAAAAAGTATTTTTTTAATAAATAGAATATAATTTCACTATTGTCTCTAGTTATAAAACGAATTCACAGTACAGTCAGAATACAGAAATGCAATCATGGTTAAACCAGCTGTGAGATTTAATTACAGTAGCGATCCAATTATTGACATGAAAAAAGTAAAATACTACTTACTCACTTTAGGTGGAGATATCATAACTTCATTTGTTTTACAACAGCTTTTTATAATCCAATCGTAAGAAACTATGTCATTAAAGCGAATCTTTACCTAAAGCATCTCCTCCATATCTAGGCTGAATTTATTTCACAACTCTGAATATGAAAAAGATGCATTTGGTATTCGGATATAACATAAAATTATCAACAGCGAATACACACACAACTATGCCCGACTATGAACCGTTAGCCGTTGAACAGCGTGGGTCACGTGATAGTAATAGGATATGGGTCGTGGGGGAGAAAGACAGAATACTCAAATAGACAATATTTTTGTGAAAATTGAGCTAAGTAGGATTTAGCGAATCGGGAGGATTGAGGCGAATTGAGGAGATAACAAATTATTGTCTTTAATGAGTATTTTTTAGCTTAAAAGGATTTAAATCAGCCGATAAGAAATTTAATCAATAAAGGAGTGTTAGTTTTAATCAATAGATTTAAGCGTGTGGTTTTTAATATGGTTTTTCTTATGTTGTGTTTAAAGAGCGATTCCAGTTTTATAGGCATGTAAAACAGTATCTGGGAACAATTTATTTCTTTTAATAGTAATTTTACTGTGGGGGGGGGGGGGGCGGCATTTTATATTTTTGTCCGGGGCGGCAAAACTGTTAGGGCCGGTCCTGGGTTTAATAACCAATTTATATTAGGCAAATTGGAGTGTTTAGGTAATTTACACATTAAGCGGCAATCCTGGGTTCGATCCCCAGCTCTGGAATTTTTTGCATAGTTGGAAAAATATAAAAATTAATCAGCCTAAACACTCCAACTTGCCTAATACTTGAAAGACTGACAGAATCACTTTCTAAAATAACCAAATTTATATTTAAAGTAAGGGTCAATTTTTACTCTTATGGAATCTGAAGCTTCAATACACAATGCTAAAGGGAAAATATTTAATCTTAAAAAAGATGGCAAAAGATTGAAATTAGGATGCTGAAGCATAAAATGCTAATTGTAATTTTTTCTGTCCAAAAAAAAAGAAAGAAAAAAGAAAACAAACAGTGAAATTCATTGATATGAAGCAGGAAAAAAGTGCAGAAATCCACTGATCTGCTAAATAAACAAAACCTCAGATACCCTCATGTTTGCCCTGCTTCTAAAGAAAAAACACAGGAGCTGAGCTATGCAGGAAGTACACATTTCAGGGCAGTGCAATGTGTACAGAAATTTAAATTTTAGAAGTTTCATTAAAAAGGGTCTAGCTATAGCAACTCCATGGCAAAACTCACCCCAATAGGAACCTATATGGTAACCTATGTTATATTGTAGAGGGCGCTAATAGTAGTTGATCGAGTAGATATTAGCTCTATATCTTTTCCTTTCTATCCTTTTCTATTCTCTCCCCCTCTCTATCCCTTTTTTCCTGCTTCATATCAATGAATTTCACTGTTTCCTTTTTTTTTTTTTTTTTTTTGACAGAAAAAATTACAATTAGCGTTTTCCTTCTGACACTTAATTGAGGGGCTATTTGAAAAAAGTATCCAGAGATGATTTTTTTTCAAATCGATATAATTTTAGTTAATTTTAAAGCTAGAAGAATAAATCTAAATGGCAGTGTTATGGTACACTTTGCAGTTTATTTTACAGCAGCTTCTTATTGCCAAGCATAAATAAAAGTACAGTAGGGGACCCGAAATCCAGAATGCTCGGGACCGGACCTATTCCGGATTTTGGAATTTTCCAGATTTTGGGATAACGGCTGCGAACTTTACCGATTTCCGGAAGTCTTCCGAGGTAAGCTGTAGCATAGGCTCTTCTGCGTTTTAGCGTCTATTATGACGTTAATTAATATTAACTGAAACTCTATTAAATAAAAACTTTAAAAATATGCACACGATTATATATCTCTTATTTAAAAAAAAAAAAAAAAGAATGAATGAATAATACAGTATGTTAAAGATGAAGTAAAATCCATTAAAAAATTCGAAAGTTATGTTATCGAGCCGAGCAAGGATTATTTCAGAGGGATGACGATTGCTGCAACTAAATTGGCTGAAAATATGCAACTTATATAATCTTAAAATTTTACTTAACGTTTTTTCCTACATAGTTTCCGATTGAAATAACTCATCCTACACCGCAATTCAGCGGGCTACGGAAGGACGGATAGAGCAGTTGCGCAATTTTCGGATCAACTGCCGCCTTTCCTCGGCCCGTTGATTTGCCTAGCAATTTATTACGCAACCCCAACCTTTCTTTACACATCTGCAGTTCTTTGAGAAGGGGGGGAGGGGAACAGTCATTAAGCAGACCAAATCCCGTTCATCTTTGTTTACATTTAACAGACTAGATGAATCATCAACACTTGAAGCTGCGTGCCTGTGTGTGTGCGTGCGTAAAGGACACATATTTTTCTCCCCATTAAAGCAAGTCATTCTATAACAGAATAGAATCTATTTGCGTTACGAGAAATCGAAAATTACTGCACAAGATCTAACAGCAACTCGCCGATTGCAAAGCGAAGAAAGGCGCGAGTAGACGGGATCGATCATTCTCCAGGTACGCGCTCGCGCCCTCCTTTCCCTGCGCTTCGTGGCGATCGACGAAATTCTTTCCAATTTAACAGGTTTCCTTATTTTTACGAATATTCAATTGAAAACGGTCTTTCAAAGAAGAAAATGAGGAATAAAAAGGAAAATAATATCCGTTTTTATATGCTTATAGGGAGGGAAAAAAAAAAAAAAAAAAAAAAAAACACGAAGGGGGGGGGGGGGGGGGGGAGAAATGCAGAAAAAAAAAGTTCCGGATTTCGGGTCCCCTACTGTATTAAAAAAATCTGATGGGTACAACACATGACTTCCTTGCACATCTATTAAATCAAAAATATTTTCGATGCACTTCATCTAAACTTATTTGTTTGAAAGATATAAAATATCAGTAATAGTAAGGTTTAGCGATTTCTAGCCAAATATTTCGATATCGCCAAACTGAGTTCAATTTGAAAGATTTCCTTCTGACACTTTATTTGGTGATATTTCACCAAAAGCTGACAAGCTTGAGATAGTTTGAGAGATTTTGGGAATAGCTGAAGTAGCAATTGACCACAGACTTTTAATGAATTGAATGCATCCATACACCTCAATGTACTTAAAGTCATTTGGCTCACCCTGTAAATAAATTTCCAGTCGATTGCTGTCAAAAAAGATATTGAAAACAGTTCGATATTACAATAGTTCTGAATACAAAAGTTCAAAATTCTACGGGTTAACGTTTTAGAGTTAAACAAAATCCGAAATAATTTTTGGTGCCAAATTTGGCGATATTTCGGCAAAACTCATCAATATCGACGACATATGGCAAGATTTTAAGCATAGACCAAACAATGACAGATTACCGCCAAATTTGGCAATATTTCGCCAAAAATGATGACAAATGGCGATACTTAGGGCATGGACCAAATGACTGACTATCGCCGAATTAGGCGATATTTCGGCAAAACTCGCCAAGGTCAACGACAGGCAGCAAGATTTTGGCATGTACCAAACAATGACTGTCTACAGTTGTATTATATTGAAGATGTCCATAGACATTAAAGTACTGAAATTCTTTTCGGTGGTCCTGTAAATAAACTCTCCAGTAGATTGGAACCAAAAATCGAGATGCACAACTAGATGTTACAACAATCTTATATATGAAATTTCGACATTCTACGACTAATAGTTTTCAAGATTTGAGAGTTAAATACATACACACGTACACCAAAAGTCGCCAAGCTTGGAGACTTTTGGCATAATTCTTGAGCGAGGCACGTGACCGTGGTTGGACCATTACGTAACTTATGTAGTAGGACGGTATTGTGCTTGAAATGGATGAATGCCCCTAAAATTGCCATTGACCATAATGTATTGGAAATCTTTTGAGTGTTCCTGTAGCAGAACTATAAATGATAAAGACACTTTTTTTAATGGAAAAATTCATTTTGTAACTCTTAACAGCATATATCACATCTGAGTCGTTTGAAATGGCCCAATACCCCTAAGATACGCTTTAATGAATTTTGGCTCATAGAGCGTAATGTATTTCGAATCTTTTGGGCGGCCCTGTAGATAAACTATAAAGTCGAATGGAACCAAAAGAGGAGCTGCACAAGTAGATGTTACAACAATCCTAAATATAAAGTTTCAATATTCTACGCCTAATAGTTTTTGAGGTATGCGAGTTAATGAATTTCGGCCCATAGAGCATAATGTATTTTGAATCTTTTGGGCAGTCCTGTACATAAACTATAGAGTCGAATCGAACCGAAAAGGGAGGTACACAACTAGATGTTACAACAATCCAAAATATAAAGTTTCAACATTCTACATCTAATAGTATTTGAGATATGCGAATTTAATGAATTTCGGCCCATAGAGCATAATGTATTTCGAATCTTTTGGGCGGTCCTGTACATAAACTATCCATTCGATTGTGACCAAAAGGGGAGGTTCACAACTAGATCATAAAACAATCCTAAATATAAAATTTCAACATTCAATGACAAATAGTTATTGAGCTATGCGAGTTACATATGTACGTATGTACAGATGGCATGGAAAAACTGGCCAAAATAGACACGCCGCTGGTCAAAATGAGTTGCAGATGCGTTTATATGATCGTGCATGCAAGCGTACGATGAGATGCATCGAAAAAAATTCTTAAAAATAAATTTAGAGGTAGTGAAAGTCGTTTTTTTTTTTTTTTTTTTTTTGTCGAAATTTGGCCCCCGAAATTTTTCAGGGTCGTATTACTTCCTTATACTACGTACAAGGAAGTAAAAAGGCAAATAAAAATTTTTTGATTTCCATCAGATCTAATAAATAGAATTACCACTTTGAAAAAAATATATGATAATTGCTTATGTCTTGCCAAGTTTCATTTAAGTCCAAGAGGTGCAACATGTCAAAAAAAAAAAAAAATTAAAGTGGATCACCTAATTACTAATATGTTTACGTTTTTAATTTGTATTACATTTGAATAATCTTTGAAAAAATTGTATTTTGATAGTTCATAAAAAGTATATCAATGCTTAGTGGTGTCAACTAACCTATTATAATGTTTTTTAATATGCAATATTAATTTAACAATATGTAATAATAATTTCATATTACTTACCACTTTACAATTACTTTGTTGACACTTTTAAATTATATTACGTAGTTTCAATACTGGGCATGCAAGCTTTAAAAAGAAGTGGAATAATCTTTTCTCAGTAATAATTAAACCGATATTCATAAAAAATAACTTTTATTAGTCATAATCTCTACCTTCACTAATTACAACGATATTGTTATTTATAGAAAAAATGCTGGATAATATTTTTGCTGGGTGAACTATACAAGATTTATATCTTGCATTTGATAAATTAATATATACTTGCCCATGTGTGAGCAACACCCAACTGTTCCATTTCCATTTGCACAGTCACAGCAATAATGCAGAATATCCTCGTGGCTCTGTTCATTAGGATTGTAGTCAATGTAACATCTGTAAGTTTTGCTATTAATGTGTCATGATCTTATTATTGTCTTTCCCCATAAGTTCAGATAAATAGGTAATGGCTTGTGAAAGCTGGTAGGTACCAATCAAAAAAGTATTTTTCTCCTCTTCAGAAAGCTGAGAAAAATCAAACTTCTTAAGCAAGCAGTTGATGAAAAGGTTGTTTTGGTCGATTACAGTTGTGAGTCAGCACCTTGTCGGCAAGTGTAGTTTTCATGTTTTGTCCATCATTCATATTTTTAATGATTTTATCGAGTAATTCTATATTCTTGTATTTGGAAATATGACTCTTATCTATATATTTTAAAGGTATCCAGCAATGCGACAAAGAGATCTTATGTTCGGTAATAATTTATTGTCTTAAACATTATCTAAGACCCGGAACTTTAGTGAAACTGCACCGCGAACTGCTTACACAACCCATTTTACTTCTGGTTAGTTTAAACTGTTACTGAACATAAGATCTCTTTGTCGCATTGCTGGATTCATTAGTTTCAGCAGTTGTAAGTTGATACCATTTTCCTTTCACTGCTGACATAAGCAGTTTGTAGCCTTTCTCAGTAATGTAGAACTCAACATCTCTAAATCTGCAGTATGCAATTATAAGATCGTTTTCTTCTAAAAGGGTTTACAAACCAAGAGAATCATACAATATGGTTTTCATTATTTAACATAAATTAAAATTACATATTAAATTATCATTATATATTAAAGAAACATTGCAATAGGCCAGTTGACACCACCAAGCATTGATATACTTTTTATGAGCTGTCAAAATGCAATTTTTTAAAAAGATTATTGAAATGTAATACAATTTAAAAGCGTAAACATAGTAGTCACAAGTTGGTCCACTTATTTTAAATTTTTTTTGTCATGTTGCACCTCTTGGATTTTAATGAAACTTGGCAAACTGTTAGGCAAGACATAGGCAATTATTATATATTTTTTTAATGGTAATTTAATTAGATCTAATAGAAATTTATTTTAAAAAATTTTATTTGCCTTTTTAAAATATGATTTAGGCTTGGCAACAGGAAATTGCTACAAAATAAACTGTACCATAACACTTAAATTTAGATTTATTTTCCTAGCTTTAAAATTAACTATCTCTTTTTAAAAAAAGTCATCTTTGGACACTTTTTTCCAAATAGCTCCTCAATTAACTAAGATATAAAGCTAATATCTATTTGATCAACCATTATTAGTGTCCTCTACAATATAGTATAGGTTACAATATAGGTTCCTAATGGGGGCAGTTTCACGATGGAAGTACGGGTAGGCCCTTTATACAATTTTCTTTAGTACAATTGTACAAACAATTTAAAATTCGTACACTGTACAAGTTGGCAGCTATGTTAATCATTTCTACTATTTAAAAGACTTCAGATACAACAATAGATGTTCCTTAACTGATAATCAAATTTCATACAGCTAGTTCATCAAATAAAAATGAAGAAATAATTTATAGTAATAAAATTTTGCATTTTTAGAAGAGTAATTAAAAAAATGCTCTTTAAACAGTAAAAGCTTATGATCATTTACGAAAGCTCATTTATTCTTTGATGATGATGCTTCCAGCCCAAAACAATCAGGACAGGTAATAAAAATACTCAAATATAAAGCAAACATTAAAGCTGATTTGAAATTAATAAAACTTACCACCCCTTCTCTCTTGAAGAATGCCAACATGAGACTTATGCACTAAATTACTGGGTTCAGTAATTGAACTGTAAAATAAGATTGCAAAAATGTCAGCATTTGTGAAAATAAAACTTTGCATGAATGAACAATCATTGTTGAAAAGAAATGACACAAAATTAAAATTAGCAAATAATGATGGAGACAAAAAGTTTTCTTGGCTAAACAGTAAATATAAGACACCTTTAAAAAAAAAAAAAAACTTATTTAAAAAAAGTCTATGGAACTTACTTTCACAATAAAGAAACTCAACTACGTGGAATACCATTATGTATAATTAAATTTGCAAAATTCTAAATTTGAAAAAAAAAAAAAAAAATTTTTTTTTTTTAATGTATAGCTAGAGTTGTCAATTTTCTTACCCCCTTCTAATTTTCAACGACAACTAGAATTTTTTAAGTTTACACAATGTCCAGGAATATTCAACAGCTGGGATACAGTTAACAGATGAAAAACTTATCTATAAAGTATTAAAAACAGATCTATTTAATTAAATGAAAATTTTCTGTCTCTTTTAAAATGACTAATTATTACATACAGAAAAGTGATGAATTAATAACCATTAACATACTGCTACATTAACAATTCATATTTCCATTTAAAATCATAATTTGCATTTTTAAATTTTTCTTTCAGAATTTCATTACACTATAAATTTGCTTCAGATTAACATAACACATTTAGAATTGTATAATATGATATGTTCTATATGCTCAGAAAGATTAAATATTTTATGCATACACTAATTTCTATGTAATTAAACTACATAAATAATAGGTATGATCGAGATCCCCAACACACATACATACACAAGTTTCTTTAGTTCATTTAGTATACTGTGAAATTGCTAGACTGCTTGCAATTGTCAAAGTGAGACAAATTAAGTAACTTACTAGTACAATCAATATTGCCAATACTATACAAAAAACCAAATGGTTTAAATAATTTTTAAGAGAAAGATTGCCTTATATAAGAGAGCATTTAGTACATTTATTTTTATAGTACGATTAAAAAAACAGATTAGAATGTTTGATGAATGACCAATCACAGCTTAGAAAAGAAAAGGGGGTTGATGAAAACAGAAGTCTGATTTTCAAATTAGTCGCCTGAAGTAAGGTACAAGTAGACAAAAGCTTGAAAATAGCATGAAAAATGATGTTTTTAATTCAAAAATGTCACCAAGTCTCCTTATCTTTAAATTAGTAGTCAGTGCCAGTGAACACCCTGTGTAGAGCAATTGGAATAAAGGAAAGAAAATCCAGCAGAACATTTTAAATATGCATTATTTTAAACATGCATTAAAAAAAATAAATAAAAGCTGTATACTATTAAGATAATTTAATAATATTTGGTAAACAGGCTTTATTTCAATTTGGTATCTTAAATCATTTCCATCAAATACACCAAAAATGTCAGTTTATTGCATAACACAATGAAATAGCATTTGTCAATTCAAAGTTAAACTAAAAACATTTTTATTATTTAATTACATTTTTTATATTATTATTATTTATCATTTTAAACATGCAAAACTTGATCTCAAAATGCTCATTTTGTTTAACTGTTCATTACAGTGTAAATTCACATATTTAAAACATGAAATATAGGTACAGATGCATTATTGTGCTAGATGCATGAGTATAAAATGGCATCAAGTAGGTGGCCGAAGAAATATTTTGAAAGTTAACAAACAAATTTAAGATGCTAGTAAAAAAAATATTTTTTGAGAGTACTTACTTTTGCAGTTGAGCTAAGGCCTGAAGATCAACCTCCAAAGCTTGTAGAGCAAGATATGCTTTTGTCTTTTGCTTCCTTTTTGAAAAGTGGAAAAAAAGTTACATCGGCAAATTTAAATGAACATCAAGAACATATACATTTTAACAGACTTCAGTGACATGTAAACAAAGTGTAAAAAAAATCAGGATTTTTTAAATTACTTTTTTAAAATTTAAATCAGATGTTTGAAACACAATTAGATTAATAATTAAACAAGTTTAACTATTTTACATAAAGAGCACAGATAACTGGTAAATATCTAGTTATTGATAGTATAAAATCTATAGATAAATATTCTTTTTGAAAAGCAAATAAAATAATTTTTTCCTAAGTAGATGATTTTGAAAGCCTAGAAAAATTGACTGATTATATCCTGACTAATTTGTAAATTTAAAAGCAAAGATTTCACACACAAAAAAAAAAGCTTACAGAAATGTTAGTCACATGCAATAACAATAATAGTACTATGCACAACCTCTTTCAGCTTGTAGACCACAGAAATTTAAATGTACAGTATCAAGGGCCAATCAAGCAGCATGCTATTTTACGTAGTACAGTCTTAAAAACAATATATTAAAAATTAATTGATGAATGGATGTAATGACACAATTCCAAACATATATTTGTACGTTTTTTTTGAACATTAAAGTTCCTGAAAATATGATGGCACACATAGGAAAGGCAATTGGGTGATTCTACAGTACTGCAAGTGCTTGTCATGTTGGCAATAAGTTTAACTGATCATAACTAAACATAAAATTGAGTTAGTAGAATAGTTTTTCTTTTTTTTTTTGGGGGGGGGGGGGGTTAACAGTACATTACATTGTTTATAAAAAAAAGGAAAATTCTTCACCCAATTCAAATTTTTGGGCTGTTATGACCAATCAAATGTATTGTGGACACAACATAAACAATCACAATACTGTGGTGTTTATGTTAATACTGTGGTGTTAACTTTTTTTTTTGGGGGGGGGGATAATTGGCAAATGCCCAATTATCAAACAAAAGTTTTTAAAAATATGATGGTACATACTGATAAAAGTCAATTATTAAATTATAACTGAATATTTTCTGGTGCCATGTTTAAGGTGAAAACAAATCTGTAATAATTAAATTTTCACAATTAATTCCTTTTCTTAAAAATTGAATTCCGATTAATCTTTTTCAGCGTGCAACTGGGTTGGTGACTGAATGGAACAGGTATCATGAGCCAAAAATGGCCTGTGGGGCAGAGGTTGTGCATCCTTTTGTTAAGAAGTTTTTTTTTTTTTTCTTTTATCAATTTATTTAAATCATTGACTCCCTGTATGTAAATAATATAAGTGAAATAATTCAAATTCCAAAATAAATAACAATAGTAAAATAGTAATTATTACATACTTGTCGGTATTCAATTGATAGATTGAAGCTAAGCCTTCTAAATGTTTTGTAAACTCAGGAAAATTTCCAGCTCTGAAACAGATTATAAATATGTATTTAATGAGTAAAAAACGTATGAAATAAACAAAAACAAAAGAAGCCCAAGTTTAAAACGGAGATTTATTATTTACACTAAACTATTAGAATTTGCATTCAAATAGAAAATTTATTTCTTATCAATTTTACATTTTCTAAAAGTTTATGTAAAATCTTGGTTTCATATATTAATTAATAAATTACATATATTAATTTACTCAATGCATAAAAACAAATGAAAATTCATTATTAAGTGAAACAAGTAATATAACATTTTCTAAAGAGATGGATAAGATAAAATTAACATTCTTTAAAACTATAGCAATTTTTAAGGCAAACTATTAAAAATGTAACATACCTTAGTACTCTGACAAGTTCAGGACAGGTCTAAAAGAAGATTCAACAAAAAATAATAATAAATAGATATATATTAATAAGATAAGTTATGCAAGTATTAACAACTTTTTTGATAATGAATGGCACACCCAGGATGTTAGTTAAGAAGCACTACTAATACACATGAGCTTAATTATAACTATTTCATCCATAATGTCCTAAATAAACGGTTGTCAAAACATAATCAAGTTCTATTATATATGCATGGTGTCCACCAATATCAGGAAACAAATATAGTATTATTAGAAGCAGAGTTTTAAAAATACCTGTTTTTTTTAACCCAACCCAGGTGGGTTTTATTGGGTTCTATTAAGATTTTTTTATAGTATAACACTTTTTGGATTTAAATTTTATAGTTTTATTTCAAAACAGAAACATTTTAGTCTAAAAAAAAAACTTTCATCACAAAATAATAATTAATTAATTAATTAAAATATAAAAATAAGTTCAACTTTAATGCAGTACTATCTTTTTCTGCTGGCATTTATAAAAGGATCCTAATTTATTTTATGACAATATATAAAAGTATATTATTGTTCACTTAGAAAAATATATTGTTTTTGATTGGCTGTTTTCTATTGCTTTTTAAATTTATGATCTTTTAAATTTTTTTTACCTTTATGTTTTTTAAGTCATAGTTATATTTTCTAGTTAGAATATAAGTGAGTAAACCTTTGCAGGCCAACTTACTGCAGAACTATTTATTTAATAATTTTCTTTATAAATATATATTTCTTTTTACTTAAAATAACTTAAAATAACTTTTATATAACTTAACTTAAAATAACTTTTTACTTTAAATATATATTTCTTTTTACTTAAAAAAAAATCTAGAATTAATGTTTGATATTAAATCCCACAGAAACAATGTATAATGAATTAGTTTTATATTTCTCAGTACTAAGTAATGCAGCAACTAATACAATACAGGATGGTTTCCTGAGCCTAAATTCATTCTTGACATGCATGCTTGTAAGCTATAAGAAAGAGACATATCCCATTGTTCTTTTATCTGGGATAGGATTTTTTTTTTTTTTTTTGGTCACTATACTGATAATTACATATTTTATTTGTATTTGAAAACTTATTTATTAGAGATAAATTACTAAGTTATCTCTGCCTGCATTCTACACCTGTTCCTTTCAAAACAAATATTGCATAATTAGCTCAAGGTATTATTACTTTTAAAAAGGTTATTATTCTTTATGCTGAAGTTGAAAAATAATTATAATAAAATTAAACTAGCATATATAAATTTATCTAATATAATGCACTAAATTATGTAGGTAATATTATATGTATTTAATGTCAAATAACAAATGATTTAAGTGAAAGAAAGGGAAAATTTTGATAATTTTTAATAAAACCCCAAAAAACCCATTTTTGGGGGGTTTGTGGGCGGGTCCAAAACCCTGATTAGTAGCCAAACTGGCATAAAAAATTTGCCAGTTTAGTATCCTTTTTCTTAACTTTAATTACCAAAACAGTAGCATTTTTGCATAATTTTGTAGTTAAGAAATAAAAATATGTTATTTAGTTTCATTTAAAAAAGAATGAATAAAATTATAAATTAAAAAACTTCAAGCATTAAATAACAGAGCATATATTAAACTTTTTTTTAATAATACCTGTAACCATTAAAAAAAAAAAAAAAAAAAAAGCAGATTAGAATGTTTGATGAACGATCAGTTGCAAGCAGACTTTGTGCGATTACACAGACATCTGTAATTGATTACCAGAAATGATACGGATTACGATTACAATTACAAACAATTTCCATAATGATTATGACTAGTGAATGTTAATTTAGTAAAATAACAGTACTCTTCATGTTAAAGAAATCAAACAGCAAAAGAATTCGATAATAACGCAATTTTATCATAGCATTTTTGTAAAATTTGTAAAATATTATTTTAGTCATTGATTACATTCGACTGTAATCGGCACGAAGTCTGGTTGCAACTTTGAAAAGAAAGGGAGTTGAGAAAAACAGAAAACTGATGTTTAAGTTAATCACCTGGAGTAAGGTACAATTAGCCCAAAACTTGAAAATAGTATGAAAATGAAATTTTTTTTTATTCAAAAAGGTCACCTTACCTGTAAATTAGTTGCAAGTGGATACCCTGTATATGTATTACCTATAAGCATTTATTTACTTTTTTCCGTGTGTGTGTGTGTGAAAGCTTCTTTTGAAAACTTTTAAAGCAAAACATTTTAAGCCATTCAATGGCAATTCTCTATCTTACATAAGACATTTTTAATGTTAATTTTTCTCTATTAAGATGTGTGTGAGGGGAATTTAGCCTCCTTCATGAGTGTGCATATGGTTACAGATATTACATTTTTATAAAGGAACACGGTACAGTTTTTTGAATGCCACATTCTCCCATCTATTGTACTTATAATGTAGTAATCAATTTCAAACAGGGAGAGGAATCTCTCTTAATCCAAATATATTAAATGTTATCATGGAAAATAGAAATTAATAGAAAAAAAAACAAAAACAAGCTTAGTTAAAAATGAAAACAAAACAAAAGAACAGAACAGTAACATTAAAATCTATTAAATAAATACTTAAATACATTTGTATACTTTCAGTATAAAAAATATTTTGTGAATAATTGCAAAAATTAAGCAAAATACCTTCTAGTATGAAACTTTTCCAAAATTTTACAGACATAAATTAAATCATACAGATTTTAATCCTGCAACTTCAAACAAATCAATCTGCCTTCAAAATTATCCAAAACATAATTTACCACAGGATCTTCTTGATGAGCAATTTTTACATCTTTGATGGCACCTGTTGTCTCCAATACAATTTCAACATAGAACATATCAGAAAAAATGTAACACTCTGTATTTGGTGATCCAGATGTGAATTTCAACCTAAATATTAAAATAAATTAGAAATGTTTATTTAACTTTACATCCTAATAAGATACTGTATAAATTTTATACACACATGCAAATTTTACAAAATTATTTCAAAAATGTCATAGAGTATGTGATTTAATATTAATAAGATAGATTAATTAACAACTAGCTTACCCTTGCTGCCTTGTAATGCTATCTAGTCTTTCAACCATAGACTGCAATGATGTAACTATAATTCACAAGAAATTAAATGTTAAAAATAAAGATTTACACAAATAGCAACTGACAACCAGTTATTTCCAAACTAGTTCGATAAGCATCAGAGAGTGCCACAATATAATTACCCAGCATTTTTTACAATAATACATACAGTAAAAAATACTGGATGTACATACATGTTTTAGAATGTATGATGGAAAAGTACAGTAGCAAATATTACTTACATCAACTAGTAATAAAATGATAGGTTGAAGCATTAATTTTTTTTTTTTTTTTTTTTTTTTAAATCAAGGCTGAAAATTTTATCATTCAAAATAAGATAATTTCTAAATACATAATTGAATGTAATTTTCTGTAATAATTATATTTTAGTAAACCATGGGGGGGGGGGGATATTTGTTTTGTCATGTTGTATTACACTTTGAAATTTTAGCAATGTTGCTTTAAAAAATGTATAAGTTAGACCGGTGGTCATCAAACTCATTAGTCAAGAAAGCCAAATATCAAAAGTACAATGATTTTGGTTTCAACTGAGAGTCTATTTCTTTAAATTTGAAATACATAGATAGGTGCTTGGTTTACTAAATAAATTTTAGTTGAAATTTTGAACTTAATTAAGCAATAAGTACAATTAATAAAACTTGATTAAAAAAAAGACAATAAAACTGGTGTTACAATGTTTAACTTTGTATAACAATACACATAAATATACTAATTGAAAATATTATCAATTCAGCCAGTACAAAAGGTTTGGCTTTCCTCAGTTGCATAGAGTACCAGCATCTCTTTCTTTCTGCTTACTGATGATCTTATTTACAAATTTAATTATAAGATATCCATAAAATTAAATTACAATGAATGGAAAACACTTTATGAGAACAATGGCTGGCATTCCTTTCAAAAGTTTCGCTAAACCAGGTTTGTATGCTGTTTTTAATTTTAAACACTCCAGATTTTTTCATTAAGATGACTTCTTAATTTACTCTTGATGAGGTTTACGTTCCAGAAAGACAGCTCACATAAACATGTAAACTCAAAATGGGAAAGAATTCTAAACAATAGTATTTTCAACTGATCATAAGAGTCAGGGATACTTTTCCAGCAGTTAAAAAAATTTGGAGTGACCCCACTCGACTTTCCGAATCAGTGGAGTACACAAGGACATAATGTATAAGAATGTTTCTTTGTAACCCTGTAAAAAACTGCAGGCTGTACACACTAAAATTCATGCAGTACATTAGACAGTCGCGCATAATATTCATACCTAATTTGAACTCAATCGAATGCACCATTTAGATTGCTAGCGCTCACTTTAAATGACTTATGCTCATATGATGTAATATATTAGATTTATTTTTTGCAATATTATAAACAAACTATCAGATCTACACATAAAAAAGAAATCTATACAGGACATGTGATAATTACCTATAAAATACATACCCAATTTGAGTTCAATGAAATGCACCATTTAGATGATAGTGCACTTTCAAGAATTTCTGTCTATAGGCCATAATGTAAAAAGAATTCTCTTTTGTTGCCTTGTAAAAAAAAACTATGTCCTATGCACACCAAAATCAATACTGCTTGTGTGATGGTGCTCTCTCTCTATATATATACACCAAATTTGAGTTTAATTGAATGCACCATTTAGGAGCTATCGTGTTCACTCTTTCTCTCTCTCTCTCTCTCACACACACACACACACACACATACATACATTACCGTAAAAATAGCATAAACAAATTCAGAAGACCTCAAAATGCATAAATAGATCAAAATTTCTGAGTTCACTCATGATTACAATACTTTCCTTACATAGTACATGTTCGGAAAGTAAAAATCATGCCTTCCTTATCCAGGTCTTTCAAAGCAGACTACCTGTGATGTGTACAAAGTTCAAATATTTGTTTTTTCTCCAATTTCTAAATCAACCAAAGGATGTTCAAAATTGGAGCTCCATAATTCTTTGTTTCTTAAATCCAGCAACTTCACTGCAGGGTTGCCAATGATAACATTAGAGGGGAAAATTTTTACTCTGTTACTTTTGCATTAAGAGGATTTTTAACAAAGATTAATATTGCATTGCTGTTTCTAAATTCCTGACAAATATATCAAAATGCTTCCCTCACATATAATATTGTTGTATTGCAATAGTAAATATCAATATAATTATTTTCTTAATGCAGTTTAAACAGTCGGGGAAAGTGAATCCATGTTTCTCTTTCAAAATCTTGACAAAAATAGATAATTTGTTTAAGAAATAACTTCTAGCATCCTGAATCCAGGGTGTCGACCTATGTCAGGAGGCAAAAATAGTATCTTTAGTAGCATTGCGAACGTAAAATAGTCGCCAGTTTAGTAGCCATTTAAAAAATTTTAGTTGCCAAAATAGTAGCATTTTTGCATGATTTTGTGGTTAAGAAATAAACATACATCATTTAGCTTCATTTAAGAAGGAAGGAATGAAATGATAAGTTTAAATACTTAACAACAAAGTTAGTTAAAAAACTTACAAAAAAGTACAGAGCATATAGTGCATTTATTTTTATAGCATGATAAAAATAACAGATTAGAATGTTTGATGAATGATTAATTGTAGCTTTGAAAATAAAAGGGAGTTGACAAAAACCGAAACAGGATGTCACCCAAAATTGTTAGTAAAAGTTCAAGGACATTTTAAGGCTCATCTCTAAATTTTTAAAGGATCCTCGTATAAAAATGATCACCATATTTTTCAAAAACCCTTAACCCTAGCTAAGAAAAATAGTCATCTTTTCAGTGATAAAAAGAAGATGTATGTTTCAAGCTTTACCATACATATTTAGGTTGACATCTAAAGTTGCAACCTCCATTTTTGGTGAGAAAACACTCAAAGAGATCTGCTACAGATTAAAACCCACTGTTTGAATGCCACATGAGCAAAAAGCTAAAGTTCTGACTTTACATGCAATTCAAGGTTTGAAAGGAATTATTAATATTTTTTTTTTTTTACCAATATGCGGGCTTTGCCCACAAGCCTTTGTCATTAATAAGGCCCGAACCACAAGCCATTTTATCATGGGGCAGCCAGATTTACCCCCTATGAAGGGACGGACAATTTAACACCTAAGGCAGGAATTAAGCCCATACTCAAGGCATGATAGAATGGTTCTTAAGCCACTACACTACCTGGGCAGCTTTGAAAGTAATTATAAGTACAATTATAAGTACAATTCTTTTGAATGTTAAACAGTCATATAACAAGTGATTTCAAATAATAATTTAAAACCAACTTTGAAAAAAATATATATTTGCTTTAGTAAGTTGCTAATAAGCAAGTAATAAATCTGTAGTTGTAAAAAAAAAAATGAAAAAAAATGTAAGTAAAAACAAGATAAGAGTAATAGAAAAGCACCAGGTACATCTATATGCCAATAAGTGTGTTTTAGGAGATGCCCAAAGCAAGCTTTTCAGTCTGCAGGGTTTCTACGGATTTCACAGCTTTTGCTTCCCTGACATCTATCATGCTCTTCCCTGACTTTTTAAATAGCATGCTTTCCTGAATTTTGCGTTTCTATTTTTAATTTTACATCCTTTAATATAATTAATAACTTTTTACATATTTTGCCCCCTTTTTACAAATAATAATAATAATAAAATCAATATAAACAAAATTATTATTTGACATCACCGGATTCTAACGAAAACCATGTTTGATAATAATTTAGGATAAAATTAAGAATATTTCAACTGAACAAGATATGTTAATAAAGGACACATTTTAAAATTATTTATACGGTTAAATAAGAAAATGAAAATAAAACAGTTTCTACAATTAGGTTCGAACAGAAAGTATTTTCTTGTTTTGCCGCATATTCTTGCATTTCCCTGACCTTTCTTAAATTTCCCTGACCTTTTTCCCAAATCCCTGATCAAAACTCATTTCCCTGACTTTCCAGGTCTGTAGAAACCCTGGTCTGGTTTCAGCTGGTATGAGTCTCTTAGCCTCATCTAGAATTCCAGCTCATGGAAAGTCCATATATGGTTTGAAAGAAGAAAAAAAAAAGACAGTGTGGGAGCAGCAATTTTATACTTTTCATTATACAACATGTGACTGTGTGCGTGTGTTTGGGTTTTTTTTTTTTTTTTTTTTTTCATTTTTAACTGTACAACACAAAATAGCAGCTTGTCATGAATCTCATATTAATGAAATTATCAAATATTATTTTAATCAACACCTATGCAGTAAATACTTCAAGCAAATGTGTGTAAGGTGTACAGTCAGTTTTTTTTTTTTCCTTTCCTTTTTCAGAAAATATGAATTGAAAATCTCCTGAAATTATTATTTTTTCCAACAAATTTCATAATTTACTTGCATTTAAAAGGAAATAAAGGAAGAAAAAAGCAGTACTCTTGTATACAACAATTTTAACAAACATCAAAATCTTTTTCTTTTCTTTTTTTTTGGGGGGGGGGGGGTGTAACTCATGATTTTTTCAAGTTTTGAAGATTCATACTTGCCAACTTTTGAAATTCCCAAGGTGCAAACTAACATGCAAATGACATATTGAACTGTTGGCAGCTCAATATACAACTATTTGACAGAAGTCATTTCTGGTGAGCTCTGTTAAATAATGTGCGAATGAAATTTTAAATAAATTTTACTAAATAGCAAACGAAGAGTATTTTAATGTTTATCATTAAATAAATTTTTGAGTTTCATCCATTTGCATTGTTTAAATAGAATAAAATATTAAAATTTACATAACACACAATTAATATATATTTCTTAAACAAAAAAACAAAATAATAATAAAAATTTAGTTACTTTCATCTAAAAGAAACATTCATACTGAACACAAAATTTAAATGATCTTAAACACATTAGAGAAGGAAAAAAAGCAATTCTATTATGCATTTAAAAAAAAAAAAACCTGTAAAATCGCACGTGAAAAGGAATTTAAAAAAAAGAAAATCGCATAAACATATGCCTAGTTGTTTGCTTTTACAAAAAAAAAAAAAAAAAAAAAAAAAAAAAAAGTCCTACCAAAACATCTTTTGTTTGAATTCCATTATTACTACTATTATTTTGTATCACTTTCGTTCATATTTGAACCTGCCATTTCCAGGGTTAGAAATAAGCTGTCGTTAGTCATATTTTGCACCCAGAAATTTAAGTTTGACGACCATGAAATAACACTTGGTCGTCATTTTTGACGCCTAACTTTAAAAAAAAAATTCTTAGCAAAGCATACTGATCAATGGCAATTGCTATAATGTGCCTGACACATTCGGAATTTTACGAAAGGTTTATCAGCAATCATCCTTCAAACCATATTTTCTATTCCCTAATCGGTGCACATCGTTTTTTGTCCTTCAAAACTATTTCCACCTTGACTGTTGTAAAAAAAATTAAGAGGTAGAATATTTTTGTGGCATAACACAGGTCCACTCGAAGCCTATTTGGCACCGTCATGCAAATGTCTAATGAGCTCTTGATATGAGAAAAACGGCCTACCTATCCTTGATTTGTTCAAAGGGGGAGGGGAAGACCCAAATACCAATTCAGAATTACATGGAATAAGTCATTATTATCAGAAATCTCATTTATCTGGGGTAATTTATCTGATTTTGAGACCCCAGGCTGGTGCCCCGCTTACCCATGTTATAGCCGGGCTCTGTTTTTGCCATAAATATAATAAAACATTACTTTTGTTTTTTTTGGAAAATTATTTTTTTCCTGGGTTTCTTTTGTTTGCTTGTTTCTTTTTTTTTTCCCCTTTAAGGGTAGAATTCAGTGCCTTTTTAGCTTGGCGATGGCACGTGCCACATGACCTTGCACATATGGATGGGCACAGAGAGCCTGCACAGGATGCAGAATTTAATAAAAGTGCAGTATTTTGCAGCTCCAACTTTTTTTTAATATTGCAGTAATTTTATTATTATTAATTCGTTTAAGGCATTTTCCTGCATTTAACATTGTACATATTTACTTTCCTACTTTAACATATATTTACTAACCAAACTGTAATCAGTATTCGTACATGGCTTTGATTTGATATTTGAATAACTACAATAAATAATTTCAAAATTATGCCTAATTAGATCATTTTGGCAACTAAGATAAAATAGTTGGGTGCCATTGGCACCTCACTTTAATATCTTAATTTCTAACCTTGGTCATTTCAATGAAATTTTTTCTTTACTATTTCACATTTTTAAAAGTGATTAAAAAAAAGTAATGGCATTGGAGGTTCAAATAAAAATATGTTAAAGGGAAAATTAGTTCTCAAGACAGATGGAAAAAAGATTGAAATTGGGATACTGGTACACACTCAACAAAATTTTTCCTACCAGAATTTCAATGAACAAACAGCTCATGTAGTCAATACTTTTCGGGGGGGTGGAGTTGGCAATTAAGTAATCCTAAAATAAGCAAAACCATGGAACATTTTCATGAATGATAGATCTTAAAGAGATTATTTTTTTAAAACAAAATATAAAATCGCGACCCACTAAAATAAAACTATGACTAGGTATATTTAATCTGTCTTAATGATTTTACTTTTTCTTCATGCATTGAAAATTCAAAAGTGTGGTGGAATTTGTATTTTAAAGTAAAATTTTTTTCATTTAATAAAATCTACACTTTCACAGAAAAATTTTAAGACCGTTATGCTTTATTTGAACAAAAACATAAAAAATTCAAGTTTTTTAATAGCAAAATAACAGGAATCGATCGGTTTCCCAACAAATTTTCCAAAATCATGGAAATTTGCAGACACGAAAAGGACCAAAAACATTTCATTTTAGATTCAAATTTTTATCATATTCGGCATCATCTGCAATTTTTCTCAATATGGATGCAGAGGCCTCCAAGTAGGGGAGGACAACGTGTCCTCAGGTATCGTGCTATTGCATCAAAATAGAAAGAAGGTGGAAAACTACGGGAGACGTAAGAGGAAAAGAGTCTTAATAATTATTGTTGTGTAGTAGTTTGTAATTACATAAACACAACTCAAAACACTTCAAGGATGGCAACAAATTTGCCTCAGCCCCCTTGCCCAAATTTTGAATTTGATTGATTAATTCAAAATAATCTCAACGTCTCCGGTATAATACTGACCATTTTTGCACAGTCGATTGGGTTTTGCTGAGCGTGTAGTACAGTGAAAATAAACATCTCAGGGGCATGTGCAGGCGACGAAAGACTTGCATTCTCACCACTGCCGATTTCAATTCTGTGGAGCAGCCAAAAAACAGACACACATTTTGTTTGTATCGACAGTTTACACCTCTTTCTCCAACAAAAATTGTTCTACAGCAGAGCTGTTGCCAATTTGGCCATGTTCTTTGGTGGAAGAGAGATTTTCCCGACAGAATTCCTGACAGAAAATTCTATATTTTCAAGCATAATTTCCGACTTGAAAAAAATTCAAGTACATTTCCCGACTTCTGGACACCCTGTGAAATCTTATTTTCAAATTATTCGCATGGAATAAGGTACAAGTAACCAAAAAATTGAAAATAGTATGAAAATGACATTTTTCATTCAAAAAAGTCACCTAATCTTTAAATTAGTAGCAAAAGTCGCCCTTTTTAGTCACCGGTGGACACCCTGTGAATCCTACTAAACACCATTACATACTTGAGGTGTAGATGCACACTAAATTTGTCCTTCCGAAAGTGCTCTCAGTGGTCACTAGTAGTTGACAATGTTCAGATATCCCCCACCTTTTGATGAACAAAATCTAAATTGTGAGAGAAACCAACAGAAGATTGAAAAGGCTGTAGGTCATTGCACAATAAATAGGTTCCCATCTGTAGGTATATGATAAGGACAGAATCAAAATTGATTTAATCTTTTGCAGATCTGAAGAACTTTAAAACGAGGCAAAGACCAAAAATGTCCAATACATAGTTAGGTGGATCCGAACTGATATGTGCAAAACAATATGATTTTTCTAAGAAATCATTAAAACAAACAAAAAAACTACTAAGAATGCTGAAAAAAAGACAAACAGAAGTACTGAGTGCCATAAGAGTTATATGTGTGATGGAAAGTTTCAGCTCTATCGAGTGAGAAAAAATGGTTTAAAATTTGAAACAGATTCTGAACTGCTACAGCAAAGCTATATTAACACATCAAGGTATTAAAAAGTTGGTGGCTTGAGATAATAACAACTTAAAATAATTACTATTTTAAAACTGATGATATAATTACCTGTAAAATTTGTAAATTGCTGGGGAAAATACTGATAACTTTATACTTAAAGTACGCAGTAAGCACTGACAACAAAACTGAAAGCTATAAATTCTTGTGTGTTAAAGACACAATGTGTCCAACACCAGCAACTTGAATGAGAAACTGCTGTGTGGCCAATGTTACATGTTAGATTTTCTGTGTTTCATGAGTTTAGTCATATAACTACAAAACTGTTAAAAATTATGTTAATCCATGAACAACGACATCAATACATTTGTTTATGGGGGAGGAAATTACAATATTAAAGCTGCTCATTTGTGGCATAGCCACTACGGAGCCAAAAAGCTGCATGTGGCTCGCAAGCCTAGGTTTGGAACCACTGAGTTAGATCATTGCCTTTTCTTATGAACAGATACTACTCCTTCAACTAATATACCATAGTAGAGTAGTTTCAGTGATTTTTAGTTTCCTGCAAGTATGATGTTAAGAATTCCATCCCATAAAATCCACCTGTCTTGAAATCCAAAAAAATTCTTACGAAGTCACTGACTGGGTTGTGGTCAAATAGAACAAGCTATCATAACTTTGGTAAGAGGAGTGTGGATGGCATACAATGTGACATTTCCAGAATACTTTTTTAAGCACCAGACAATTTTTCTTTAAATTTTTAAATATTTTTCTCCTTCTCCTAAAATACCCGTTTTAAATAGCTAAAATAATTCTCTTTCAACTACAATATCATTACTTATTTAATTAAAAATACCTAGATACATGATTCAAACACTACCTTTGATTGATTTCTGTAACGTATCTAACACTCTTTGAAGCTGAGTTCTTTCACCAGTATTCATCAAATGCCTCTTTTCCTGCAAGCACATGAAAATAAACAGTTTTTACACTTAAAATGAGCATGCTAAAACTTATACGATAATACAATTTGTATTATATTTCATTATTAGATAGTACACATAAAAGGCAAAACTATACATGAAAAAGTTTTGATTTTAAAATCACTAAAAATTAATATAAATATTGATATTTAAAAACTATCAGCAAATGAACAGTAAAACATGTGAATATGATCTAACCCCTCAAAATCTGATACCTAAAACTATATATAGCACTGTATACATATAGTGGTTGATAAACTGTAACACTGATTCAGATATAAATAACTCCCCTTTTCAAAGAGTTTTTTAACATTAAGTCCATAAATTTTCAACAAAGAAATTACGCTTTAAAGATTACATCCATAAGGCTTTTTTCCCTTAAAAGAAGTTTTGTATGCCACTGTCTGTTCACAGCTATTGTAACTATTATTTCAAAACTTCTCTATATAATTTTTACAGGTTACTTAATAAACATAACGTTAGCTGTGTTCTTCTATTGATATTGTTGAGATTTTTAACTCTGAAATTGTGATGTTTTTTGCTGGACACCCAGTATAAAGTGTGTTATAGTTTCATTGATGTTTGATTATTTGTAAAATATAATGAGATCTGCACTTAGGTTATGTGAGCGATTATAGCTTTCAGTGATTTTTAATCACCTTACTAAGCTGTTCCACAAAAACTCTAAATGCTCCTCAAAATTGCAATATATATTTTCAAATTGTTCCTCCAAGGTTGACAGCATTGTTAATGATGCTATGTTTATCTATTTTCTTGTTAAGTTTCTGAAATTACATTTGAAGCCTAATTAATCAAATTACTGGGTTATTATGATTCTGCTTATTTTCTAGTTTATGTGAAAAGTTAACTCAAAGTAGTATCAGAAAATTCACAAAAATTAGTTTGGTGGATTCCGTGTATTCGGCAGGCATGAAAGCACGAAACAGTTAAAAAGACTGAACTTTGTTGCGGATCACACAGGACAAATAAATTATTATGCATTGAACACATTACCTATCATTCTTTCATATGTATTCATTATTAAACTAACTAATATTCCTTATATCACTGTATTCGGTATGGCTAAATTCAAGAGGTCAAAATTCAGAAAATTTGCAGGTGGCCAGTGGCCACTGACCTTGAAATTTTGAGTGGCCAATCACATGTTTTTGAACATTGCACAACTGACACAAGTTTAATAAATATGTGCAGCCTGCCAATATAAATAATAATGGAAGATTTCTTAAAATGTACGTATAAATCTTCTGCGAATTAAATTTTTAAAAAATTACTTTCCAGTATATACAGGGTGTCCCAAAAACACTGACCGAGGCTTTTATTTCTTAAATACTGATCATAGACATGTACAATAAATCACAGATATATAAGGGACAGAATTTTATGGTGCTGATTAACATTTTCGGAACATTAAATCTAAATAAATTAAAAATTTTATGTGGACCTCATACAAAAATATCCTCTGTTAGTAAAATGTAGCCTTCATATTAATCAGGTGTTGTACAAAATTTCAGCCTTTCATCCTTTTTTCCTGGCTTACGTCCTTGCTTTGCCGAAAGCATTTCTCTGTAGTGCCCCCTCCCCACTACTGCTCTTTAAAAGTCATTAAAGCCTAATAAAACAGCCCCATGTTTTGTAGTGCACTCTCAAGAATGGGAGGGGAAAAAAAAAAAGACAGCTTTCTTATTCGGAATATTTGATGCAGTTTTACTTTTGAGTGAAAGCAGAATTGCACTGTTTTTATCCATTCCCCCTCTTCTCTCCTTCGGACAATGACTGACCTCTTTTATACCCTTTTACATTCTCACTCAGTGTTGTCTCTAGACCATGTATGGACAACTTTTGGAAAGTTGCATGCAAAATTTTAGGATGTTTTAGAAGCCGCGGCCCCTATAATTGGGATTCTGAATGGTTTACAGTAGGTTTTGATATGTTCTGGGGGCCGGATGAAAAGCTGGGGTGGGCCACATCCGTCTGAGGGCCGAGATTGCCCCACATGTGCTCTAGACTAACGAAGATATGGATGGTGCCTGGCAACCTTTTTTTTAAAGCTTGGCAGTCCTTCCCCCTACCCCCTTCACACTGGTATGTCTGTGTTTTCACTCTAAAACTTGTCATTCTCCCCGCCTCTTCCATTACAGGGATCATCGCAGTTAAGATTGTTGATTGTTTTACGGACCTTTTTCAATATACTGTCTATTGAAATGATACTGTAACAAAAATAGGATCAACTGAAAAGACCCTTTAAATAGGATGTAACTGTTCCTTCACAAAATTTCAACCAACACAATCGGACATTTCTCATAAATGCAACCCAATAAAATGACCTTTCACAAATAGTTATTTTTTTCCTAATTCTGATGCTTTTTATATAATCATAACTTTTTTATTTTTTTATTTCATCTGTTTTCTTTCTTTCACGTAACCCAAAAAGAGGCACCTCCAGGATGTTTGTTTTCAGCTAAAGCGGCAATAGAAAACTGTGATCTGGCACATAACACTTTCAGCTGGCTGTAAGGAAGGGGTTAGGGGTTCAAAATGATTTTGCGCATTATATTTGATAATTACTAAACAATCAATTCTAGAGTGCAGCTGCAGTGAAAACTGTTTGTATAAATGATGGCAGCTTCTATAATTATTACTTGCAGTTTTTGTTCTGAATGATTGCTTAGTGTAATCATTATCTAGCCTTCTTACTTCAGATTATCTTTAGTTATTGCAGATATTTGCTAAGCATTAGAGAATTACGGATTCATTAAAAAATGAAAAACGACTTCTTGCAAGAAAGAAAACAAGAAAGTCAGAAAATTCATGCGATTTTGTGATATGTATTGTTCAGAATTTAAGTTATAGTCTTTACGAAATGTAGGTTTCGCAGTATAAACTTTAATCATTTTGAGATTGCACCAGGCCAGTTCTGAATATTTTCTAAATGGTACACAAAAGTATCTTTTTTGCGAACAAAATACTTTTTTTTTTAAATCTCCCACAGCTGCCTTTTTTATGTACTCCACTGGTGTTTATTAATGAAGAACTTTAATTTTCAACGACTGACAGCTGTCATCAGCTTTGCGCATTCTGCTGGCCATAAGCCTTATTTTACCGGAATACATCTTGAAATTTAATTTTTTAAATTTCAAGATGTATTCCGGTAAAATTTCTTGTTTAATTTTTTGGTTTGATAGATCACATGAAAAGAATTAATAAATGAACACTCGCCACTTATATGATTTTTGTTCTCCAGAAAAGAGCTGGCATATTGCAGGTGCAGGAAAGTTTGCAAAAGACAAACAAGTCCAGGTATCTGCTTCAAACCGCAATCGTAGGTGTTCTTATAATCTCCATTTTCAAATTTCCAGAACAGATGAGCACTTTTGTTAATTGGTATAAAGTGGTACCAATATCCTCTATCAATGATCCAGCCCTACCCTCCTCCCCACCCCTCGAAATGCAGAAATCAACCTTAGAGTTTTGCTGCCTCCTCTCAAGAACATCTGTTTGAACGTCTCCTGTTTCTATTTTACTTTCAATTCATGAAAACTTTGAAAAAGTCTGTGGAAAAGAAAAGGAGGGAAAATAAGTTATGGCGACTGGTACATAAATTTCCAGTCTCCACTTTCAAAAATACAGTTGCCACATGGCGAATGGCAATCCTTAATTTTGACCTTTACTAAATTCATTTGCATACATCTCAAAAACAGCCGAATGATGTTGAAAAAAGACTGAAAACTTTCATGTCTGATTCTGGGGCTCTTTCACCGTGGTATCAAAGAATATCAGTGACAGATATTGCTTGATCACGGATAGTTAAATTCTTTGATAAATAGCCGCAACTCTCCCTTTGGTGCTAGCACAAAGAGTGCCGAGTAAATCAAGCGAATATTTTTATGCATGATAAGTCTATCTTGACACTCAGACTGATCAACTAATCAAAACACACGGTTTACTCCTCTTTTTCTTAAATGAAGGCATTGTCTTCAGAATTTTCGAAGACTCCGGAGACAGCCATCAAGAGAGAGTGGAAGTCTGTTTTTGACTGACGCACCGCGTGCCAGGGAGAGGGGGTCCTTTTGTGAAATTACTTGACACTCCATGATACACATAATAAAAACCCATTCATCTTGTACTCACCGGTACAGGAATGCAAGTTTTCACCTTCATCCAACATGTCAGGAAAAAACGGCATTATTTCCGATAGTGAACATGACAATGAAACAATTTTGATAGGATCATGCTAGGGCACATTGGATATTTCTCGGATTGTGACATCATGAGAAGAGAAGGCTAGATTCATTCACTACCAAAAGCTTTCAGATACTATCATGGTAGGGCCCCAGACCTGGAATGAAGGCAGGACCGAGTTATCCATGAGGCTAAGTAGGCTTTAGCCTATAGGTTGCGACTATTTCAGTCTCTCGCAAAGAAGCAAGTTGAAGGAAAAAAAAATTACAATTAGAATTAAACTTATACAATTTTTAAATACCCCTTTGAGTACCCCTAGCTTTGAGTACCCCTTGCATACACCACTGATAATAGATGGCTAACACCTCAAAATTGATTGACAATGATATGTTTAAGTATAAACTCATTCTCTGAGAGCAGTCGCCACGCCACTTAATCTGTCCAAAATTTTAACTGTTCAACATAAGAGGCAGTGCAAACAAATAATGAAATTTGCCATCACAACCTGTAATGTCTCTACAGCAATGGATTCACATGTCACACAAATCGATAATTTAAGCTCGTCCTGCATGTTAAGACAGTTCTGGTAGACAGTATGCTCTATGAAGAGTAATCACAAGGAGTCAGATCAGGAGAATATGGAGGTCATTCTGTTATGGAGGCCTGAGATTACAGCAGCATCTGTTAGTGTTTTTGTAACTACTGTTTCGAAACTTTTGAATAAAATTCTTACAATTTACATTTTAACCATACTGTTTACTGCACCCTTCTATTGATGTTTGCTTTTGAGTTTTTAACTCTGAAATCAAGGCATAGGTACCCACAGATAATTTTTTAGGCAGGGATTCACTTCAAAAAAATTTTCTAGAGGGGAGGCAAATTTCACACATGTAACAATTTGAGTTTAGATTTCACTTTGTGATGCATTTTTGTTTACATCATAACACAATATACTAAATCTCTGAGGAGGGTAAGTGCCCTACCTTGCCCTCCCTTATGGGCACCCATGAATACAGATGTTATATGCTAGTCACTCTGTACATTATAATATATTTCCTTTTACTTCAGGCATAGAATAAAATTCTCTTAAAATCTTTGTAATTTAATACATTTCATTTTTTTTTTTAAATCATGTAGAACGACAGTTCTACTAGTGACGCAGCCAGCCCCAACCAACCAACCGTAAAATTTCGCGGCACTTATATATACAGCTAACTTTTCTATTTTCAAAAGTGTCTCATCTGGATATCGGAATCCGCTCTAATGAATTTTTTACAATTAATATATGATTTTAATCGGTGCCAAATTCGATGAGTGACGTCGCCGGTTAAGCTAGGAAAACTGGTTTTTTAATTTAATCCAGTTCTAAGAGGGAACTATTTAACCCGCGTAAGGAAATACGGAAAATGATCTCGTTTTAAAGGCGGTAAACAAGGCAGGGAGTAGGAATACAGTGCTTAGTGATGGGCAATCTAGTTCATTTTAATGAACTAGTTCTGAACGAACTAGTTCACGCCATGAACTAGTTCTTCGAAATAGTTCATATGAACTATGGAGATTTAATAATGAGCTATATGAACTACGTAGTTCGTAATGAACTATCTAGTTTAAAATGAACTATGTAGTTAAAAATGAACTAAGTAGTTCATATGAACTATCTAGTTAAAAATGAACTAAGTAGTTAAAATGAACTATCTAGTTCAAAATGAACTAAGTAGTTCAAATGAACTATCTAGTTCAAAATTAACTATGTAGTTCAAAATGAACTAAATAGTTCAATAAACTAAATAGTTCAATGAACTAGATAGTTCATTGTGAACTATGCAATTTGGGATGAACTATATAGTTCATATTGAACTATGTAGTTCGCTGTGAACTATCTAGTTCATTACCGGAAATAGTACAGAACTATTTCCGGTGGTCTCCGTACTGGAAATAGTTTAGATTAATTTCTGGTACGAAACCACGAGCGGAGCACGGCTGATGCATGGTTTCTCTGATTTGTCGGGATCGGGAGAGCTTTTTTTTTTTTTTGTATCGGAGTGTTTTTTGACGTAGCAGTGGCGTACCCAGAAATTCATTTTGAGGGTGCGTATCGTCATTACCATAAGGAGCACTGTAGTACTAGGAAAAATCTAAAGAATATGCTAGGGGAAGTCGGAGGTTATCGGTAGGCTATCGGTATTGTGAAAAATTTTATAACAAACTGAAATCTTTCAAGTGAATTAAGTTCTGAGGTGTTTGATAACTTAAGATGACTTCCCTCCCCCCCCCCCTCCACACACACAAAAGAAAAAAAGACGGTTCAAATAATGTCCACTTAAGATATAAAATATTGCAGTTTCAAAAATTTATTACTGTTACTTGAAACTGTTATTTAATGCACAGGCGTCGAGTTATATGAGTCCATGGGGCTTGAGCCTCCTTAATAAATTGTGAGTTGGGGCTGAGCCCACCACAGTAGCGTACCCAGAGGGGGTGCAAAGGGACATATGCACCCCCCAAGATTTATTCTCAAATTAGAAATGATGAATGATGAGAGATATTTGAAATGGTAAGAGAAAAGATGATTTTTTTCTTGCTCATCCCCTCCCCCCCCCCAATCAGGAAAGAGAATGCATGATTCTAGCTAAAGGAATGCCTGAAAAAAGAATAGAAAGTGTGTAATCACTCTAAAAATGTGCTTTTTTGTTTATGGGTCCAGTGCTCAGCATTTGTAGACGGAGGAGAAAGAAGAGGGGTGCATTCCTATAGAATATTTATGGAAGATGCCCCCTCTCCAAACAGTAGTGATACTCTCTGATTCCGTATTCATAAACAGGCAGATGTCAGGAAATATCGGTCAAACTATTTCTTTTACTCGAATTATTAAGTTCATGGATAAATTTGCTTATTTTTTATTTAACTTTTTGATCCGAGAATGAGTAAAACGAAACAGTAGTCACTTTTAAGTTATTTTAACTGTGGTGGAAAAAAAAAAAATTCCACACGTCAATTTGAAGCAGGAAGGTATACATTAAAAACAGTTTTTCATTAGTAGAATTGTTGAAGCGCAGTTATTTATTCTAAATCCATAATATTCTTTAAAAAATCTATTAATTTTTAAAAAAAGAAATCGCTATAATTTGAACAACCCTCTCTTTTTGGGCTGATCTGATCGACATGCAACATGCAACGTCTTGTGCGCCATGGACACAATCTTCCACACATTCCTTTCGCGGAAGTGGAAAGATGCACCGCAAAGAATCAGATTAGAATACAGCACACTGCACAGACAAGAAGAATACAGTACGAGCTACGAATTGAATTCCAAGAAGAATGCACATTTTCTCCCGCCTCCCCCCACGACCGGCCTTCCCGCTACCCTCAAACAGTAGCCGTTTACTTTTCCCAAGCTGTATGCTCGCGGAAGCAGAAGCACCCCCAAAGAACATTTGCAGTGGAGTGGAATAATATTAAATTGAACTAAGTAGTTCAAGTTGAACTATCTAGTTCAAAATGAACTAAATAGTTCAACACGAACTAAATAGTTCAAAATGAGCTAAGTAGTTCAAAATGAACTAGTTAGTCCATTTGAACAAATTATAGTTCATTTAGTTGAACTATTTAGTTCTTTAGTTCATTGTAGTGAACTAGTTCAATGAGCTAGTTCGTTCATGAACTACCCATCACTAACAGTGCTGTAGATCCGTGACAAGATTTGTACAAGTTACCTTATATCGTAAACCAGTTTGGTCCTAGACAGCTGGTACCTTTCGCTCCCTCTTCCTGAGCAAATGACTTGAGTTCTGTCCTCGACCTCGCACTTTTGCGAGATGAGCTTTGTGTTACTGTCGTTTTTCTTTTACTTCATTTTAAAAAATAACAGATTATTATATACTTTACTTATTTTTTCTGTAATTTATTTTGCTATAATTAATAATTAAAAATAGTTAAGACTTTGAATTAAAAAAATAATTAATTTAAGTATTTTTTGGTAAAACTCCTTCCTAACTTTTTCTTTAAGTATTTCGTTTCCCTAGTATTTTGATAGCTATTTCTAATTAAATTAAGTCTTTATTTTTCTGTGAGTCTTTATTTTTCTGTGAGTCTTTATTTTTCTGAGTCTTTAATTTTGAGTGACGCCCTGCTGAGAATTTTAAAGATTTGTTTTTAAATTTCATTACAATTACTTTCGTTTTATTTTCTAAAGAAGATGTACGCATTTAAGCAATGCTTTTAATTATGAAATACACTGTCAAATATATCACACTTTCACTGAGTTTGTATAATGTATTCAAATGAATTTATTTCAATAATTTAATTTATCTTTTGCGTCACGCTACCCAAAAGGGCAAGTAAAATTTACGTAAATATTTAGTTAGTGTCATAGTAACCAAACTATGTGCAATGTATATGAAAATTTTGCTTGCCCTTTTGGATAGAGTGACGCAAAAGATAAATTAAATTATTGAAATAAATTCATTTGAATACATTATACAGACTCAGTGAAAGTGTGATATATTTGACAGTGTATTTCATAATTAAAAGCATTGCTTAAATGCGTACATCTTCTTTAGAAAATAAAACGAAAGTAATTGTAATGGAATTTAAAAACAAATCCTTAAAATTCTCAGCAGGGCGTCACTCAAAATTTGATATCATTATTTTTAAGACCTGTATTTAAAATTCATAGATCTATAAAGTAAAATGCTGCGTCACAAATTTTTAACCAGTTGAGGGTTTTTGCATGGGGTAATGTTTGATGCAGATATTAACACTTAAAGCACTTATTTAGAGAACTGAGGTAGGAAATGCGGAGTAAAGCAACTTTTTACTGCATAACATCATGGACTGCGAAGCAGTTGACAGCCCAGCATTCATGCTAATCAAATTAATATTATTAAAGAAACTGTAAAGTGTAATAACTATGAATAAAATTATGTGGAAAAAATGTGATTGTCAAAAAACAATGCTAGATTTTAAAATCTGTTTATTATCTCAAAGTACTATAAAGAGAAAAATAACTACTGAAATAGACTAATAAGACAACAAAATATTTTTATAAGTACGTGTTAAGAGGAAGAATCTGAGAAAGTGCCAGACCGGTGGTTCATGCCACTTCAGATTTTCACAAAAAAATTTCCAGTTGTTACTTATTTTATTAATGTAACAAATCCAGAATATTTCATTCCAAAGTTAAGTTGTTCATTTTTTATGGCCTCCCAAAAAACACACAAATAGACGATTTTCTCAGACATAGAAAATAACTCTTAGCGGGAACAACTTGCCACGAAGTTTCTTTCATATCTGGAATGTTAGAGGATTGAACTTCATGAAATATATGAAGAGATAGTTTTTGTACATTAATTTTATTTATTAATTATTTTAATATGTGAAACATATTTGTAATTTATTGCCTTAAGATGAAATGATATAAAAAAAATTAAACGAACTCCCTAACTAAAAGCAAATATAGTGCTGGATATCTGATTGGATATCCATATTTGGCAGTCAAAGGAGCTTTTGATAACCGATGTCTGGCAAAATCAATATCCAAACCATTGCCACAAAATTGCTTGCTGTAAAAAACCAGTTTTTGACAGCAAAAACTTAACCTACTAAAATAGTCTGAGATGAGCAACAGACATTAAAAATGCAAGAGTTCCACCTCCACCCCTCAAAAGTATTAATATTGAAACTGACATCCATGTCATAAGGTAAATATAATGAATGTGATTTATAACTAACTAGCTGCCAAGGCAGCCAGCTTCGACGCCCTACCTGACTGCCCTTTATACTCAGTGCAGTGTTGACTAAATTTTTGGACTACTATTTCAATGAAAATCACGTTTCTTAGTTTTAACAGTATTTGTCATTAAATTTATTTAGGTTAGGGTTGGTACATGCCGATGTTGAAACAGCAAATGGCTAAAATATGCTTTAGCCCAATGTATGGTGACATTTTTTAGATGGGCGATTAATGAGCCAAGTATTGTAAATTCGATATTTTAAAGCTGTGAAGAAGTCTGAAAGATCTTTCATTTTTGTGTATCCATTATTGTTATTATGTAATCTAGCTACTGCATGACATATGCTTGCTCTATTTGACCTCATTGAACTGTTAATTTGGATTTTTGAACATACGTTGTTGTTATTGCAATAATGTTTACATCTAGTTGTTGGCGTTCACAGCATGGAAGTATCGTCGATTTTGCTACTGCATACATTAGCATATTTTCACATATTATTGAATGGAAAAAGCATTCCAGAGGCGAAGCAGTTCAACATCTGCTACCAATGATAAAAAATTCCACCTTTTTAGTATGAATACATAATTTACTTACAGCTATAGCAACTCTTAAGGATTTAGACATTTCAACCCATGATTTAAACTGTCCAGATTTTGCACGCAATTTTTCCATCAAAGTATCTAAAGAACTTTCTTTAGTTGCTTCAGGACATGGTGAACCTAAAATGGAAAGAAAACTTTTAATAAACATGGCAAATTAAATACTTTTGTACTCTTCATTTAGCTCTTGAAAAATTTAAAAACAAATTATATAACAACAATTTTAGATGATCTCCCCTAAAATAGTGTAAAACTACTTTTTCCAACAAAATTACATTTATAATTGTCACTCATTTAAAATTTTCACTCATTCATTTTTTACTTTAAGCACTTGAGTAAAAGTTTAGACAATTTTAGAAAGTACAAACTACATATTTTGTTCAAAATACCCAAGCATAATTTTGATCCAACAAGTTGCTTAGAATACAAAATAATAATAATAATAATAATAAGCTACTATTGTAAATATTAAAAAAAAGCATATTAAAAAACTAGATGCCATAAATATTAACTGTACCTGTTTTGAATAATTGAATTTATCAACATAATAAAATGAAAGTAATAGAAAAATGTAAGTGTATTGATATTAACCAATCATTACTTTGATTGCAAAAATGTACTTACCAGAGAATATTTATATTGTACAAGTGGTTTATACAGAGTAATAACAGATTAGATTATATTAATATAGAAAAACAAATGTTTAGACTCATCAAATTTGGTAGGCAACTTATGATTCAATCAATGAATACTGAGATTCAGCTTTAGCAAGGCTCTTCTTTTTAAAAAAAATTCATGAATCGTGGCATGAAAGAATTCAAATAATTACTTATTCATTAATTACAAACAAGTTGAACACTAAAGGAAAAGAAAAAAATATATACAGTACTTTCAATTGTGATTGTGTGGGATTATTATGGCAATGCTACGCTTGAGCGATTTGCCAAGGATGGGGGTGCCTTGGTAGGAGAACTTTCTAAGGGGTTCTAGTTCTAACGCGTATTCACATTACATCTGGAGAAAACCTATGAAAACTCAAGACAGTCAGACCAACAGCCATGCGATGGGAACTGAACCCGGAACCTTCACACTTCGGCCATTTTCAGTGACATAACCACTGCGCCATGGTGAGGCTACAGTACTTTCAAAAATACATTTACCATTTTCAATGTTTAATCTTAGAATGGCAAAGGATTAAAATGGTTAAATGTAATTGCATTAATTATAAAATAAAATACATTTTCATTTAATCAGTTTTGTAGTTTGATAGTTAAAATAAAATGTAACTAATGACTGATAAAAATAACATGGATTGGGTTTTTGACAGTTTTGGACATGGCATAATAATTTTTGAAAATAAACAAAATTCTCAAGTTCTCACTCAGATTTTTAAAAAATCCCACTTAAGTTTGAAGCTAAAGGGGGACAATCTCACCCAATTTTTTTCACTGGTGTTAACCCTGTTTAAACACTTCCTGCTTTGAGGCTCTTTTCCTAATTAAATAATATTCTCTTCAATGCAGTGGTCTGTATTTCGTAGCACCCTTTCTCAGGGTGAATGCTGACTAGGAAAAATCCATTTAGACAGTACAGAGGAGTCGACTTATGAAAGGGATGTGGTTCCTAGAATCCTGGTGTTGGTGAAAATTTTGTATATACAACTTTTCAAAACACATACATAATTATATTTTAGAACTTACAACCAGCCCTCTGTTTTAAACTACTTTCTAACTATGTATTACCATTTCCCATATAAATTAAGGAATACATAAATGCTGATGCTTCTTACTGTTGATAAAAAATCTCGCATAAGATAGATCTTGTTGTAGTGCAAGTCCACTGTATTATGATGTGCGTGACTGCGGGCAACATTTTAAACTTGTCTGAGTGTGCTAAATGATTTTTCAATCATACAAAAAGGCAACTTGTCATCAAGACTTTAGAATGTTTTCTTTCGAAAACTGGCAAGTGCACATTATGCTGTGTTTTTTTATTAGATAACATGCTATACACATGATAGAGTCCAAACACTTATCAACCAAAAAGAATAAATCTTTTCTTGTTTAATCTTAATTGTTTGTTGGTTTGTATTGTTAGGCAAAGCTACAAGTGGGTTATCTGCCAAGGATGGGAAGTTCCTTGGTCGTAGGATTTTCTAAGGCATTCTAACATCTATTCATGTTACATCTGGAGAAAACCAGACAATACTCCAGACCATTAGATTGACAGCTGCATGGCAGGGCCCGAACCTGGGAACTTTACACTCCAGCTGTCTACTATTTTGAGCATAGCATCTTATTCACTCGACCATGGTGGGACCTGCTTAACAATAAATAGATTTTTAAATTGAAATATAGAACAGCCGTGTGCTTAAAGTTTGAACCTACTGAACTGAAGTCATAAAAATGCAGAATGTTTGCATGCTTTACTAATCAACATGTTTGTCTGGAATCAAGGTCACAATTTTTCATATCTTATCACGTGAATCAACTGTGTATGGTTTTAAAAAAGTGGTGTCAACTTATTAATGCAGCGGTCAATAGAGATAGTTTTCCCAGGGTCCCCTTTTTGTAAAAATTACTTACTTCTGTGAATTTCAATATTTAATTTTGGGAATTTCATTACTCATTTTTATGAATTTTTATACCAAATTTTAATAAAAGCCACTATTTTCATTAAAATGAGTGATAAAACAGATTAAAATGTAGGTTTTAATGCCAATGAAAAGGGCTGTTTTAATCGATTGCAATTTTGTGAAGAGATGGCAAAATGGACCCAATTTTCATCTGCATTGATCCCTGTAGTAAGGATTGTTACAATTTTGCCCAACCCAAAAAACCCCCAGGTTTTTTTTTTTCCGAAAAAGCCTACCTGAAAAAATGCAACTGAGTTTTTTCAAAATTTCAAGTTTAATTAGGTAGATAATACATATCTCAATATCAATATACCACTTGCAAAGTTTATAAACAGCTGCCTTCTCCCACATCACCACTACCCAAGAGAAAAAAAAAAGAAAAAAAAAACACAGGAAGACTTAACACATAGGCATAAAAACTTTCAAGCGAAAATTTTTATGCCAACCTGAATTAAAATGAATAAGATTTTTTTAACTATAAAAAAATCATTAAAAGTTCTAACTCAACACTAGTATATCACTGTTAAAATTATTACTAATAGTCAATTTATGTAAGAGCACTATGATTGAGGTTGTTACTGTTATTGATTTATATGTTTTTTTATGTATGATTATTATAGTTGTTATTAGTTATTACTATTAATTTAACCCTTTATTATTTATAATTGATTTTTGTAATCAATCAGCTGCTTTTGTAAGTTGTATTAAGTAATAAGGAATTTTTTTTTTTTCAAATATATTGAAACCCCATCCCTTCCTCTGAAAAAATTCAGGGTTTTTAACAATCCTGCTTATAGTAGCTTTGAAAAACTCATTTTTACTTTTAAAAGTAATCCAGCCCTTGAAAATGCTTGCTTTTGTTTTAGTTTTCAATAGTTTGGTAGGTGGTAGGTGACAATATTTATTGGGAGATATCTGAAGACCTTACGGTTTCTGTCCAGTGATCTCCCCAAACACGTTTGTCAGTCGGACGGCATTATGAAGCCGCAATGTAATTCTATTGAATTAAATGATATTCTAATTTTTCTGCTGGCCGATCAGTAAAACTTGTCGGGTGATGTGACCAGCCGGAAAGTCCTGTGGAGAACCCTGCAGTCTGCCAAATTACTGAAAACTAGATACCCCACATGATGCATTTTCAAAGACTGAAAGCAGTGCTAATATATTTTAATGAGTTAATATGATTTTAAAAATCAGTGATGGAGCACTATTAACCTTTTATGATCAAACACAGTAGTGACGTTGTCCGAATAATTACAAACAATTAGTAGATATAGATATACATATGTGACTCTCTTTTCCAGGGCTGCCCAGCTGCCCCCAAAAACCCACCTCGGTGTTTTTTTTTTAAAGCCCTCAAAAAACAGTTACAAGTAGGTTTTTTTGGGTTTATTTGATAGTGAATATTCTAGCTATTACTTAAGTAAATTTACGACTAGGAGAGACAGGAATATCTCTCCTACTGATAGTCCACACTAAACATCACCTATCTGACTAAAACTAACACCTGATCACAGATAAGGACTGCACCTGATTGACTGGTCAAGCCAGTTAGAAAGTGATTCTCCTTTGTGATTTCCTCACTGCAATCCTCACAAAATTCTTGATATAGTGTTTGTCCAGTTCTTAATCCCTCTCCTCCCTTTCTGGGTGGTGGACATAAAGAAATGTTTTAAATTATTTTGAGTTAATGTATTATTAGCAACAAGTAAAATGTGAAATAATAGAGAAAATAAGTATTTATTTTTCTTTTGTAACAGCAACTTAATTTCTTTTAATGTATTTAAACTATTTTTCAGGCATTTAAAACATTTTAATATTTATTTAAAATAAATGATTAATAAAGGGACTGAGGCATTTTGAAGTAGCTACTTTTAAATAAAATATTATAACACAGTAAGGAAGTTGAAAAGTGTTACCTACTTCAGACTATGAATTTATTACTATGGTTATGTTATAATGAAGTTAAATAATGGAATTAGAGCATGTAATGCTATTATTCTATTTAAAAAGTTGAAGTTACAAAGTTATTTATTTAAGTATTCACATATTTAAGACATGTTGGTGTCAAAACCAGGATCAAGTAGAATCATACATAGTCCTCCATTTGCCCATTTCTCATCAAAAGACAATAATGTCATAAGATCTGTGATAATTTTGTTCGGCAATATGTACTTAAAAATAATTTTTAATTTATTATATAATTGAATAATAACTAAATATACTATTATAGATTTTATTATAAAAATTTAATTTAGTAATCTTAAGGAAATATTATATGCCCTAAAAAACTCCGATTAAACCCCAAAAAACTCACCAGAGCTGCTTTTTTTCAGCCCTGGCCTTTTCTTACCCCTCAATATTTGAATCTCTCCGATCCGATAACCTTTGATCTGGACGGTATCATAAAGTCTTCGACAAGAAGCTATAGATCTTTGATAATGTGCAGTTCTGATGTTATAGAACGCATAAATCCTTGAGTGTTTCAAAGGCTCTTCAGAATTTGACGCTATAGTGACATGAGAATCTCATAACTCACATACACTTACTTCAAGCATCTCACGTGACCAAAATCCACTTGAGATTCCAGCCCAGAGCCGAGATCAGCAGCTCAAGACAGAGAAGAGATGAGTTTCAGACAGTGACCAGTGCAGAGGTGACTTTCCTCTAGTGTTAGGCCTGTGAAGGCTGTTTTGCGAACCCAGCCATCTAACATATTCTATTTCCAACTCTTTTATGTGTTTTTATGAGCCATCTAATAAAGCGTTTTGTGTGTCAAAAGGGCTCCATCTCTTTATTTATGACACCACAATAGATAAACTTGACAAATAAAAGATTGTGACAATTTTCAAATATTTAAAATTAAAATTATGTATGAAAAGAACTTTTTTTTATGACCATTTTACACCACCTGACTCTGTATCTCTTGTTGCAGAACTTTTAAATTGAACCAGGGTTTGAGCTGAGTTCAAAAGTTCTTTAGCATAAAAGCTAAAATCAGAAAAAAAGCTTTAGCAAAATGCTAAAATACCTGTAAATACAAGTTCACATAGCATTTTCGATGCCTTAATAGTGTTTCATTTACATTTGTATATTAAATATTAAATGTAGGCATCAGTAGCGCAGCCAGAAATTTTTTTTAGGGGGGGTCCAAATTACTCGGACTCGGAGGGGAGATCAGACCCCCCCCCCTAAAATGATCATGTTCATGCATCACAGGGCCCCCGCAAATGACATCCATATAAGTTTTTGTAGGGGGGAGGGGGGCTGGTCGTCTCAGACAGGCACTCAGCACACATCTCTTCCCCGGAAGAAATATTTCACGAATTTTACCTTTACAGAAAACATTTGAAATTTTACCCTCAGGCCCCCAGAAAGCGCAGAATCAGTGGGAATACCTATATTCTCCCCCCAGTGGCGGATTTTGCTCTAGAGAGGCCCAAGGTGCAACTCAATTTTGAGGCCCCCTCCTCAAAAAAAAAAAAAAAAAAAAAAAAAATCACAAACTCCTTTAAATTATTACTAATTATTTTAAAATGTTTTAATTCCTTTTATATCTAGTTTATGTCTACAAACGAGGGCCTGACTTTCACTATAACACTTTTGTGCCCAGGGCACTTTTCAGATTTTGTGTCCTTTAGCTGGCTCAATTTTTGTGCCCCTGCATATCGTGTTAAACTCAATTTTTTGGCTTATTTCTCCATGTGTGCCCAGGACACGTGCACCAAGTGTAAGTCCGATAGTCAGGGCCTGCTACAAAAGGAGTATTAACATTTTAAAATTTTTATGTTTATAGATTTGTTCATCTTAAAAAACATTTTTTTACCTCAATAATTTTTGTACTACGTTTCACTTTTCATGATTAACACTAAATAAACATCAGCATACCTCTAAGTATAACCCAGCAACTGCAGTTTTATATTGATTACTTTTCACTGTTACTTAATTACGTCGAATTACTTTTTGTGGACCACTGGCATATATCTTGTTTCAGTTGTGAAAATTTTGACTACTTAACAGGTACTTATGAAGGACAGAACAAGGGGAACTTGATCAGAAACATGACTTTGACATCACAAAGTTCAGTAGAATTCTTTACTTGGATAAAATGAACCAAAAATTTAACATTCCTTCAAGAACATATATTTATAAATATTTAAATATATTCATAAATTTCCCGTTTGGAACTGCAAAACTAAGAAGTTTAATAGTAAGAGTAAACTTTCTGTTTTGTCTAATTTTGTTTATTCAAAAACTGTCAATAAGTTTAGGACTATTAATAATGAGTAATTAGGTATCAATAATATATATACACACACACACATTATTCTATATTTTAGATAGAATGAAAAAACTGCAGAATTTAAAAAAGAGAAATTAAAAAAAAGACAGATAAATTTAAAAAAAAACAATACTTTAAGTAGTTAAAGTACAAAAAGTATTATTGACTTAAAAATAAATTCCACTTTATAATGGGTATGCTCTAAGCTTCGGTCCTAGGTTTATTATTAATGTTTAGCATTTTCATCTGCGACTATAAAATACATGCCGTATTTATAATATAGTGATCATAAATATTTTTTAGTTGAAAACAAAAAATTAAAATTAATCATCATTTGTTTTTTTAAGTTTTTAATTAACTGTGTATGACATTCCAGTTCAAAATTTGTCTATGAATTTTAACCCACTATCATCCGATCGATCTGAAACTTTGCACGCTTGTGAAATTTCGGTGACGCTAAGTATTGCTTTCTTTATTTTTTCAATACTTTTTTTAAACTATCAAATATCTTCCCCCAATCCCCCAAAAAAGTGTTACCGCACATGTATCAGCTCATATCTTTTTAATTATTGGTCGGCAATTTTTTATCATTGCATACTGGGAAAGTTTCGATTCCAAAAAAAAAGATAAAATCGGTTATCCCTAGCTTAAATTTTTAATTTTTAGTGATTTTTCCAAAGAAGACAAATTATTGTTTCCAATTTCTTTTACATCGTGACAACCAACAACAATTATATATTCTAGGTACATTTGAAAATTTCACCGAATACAGAGTGTCCTTTCCTAAATCATTTAAATGAAGAACAGCTGAAAAATATAAAATATTTAATTTTTGACAAATTTTTCAATCTCAAGCTGAGAATAAAGCGGTTCAGGCTTTTCTCTTTTAAAATGAGAAATATTCTTATCAGACTGTACACTTTTTGATTTGGGGGGGGGGGCAATCTATAAAGCAGGTGTATTTGAATGTCCTACTGCAATACCAGCTACTGAGCCGCAATCTGATTCAGTGCGGCCCAACCAGTGGATGAGCGCATAGCACTCTGAACTGGGAGACGGAAAGTGCCTAGTTCAAAACGAGGTCGCGTCCGCCAACCTAACCGTTAGGAATTTTCCATGGTTTCCTCCAAAACTTACGTAAATAGGGGTTAGAATCCCTTAGAAAGACCCCCAAGGGGAGCACCCACACCCATCGGCATAGATCCCACTTGTAGATAATTGGCCGTAATCCCCCAACCCAACCCAACTAATTGATTCCGGATAGGAAAAAGGCATAGGGACCCTCTGCACCTGTATTTTTCTTGAGATAAAATACAGTGAGGAAATTAAAACAATACAAAAAAATCTAGGAATTTTTCTTGGAAATAATGGACAGTTGAGGGACCTAAAATTCCAAGGAATGTTGCATGAAAATACCAGGAACTTTATTGAACAGCTCAGGAAAGATCCACTGAATTGCATATTGTTCAGTAAAGTTCTTGGTATTTTCGTGCAACTTTCCTTGGAATTTAGGGCACCTCAGCTGCCTATTATTTTCAAGGAACACTACTGGAGTTTTTTTAAATTTTTTTTTTCAATTCTAGTCATTTTTAAGTGAACTGCCTGTTTTTTAAGGTCGTGAGACCACTATTCGGTTAAGCGACGGGTTGAACGAAACAGTAAAGTTTTCAAAAGGAAATGTATACTTTCTGTATAGTATTTGTAAGTCTAGCTTATCCTTATTTTCCAAGGAACGTTTCTGGATATTTTTACAGTGGAATACGGAATTAAAGCATCCATTACTTATAAACTAAAAGTATTCGTATTAAAGTATTAGTTTAGATTATGGTCCAATGTTGTGAAGAGGAAAGGGAGTCACGAAAGAAAAGATTGTTCAAAGGCGCTTTCTACTCTACAAGCAATCCTGAAACTATGAACAAAGTTTATGTCTCTTGAACAGATATTTACATATAGTTTTTTTTTCTTTCTGAAAACCGAATTTGGAGGCCCTTTAGAAATATGAGGATCGAGGCGCGCGCCTCATGCGCCTATTGGGAAATCCGCCACTGTCTCCCCCTTTTGGCAAGCCAGCGTATAGCCAGGAGGATATAGGGATTGATATCCCCCCCCCCGACACTTTTGCATAAATTTAATGTTAGCTGTTAGACTTTTGTCTTGCAGAAATTTCAATTGTTCGGTGTAATGCAAATCAATCAAATAACATTTGCCATTATAAAAATGTATTCTTGTAATAAAATTGGTAGTTATAAGCTTTTATACATTCTTATAAGAAAAACGAAAGAACTAACGGAAAACTGTAAGCCTCTAATCGTTAACGACCGCTTTTCGAGATGGTGGAGTTCTTTGTTTCTTAACACTAAATAAAATACATTCAGGTGTTCTGATTCTAGTCCTATGTTCATATTTATTCTAGTCATTAAAAAATCTCTCTCCCCTTTTTAATAAAGCATAGCTCTAATAAATACACACAAACTCCGCATATCGTGTACTCTTATACAAAATATAGCCAAAGAATAATACTGAAAAGAAAAATTAATAAATCCCGTTCAAATTTTAATTAAATAGAAATTGTAAAATATTATTTATATACAATTATCATACAAACATGAAACATGTCAATTGAAGAAATTCATTATTGAAGAAATTAATTCACAAAATTATACATCAGCTCACATACATAGATCGTAGGTCTATTCAGGGACGTAGAAAGTAGGGGAGCTGGGGGAGCTGTGGCTGAAATATTTCCCTGAAATATTTTAAACGGTCTCAGTACACCTGTGAGAAATTCACCCATGTTTATGGTACATTGTTTACTTCAAACCTGATTTCAAAAATGTAGTCTACTTTTTCTAGGAAATTCACACAATATGCCGCAAAGAGCCAAGAGCCAAAAGAGCAGCTCTCCATATGTATTCGATACTTGGCGAAATATTTGTTTTTCGCATAGTTGGTAAAAAATAAAAAATTACTCAGCCTGGACACTCCGACTTGCCTAATTATACAGTCATATTTTGAAAGATTTATTACACGGAACGTTTGAATTCATGTACTAAATAAAGCTCTTTTTTTTTGGGGGGGGGGGGAGATAAAGAAGATAAAGGCGATTTAAAACGGGGAGTGTTTTGAAGAGAACTCTTCCCTAGTGGTGTTTAAAAAGGAAGATAATAAACAAGTAGTCTTATGTTTTTCAAGTAGTTTATTCTAGCTATCGCACTTTAAAATAGAATTAATAAAAGAATAACTGTAAATTTAAAAATTATTCTCCATGACAACAATTAAAGACATTATTTAAATAATGGTATCTCTTGTAAAAGTAATATTTTATCACATTATTCACGCAATTTTAATTTTCCTATTAAAATTCTTTAGAACTTTAATGTTTAAAATTTTTTTTACTCAGAAAAAACTGAAATTAATTTAAAAAAAAAACTTTTACTTATTAATATATCTGCTGCAGTTACAAAACATGCGTTCACTATTTCAAGTTTTGTAAAAAAATAAATGCAATAGTTGATTCTTCATTTTCAATAGGCTGATTATGAACTTGTTGATTCATTATGTATGATTTATTTAAAAAACAATGAAAGAAAAGGAAATAAAAAAATTGTGTGAATCTCGTCTTGTGAGTCGATTCTGTAAAGTCTCAAAATCCTTATTTATTATATTACCTCGATCCTCCATTACCTAAAAAATTAATAAAATAAATAAACAGCTCTTCATATATTTTAGCATAATATGTGTTTAAAAAGTAACAATATTTGACACAAACTGGAATTCAAAAAAAGGTAATTTAATGTATTTGTTATCATTGACTACATTGTAGTTGCCAGTAATAATAAGCTTATGATATAGTTTTAAATAATCTTTATAAGTTGGATCATTACATCTTGTATACATTCAAGTACGCTTGTCTATGTTTAGAAAATTCTTGGCTAATTATAAATAAAAACACTTCAACCATCTGCTAGATTATACTTGAAAGATCTTTTTATATTAAGATTTTTACTGATAATAAATTATGAACCACGTCCGTGTGATTCCACCTTCTCTGTTGTGTAAAGTTATTTTGAAATTTAATCAAGTAAAGTTTACCTCTTTGTCAGGGCCGTAACCAGAGGGGGGGCTACGGGGGCTGAGCCCTACCTAGAAGTCTCCCCCCCTAAGATTTTCAAAGATTTTAGTAAATTCACTGATGAATACAAAAGTTTAGTGGAATCACAAAGCGGTTCAAACACAAAACTTACGCTATTCCTTACAGACTGATTTGCTACTCGGGGCAGGAATTCCGTAGGGGTAAGGTAAAACCTTAAAACTGCCGCCGCGCTTATCCCACGTTCCTTGCACTTGAATTTGGCAGTAAATCTCAATGAAAAAATTGTTAATGGAATGAATGGTGAATATTTTAAGATACGGTATCTTGTGAAATAAAAATTCTAGGTGAAGATGTAAAAATTCGAAGAAACTCCCCCCCCCCCCCGAACTACTAATACTTATATTTAGTCAGCCCCCCAAACTAGATTCAAAGCCCTACCTAGTATGTCATCTTGGTTACGGCCCTGCTCTTTGTTAATGTAGAGCCCAATATCAAGCTTGGGGATGAGCTTGAGATTCAGCACCCTCAAAGGTTTCTTTCGGTGCAACAGATTTTTCACCGTGTCCGGGCCCGTCCATTCTATCTGCAGTCTTTGATGCTGCACGATCACCATCATCGGCTTTAATATTTCTTCTCGAAGAAAGATTAAAAACATTTCACTTTGGGTTTTCTTTCTTTTTAAACTGGACGAATTCATGATCGTAAGAAACAAAGAACCGAAAACTTAAACTTCTGCTTACAAATTAAAGGCATCCAACTTAAGTGAATTCACTGAACCATTCGAAATTTCGTTATACCACATCTAAGCTCCCAGCAGACCCTCTTTTTTACTGTTGAAGACTACAATATAGGCAATATATTTTCCTCTTTCCTTCATGACAATTTTGTTATCACTTAATTGTAGCATGAATAGATTCTTTCTGGGGATATTCCGTTTCTTTGCGCTACAAGGGTGCGAATTACTCCCCTTTACATTGTCCAATTCGTCCATCCTAGCCCCACAAATCCCCTATCAGAGACACGACTGGAGATTTATTGCCTAAGGAGTTTCTATGACGGTGCTTGCTGGAAGCCTTTGATGATTTTATGTTGCGTCCTTCTTTTCAAGCCAACTACGGATACAAAGTTTAAAAAGATTTTTTTAAAGAAAAGACACTTTTTAGAGAATAAATTTGGAAAAGAAAGAAGAGAAAGAGAAAAAATGGGCCCTTTTTAGAGAAAAAAATGGGCCCCTTAAATTGGTGGCCCGTGGGCCCCATTCGCCCTGTAGATAAACGGACCCTGCTCATAGCGGCCCCTTAGCTCATAGGGGGGGTCCGGACCCCCTGGACCCCCCCCCTTCGCTACGCCACTGGTAGGCATGACACCTGTAAAGAATTAAGATATCATGCCGACATTTTCATGCTAAAATACCAATAGGTCTGTAAATACAAGCTCACATAGCATTTCCGAAGACTTAGTAGTGTTTCATTTACATTTGTAAAGTAAATATCAAAATGTGGGAATGATATCTTTAAAGAAGTAATACACAGCAGTAAAAAAACATTTTTTTAAAAATTGAAATGAAAATTAATAATTGTACTTATCATTAAGAGAAAACAGTTTAATTTTAAGACAGTACAAGTCCAACATAACACATACTGAATATTGTTGAAATTTATAGTAAATTAAATGTCTTAGTTGTGATTTATATTCTTTTACAAGAAATATTATTTACTATATAAAACTGCATTAGATCAAGCTTATACCATACTTTATCGGTTTTCCTATAGAAAAATTTCAAGAATAAAGAAAATAACAAATAAAATATCTTTTTATTATTATTCAAAACAAAGGCTTTAGCAAAATAGCGAAAATGTCTTATTTCATTTTTGCATAGTCTTTTCGCATTTTGCTAAAAATGCGAAAAAAGTTTTGGCATTTTACAAAACATATTTGACTAATAGAAAGGGAGGAACAATACTGAAAATTACCCCTCACAAATGTTGGTTGTCACATTCTGAATGGCGATTAAAAAAATCCGGTACTTTTCTGGGACTATATTCCGTATACGGTGCCTTGTTTACATATCAATGGTTTGTTTACAAATCATTGGCGAACAATCTGACGCAAGAGTGAGCGATGCACCGCCAACTGCCGGTGGTAGTTGTGACTGGCAACCATAAAGAATACGTGTTTCGTCAGGTTTGGGAATTTGAAATTGTTTGCGTTATTGATGGAAGGGAATGAAATGTGTTATGTTAATATAAGAAAAGAATTTGTGTGTGTTTGTTAGAAATATAGTACGTTATAAGCCGGTGGGTGTTGGGGACATTTCTGAGCGGTTATTTAAAAAAAAAAAAAAATAGAGGTAAGTGCTCTTTTTTAACGAATCTTTGCAATGTTTAAGGTTTTTAATGTGAATTTTAAATTGATATTTGAAGTGTTTATGTTTTCGTAAGTGCTATTTACGTGCTATTCTAATCATACTGACTTTATAAGAGGTGTACAACTAGGTTGTTTAATCCACCGATGTTTTTTTGAGTTGAAAACGGGCCAGTGTTTGCCCAGTTTACATTAGCTGTACAACTAGGTTGCTTAGTTCACTGTTGTTTTTTTTTTAGTTAAAAACGGTCCACTGGTTGCATAGTTTACATAGCTGTACAACTAGGTTGCTGAATCCGCTGAGGTTTTTTTAGTTAAAAACGGTCCACTGGTTGCATAGTTTACATAGCTGTACAACTAGGTTGCTGAATCCACTGAGGTTTTTTTAGTAAAAAACGGTCCACTGGTTGCATAGTTTACATAGCTGTACAGCTAGGTTGCTGAATCCACTGAGGTTTTTTTAGTTAAAAACGGTCCACTGGTTGCATAGTTTACATAGCTGTACAGCTAGGTTGCTGAATCCACTGAGGTTTTTTTAGTTAAAAACGGACCACTGGTTGCCTAGTTTAGATAGCTGTACAACTAGGTTGCTGAATCCACTGAGGTTTTTTTAGTTAAAAACAGACCACTGGTTGCCTAGTTTAGATAGCTGTACAACTAGGTTGCTGAATCCACTGGGGTTTTTTTAGTTAAAAACGGACCACTGGTTGCCTAGAATGACTAGTAAACATGGCGACAGTCGCTGGAGCTTGGCGGTCGCCAAGCTCCAGCGACTGTCGCCATGTTTACATGGGGTGGGCACCGGCTTGTATGATTTTACCCTTTTCTGTTCGACGAGCACAAGCAAAAACAGGTTTCTACAGATTTTACAGCTTTTGCTTCCCTGACATCTATCATGCTCTTCCCTGACTTTTTGTCTAGCATGCTTTCCTGAATTTTGCATTTCTATTTTTAATAATACATCCTTTAATTAATAACTTTTTTTTTATATATTTTGCCCCTTTTTCACAAATAATAATAATAAAATCAATATACACAAAAATATTATTTGACATCACTGGACTCTAACAAAAACCATGTTTGATAATAATTTGGGATAAAATTAAGACTATTTCAACTGAACAAACAAGATATATTAATAAAGGACAAATTTTAAAATTATTTATAAGGTTAAATAAGAAAATGAAAATAAAACAATTTCTATAATTTAGTTCAAACAGGAAGTATTTTCTTGATTTTGCCTCAAAATTCAAATATTCTTGCATTTCCCCGACCTTTCTTCAATTTCTACAAATTTCCCTGACTTTTTTCTCAAATCCCTGACCAAAACTCATTTCCCTGACTTTCCAGGTCTGCAGAAACCCTGAAAAAAATCGCCAAATAATGCAGAATTCCGCCAAATTTCTTACAACCATATAACCAACTGGATTGGATATGAATCATAATACAGTTGTAGATTGGAACAACTACTTAAGAGAAGTTTGTGTAGAAGTATTAGCAGATCGTGAGAAAAAAAAAAATAAATAAATAAAATGGTGGTCCTGAAAAAACAGTTGAGATAGACTAGAGCTTATTTACAAAATGAAAGAACAATGCCCTATAACAAAAGCTGAATTTATGTGGAGACAAGGAGTAAATGATCCATTTGAGCAAATTCTCAAGGATATCACCGTATTCTGGAAAAACCAATAATTAAAAGCATTCTTTTGGGGTAAAGCTGTTTGTTTGCAATTCATTAGTATTTGTTTATAGTTGAACTTGTTTTGCTTACTATTAATTAATATTTGTTTATAGTTGAACGTTTTAGACTTTCATTCCATTAACTGTTTTGTCATTCGCTTCACTTGGCAACTTGGCTCGTGTTTGGTTTACAATTGGCAACATTTGCACCCGGCTAACAGAAAAGTACCAAAAATCCCAGAGTTCCTTCTAGGCATATTTCGGAGGGCGCAATGCCCTGCCCGCCCTTTTGTTAAAATAATTGCCACCCTGAGTGCCCTTTTTTAAATAAGTGACACCCTGCCTGCCCTCATTGTAAAAAATTGCATCTTGGCATGGTGCCTTGCTGAAAATGTGCCCCTTTTCCAGAAATCGTCGGTTCCATTCTCTACGCACTTCTGCTTTCACATGCTAAAACTTATGTCTTATGTATGATAATTAGTTATATTTATTTATTTTAAGGATAAAATAATACTGCTTTTTAAAAACTTATATTAAATTTTCATGAATGAGCCAATATTAAGTTATAAGTAAAAGAGGAAGAACAAATACATTTCAGTAATAAGATTTAAATTGGTATTGTACATCCAACAGTTGGATGCAATACAAAATTCTTATGACTCTCTGTCATTTATTACAGCAAACTTCTGTGCTCTGAATTTAATTTTTGTAATTTCTATAATTATCAATTGATGAATGAGTTAAATTGTTTTTTAGCACTACTTCTAAATAAAGTCTAATAAAAGTTTATGTTCAGTAACTTTGAAGCTCTTTGCCTAGTACTCATTCAATAATTATTGTAAACAAAAGAATTTAAATAAAATTCTCATTTATTTCATTAATTTTTATACATCCTGCACTGCAAGAACTTTAATTTTTTTTTTTTTTTTAAGTTTGTACCAATAAAGGTACAGTATCGAATATGAATGTGATCAAGTATGAAAGCTTGTGGCCCAATGACAGTGTGATAAAGTTGAGGAACAAAAAGTTATAGTCCCCCCCCCCTTCTGCTGACAAATCGTATCTGGCTAAAAATTTCTGAAACCTTCTTCAATAAATGTACTATCACTCTTCTTATAAATAATAAATATGTATTTAATATAATTTCGAGAAAAAAAAATAAAGGACAAAATTCATATTATAAATTAATCATATTAGTCTCTTCTTTTTTTAATCAAAAACTTCTAGGTTTGTACAGATTTAATTAATCAGAACATGTTTTATGTGATATTTACGGCAAAATAATGTCTATAACTAAATTTTTCTCATTTGCTTACTTTTACAGGAAATTTTCTCCAACCCTACAATGTTAAAGCTTTGGGGATAAGTCCAATTGAGATTGTTACAGACCAGTTTCTATACATGTTATCAACTTGTAACATTCTCATGGAACTCAAAAGTGCCTTTTTTTTATCTCTTCCCCCTCCCCCTAGGGGCCATTTTTTTCTAGAGTCAACACTACGCCTGCGTACATAATCAATTTTTTTTAATAAAGTGCCCTCAAAATTATAGAAGTGCCCTTTTTAGAACTCAGAGCACTCTTCCCTCTTTTGATCGTAGAATGAACTCTGAAATCCTTACTCGTAGATAAAAAATTAGTTTGGGACAAATCTTAAATAATTGAGTCCCAAGGACACACTTTTATGTCTTTTATTTTAAAAAAATATGACTATTATGTTATTGAAAAAGGATTCTGAAAATTCAGAAAAAGAACCATAATAGTTAATCTACTAATGAGTTTCTGTAATCCACAAATTTAAGAAGCCAGTGCAACCCCTGTACCCTTAAATGAAAAGCAAAACTTTCTAACCAACAGAAATTCTTGCATATGTTAAGATTTTTTTCATTTATGTAATAAACATTAATAACATATGTACACAATAAAAACTATATATTCAATTGGAAAATAAAGTAATCAAATTACACAAACATTAATTAATAAAACCACACAGAAATTGTAATTAATTCCAATTGTAAAATCTTATGTCAAATTGAGTGGTTTTCAAAGTTTGCATCACATAAACTTAGCAGTTCTTGGATGTTTACATTTAGTGTTAGAAAAAAATAAAAATAATACAGAAAATTCAAGAAAGAAAAATATATTTAACTATCTTTTTAAGCAGATATGCATAAAAACTAAAATTTTTTTATCTACATATAATTAAAAATGGGAGTACATTGTGCATTTTAAAAGCTGGCGCACTGTCTCCACATTTTCTTTGATTCAAACAAATTTATAGATATATTTCCTTAGAATTGCCCATAAACTTTTAATAATATATGGATTTAATTAACTTATTCATAAAATTTTATAAAATAGTCACTAGTAATGTCTAAATTCCATAGAATATTTCTAGAGAAAACTCAAAAAATTACTTATTAAAACATAAACAAACTTTGATTTATTTTTATTTTGCAAGATGGATCGATTTTAGACTTTAATCTGGAAGAAAAATAATCTATAAAGTTCAAAAGTAGCACTTTGATCATGAAATTAAATGAGAAAGAGCCGGATAACTAATAAATGCGAAACTTATATTTACCAACAACTGGTAAATTGGGATCAGGACTTGCTGCTTCGGGGGCTGCCATCACAGAAACAATATCAATATTTTCCCTTTCGAAATATCAATAGAAATAATGACGATCAAATAATTGAAACACTAAGAACACAGCGTGATTATAACAACAAGTAAAATTCCATAAATTAAAATTATAAAGCACATACTACGCTACATTAACAACACATCCATATTTAAATATTACTTATGGACCATTTTTGAGAAGACTTAGTTACAGTGTTGCCAATCATAATACAAGAATAAAACAATTTTACTTGTTTTTGTTAACAAGTAGATTTTGGGGGCTCTGTATAGAGAGCGCTTCAGTATGTAAATATTCAAAACGTCATCATAAATGGTCAACACTCAACAGAGAATAAAATTTCCAGTTCTGAAATTTCCGCTATTCTCAGTAAATTTAGAACGGGCCAGATGATTCCTGGAAAGCGCAATGAAAATTCCTTCCACACTATTTTGTAATCTTTGGAAGAACGTTTGTTCGTAATCAAGTGGGAATATCCACAAATATTCGCATTCCAATTTGCTGGGAGAGGTGCCCGATTGTGAAGCTCCCCTAGTAGCAATAACCCATCGGTCGATGAGAGGCGGATGAATTTAATCAGAGGAAAACGAGCAATGGCCGATCTCGGCCTTTCACCCCAAAACGGGGAAACTTCCTCGGTAACTGGTACAAAATGTCCTCTGGGGGGGGCCAACAAGCCGATCATCGTTTTCCGATGACTGTGGTGAAATAAAGAAAAAAAAAAGGTTGAGAAACCGATAAACTGTTAAAAATATATTTTTTATAAAAGATAAACGCCTGGCAGGGCCCGTTTATCGGCAGGGCAACCGGGGCATTTGCCCTGGGCCCACCAATTGCAAGGGCCCAAAAATGCTGTATTTTTCAACAAATTTATGCTTGATAAAAAATTTTCATATTCTTTAAAAAATTAACTTAAAAATCACTCGACATTATCCTGCAAATGTACTTTTAAAAATTTCTGTTTATGCAAGCATGCACTGTAATATCTGGTGACATTTAACATTAACCTTACCGTGAATGAAATTGGGTTGCTTTAACTCCCTATTAACTTCAGCTAGGCAATGATAACTCGTCTATACAAATATCGATATGCAGAAGTGACAGTATTTTGAAGCCCCCCTATAATGTTAGGCAAGTTTTGCATTTCCTTTCATAAATACATGCTATTTATGTATACAAAAATCCTTTAATATTTATTGCTATGTACAATAGACACCGGTTATAACGTACTCTCACGAGAACTAAAAAAGTAGTACGTTATAGCCGAAGTAACCGGTAAAAAGTACCGCGGTAAGATTTAATATTACATTTTAAAAAGTGGGCTCATAATTTCATTCTAAAATGTGTTTTAAACAGGTCTGATATTTTAAAATTTAAATTAGACAGAAAATTCTTTATTACTTACAATTTTTTATTGAGATAAATAATCTGTAATTTTCTTTGTTTTAAATGGGCAGATGCTACTTTAAAAATACTGCTTTGGATATCCATAATAGACCTTTGTAGAGTCTCAGCATCATCACTGCGGCATTCAAAAAATCGTGATAATGTTTTTGCAGCATTTAATGCGTCGGGTATGCGTGGTATAGTCTCCTCTGTTTCTTCTTCACTATTATCAGAATCATAACAGATAGGGCTTTTCAGGAGGCATTTACATTGATGAATGACAAGTAAAAAACATGGTCTTGTTCTTAGCCCTACCTAGTAGGCGAAAAAGATAAGATCGCTCCCTTCATTCATACACTATTCATCTCGCTAGAGAATCTGAAAACTGACAATGAGCGTTTTTGAAGGTACTGAAATTTCCGAGAACAAGGAAATAAAATTCTTAAGAAAAGCAAAATTTTATTTTTGGCTTTAGTATAAAAAGTACGTTATAGCCGTAGTAGCCGTGTTAAGTACGTTTTATGCGAAGTTAAATAACATTATAAATATAGGACTTCAATCGGGACCTAGCTTCTAGGTACGTTATAACCGATAGTACATTATATCCCAGGTCCGTTATAACCGATAGTACGTTATATCTCAGGTCCGTTATAACCGGTGCGCACTGTATTTATATTTAGTGTTTAAACAAACAGTATATTTAAGTAGCTATATGTATCTAAAATAACTTAATACTGTTTTCGTGCAATTTCCCGTAAAATATTTATGGTCCGGTGCAAAGGCCCAAAAATTTGTGTTTGCCCTGGGCCCAATATTGTGATGATCGGGCCCTGACGACTGGCAGTAAAATTTTCAAAAAAATGTTCGTTCTATTTATTATTTTTTCGTTTTTTGGATGCTAACTTTCCGTTTTTCTGAAAAAAAAATGAAAAAAATTCTTCCCTCACCAGGCCCGAAGCCTGAGCGTACTGAGTTACAGACTGATGCTCTACCCCAACGCCATCCAGACTTGTCATGTAAAAGCCAAAGGTAGAACTAGCGATTATTTTAGTCTCAGATAGGGACTTTGGGTGAAATTTTGACAAAGTGGTGTTCAAGCTATTATTGAAAATAGTCAAATTATTCGATTGGTAAGAAATTAATTTCAATTTTTACCAATGTATGAAAGTAGCAACAACATTCAAAATTAATAATTAAAAAACAATATTGCAAATTGTATAGAAATTTTAGTGTGATTTTTAACTTTCATATTTCTTGGATAACTTTTAAAAATTAATTGATTTCTCTTCTTGCTGTTTACATTAATGAGGTTTCAAAAGAGTTGCTCATTTTAATGAAGTTTCCGTTATTCTTATAATGCAGCTGACGCTCAAATAGACTTTCTTTTCTTTTTTTTAAGCACAGTTTTCTTCAATTATTTAAATATTACAAATTTTATATAATAAACACTTACAGTTTTTTTTTTTGTAAATATTTTTTTTTCAAATCGAAATTTTGTGCCCCCCCCTGCCACATCCCGACCGCAATATAGGAAGTCTGAAGTAAATTATGCGATTAATTCAAGAATTGTTCAAATTTTCCTTAGATTATGCAAAGCTACATCTAAATTACGCAAATATTTATAAGAATTTTGGTAAAATGTAAACTACTGGGAGATCTGCAAGGCCTGGTGACTATAGAGCTGCAGGTTCGGATAAAAAATTGCTTGTCGGTTTCCCATTGGCGAAATTTTCCGTCTAGAGCACCTCTGTGCATGAATAAAAATTCATCTATTGCAGGAAAGCAAAAGTGCTCTTGCCGATGTCTTAATTCGATGAGTCGGTGAATTAACGATGAGTAGATGAACGCCCATGCAGAAAACGCGCAGTCTCATTTTAGCCCCACCCCACCCCTTTTTGATTTTGAAAAGTAAGTTTTAACGATTTTCTTTGATAAAAATATTTTATTCGTTAAAATGAAATTTCATTAATTTAATTAGTTTTAATGATTTCCTTTGATACAAATATTTTATTCATTAATCTGAAATTTTCCTTTGATAAAAATATTTTATTCATTAATCTTCATGATAGTTCAGTTCATTGTAATGAGATTTTAAAGTATTTTTGAAATTACTTTAAAAAGTAAACTAAAACATTGCCTTATTGGAACATTAAACTTTATTTATTTAATCTTATTTTTCATTTGACATTTCTTTTTTCAGGAATTCTTTGTTTTGATGACATTATAAAAATCACAACATGACAGTTCAAAATTAATTTTGACATTTGGAAGATTTTTGAGACTATGTTAGAGGATCAAGACACGAATCATATTGAAAGTCTAGCCCTTTGTAACAACCAAATGTATACCCTCACAAAAGGTAGGCTCGTTTACATGGACGAAAATGCGGGGTCAATGCCGGAACTTTCGCTGCTTCCTATCCTGCTTCCCTTGCGTAGAGAAAAATGCGGGGTAGAAAGATTCCTATTCCAGTGAAGGGTGAATGCAGGGATGACCTCTTATACTCTGCTTTTACCCGGGATTTTCCATTTTCTCATTAGGCCCGTTTACATGTGAAAATAGAAAATCCCGGGTTAAAGCGAAGTACAGGGGAAAACTCGCAATGCATCATGGGAAAGCGGGGTTGACTCTGCATTAATCCTCTTTTCGACCAGGAATCTTTCTACCCCGCATTTTTTCCCCTAAGTAGGGGAAGCGGGGTAGAAAGCAGTGTAAGTCCCGGGATTTACTCAGCATTTTTGCACATGTAAACGGGCCCATTTTCCATGCGAGGTAGAAAGCAGCGAAAGTTCCGGCATTCACGCACATTTTCGTCCATGTAAACGGGCCCGAAGACCATATATTCGAACGTAGAATTGAGGACATGTCCCCAATTCTGAAACAAACTTGGGGACATTTTATGGTACTTACGTATTATCTCGGCAATCCGCCAAGACGAGCAATTTTTCGTCAAGATAAATGCCGGAGAAATGAAATAATTCATGGTTAGAAATACGTTTAGTAACAGTTTGGAAGCAAATTTGACGCAAAAATTGTTTGGCAGAAATGACCGCCGGGATAATACGTAAGTACCCATTTTATAATTAATGAAATAATTAACACTAATCTAATTAAAGAACAATGTATTAATTAAAAATTGTCCTCAATCGCTTCTTTACTTTTCGAGGACATATCGAAAAAAAAACAGAAATTGGGGACTGTCCTCGAAAGTTGTGGACGTATGGTCCAATAATTAAGGTGACCATACGTCACCTTACGTGCGACGCTTTATTTTGCTGGAATGTGTATCACAATCCATACGTTGGTTGCATTTGTCTTTCTGTTAATTTGGAAGGATCCAACCCACAAATCTTGAGTGGAGACGTTGCCTACGTAATACTTATGTGTAATATTACGTAGGCAACGGTTGAGATCAATAGTACCCAAGTGCTAATACATTTGAAAAGGGATTCAATGTAAAATGCTGACGAAAAAAAAGAACAAACAAACTTTAACCAACTTGTTTGGAATCTCGAGATTTAAATTGATGAACTCATGTTTAGACTTAAACATCTTAAAATATTTACTAATTTTGCATACACAAAAATCCATATGTATTCATTTCTAAAAATTTCTACCTGGTAAAAGAAATTGGTATGTAGTACGTCAATTAGTGTATTAATTAACTGTAAATGTCTACCAACGGTGAACGATTTGAGTTATTTAACTGTAATATGTTATTTAATGTATTTTAATTTGTTAAGATATTCAAAAAGTAAGAAAGAAAGAGAGTATAACTATTTCTACAGTATTAAATAAAACCGGCTGGCACAGCTTCGACATTTGCCACTCGGCATGATGAAATAGTTCGCAGAGTTCAATGTGACAATCTGCCGAGGATTATGCATAGGAATACATGGAAAAGTGGGTAAAATCATACAAGACGGTGCCCCTCATGTAAACACGGCGATAACATGGAGCTTGGCGATCGCCAAGTGCGAGTGCTACAGACCTTGGCGCCAAGCCTCCTTGGCGACCGCCAAGCTCCAACGGCTATCGCCGTCTTGTGACGAATAAACACTAGTATATACTACTAAAATTTTACAAAGAAACACAAATTCTAAGTAAATGACACTATATAAAACAGTCAAATCCACAACAAAACATTAGAAAAAGTACAATTAAAGAAGCACTTACCTCACTTTTCCCCCCCATTCTATATTCCACACATCCATAGTAACGAAGAAATTCCCCGAGACGCTCACTAACTTAAGATAAAGGGTCCGTGAAACGGAATCAAAAACACAAGGAAAATCCAACACAAACTTATTCGACTCAGAATCAAAGAACACCAAACTTCAAACTTCATGCAATTAACACTAAATGAAAAGTCTATACTTCAAATGCACCGCGTTTAATTATCAGAATTGCCACTCAGATTCTGATTTAAAAAAACGATTTTCCAGACCAACATGCGATAAAAAATCCAGACGATTTTCAAGTTTATGACGTCAGCTTTACAAATGTTCTCCAAGGGCGGAACCAGAAACTGTTTCGGAGGGGGGCGCAAATAGGGAATATTCATTTTATCTAATATAAAGCCTGCTAAATATTGGTAAAAGCCCCATTTATGTAGTGTAAAAACATTTTTCTCGGAGGGCGCGCGAGCCACTCTGCGAGACCCCAAAAAAACATCAGTGGGTCCGGCCACCGCCGCAAGGGGGCCCCCTCGAAAATATGCTAACGCGGGCCCCTCTGCGAGATTCAAAAAAAACATCAGTGGGTCCGGCCACCGCCTCAAAAGGGCCCCCTCGAAAATATGCTAACTCGGGCCCCTCTGCGAGACCCAAAAAAAACATCAGTGGGTCCGGCCACCGCCTCAAAAGGGCCCCCTCGAAAATATGCTAACGCGGCCCCTCTGCGAGATCCAAAAAAAACATCAGTGAGTCCGGTCACCGCCTCAAGGGGGCCCCCTCGAAAATATGCTAACGCGGGCCCCTCTGCGAGACCCAAAATAAACATCAGTGGGTCCGGCCACCGCCTCAAAAGGGCCCCTCGAAAATATGCTAACGCGGGCCCCTCTGCGAGACCCCAAAAAAACATCAGTGGGTCCGGCCACCACCTCAAAAGGGCCCCCTCGAAAATATGCTAACGCGGGCCCCTCTGCGAGACCCAAAACAAAACATTAGTACAAGTTGAAGCAAATTAGAATAGTAGACGAAACAGGAAAAAACGAAAAATAACAATAACGCATGCGCAAAACGCAAATTAACAGCTTAATGACGTCAAATTGAGCAAGTGAATTCGTTACATTCCTCGATACATACATTCGAAAACCCAAAATTATGCTAACGCGGGCCCCTCTGCGAGACCGAAAAAAAAACATTAGTACAAGTTGAAGCAAATTGGAATAGTAGACGAAAGAACAGGAAAAAACGAAAAATAACAATAACGCATGCGCAAAACGCAAATTAACAGCTTTGTGACGTCAAATTGAGCAAGCGAATTCGTTACATTCATCTGCTTACGTCACACATACACAGTAGCTAGATTAAAAAACAACTATTACGCATGCCCGAAAGTGCAAGAAATTTCGCATCTTTCAATAGTTCTAAATTATCCAATTTACAATATTTGACGCATTATCATTCCTCCAAAAAAAAAAAAAAAACGTCGCCAAGCTCTACGCATTTCTTTATGGTTGCCAGTCAAACTACCATCGGCAGGGTACTTTACTAACGTTGAACTTCGCTCACGTTGTCGCCAGAACCAAGGGGCACCGGATACGGAACATAGGCCGAAAACTGTTTTAAAGGCTATAAAAAAAACTAAAAATTTAAATATTTAACCCATTTATGCCTAGTGTCCCTTTTTTGGGACGGCATTTTCCCTGTTAGTCGAAAACGTTATTTATTTTTCCTAGCCTTTATTCATGAGTATTGAGCCTCAACTCTACAAAATTTTTTAACATGACCAAGTAGGATGTTGATATTTCGATTTTTATGCATAATGATTTTAAAAGAAATCATCCCTTGTTCAAGAAGTTGACATCAGAAATTTATCTATTATTTCTGTTATCAGTAAAAATTGAATAAAGTCGCAAAAATATACAGGCACAAATGGGTTAAAAACTTAATGGGAAATGATTATAGATTATGCTCATACTCAAATCGTCAAAAAATTAAAAGTCGCCATTGGGGGCAAATATAGAAGCTGTTCCCGCATATTTTATAACCGACAAATTTGATAAGGAATAAGCTGCAATTTGCTCTGCTGTTTTCTTTGCTCTTTACAACACTTCGACGGAAATTTGAAAAATACCAAATTTTCGAGTTAGTATGATTTGAACTTCAAAAGCTTTGTGGTGAATGATCAGGAAAAGATGTTTTGTGTAGAATGTAAGAAAAACCGGTACTTATGTATTATCCCGGCGGTCATTCCCGCCAAACAATTTTTTCGTCAAATGTGCTGGTAAACTGTTGCCAATCGTATTCCAAACCATCCATAATTTCTTGTGTCCGGCATTTATCTTGGCGAAAAATCGCTCGTCTTGGCGGACCTCCGGGATAATACGTAAGTACCGAAAAACCAAAACATTAAAGATATCGGTGTATTTTCGGGATAAATTAGTCGATACTTGTGGATTGGCCACGGTGCTTTCTTGGCGGCATAAGGATCATGCGAAGATTGCAGCCAGTGGCGGCTCGTGTGACCTGTTTCAGTGGTGGGGCCCCCCCAAAAAAATTGTGCCCATTAAAATCGCGAAAGTATATATACAAATAGACCAACCTATCCCCATGTGCACAAAGTGTAAGTATTTCAAATTTCTAAAATGACATATGTTTATCAAAATTACTGTACAACTTCTGCTATTTTTTACCTAACTATGTTAAATTGAAAAGTTTACTTTATTACTAAACAAAAAGCCACATTTAATTATTTAATATTTATATTTATAGCTGCTTGTTCATAATTTTTAGATGATTTATTTATTTTAAAATCAATATCAACATTTATAAAAAAGACATTTGTACATCGCTTTTCGTAAATCAAGAAAACAAAACAGAAACATATCTGACTATACTGCAAAAATACGATCACGCACATAAAAAATGATTTTCTAAGCGGAAAATTTCGCCAATAGCTACCGATTGCCGAAATTTCCCCGTACAGTCGTGTAGATCATAATGCGAGGGCCCGAAGATCTGGGCCCCGAAGACAGCGCCAAATAAGCCGTTTGGAAGCCAAGTTAATTCCGCGTCAATATGGCTTTTGGCTCAATGCCAAATACGTCAACCCGGTGAACGGAGAAATTACGCCAAATTTAGGGCAATCCATCCCATGGCCCATGCATGCCTTAGATAGGGGGAAAATCATATAACTATCGCTTTTTTAAGTGCTTTTTTTAATGGATGTATTAAAATGCGTGCATTTTTTTAATGAAAGTAAATTATTGAAAGAACTGTCTTACATAATAGGAAGATACTTTGATTTAGACGGTGGTTAATCGGTGGGGCCAGGCCCCTCTGGCCCTTTATGACGAGCCGCCACTGATTGCAGCTTTACTTTAGGACTACAATTTTCGGAAATTTTAACCACAACCATCTTGGCGATATATCTCTGTAACTCGAAATTATTCGATACTTGTGGATTATAATGGCCACTGTGCTTTCTTGGCAGCATAAGGATCATGCCATGATTGCAGCTTGACTTAAAGACTACAATTTTCGGAATTCTTAACCATTACCATCTTGGCGATATATCTCTGTAACTTGATCTCTGTATCTTGGCGATATATCTTTGCAACTTGACTGAATTTCTGGGGCCGTTATAGTGCTCAAGTATTTGTTTGGCGACATAAGGACTGCCAAAATAGCAGCTATGCTTTAAGACAGTAACGTAGGAACAGTTTGTTTATTTGCCACCAATGGCGACTTTTAATTAATTCATTGGCGATTTACGAATGCGCATAACATTATCTAATAGCGTGATTAATTTAATTCTGAAAATACTGATTCTTGCTTTCACTCCAGATTTCGCAATGCCAATTGAAAATAAGGAAGATTCCCGACAAGATAAATCGCTAACAGATGAAGCTAAACCCTCAGAGGTATGTAACAGTTTACGTCTGTATGTACTACGCCCAGGTGGTGTGGCTGACGAGCTTTGGAACCTTGGACCTACGGCACCTTGGATCCAAGTTCGATTCCCGGTTTGCACTTGGGTGTTGACTCCTGCGTCCCTTCATAGGAGGAAATTTGGCCTCCTACTCCCATAATAAAATGACCAATCTTGGTCTTTGTAAATGCAAATATTTAAATAGGAAGCGCCCGATCTTAGAAAAACCACTATGTCAAACTCATTCTCTTGAAAGCAGCATTTCTTTGTATATATATGTATTACATAACTATTGATAAAAAATTTAAGGAATCAGAACCACAGCAATGTGGGGTAGATTTGATTTGATTTTGGGTATGCGGCCAATTATCGACAGGAAAGATATAGGCTGAGGGAGAAGGTGCCCTCTTTGTAAGTCTTTTTAAGGGGTCCCGTATTCACGCTACCCGTATTCACGTACCCGTATTCACGTACCCGTATTCACGCTAAGTATCGGAGAAAACCACGAAAAACTCCTAATGGCTTGGTCGACGGACGCGACCTGGGTTTGAACAAGGCATTTTCCGTCTTCCAGTTGAGAGAGCTATGCGGTCGGCCACTGGTCGAGTACAATGTGGGGTCAAAAACTCTTTTCACTTTCCTGTTAATAATCGCTTTGTGAAAAGTGCTAAACTGTTCGTCTAATTTCTTAATCAAGTTGTATAACAATGGGCTTGTCTCCGAAAATTTAACCATGAAATGAAATAGAATTTTTTAAATATCAATTTTAGTCACGCGTTTTCTGTTAGCTAGTTAATGTTTGAAGAAAAATGGTTGGAAAGTTCATTATTATTTCAACGATCGTTCCAAAGGAATATTATTAACAGCTCCATGAAGATGACGTAGACTCCAGCTTGCAATATGATTCTTTTTCCGTATTATGTGCTCTACCTCCCTATAGTTATGGACACCCTGTATACACGAATTTCTTTCCATCTACTAGCTGGAAAAAAAAAATCTTTTGGTATACAGAATAACTCCGGCACATAAACGAAAGAAGTTCAATAGCTTCCACGGACTAGGTGATTACTGAAAACATACTTGATAACTTAATGAAACTGCAGTTTGGATTGGATTGTGTGTGATTAAGGCAAACCTGCGCGAGGGGTATCTGCCTAAAATGAGGAATGCCTTGGTAGGAGGACTTTCTAAGGGGCTCTAACGTGTATTCACGTTACATCTGGAGAAAACCTACCAAAACTCCAGATCGTTAGATCGACGACCGCGCGATGGGACCCGAACCCGGGACCTTCACACTTCGGCCGTCTACCATTTTCAGTGATATAACAGCTGTGCCATCTGTAGTTTGGAAAGTGATACCTTTTTGGCCGCATTTGCTCGATGCTGCGGTCGAGTCGAACCAAACCGTGATTAATAGAGTGTATGGACTGGTATTAAAACTTCAACTACTTGCTGAGAAAAATGCGCAGGAGTGTTCTATTAATGGTACGAGCAACTTTAAAGGGAGTAGGGGGCACATCAAAAGAATTGGGAATCACATAGCAGTGTTGGGTCAAAAACACTGTTTTCATACAAGTATGATTAAAAAAAAAAGAAAGAAAGAAAAAGAAAACTGACTTAAAACTACTTCACCGTAATGAAAAAATATTCCCATCGAAGAATCACCAAATATAGAATATATCTGTAAGCTAGGTTCAGTTTTGGAACTTACTTTTTGACGCCGGATTTTTGACACATTACTACGATGTATGCCAATTGTATGTCATTACCTACAACATGTTTTATTTTTTTCCCCCAATTTTCTGAAAATTACTCCGCCATAACAAAATATTACTCCCACTGTAAAACAGTAGGATTTGAAAATTTAAGGAAAAATATAAAGAATATTGCCAAGCTGGGTTCAGTTTTGGAAACTTATTTTGCCACTACAATGCCGTTACCAGCAACCCCTCAGGCAATGGTTTGAAAACATGGTTTTCTCTCGATCTTCTAAATGCCAATCATCAGAACGTGACTAATTTAACATGAAAGCACCCTTAATCTAGTCTATTTGCAATTTTAAAAAATCCCGGAAATCAGTTCACTTGGTAAAAGTCATAGCTTAAGCTCAAAATTAAAATTTCATTTGAAAATAAATATTCGAGTACTTTTTGGAATGGTAAATCCAAATCCTACTAACACTGGTTGTAAAAAAAAAATAATTTTTCTTCGCTGGATTACAGAAAATGACCACTGTGCGGCACTTCGGTTCAGCCTAGAGCGGCAAATTTGTTTATCCGCCTCTGCTAAGCAGAGATGGTATTTTGTCTAATTTGTTTGTAAAGTGCCTGGGACACTGCACAAAATTGGTCAAAATTGAAAAAGTAAAAATTAAAATTAAAAAATGGACGAAATGGAGGAAAATGGACAAAATTAAAATCCATTAAAATTTGAATAAACATTCTGCTGTGGCATGTTAAAAGTGTTCTTAAATTTTATAAAATAAAATAAAAAGCGATTTAAAAAGTCAGTCATTAAAAAATTATATATTAATTTAAAAAATAATTAACTTTAAGGCATAGTTTCAATCAAAGAAGAAATTAAAATCCTAAACCAGATCAATATACAAAAATCTGAGCGAAAACAACGAAGCAAAAACAACAATAGACAAAATGATAGTCAATAGATTCAATAGACAAAATGATATTTTGTCTATTGAATATTTTTCCAGGATTTTTCCAGTCGTAGTCCAACCATGGATGTGAAGACTGAAAGTACAGGCACAGGTTTTGTCAAGATACATATATTAGAGGTATATATGAAGTTACTTTTAAAAAAAGTAATTGAATTGAATTGTTCAAACTTTGTGAAGTGTTTTTTTTTCTTTTCTTTGGTGATTGTTTTATTTTGGATTGCAGATAAAGCGTGATCATTTTTCAGTATATAAAAGATACACACTTCTCTGAATATTCCCTTTTATACAGATCTACTATTTATTCTATTCATATCATTGCACAAAGATTCAAAATTCATTCATTTAACGCATATATGGTTGCTAAGAAAAACGATATATTATCCCTCTCCTCCACAGCGAGAGTAAAAGCCAAGCGTGAATGTAAAAAACGATGTTTTGGGCCTTAATTTTCTTGCTATTGGTCATATTTAGAATTTCAATAGCTTTAAGCCTACTGTGGACAATATGGATCATTTTACAAAGTAGCGTACCTAAATTGCTCCTTCAATCTGTTACACTTGGAATATATATATATATATATATATATATATATATATATATATATATATATATATATATATATATATGCCACTGACATCTAGAAAATAATTGGTGGAACTAGAATTTATGAATCCATGTATTCCATATAAATGCTCTAGATAATGGAACGAGACACTTTTGAGCCCACTTATCCGATTTTTAGATCTCTCCTTTATAAGCTGGTGCTTGTATCCAGTCTGTAATATATCTGTAAATCGCTGCGTACACTAGCGGGTAGAGGTAGGCTCACAAACGGTAATTATAATAGTCCAAAAATCGAACGATCGTTTCTCGTTCACAAACTAGCCATTCTGCTGTGATTTGCTAGAATACTACGGACTGGAAATTCTTGACCATTTCGTCTATACCAGTTGTGTGTATCACCTACACGCATAATTCTGCGATCTATTCTTATAGTTTTAGGCCACAGAAAAGAACCATCTATTCGTTCTAGATGAGAGAGGTATTTTATTTATTTATTTTTCTCCGTGTAGATTAGGGAAGAAACACATATTTGAACACTACGTTTTATATAATATCTTCCATGCTACTCATATCATTGAATGATTGCAAAGAGAAACACTATGACCGTTTTTCCTGGCAAGAGTAAAAGCCAAGCGCGAATGTGAAAAGAACGTTTTGGATCTTAACTTTCTTTCTCTTTTATTCAGATATATAATTTCAATAACTTTAAACCATCTGAAATCTGCATTTATAAATCACTAGCAGCGTGGCCCGGCGTTGCGCGCCCAATGGAAGAGAAATGCCCATTGACCTTAATAGTCCGGGAGCCAGCGACAGATTTTTGCGACCAAAATCCTCTCAGCCCATAATTTCTCAGATGATTAAGATGGTTGTGTGTTGAAGCATGTTGAAGCATGGCCCAACGCACCATGGGTGGGTTGGGCGGCGGCCGCCTTCCAGACACGTTAAAAAAAAAAAAAAAAAAAAATTCAGTCATTTCCTCCCGGTTGAAAATTTCTGAAATGATAGTTGGCATAGTACTTGTTTGAAAAAAAAACGTCAGCTGGCCAAGCGGCGGTGGATTATACGTCAGCTGCTCATACGAACATGTAAAAAAAATTTTTTTTTCAATGATTTCCTCCCGGTTGAAAATTTGACAGATGTTAGTTTACATTCTACTTTAAATAAAAAAACAAGTCAGCTGGCTGTATGCCGGTGTAAAACCCGTCAGCTGGCACAGTGAAAGTGCGGCGCGGAAAGGTAGTGTGGTCGCCGCTATTTAGTGTAGTGTGAAAGGTAGTGTGGGCCGCCGTAGTCTATTTCAATGCACCAGCTGACGGGTTTTCCCCCGGCATAAGACTTCAATTTTGAAGTTGCCTTTTTGCATAAAACGCAAAACGGATTTTCAATCGCCATTTTATTAAGTAATTTAAAGCAGCTCGACAGTCTTTTTAAGATCCATCCTTCCGAAACGTTTGAACGATCTGTTTCCACTGACTATTTCAAAATATCTCCAATTCCAAAATATTAATTTTTATACTCCCAATTCCAAAATATTAATTTTTATGTATATATATTATTACAGATTTTGGTCAGTTATTTCTTCCCGGCCGATAATTCGTGAGATGATTAAGATTGTTGTGTGTTGAAGCCTGATGATCGTCAGCTGCCGCACCATGGGTGGGTTGGGCGGCGGCCGCCTTCCAGTCACGTAAAAAAAAAAAAAAAATTCAGTCATTTCCTCCCGGTTGAAAATTTCTGAAATAATAGTTGGCATAGTACTTGTTTGAAAAAAAACCGTCAGCTGACCAAGCGGCGGTGGATTATACGTCAGCTGATCATACGAACATGTAAAAAAAAAATTTTTTTTTTCAATGATTTCCTCCCGGTTGAAAATTTGACAGATGTTAGTTTACTTTCTACTTTAAATAAAAAAACAAGTCAGCTGGCTGTATGCCGGTGGAATACCCGTCAGCTGGCACATTGAAAATGTGGCGCGGAAAAGTAGTGTGGCCGCCGCTAGCCTATTTCAATGCACCAGCTGACGGGTTTTCCCCCCGGCATACGGCCAGATGAATTTTTTTATTATGGCAAGAATTATGTCAACTATTATTTGACAAATTTTCAACCGGGAGGAAATAACACACTTTATTTTATTGGACACAGCGCGCTGATATCCTCAATAATCCTACTATTTTTCATAATTATGTACAGAAATATTTAAAAAAAACAATCTGTGCTACTTTAAAAACATGAAAACCACCGGTTTCCTCATTTTTAAGCGATTTTTTGGCATTTTCAGCTCCATTTTATTCCTCCGAGTCAAAAAAGTTTATAATTTGGGTGACAAAATTCGGCTCTGCAAGCTGAAAAGGACGTTATATTGACGTTATATCCGGCTTTGAAGGAAAAATTGTGATTCCTTCCTTTTAAATTGCTTTTCTAGATTACACAGTTTAATTTTTCTTCTCAAAAATAAATCGAGGATTTGTAAGCGGACTTCGAGCCAAGCAAAGAAATCGTCTGCCTGTATATAAGAATGACTATGTATACAAAATGAAATCTTTCGAATGCGAAAATTTTTCATGTTTTCAGAATAGCATAATTTGATCGTTTTGGGAATATAAAAATTAATATTTTGGAATTGGAGATATTTTGAAATAGTCAGTGGAAACAGATCGTTCAAACGTTTCGGAAGGATGGATCTTAAAAAGACTGTCGAACTGCTTTAAATTACTTAATAAAATGTCGATTGTAAATCCGTTTTGCGTTTTTTGCAAAAAGGCAACTTCAAAATTGAAGTCTTATGCCGGGGAAAAACCCGTCAGCTGGTGCATTGAAATAGGCTAGCGGCGGCCACACTACCTTTCCGCACTTTCACTGTGCCAGCTGACGGGTTTTCCACCGGCATACAGCCAGCTGACTTGTTTTTTTTATTTAAAGTAGAATGTAAACTAACACCTGTCAAATTTTCAACCGGGAGGAAATCATTGAAAAAAAATTTTTTTTACATGTTCGTATGATCAGCTGACGTATAATCCACCGCCGCTTGGCCAGCTGACGGTTTTTTTTCAAACAAGTACTATGCCAACTATTATTTCAGAAATTTTCAACCGGGAGGAAATGACTGAATTTTTTTATTTTTTTTACGTGTCTGGAAGGCGGCCGACGCCCAACCCACCCATGGTGCGGCAGCTGACGATCACCAGGCTTCAACACACAACTATCTTAATCATCTCACGAATTATCGGCCGGGAAGAAATAACTGACCAAAATCTGTCGCTGGCTCCCGGATTATAAATATAGATTGTAAGGGGAAGGAATGTGAATCCTCCCGCTGCAATGATAAAATAAGACATGGGACTTCCCACTGCAACAACGAAAAAAAAAAGTGAACACGCCACCTAAAAGCGTACAGAGGTTACCGGGAATTGAACGTGGCTAGACTTCTCCTCTTCTAACTGCCTGTGTTCTAACGGTCATTTATTGCTAATACCTAAGCAACTACTAACAACAGAGTCCGGTTGTCGGTATGAGATTGTGAAGGGAAGGAATGGGAATCCTCCCACTGCAATGATAAAAAAAGAGACTTCCCACTGCAACGAAAAAAAAAAAAAAAAAAAAAAAAACGAACGGGATGGGCGCCTTCTAATCCCATCTTTGGAGATCTTTACCGAAAAATATCTCAAATAATTTCTAATCCATAAATAACAACAAAATGAGTTGCTGAAAATTGTCAAAGAAATGTAATTCTTGCAAAGTGCCTTTAAGAAAAATTCCATCTATTCCACCAGTACCCCCCCCCCCTGTTACACTCTTACACACATGACAAGAAAGAATTACTTCCTAGTTGTCTTGCAAAGGCGCTTTAGCCAAGGGGGGGGGACGCATTGGTTGGAGCTCGTTTTTACCTTCCTTCCTTCCGTACCTTCCGGAATAGGGAGTCGGGAGAGATTTTTAACTTGTGATCTTTTCAGAAAAAAAATCATAAAAAATTTATTTAACATTTCTGCAGGGTTCAAAATTTAAACGATGGCGATATCAATGCTTTATCAACGGTAAAAAGATGGAACATTTTTGCCCGTTAGATTTTTCGATGCGACAGTTTAAAAATGAAAAACAGTATATTTTGTTTAAAACTGGAATTTCTTTTAAAAATTCCTAAAAATATGAAAATTTAAGTAAGCTTTTGTAACAAAGTTTATTTGAAAAAGAAAACTCTGTAGTTTCTGGTGATATAAAAAATATAGATTTCGGACGAAAATTTAGCTCACGATAACGAAAAATGCGCAAAAAATGGCCGAAAACCGGACAAAACTTAAAATAACTAAAAAACTATTAATCCGATTAATTTCAATTTTTCATCATAAGCTTTCTCTTGTCTTATTTAGTCAGTATGCCAAGTTTGGTCCATATCTGATGAACAGTCTAGACGCCTATAGCGAACAAACAAACAGGCTGACAAGATTCCTCTTTTACATGCAGGGTGCCCCAAAAGGTGGTAATGGGCTTTAATTTTTTAGAGATAAGTGGGCAGTGTAAATAGAAAAAAATATTCCTCTCGTTAATTTTCAAAAAGTTACACTTTCTAAATTTTTATACGACCCCGTACAAAAACATTCTCAGTTAGTAAAATGTGGCCCATACACTCATGAGGTGATGTAACAAATTCGAGCCAATCATCATACGAAGTCGCAGACATATCTTTATAGAAAGATGATCGGGGATCGGGGACTATAGACGATTTTGCATGGAAACGTTTATTCTTAGTGGAAAAATAAAAAGGTTTCCTTTCATAATTTCTGTACGACCCCTGAAATCCTATCATTCGACGTGATCTTTTCCCTCCGAGAGCCATTGAAAAGTAGTTTAAGTCAGCCTTATATTTATCTTCATATCTCTGACACTTTTTAAGGTGTAATTCTCGTATTTCATATGTCACTTTTTTAGTGTATGGGGCACATTTTACTAATTGGGAATTGTTTCGCACGGGGTCGTATAAAAATTTAAAAAGTGTAACTTTTTTTAAAATTAACGAGAGGAAACTTTTTCTTAACGCAGTCTTATTTCCGACCTTATTTTGGACATTTTTCCAATTGACACTATCCCCTTATCTCTAATAGATAAAGAATTAAAGCGCGTTACCCCCTTTTTGAAACACCCTGTATGTAAATTTTTGCCAGGTATCTCGAATGCTCCAAATTTGATATGACATAGGTGCAACAATTGTGGCTACAGAAAATTTTGAGAGGACATAGTTAAGAAAAAAATAAATAAATAAATGAAACATTACTTTAGGATCACATTTTTCTTTATTTTACATTTTATTTACCGTACTAGTCCGAATATAACGCGGCCTTGAATATAACGTGACTCCGAAATTTTTCATCAAGATAATTAGAAAAATCCTATATTTTGTCCTCGAATTTAGCGCGAGTCAGGTTCTTAACAGGAAATGACCAGTAAAAATCCTAATGCTATTATGCATCTATGTCAAGTGACAGGCCCGGACTGGGAGGGTAGGGGGGGCCCGCTTGTCTCAAGAGAAGGGGGACCCGGGTTATTGTGTAACCGATAAATATTAGGATGTGTTAACTTTAGGGGTATGGGGGGAGGAATGGTCTTATTATTAATTAATTATGATTTATAATTAATGTATTAATATTGATCTATTAATTAATACGCGTCATTCACATTAATTAATACCTTGTTCATTCGGGAACCCTCTCTCAAAAAATTTTGAGAACTACATTTAAAATGAAGTGTTTTGAAGCCTTCTGCGGCGCAACTACAGCTGAAAAAAATTTTGCAAGTGTCAAAGCACTTTGTTTTATTATCTTTCTTTTTTCTGTTTGGGTGCCCGCCTTCAGCAGGGAGGGCCCGACGAGGGTGGGGGCCCACCCGTGTACAGACAGTCGGACACCCTGGCCAGTCCGGGCTTGCAAGTGGAAGTTGGAGCATTCAAGACCTACGGCAAATGAAAACTAACGGCTGAGATTCTTGAGAGCGAAAATTAACATTAAAATCTCCAGTAACAATCATCGGTAATTGATGATAATTACTTAGAATCCAGGAAGTGTCCATGCTGTAGTATTATTCTTTAACAGTTTTCTTATACCATTGTTCCGTCTGGAGGTTGGGTTTAAATGGGGGGGGGATGTCCATAGTCTAGTATTATACTTTAACTGTGTTCTTTAGATGATGTTTTCCTCTGTTTGTTGGTTTCGAATGCAGGTGGTGTAAATTATTTTTGTTTTTTTTTCAGCACAGTGTTCTTAAACGTTGATTGCGTCCGCTGGTAGGTTTCGAATTATTATTCTGCATCCGTGTTTTTAAACTGCAGGTTCTGTTTATTGTTTGGGATTGATTGCAGCCAGGTTCCGTTTCTTTGTGCTTTTCCAAAACCATGTATATTATTCATCTAAAAATAAGGATTATCGAGAACCTCCTGTGAGGTTGGGATTACATGTAAACTATTGCGTTGGATGTACCTTCACAACGCTTATTGATATATAAAATAAAGAATTATGTCTCAAAGATACGGCACTTGACGGTTTTTCTCGCCGTTTCTTTCCCTAACAGGTTCTGCGTACTTTTACAGGATGAAGTCGGCGAAAGCAGCAGAGCGATCGAAAAGGTAGAGTTTTCTGTGGTTCTTGTTTTTCAGGGTCAGCGTGGAGTATAAGATATATACGTCTCTTCCTTTACTGAGCGTTACTTCCGTCAGAAAAAAAATCTGAGTTACTCCCTAGTTTCGCCTAAAGAAGTTTAAAATTACTTAAAACTGCAGAATCAAGATCTAATTTCAAGATTTTGCTGGTTTTCCTCAGACGTCCTTAACCGGCAGCAAACCTGTAAACCCCAAAAAACCTACCAGCATCCCGAACTAATCGCATGATCAATATCTTTCATTAAACGCGTAACAGGTTTTTGGAGAGCAATTTAACTATCAGCATTATTTTATATATATATATATATATATATATATATATATAAACTTTCACGTTTGTACCGTAGTGGATGGTTTTTGCTATCCCTTAATAGCGTTTTTATGTAAATTAAAAAAAAAAAACCTAGTTGAAAGTCTTTTGGAAAACAATATCCAGTACAAATTATATTCAGTCTGAATGGCAAAATTATTTTTATTTTTATTTATTTACTTATTTGTTTATTTATTTATCGTATGCGATTGGAGATTTTATTGATTAGAACCAAATTTATCACGTGCGAAATTTTAGTTTTCTATTCCTACGTATAATATTTAAGTTATTATTATTTTTCTTTTAGAAATCGGAAGACGACCGCCGTTTCAGAAATATTTTTGCTCGTCCAAAAAATGCCGGTAAGTTTCGTTTATTTAGAAATTTAGAGCCACTCATATTGCTATTGATGAGTGATTACGATTCATTTTTCACAACATCTAGACACGTATTAAATACATATATTTGTCTCTACGGCTACCTGTAGAAAAGGGGAGGGGGGGGGTGTCTGTATATATGTTTCCATATGAAAGAAAAAAAAAATACCGGTATCTTTTTCAATGGGTCTGCGGTACGGATATTTTAATAATTTTTTTTAATGCTGAAAGAAGAAAAAACAGCCTAGTTTGTTATTAATTCATTTTGTTTATAACTGAACATCATATTTATATATTTATTAGACATTGTAAGAGCGCTTTATAAATGATTCAATCTTTCTGTTTACAGCAAAAACCACTTACACACACACACAAAAAAAAAAAAAAAAGAAACTGTGTATAATGGTTAAAACTGAAAAAGAGCTTTATAAAGAAACACACATATAAAAAATTAAACAGTACTGACCATTTCGGTGGTGCAAAAGACCGGCTTTTTTTTCGGCTGTGAAAAGTTCCTCCTTTCACGAAAATAGAAAGTGTGAAAATAAAAACGTAAACAACAAGAGAAGTTGTCTTTGGGGAAAAAAAAAAGAAAAATAAGGAAACAAGGAAGAATATGTGTTGGAAGAGGGAAGTAAAAAATATTGGCGAAAAGAAGATAGTATTTGAAAAATTTTAAAAATAAATAAATAAAATGAAATAAACAAAAAAATGAAATAAAATAAATGACTAAAAATAGAGAAACACAAAAATTGAACTAAATTAAATAATTATAAAAAAAAGTAGAACGATAAAAGAACAAAAACATAAATAATTTTTTTTTTTTTTTTGAGGGGCGACAAAGAAACAGATCCGCACATTTTTAAAAGATATAAACACGCACATAAATAAAAGGATAAAAAGACAGAGGAAGAAAGTAGACAGTTTTACAACAGCTGTTTTTAAACAAAATGAATGAAAGGAATGGGAGAACTGTCGTTCACAAGACACTTCATGTTTTGGGTAAGGTAAAAACCGTACAAGAAGTCAAGGTGGTACTAAACCTGTGGAGTGCATAAGATCTAGCTTTAGAAAACTGAAAACGATGATTAGATTTCTAACAATGAGTCGCAATGGAAGTTTCGGAAAGTTCTTGCTTAGAAATATTTCTCTGATGCTCTTTGATCCTAAACTCGAAAACCCTTTTGGTTTGACCGATGTGCCCCAAATCACATTCACAAGAAATATAATAAACACGGTACAGCAGTTCACAGTATAAATAGGATTATTTATATTATTTAGAATTTTTATTCAGGTTTCCAAACATTATATTAGTTCAGTTGAATCAACAGTTTGTTCATCTGTTAAACTATAAGCGTCACGTGAGAGATTTTTTTTTTTTTTGGGGGGGGGGCGGAGCACACTCAGGTATAACCAATCTAAGAGCAAAAATATCGAGGATGACATGCCCTCAGGTTCCCCAACCATCTTCCTGACGCTTCGCTTGTATGTTAAAAGCATTGATTTCTGTATAGAACCAGTAAACATATGCTATTAGTTTTTAATGCCTTTGATTATCTCGTTTTAGAGCCGAAGCATCCTTTATTTTCCAGCCCGTTTGTAAGGCGCATTAGCGCTAAGGCATTCGGACCCAAGAAACCCAAGTGGTATACGCCTCTAACAAGTACCCAGGTATGATCTATTATTCAGTACCAGCTAAGTACCGCTCTTCGTACGGGATAAAGTTGAATTTTTCTAACATACATAGCTCGAGTTATTCCGATTGGAGTATAACTATAATAAAAAAATAAATATTAATTTGTTTCATACTTAATGTAAAATTTTCCCACAATAGTTAATCTTAAGTTAAAAAAAAAAGAAGAAAGAATAGAACTTATCTTTGCCTTGCAGATCTACTATATTGTCGAAGTTTATAAGGTCTTCTCTATGTCGTTTTTAGAAAATTCTCAAACTGTATGGATTTGTACACCGGAAAATAAAAGTTATATATTATTATATTATATTATGATATGGGTTTTAGAATTAGAGAAATCTAAAATTATAAAATCTCAAAGTCGTTCATCCGTATGTTAATCAGCAATGTGCTTGCTTTCATTTGTTCAAAAATGTCAAACCTATAAAAAAAGAAAAATAAGTCTGTACAAAATCAATAGAAAATAGAATTTTATAATAATAATAATAATAATAAAAAGTGAATTGCAAAACCAAAACTTTTTAAATAATTACACAATTCACTGAAGATTATCTAATTTTTCTTTTTATTATAAATTAGGTGACACCTTTCTCATTCATTGTGAATGTACTTCCCGGAAATTGCATAACTACGGTTATTTGTCTAGAAAAATAAGTTTTTACAAGCACTGTTTCTTTTTTCTTCTTTCTTTTAAATGGAATACACCGCAGATTGCTTATCTGTCTGACCTAAAATCTATAAAACTAAACAACACGCGAGACACTGCCGTATTTCAATTTATATTTTAAATTCAAGTTTAATAGAACACCATGAAATCTAAAATGGAAGGATTTGCTGCAAAATGGGTAGTTCTATCCGACAAGAGTTTGCGGCTTTAAAAAAAAAATTCTTACCGAAAAGATGTAGCTCTAATCGTTAGTTCTTGTGTTACTCAATAGAAAACGCCTTTAGCGTTTTCCTCAAACTAAAATAGTTGGAACTAACCTTCCAATTGTGAAAAAAAAGACTGTCAAAAATTTGTTTAACCCTATAACGCGCAGTGTTCCCGCCCTGGGAACACCAAACTCTGACGTTTTGACTGTTGCCAGACACGAAGAATAGATTTCATTTCTATAAAAATAATTGCGGGTGACATAGCTCCACGAGAATCCTTTAATTTTTAGCACGGCATTTCTTGTAAAGAAATCGTCACGATTATTTTTAACAGCACTGACATCTGCTGAAAAATGGAAGAATGCGAGAACAGCTGGATAGATTGCCAATGCTGAAAAAAGGGCAGCCGTTGCCATCGCTCGACTTAACTACCAGCAAGATGGCGGACGATCGAAACGTTCATCGCGTGCCACAGATCTAGAGACCCTTTTTTGACGCAGCTGGCTGTGTCATTGGAAAAAGGTTGCGCCTCAAAGGGTTAAACAATAGAGTAGCGCCATTTAATTTACGATCAGATTAAATGAAATGATGAAACGTATGTTTCAGAGCAAAACAGAATCGACGTTTCTCCAGCTAGTTTTTCTGATTTTACCTAATTTTTTCCACAGCTCTATCTCTTCAAAGACATCACGAATTACGTAGAAATTGGCAGAGAGGGCATCTTTCGCATCGATGACTTCGTTCAGGCACTCCAAGATTTCGATCCTGGAATCACTCGTGAAGAGGTGACCGATATCCTGGATGGCATGGAAAAGAGCGAATTCGAAGAGTTGGATTTCGGAAAATTCCTTTTTCTTTTGGCGTACAAAGACAAGCCTTCAGATCTAAAGGACGAAGGTTAAGCATTTACTGACTATCCCATTTTTGAAGCTTTCCTAGCATTCATTGTATGGCTTTTTACGTAAAATAGTTTCTTTGTGTACTTTTTATAGTGTGCAGTGGAGTCTTGACTTCTAACACCCTTCGCGTAAGTGAAAATTTCGCGATGTGAAATGGGGTGTATATACAACTCTATGAAACACAGACGCAATTATTTTAGACAATTACAAACACCCCTCAAACTGTTTTAAAGCATTCCCTAAATAAGTATCGTCGTTCTCAAATGAATGTCTGCTATGTACACTTTTTGGAGATTTCGACTATTATGACTAGTTCACCAACCGCATTTTCTGGTAAAAAGACTTCTATGTGACTCTAAGCATTTTACAATGAACTGTGAACTCTAAAAATAATATGCCATGCGAATCCGCCAGAATATAGTGAAATAATAACTGCTAATGAAAACTAGTAATAATAAATAAACTCATCGCACATAACAGATATCGGTTTGACAACGGCGATATATTACCATATCCCACATAAAATAATGAATAAATATGTACTTAAAAAAAAATCAGTGTTATTCAAAATAATACTTCACACTACTATACAGTATTGTAAATGCACTAAAAGATCAGTGGGAGACACACACATAAATTACAATAGTTTATGTACAGTATGCAGTAATAATAATAAAGTGCAGCCCTTTAATAAGAATACTGTTCTGTACAGTAATAATTATCATTGTACTATGCTAGGTCCGCATGACGTACCGCGCATGCAATATTGAGCTGAGCGAATTTCGTGCAGTTATCTTTACCTCAAGTTGAATTTGTTTTGGTAATTATTCCTCGGTGGTATGTCCGATTTCAGATTTTCTTTCTTTCTTTTTTAAGTGATCAGCATCGTTACCTTGACCAATGTCATAATTTCAGTGAGCGTGTGGAGCGAGTCATTGAGAAATAGAATAATTCTTCTAATACTTCTAATATCTCCGTCGAAAGTTAATGGCAGCAGGTCTTTCGGCGATTGTTCCTCCCTGGTCAACCCGGTTGGTTTGATTTCAGATTTATACCTTGCCACCATTGGTACCTAACCAGGCCCAATTTGAACTCAATCGGTCAAGCGGCTTAGGAGGAAAAGCGGTACATTGAAATGTCTAAGTGTAGTATAAGAACTTCGCTCACTTCACTCAGCTCAATCATTACTGTATATATATGAGACGTCAGATATTTCAGTAAAGTTCCAGAGTTAAGGCAGGTAAAACGGTTTATTAAACATTATCTTTAAGTTACAATATAGAGTGAGAAGAGGAGAGGGGAGACGGGTACAAAAATCAGCGCGGACTCATTAAGCAGTTCCAGTGGCAGAAATCTCCCGAATTCCGAGGTGCGGGTGTATTTACGTTCATCATACCACGTGGGTTGGTAAGACATAACTCCGCCTCTCTCTTATCTCTAATCGAATTACATACATTTATGAACATGACCTGCATCCGGGATTAGAAAGGCATCTGGACACGTGTACACTCTAAAGAACTCAGAATCGACGGCTTGATCTCTGACAATTTACAAAATAAATAAAACATAGCTCCAGAGCGCGCGTGGCAAGTAAGACAGAAAAGCAAAACTTAAGCAAAAGTACCGCTTGAACAATACCCAAACTAGTAAAACCCAAATTACCTTTTTATACATTACATATATATATATATATATATATATATATATATATATATATATATATATATATATATATATATATATATATATATATATATATATATATATATATATATATATATATATATATATATATATATAACTAAGAAGTAAAACACAAAACATACTAAAAATAAGACATATCTCGCATAAAAATATAACTGCTATTAGCAAGAATTAGAAACCAGATTTTGAAGCCAAATAAAGTGCAAGAATTATTGTGATAATATAATGGAACGGAAATTATAACCACTGTCACCATCGTCAGGGGATATATATATATATATAAATAAATATATATACAGTATATATATATATATATGTATATATATATATATATATATATATATATATATATATATATATATATATATATATACAGTATATACAGTATATATATATATATATATATAATAAACATATAATTATAACTGTACTGTACTGTGCAGGATAATTTTGTATCCCGCGCTTCTTACTATAGGTGACCGCCGACCCGATAAAAAAAAAGAAAGAAAAGAAAAGAAAAAAAAACCTTTTTCCTGGAATACCTTAATGAACATCTTCAACATATCATGCCTACTATCAGTCGTTGTCTGGACCATGCGCAAAATCTTGTCAACTATCGTTGACTATCGTCTAAACTATATACTTTTGACGAGATTTGGTTTTATTTTTATCGCCGAATTTGGAGCCAAAAATAAATTTCCAAAACTGAACCCATCTGGGTGATGTCTTATTTGTGTTTCGCGAGAAAGTTTAAAACCTATAATATTATTGAATTATCGTATTTCTATTTCAGATGAAATACGTTAAAATGAAGTGCATCCAAAATTTATTTAAAAGCATTTAATAGCCGTGCAAGGAAGTTATGTGGTAATCACATCCGAACATTTTATTGCATCTTTTTTTTATCATGTTTATTCCAACAGTTATGATTTATTGCTATAAAAATGGCTTATCATAATAAAAAAAAATTCATTATTGATTTCTTTCCCCGCCTTTGTTACAAGAGCACAATGAAACTGTTGCGTAAAGTTAAATTTTTAGCTTGACAGTTTTAAAATAAATTATTGAAAATCAGGGCATCCAGACAGCTAGAAAAAGAAAATAAAAACTTCATTATATCCTGTCTAGACAAGAAAATTTTCCATTCCAAACAAAATGAGTCAGAGAAAGCAGTGTAGAAGATTTGTTGTAAACAGACAAAACCAAAAAATGACTATGAAAAACGGGGTCGTGGAAAGTCTTCGAAACAGTCTTCGAAAGTCTTCGATCTTACAGCCATGAAAAATTACCTGATTAAAGCTGCTTATCCGTCTCAATTATAATATATATAGAAAACATAAAACGCCTCCCCACACATAGGCACGCACTTTTTTTTTTAAATTTAAAAATGACATTTTAATACTCCTAAATGCAAAAGTTGAGTTATTAGAAAAAATAGATTATCTTATTTAGTTTTATTTTACAGGTTATTTTTTTTTTTAAATAGAAAATTTTACTGAAGCGTACATGTGTGTTTGTGTAATATTTTGACTGTTTTCAAAGCAATCAATTCCCTAATATTTCGTGCTGATAAAATTGGCATTGTTTTAGATTTAATAGGAATGACACCAACAGAGAAAAAGAGGCCTATGTTGAAATAGAAGAGAGTCCCAATATAACTTTTTGGATCGGACTGAGATTCTTTGAGAGACAAATGCGGAAACATGCTTTATCTTTTTATATTAATATAGATTTAATCGAAAATTCGTCATGCAAGTATTTTATGCTTTTATGAATAGAGTTGCTTGCTATACTTTTGTTAAACTACCAATAACAACCATTCAATAAAAAGCCGGATTTTTTTGGAACAGAATATATTACAAGATGCTAGGTACGAGGTACATGATACAATGCATAAGAATAATACATATAGTATTTTTAATAAATATGCACATTTTAGGCAGTTGCAGCACGGAAAGACAAACAACATCATAAACACTTTTCAACTTTGTTGAACAGTGTTAACAAGAAAAGTGAATTATGCCGAAAGTATTAATTGTAGAACGTTTACACAACTGCCTGTTCACTTCCATCGTCGCAAAGATGCGAAGGGCAGCGATCTCTTCCCTTCTTTGTGCCCTGATTCCCATCCCTGATTTTTTTTACTGCAGGATAGTACAAGCAACTGATAAATCCACCTCCTTTCTGCAAAAAACCTCTTCAATTTTCGATCGTTCTTTCCTTATTCAGAGTGGCATTTTTTTAATGTAATATTTCTGTACTTTCAAGTAATTATAAAAGGGCCTATCCAAATATCCGGATATTTCTTCCTGCAGGTGAAGTCGATGAGATTCTGTCTAGTAACGTTGTTACTCGCCGCCAGTGTCTGATACTCTCTGCCATTGCGTACTACGTTTTGATCGCCAGTCCTGCAGAGATCACGAGATACTATATCGCCAACACCAGAAGGAAGGCCACTGTCCTCCATTTTCACATGGAAGAAAATCGTTTACTCGGTAAGAAACAACTTTGCCACAATTTATATTTACCATACGTTGCAATTTTTAACACTTTTCAACTCTTCTTGTAATTCTAAACTAAGAAGTCAAAGCCCGTTCTAGATTCAATTACAACGGGCGATAGAAAAAAAACATGTGATGAAAATATGTTCACAATCAATATATTTAATATTCGTCCACCTAAAATAAATAGTTTGGTATTCAATTTTTATTATATCCCTAAATAGAATTTCATGCTCTTCTGGAAACGCGCGGAAAATTTTCGCATTCGAACGATTCCGTTTTGTGTACACAGATCCTCTTATATTAATGCTTCAAGCAGACGACCATTTTAATGAAAAAAAAATTAAGCAATATCTGAAAATTATAGCATTTTCTGAAAAAAATATTCTCATACTTTGAGGCAAATACACTGAAATTATTTGAAATACACTAGAGTCTGAATTCTACATATGATTGAATCGCTCGAGTGTTCGGAAAGTCGAGTGGAGTCACTCCAGATTATTTCTTTTGTGAAATTAAGGATAGTTCCTGGACCGGTTAGTTTATTTATGTATGTGCTAATTCGTAAATCTCAATCAATTTCAATCAATCAATCAATCTCAGTTTGCTGTAGCCCGTAAACGCTGGGCGATAGCGAAATATTCAAAATGCCGGGAAGCAGCAATGGGCATAGAAGGGGGGAATCACTGCCACTAAACAGGTTAAAGCCAATATAACACTAAAATATTTGTTTAATTATTACTCGTAAAATCTAATCTACGAGAGTTTGGCCTTGTAAAAGAGAGCCACGCATACAGCGTTTTCGACAGAGAGCACTATTTTATGAACTTCAAAAATATGCATCACCATTTTCAGTTAGGGTTCATGGACATAACCCACAGCAAGTTGTAAATTTTGTTGAAAAGTACCAGAATTAAGCTGATGAATTTTCGTTCTTGTAGGTTTGACGGAAAAGCAAATGGAAGAGAAGCAGAGAAAAGCTTCGCAGAACCTTGGACCCTTGTTTGCTGTTACCGGATCCCCCTATGCGTGTCCTGTCCCGTTCATACACAGAACTAAAAAGCCGACACTTTATAGAGAACGGACGGATCGCAAACTCTCTAGACCGAAATCCGGTAAATATACGTGTCTTAACTTATCCAATGACAATCAATAATGTTTATAGCAGTTACAGCTTGTGGTCCTAAAATTTTACAGTGATGAGCCTAATAATGAGCAGCACTTAGCAAAATTAAAATAAATTTGTTGTGGTACAGTGCAAATTATAGAAGTGCTATTGCCATAGTTGTGAGTATAAATACAATCGTCTTCAGTAGCTGTAAGAAGATCTTATGTATCTAAATTTTACCGTATACAGTAGACGGTAGATATAACGTCCGTGCTATAGGAATCCGTGTTGTACAGGTCCAGATCTATATTCCACCTCGAATACGAACTGCGCGGTATAATCGCTACAAAACTTATTTGCACTCCTAAAAAACACAAAGATGTTGAGTGTTGTCATTCAAAAGTTATATTAAATACAGGAGCTAAAGCGCCATAAAATTAGAGCATCTGCCTCATTTTACCGTGCTACAGGTAAAATGAATACGAGTCTCTTTTAACGTGCCATAGGAATACGATCGCAATCTTTTCGCCGTGTTCTACGAATCAGTGCTGTATGGACCCGTGTTATTAGGGGGGGTGGTCTGCTGTAATTCGCTAATGAACTATTTCAGGAAGCTTTTAGTAATATGGCAAACCAATTACTTAAAAAAAAAAAAACTGAATTTCACTGGGAATTAAAGCTCAACAAAATACTTCCATAATTTTACATTAGCACATTTTGTTTGTTTATCTTGTGTAAAGGCACTACGTGGGTGCCGTTGAAACTCTAAATTCGTTTGCTGTTAATACATAAAATTATTAATATTTTTAATATCAGTATATCTGAATACAAACGGGATCCCCGTTATAGTTATGCCGCTTTTCTGAGCGACTGCAGATCGCAATCTAACAGTGTTCCTTCTAACAGCCAGACGATTTTTTTGGGAACATAGTGTAAAATCCCTTACAGAGTGCAAATTCTTCTGGGAGTTTCTTTTTTTTTTTACCTTTAAATGCGCCCTTTCATTTAAAAAGTGATATGTGAAAGTGAGATATTAAGGTTTCTTCCTTTTTTAATGATAGGATGTTTTCATACAACACTAAAGATTGTGTGCGAAAGTGTTTTTTTTCTGGCGATACCATGTCTTTTCCCCTCAAATAGGACTGAATGAAAACAACCAATCATTTTTATCGTAACATAATAGAATTTCTGATGAAAATAGTTCTTAGTTTTAATATTTCCCCCCGATAAACACACCTACACAACCTTCTCTTCAGTAAACAGCTTGGTTTAAAGCTTCTTGATGTTCCTCTTCGTAGTGAAATAGCAAATTTTCTTTATAATTCCAAGTGCGACAGCGTTTTATTAATTCAGTTACTGTTTAACTGACAGTAAAAACTTTTTAGCCCTTCCAATGAAAAAGAAGCCAATACAAAGACCGATTACGCCCATCGAGGAAAAGCGAAAATTTGGAGAATCTGTCGTTTACGAGACTGAAGACGACAAAACATTCTATGATATGCATTATGGGAGAATACCTATGCCTAGGCTGAATATCCCTGAAAAAATAAGACAGGAGATGATGAAAAAATGTACGGTTGTACACAAAGATTACATTACTAAAAAGGTGAGTAGTAAAACTCCTTAAAACTTTAAAGTGTCAGTGACAAAAATGTTTAAATTCTTTTTATGGACGCTGCCAAAAGGAGATATCTGAAGGAGAGCCTTATAATGCACAGTCCGGTGTTGTACAGCTGGTACTATGAGGTTTTATGGTATAACTTGACGAAAAATATTGCCAGTAGATGTTTTGCTAGTCTCCCGTTGGTCTATGTCAGCAATTCCCGGATTTATCATTCGAAATATCAGACATTACCAAGAGCGACTTTTCAATACGCTAAAAAGTTACAAGAAGTTAAAAATTACTTTAGCTTCTTGTAACTTTTAAGTTAGAAAATTACAACTTAAGTTAGAAAATTACTTTTAAGTTAGAAAATTACAGCAAAGCTAAAAAGTAGAAAAATCACTCAACAACAACAACAACAACAACAACAAAAAAACTGGTGTTAGAAAATAAAATTAATTGAAAATTTTAAATAACACACATAAAAAATATATTTAACAAAATGATCCTTTCGACGGCTGCAAAAAATACAACCTTCTTCAGTTGCAAATTAGCTCCACCATCCACACAGGTTCTAACCTACCAGCCTGTGTGGAAGGTGGGCTTTTCTGCAACTGAAGAAGGGCGGACCTTTTGTACTGCCAGAAGTGTCAGTGTCATTTAAATTTATTTTACATGTTACTGAAAATAAAATAAAATAAAATAGTACACAAAGGCTGATGTTCTACATTGTTTGAAGTACAAGGTCATCCCAAAAGTCTAGAAATATATACACTGCTGGCCACCCAAATTGCAACACCAAGAAAAACAAGAGATATCACAACAAAATTTATTGTGTAGATAACATGTTGACCAAGTAACAAATGATTAAATTTACAGCATTCTATGAAACGTGGTTCCTGCCAAAATCAGTACCCAGAGTAGCCGCCGTTGTTGGAGATCACAGCTGCCACACGCCTCGGCATTGATTCAAAGAGACTTTGAATGTGTTCTTGGGGTACAGCAGACCAAGCAGCTTCCACACGTTGCCAAAGTTGATCTGGTGTGACAGCTGGGGATGAACTCTGGGTCAGTCGTTGAGCAACCATGGACCACATGTTTTCTATCGGCGAAAGATCCGGAGAGAGCGCCGGCCAGGGAAGCAATTCAATCTGGTGATTGACGAAGAACCCTTGGACAATGCGTGCCACGTGTGGCCGTGCATTATCCTGCTGAAATATGGCTGTTGGCAAGCCCTGAAGGTAAGAAAGGACAACTGGCTCCAACACCTCGGAGATGTAGCGCTGGCTGGTTAAAGTACCGGCAATGCGTACTAGAGGAGTGCGAGAGAGATATCCGATACCGCCCCATACCATAATACCCGGTGCAGGACCAGTGTGACGGTGCATAATGCAGCTGTTCAGCATCCTCTCTCCACGGTGTCTCCAGACTCGAATCCGACCGTCTTGGTGTTGCATACAGAAGCGTGACTCGTCAGTAAAGAGAATTTCATTCCATTCTGTCGTCCACATCCTTCTTTCATCGCACCATTGGCGGCGGAGACGTCTGTGGTTCCGCGTCAGAGGTAGACAAAGCAACGGACGTCTTGCGGACAGACCATTCTGCTGTAAACGACGTCGAATGGTACGCGCAGACACTGGATGATGCGTTACAGACTGAATCTGCTGTGATATGGTTCGTGATGTGACTGAGCGGTCCGTCACTGCCATGCGTACAATCTGCCTGTCATCACGTGACGTGGTGCACTGAGGTCGATGCGGTCGATCACGTCTGTCCGTCGTACCCTCCTGCACCCAACGATCACATATCCGCATCACAGTTGTTTGGTTTCGTCCAATACGACGACCGATTTCCCTGAAAGATAACCCACAATCTCGGTATGCCACTATCCTTTCTCTGTCAAACTCGGATACTTGATCAAAAGATGATCGTTGTTTCCTACGAGGCATAATTTATCGTTTTTTTGAAAAAAAAGCAAGAAAAACACAATTGCTGTACTTGAAACCGTCGAAATCTCCAAGACTTAAATAGCGCTTTGAGGTGGCGCCACAGGCGCGCTTGATGTGCGTCTGCGCTGAAATTCTAATCATTTGCATATCTCACCTCAGCTAATGCATGTTGTAAATTTCATATTATTTGCATGCTTCCTTCAGGGTGTTGCATTTACGATGGCCAGCAGTGTATATTTTAAAAATCATTATTAAAATCCGTAGAAAGCGTTAATATTTTTTAAAGTACGGGTCGTGAGAATCTACGCATTTTTCTACCAACTTTCCTGTGCTTGGACCATTCTTCCTCGAAGGTCTCGACGAGACTGTCCTTTAAAACTGTCTTCAAAGAGGCTTAGATAACTTTAATGCTGTCAGAATAGTGTTCTTTTTTAGGGAGAGTACTTTCTTGATCTTGCAGAACAAAAAGAAGTATGCAGAAGCGAGGTCAGAATTGTAGAGTGGCTGAGGCATTGTTGCCACACTGTGCTTCGCCAGGTACTCACGGACAGATGCCAGCAAGTTGAGAACTGACTTGGCGCACACTTTTCGCATGCTCAATTATTTCTTATCAATGCAATGTATACAGAGTATCAGCTAACAGCCGAACACGTATTCGAAGACCAGCTTTTAATAGCTCACGTACAAGTGTCACATTTTCTTTAGTTTGACAGCTATTCAGAGCATGGGTCAGTCAATTTCTGGTTCCTTTAGATTCTTTCATCCGCCTCGTAACTTGCACATGTTAAACAGTAAGCTCCTTGTATCCTTGATTAAAGCAGTGCATGAGTTTTTGCAGCGTTTTTGTCGAGTTTTTGTGCAAAACTTGATCGCCTCATGTTGTATGAAAGTATCCGGCATGAGACGTGGTCTCAAAACAGGGGTGCACTAAATCGGCGATCTTGATGCCATCTGTGCTGACTGACCAAGGGTATATTGCAAAGCTGAGGTTCTCGCCCATTAGTTCGAGATTCCATCGTTCAATGGTTCATCAGTTGGAGGCTGTTGAACGATGTACCACTCATTGGAAACGTTATTCGGGGCCATCGTGATTCTACCGGGCCTGCTTGTGCATTCCGATGAGTCATCCAAAGAGGCCTACGGATGCTCACTTATTGGCTCCAGCACTTAGATACGTCATCTAACAGCCGCATCTAACCAATGAGGAAACGTGCGTAAGCCTCTTTCGGAGTGCACAAGCAGGCCCGGTAGAATCACGATGGCCCCTGTTTACTGCTACGTATAGTGAACTTTCAGTCGAGTGTCACCTGTTGTGAGGTTTGGTGCTGAGTATTGCGGACTTTGAATGAGCCCGAGAAGGGTAAAATCGCTTCTGGCGCCATTTCTCGCTGAAAGGAAGAAGAAGAATGTATTTTCGTCTCTCCGGGTCACCACTGAAGAAAAGCGAGCGGCGGGAGCTAGTATCAGTGGCGGCCCGTGGTCAAAACTGTTAGTGCAGCCGGAAGCATATGAGCTCCCCCCCCCTTCCTCCCCACAGGAATGGAAAATCTTTGTTACTGAATTCGAAAACGGATTAAGCCCTCACCGAGGAAAAAGAAATTACATAAAAAATGCAAGAGATCCTATTTTACTTTCATAAAATTTACATAAATTTCAACCAGCCGCTCTTATCCTCAAAATTGCATTAATCCGTGTCTGATTCGAAGTTTTTTTAGAATTTTCTTTTGTAGCGATAACTTCAGAAGGAAAGAAAGAAAAAAAAAGAAAACTTACTTATTTTTTATAAGTCAAATCAATCCTCCTTTCTTTTAAACTTGCGAATCGGTCAGTGATGTCCTCATAAAAAGGCGTTGTTTTAATTCAGATATCAATAATTTTAAAAGCTCTTTAAAATTTCCCATGTTTAAAGAATTTTCTCGCTCGCCATGTCCTCTAAATGCCAGTTCTTGCTTACTTAAAAACACTACTGCTTTGATGGGTCATTGTCCATTCATAAGCATCTATCCAGGCTTACCTTCTTGATAAATTCAGCAATATAAAGTCGAGAGTTTTCCGAACATATATTCTCCGTACCCCTCCCTCACTTCTCGAGCCAATCAGTCAGTCGAATTCACTGCAGCCGTCGTTTGAAAATCTTTCATCAGCTGTACTTAGCTACTAACTTCCTATGCCGGAGAGACTGCTTACAAATTCGTTGCCATGGCAACGGTGCTGCCAATTTCTTGATCGGCTATGAGGGCTGTACCGAGGCCTCCGATAGAGGAGAAAGATTCTTTCTCCTCTCTCGGAGGCCTCGGCTGTATGTTGAATATCGTGTCAGTTGAATTGCGGGAAGATTAAAGGGCTTTTTCTGAATGAGCGATCCGGCAGTTACTACAACACGTTGTTTTTTGTTTTAGATTTTTTTTTTAATTTATCATAGAAATTCCATAATTCTTATCTGAATTTAAGAAAGTTAGTAGAATAAATTATTTTAAAGTATGTGTTGATAATTTCAAATGCAGCCCGGCTGCACTTGCTGTATCCCACGAGCCGCCACTGGCTAGTATCGAACCCAAGAACTTGAGCGTATTAGCTGCAGCTGCTATCCAACCAGACAAACGGTACCCTCTTGCCCGTTCTTCAAATGCGGAGTTAGAGGTTGTCTTGACGGCGATCGTGTGTCCACCACATATTTTTATGGAGAGCACATGACTATGCTTTTTGTGGAGTAATTTGAACTACATGGTTTGGTGAAATGGACTTTAACAAAGGAATTCTAGCGCGTTTAATTCTTATTTATCACGAACTAATATATGTACTAATGACATTTGCATTTGGAAAATGTTTCCTGACGTTCGGGAATGGTTTATCTCTCATCTTTTGTTTTGTATTTCCTTAAAGGCTTACGAAGCGATAGCTGAGTACAAAGAACGTCTTAAGAAAGCGACTGTGTTGTACAGCAGAAGAAATCTCCACTCAATTTTGCAGAAAGGCTTCCCTACTGCTTTCGAAGAGGACGCTTTCATCGAAGTAAGTCAACTAGTTTTGCCAAGTTTATATATATCCAAGCTAATCGTATGAAATATATATACATGAAAGATAGTGAATCTTTTCACAATAAATTAAATAAATTTAAAAACCAATTTTAATTCTATTTCCCCAGTAGCACAATTAGTCCAAAAGACGTTTAAAACACGTTTTTTAACGTCAAAAAGCGTGTTTCCAACGTAATTTAAACGTTTTTTGAACTAGTTGTGCTACTAGGGTTGTGTTCGTTATATATCTCCATTTACCTTAAGTAAAGAACATTCTATTTTCAAAAGAATAAATTATTAGTTATTGTAGCTATGGGAGGTTCCCAATTGCCAGGTAACAATGCTGAACTTCCCGCCAGACCCTTTTTTTGACATCATATAGATTCTGTTCGTAGCTGACGAGAAAGACAGGCTGCGGTGCTGACATTTGGTTATACCCCTTTTGCCCTCCAAGAGTCATGTGGCATAGGGGGTGTGGCCATCTTGCTGTGGCTATCTCTGACCAAGATGGCCACACCTCCTCAGTCACATGATTCTTCGAGGGCAAAAGGGCTGTGACCAAATGTCAGCACCGCATCTGTCTTTCTCGTCAGTTACGATTCTGTTTACTTAATGGACAGGTGAAACTGTCAAATTTTAAGCTAATTAAATTTAATGTTCTGCCCTTAGCTCTCTAGCTGTTAATTGCAGAAACAGGGCTATTTAACCGACGTCTCGCGAAGGAAAAACGGGCTTTTTTCTGTAACAACAATCCAGTGCTGAGCGTGATAAACCTTCTTCGAAACTTTAGAGGCCCGTCCACGGGTCTGAGGTCTTCCGCTGTTTCGCCTATTGCATGGAGAAAAGAGAATAAAGCCTTATTGATTAAGACGGCTTCATCCCTGCCTAGCTAGCAACACGACTAGTCCCCCGTGGATGTATCCAGAGAAACATTTCGGAGGGGGCCAAACGGTAAAAAAAAGGCCGAATTTTTCACGAAAAAAATTTATCATTATCATTTCAGTGACAGAAATAAAAAAATAAAAAATAATAATTTCGGGGGTGACGAACGCGAGAACAAACACTCATTTAATTACAACGATCAGATGCGTGTTTTCAATTTCTATTTTTATTGATGTTTTATTGAATTGATATTTCTATTTTTAATGAGCAGCTACAGTTAACATATGATTTCTGTGGTAATACAAAAATTGAGTTCAAAAAAATAATTCTGCCAATTATTAAAAAAATACTTGAAAATAAAAGGAAGTGAAAGAGACGGCTTACTAGTCGTTTATAATTCTGGAACAGTTTATGACGTACAATCTGGTTCTCGGCAATTTGGCTCAATAGAATCAGAGAGATGAAAGGTGAGGCTTCTTATTTCAGACGCTTTTGGATTGTCCGAAAGACATTGTCTTTGACTTGTTGCGCATTCTCCCACTTGCAAGAAATACGGTGATTCGTGAGAGATCTTGACAGCAATCTAGCTGTAGATTTTTGTAGATGTAGATTTTTGGATACAGTGCATCTCGCTTACAAGAAATATGATGATTGACAAAATATCTGAGATCAATTTAAATGTAGGTTTCCCAAAACATCAAAATGGGATGATCAGACGAATGTTTGGAAACAAATCTTGAGTTCATATATGCATTGAGCAGTCTGTATGGCAGAAACTCTTCTTGAACGGATGGAAGAACTGGAATTAACACACCATGTCTCCTGACTTCGAAAGTTCCGCTGAATTTCTATACATATTAAAGTCTTATGCTTGTGGATTTAGATCTTTCGTAAATTCGGATGTTTGTACCAGCTTCCATGGTTCATTAACATTATCTCGATTTTAGATCGTTGCAAATCGTTGTAACATGACTTAAAAAATATTACAGTTTCTTTCCAAATGTAAAGCTTAGAAGAAATCATATAATACTGTTGGATGATATTAATGCAACACGGGTGATTTTCCTTAAGACAGAAATGCAGCTGTTCATTTTTGGTTATAAAAACTAATTGTATACAAGTGCTATTGTAATTTGGGGATGAACTACGGCTACCGAGGGGGAGGCCTACAGAGATTCAGTCCAATAACAAGTAGACCTATATGGTTTTTCTCTAGGTGTTTTCGGTTATATAAATGATCTGACATGGGCTCACTTATTTTATTTTTCTTTGAAAAAAATTATAAAAAGACCCTAACATTGACATTAATTGCATTTTTAAATATTTATTACTACAATATCATATTTACTCAGTTTTGCTATTGTTATCATTACAGGTATATGAAAGGTACATGCCTCTCGAGTTGAGTGATGTAAAGAATTTTTCTTTGTGGGTGAGACCAGCCAATTACTTGGTGAAGCATGATGGAAAGCCATTGTATCCACATAATTACGCCTTTGGATCAAAAATCCCATAATTCTGCCTGATCTGTTATGCTAGAAATTTGACGAAGTATTTAGACAGTTTCTAATTATTAACTGAAATTGATATTTTTCGTTTGTACATAACTTGAAATAGAAAAAATAAGCACCTATTATTATTGATGTTTACTGTCTCGGTTTTCATGATTTTTCAAAACATCTTTCATTGTCTAAGAGTAATCCTTTCCCTTTACAATGCAGCGTGATCTTCTAGTCAAACTTATTTCCTATCATTTTCACTGTCTGGAGTTTTGGGCGGTTTTCTCTAGATGTAACATGAGTGCGCTTTAGAACCCCCTTAAAAAGTCCACCGCTCAAGGTACCACTCCTTAGACAGATAGCGCTCGAGAGCTTTGCCTTAACACACGATATCTGTCATTTTCAAATATTAGCTTTTCTTTTAGTTCAGTGTTTTTAAATAATTTCCTAATTACATCACTTTTTTTTTAATTTATCCTTTTCATTTTATAAATATCAAAACCGTATTAATAGTTATTTGAAAATTGTTTTTGTATTCAGAAATTATTGCTTAAAGAATAAATTCTGATCAAAATAGTTTAGAAAAAACAGTTTTAATTACAAATAGCAGTTTAAAAAGAAATTAAATATAAATAACACACACACGCACACAAAATAAATAAATAAATAAATAAATGGTTTGTTGCGGTAATTTTATCGCATAAAAGTCAAATATTTGTACCAGCTGTTCAAATTTTCAATTCTAGAACACAAGCACGGCCAAAACTAAATGATTCTTTTCTGTAAACCAACTGGTCGGGTGTCAGTCCTCCACATGAAGATGTCACGGGATTTTTACTTTCAACTAAAAAACATATTCTTTTACGATGACTTAACGTCTTGACAGTAATTTGACTTAACGTCTATTAAGTTTAGCTTTTTGAAAATGCCAAATCCGCAGATTATATTATAAAACAATATATAGCGTATCCTAAAAACACTGACCTGGGCTTTTATTCGTTAAATATTGATCACTGGCATTTAAAATAAATTATTAAGTTAAATTGTTGTCCGAAATGTGATATTCCGAAGGGGAAAAATCACATCGGAAGATCACGTTTAACGAACTATACACAAATTATGAAATAAAAGAATGTTTGCATAAATACATAATACCTATTAGTATTGTAAAGCACCTTACAAACTTTCTTTAAACAAATCTTTGATCTTTTTTATGACGAAAGGCTGAAATTTTGTACATCCCCTAATTAATGTACGGGGTATATTTTATCATTTGGAAATTTTCTGTACGGGGGCGAATAAAAATTTGAATTTCATATCCAGGAACTTTTATTCGATACCATAAATTTGTGTACCTTTTTTTACTCAACTTTGTAATCTATTATGTACTTCTATAATTAATATTTAAAGAATAAAATCCTAGGTCAGCGTTTTGGGGACACACTGTATGTAGTATAAGTTGACTTTATGCACATTTTGCCTGGAGCTCCCTTTTCCTTCTATCCGACTTATCAATGTTCGAAATTGTCATAACATACGGAAAGAAATGACAGTACATATGGAGGAAAAGAAGATTATCGCTCTATTATAAAACTGCATAAAATATACTTTTTCCGAACCATCAATTAGGAGGGTAAATAGAGGATGAAAATTCTCAATATGACAGACTATTCCCTTATATGCCTCTGCATAAATTCCTGGAGATCCTAAACGAGGGGCGGTGCATCCCTTGCTAACATGAAAACCAGATTAGTTATCCTCTGATGACCTCTCGTGGAGGGATCATCGCTCCCTCAGTGGAAAAGAAATTAAATCTGGCGTAAAAATTGCGTATTGAATACCAAGAAGCCTGCTTATCCGACTAAAGCATCTTTTCTTTCACTAATTTTCTTTTTCTTCTCAAACACCTCTGATGGATTGAGGCTATTAAATGAGAAAGGAGTCGATAAACTTCATGTTCATGAGTTGGCAACAGATATAACGTGGCTTCGAGGCAAGTTATTTTATTCTTACTTAGAATGCGCCATTTCCAGATTTCATACCTGATGATTAAGGATAAGGTGTGATATAGCATTATCCGCAAACCGTCAAAGCCATTTACATGTATAAATAAGTGGATTCAAACAAATTGGTGCTTATGAAGGGTTAAAAATGGCTTTTATTTTATTGTCCTGATAAAGGTCGGAAATGAAAGACTAAGGGCTTGGGAATATTAGTTCTTAGAATTCAATTAGTCCTTTTATTTTTTGTAAACAGGCGTAAATAATGTGTTTGCTATTATGAAAGTCGACAAACTTGGCGTTGTCTTTTTTAGAATACAGTAAGCCTTTCAAGATAATACCTTCATCTAAGAATTCTGCAAACACGTTATTATGATATAATGATAGCTCGGAAAGACAATGGAAAACACATAAATAAGCAGGTAAACGGAATGAGTGACTTAAATCAAAACAGCGATTAAATCAGTCAAGGCTGAAGACAGGAATGGAAAAAAAAAAAAAAAAAAAAATCGGAATATACAGCGGATTATATACAGAGCTTCGGGGGGGAGGTATATGTAGCGCGCTAAAATGTTTTCATCTTTAATTGATCTCGAATCAATGGAAATAAAAAGCTTGAAGTATTGACTCGGGGGGCGGGGATGAAACCCCCATGATTCCTCCGCCCCTGGTTACAGCCTTGAAATCAACAATTTTCAACGAAAGAAAGTTAAATGACGCATTTAATCTAGAAAATATGATTATATCGGTGAATAAATCGAAAAGTTTAATGCTCAAATTAACTCATTTAAAGCTAGTCAGAAAATCCGTTACAGTCGAACTTCGTTAGTAAGTCCCTTGGATAAGACGTCCCGACCTTTTTAATATGCCTTTTCGCATATTGTTCTCCGGTTATTGCGTCGCTATTTCTTCAACCAGCCCGCTTAAGACGTCGCTGTTAAGAGTACAATATACAAACTTGGTGCCATTTCTTTGTCAAAGTTATCCACCAAAAGCACTTAATTTTTATTGAGCACAACTTTTTAGTATTTTTAAATACAGATTATTGCCTTATCAATTAATTTTAGGAATTCATCCAGGACTGTGTTCTTTGTTTCGACTTCCGTACGATGTCAGATTAAATAGGGCAGATTGTACAATTAAATTATAAGTACTACATACCATCGTTACTTATAATTTCCTTAATTTATCGTCCACTTCATTAACATAAATTTTTATTTTACTAATTTATATAAATTGTGATGTAAGTTAATTATAAAAAACATTTATTACAAAAACATTTAGAATTTCGTTTTGCATTTAATATAAACTCCGCTTAAGAAGTCCCTATCTGCTTAGTAAGTCAGTTTTAAGTGGTCCCGAGAGTGGTGTACTAACGGGGTTTGACTGTATTAGATAATCTTCTGCATATACAGAAGAATAGATAAGTACATTGTTTCCATCTTGAAAATTAACTGTCGATATAAAAGCTTCATTAACAAAAACCTATAGTGACTGTCATTAATTATTTTTATTTCTGTCTATGATTCAAACATCCAAAAAGACAGCAGAGACTGCCTAATGGCTCTTTTTTAGATATATCGAAAAACACGTCACAGTAGTTGCAGTCGACAGTTACAAGAAAAACCAAAAAAATGCTTGTAGTGTATGGAGGTTTTCGCCAGTTCGAGTTAACACAGGAGATCAGTTCCATTGAAATTATCAAAGTTTTACGGATAATTATTATAATTGTATTTCATTTTGCAGTGATTTTTTTTTAGCAGAAAATACTTATAGTTTAACGAATTAAAATAAAGTAAAAATTAAAAAAAGAATTGAACTCAAATTTCGCAGAGATTCCTCCTTCCTTTTATAGGTGCTATTGGATAATATCCTATATATAGGGTATACACTATCGAAGGAATAGAGTACAGTTAGTTCTTTTTTAAAAACTTTTTTGTATAAAAATATTTAAACATGAATATTATGAGCCATATCCTTTCGGTAATTACATCTTGACTTTTTGAAGTTTGTCCGATGTAAGATGCTTTGCTGTGAAGTCACAATTGCCTCGATTTCCTCAGTCTATAAAAACATTCTTGTTATATTGTATTGATAGCATTGTCGTGATTTATACAACAGCAGTAACAGTACGATAATGATTTAATGCCTTCACTTCACACAATCACATTTTACTTTCCAAACATGTACCATGTAAGGAAAGTATTGTAATCATGAAAAAATTCGACTTCGAGATTTTAGTGCATTTACACGTTTTTAGGTCTTCTGAATTCATTTATGCTATTTTTACGAGATGTGTGTGTGTGTGTGTGTGTGTGTGTGTGTGTGTGTGTGTGTGTGTGTGTGTGTGTGTTTGTGTGTATGTGAGTGAACACGATAGCTCCTAAACGGGGCATTCGATTGAGCTCAAATTGGGTATATATGTTATAAATCACCGTCACAAGACCGGTATTGATTTTGGTGTGGATAGAACTCACAGTTTTTCTACAGGACTACGACTAGACGTCTGTGCCGCACGGAAATTCGCGGCGGCGGTGCGCCGCGGCGTGGGAAAATATTTGTAATAGCACATAAGCTTAAATCAAGTTTGACATTTCTTTGAATTTGACGTATTAATACAAGCTTGACAGTTCAATTCATTTTAAGCTTGCAGCAAGCTTGGAGAAGTCATTTGAACTGTCAAGCTTGAATACAACTTGATTTTTACTTGATTTGGAAAGCCATATCCACATAAAAAATAATTTATCATTAGTCATAAATGTACTTGACCATAGAATTGAAAAAAAAAAAAAGATTCTATATTTCAAAATATTGAAATTCTTCAAAATAAAATAAAATTATACTACGAACTTGATTTCAAAATCAGTCGTTTGTCTCGATTTTGGCCAATATTTCCCAACATGAGTGTCGCGATATTGAATGTTTTAAAACGTGTGCTGCTTTTAAGTTTATATTATGCTTATTTCCCTATTAGTTGAGTCTATAAATCACACATCACATTACTTTAATTTTGATTCATACCATGGAAAAATAAAAGAAACAGATCGGCATCGGCCATTGATCAATCTCGCCGGAAAACGGCGTGATAACCATAACAGTCACTTCAAACTTTAGTCACAACAGCGCGAGTCGGGTTGGCTGAGTGGTTAGGACGCTGGCTTCCCAAACCTTAGATCCCGAGTTCGATCGCGGACGCTTGATGGAAACAGATTCAAATAACTTGAAATTTCAGCGTAGAGGGGGAAATACGGGGAAAAATAAAATATGTGGGGCGAGTTCGCCGACGGGCGCCCCGTGTATTTAGGATATTTTTTAAGCTTGAAATTAAGCTTGCTATGTCAAGCTTAATGCAAGTTGGGCAAGTGTAAACTTGAACACTTGATTCAAGCTTGCATTAAGCTTACACGCTTGAAATTTTCAAGCTTAATTCAAGTTTATTGACTTGATAAATCAAGCTTACTGCAAGTTTGATGCAAATTTGCTGTGCTGTCTGGGAGAGCATAATGAAAATGGGTGTATGCGTACACACACACACACATGTATAAATTGGCGCTAAAATGAGATAGATTTTTTTAAACACTAGAATTTTTATTAAAAGTAATCTTTAGTATGATGTTGCCGTATGATTACGGCCAATTAGCTACACGTGGGCTCTAGGCTGAGCGGGTGGGGTGTAGAGATCACGATTATGTTCGGGCTCGGATGGGCTCGATTATATTTGTCTTTAATTTGTAAAAACAGCAAAATTTATGATATCTATCAATGAATCCGCTTATCCGCTACTCCGCAAGGAATCTTATGATATCTATCAATGAAATCAGCGTACTTCGCCGGCCTACACCTCGGCGGAGGCGGCGTGGTACAAATAACCGGCGGCGACAGCGAGGCGCGGCGGCGCAGACCTCTAGCTACGACAAAGATTTCTTTTACATTATGCCTATGGGGGGAAGTTATTGAAAGACCGCTAGCGTTTAAACAGTACATTCGATTGAGCTCAAATTGGGTATATGTGTTGTAAACCCCCATCATAAAACCGGTATTGATTTTGATGTGTATGGACTTATACACTGCTGGCCACCCAAATTGCAACACCAAGAAAAACAAGAGATATCACAACAAAATTTATTGTGTAGATAACATGTTGACCAAGTAACAAATGATTAAATTTACAGCATTCTATGAAGCGTGGTTCCTGCCAAAATCAGTACCCAGAGTAGCCGCCGTTGTTGGAGATCACAGCTGCCACACGCCTCGGCATTGATTCAAAGAGACTTTGAATGTGTTCTTGGGGTACAGCAGACCAAGCAGCTTTCACACGTTGCCAAAGTTGATCTGGTGTGACAGCTGGGGATGAACTCTGGGTCAGTCGTTGAGCAACCATGGACCACATGTTTTCTATCGGCGAAAGATCCGGAGAGCGCGCCGGCCAGGGAAGCAATTCAATCTGGTGATTGACGAAGAACCCTTGGACAATGCGTGCCACGTGTGGCCGTGCATTATCCTGCTGAAATATGGCTGTTGGCAAGCCCTGAAGGTAAGAAAGGACAACTGGCTCCAACACCTCGGAGATGTAGCGCTGGCTGGTTAAAGTACCGGCAATGCGTACTAGAGGAGTGCGAGAGAGATATCCGATACCGCCCCATACCATAATACCCGGTGCAGGACCAGTGTGACGGTGCATAATGCAGCTGTTCAGCATCCTCTCTCCACGGTGTCTCCAGACTCGAATCCGACCGTCTTGGTGTTGCATACAGAAGCGTGACTCGTCAGTAAAGAGAATTTCATTCCATTCTGTCGTCCACATCCTTCTTTCATCGCACCATTGGCGGCGGAGACGTCTGTGGTTCCGCGTCAGAGGTAGACAAAGCAACGGACGTCTTGCGGACAGACCATTCTGCTGTAAACGACGTCGAATGGTACGCGCAGACACTGGATGATGCGTTACAGACTGAATCTGCTGTGATATGGTTCGTTATGTGACTGAGCGGTCCGTCACTGCCATGCGTACAATCTGCCTGTCATCACGTGACGTGGTGCACTGAGGTCGATGCGGTCGATCACGTCTGTCCGTCGTACCCTCCTGCACCCAACGATCACATATCCGCATCACAGTTGTTTGGTTTCGTCCAATACGACGACCGATTTCCCTGAAAGATAACCCACAATCTCGGTATGCCACTATCCTTCCTCTGTCAAACTCGGATACTTGATCAAAAGATGATCGTTGTTTCCTACGAGGCATAATTTATCGTTTTTTTGAAAAAAAAGCAAGAAAAACGCAATTGCTGTACTTGAAACCGTCGAAATCTCCAAGCCTTAAATAGCGCTTTGAGGTGGCGCCACAGGCGCGCTTGATGTGCGTCTGCGCTGAAATTCTAATCATTTGCATATCTCACCTCAGCTAATGCATGTTGTAAATTTCATATTATTTGCATGCTTCCTTCAGGGTGTTGCATTTACGATGGCCAGCAGTGTAGTTTTACTACAGGGCTACGACAAAGATTTCTTTTACATTATGGCATATGGGGAGAAATTCGTGAAAGTGTGCTAGCGTTTAAACGGTGCATTCGATTGAGCTTCAATTTGGTATATATGTTTGAATTATTCATCGATTAAAATTTATTTAAATGCTGTGTAATGATCTTAATCGTAAGTATTCGGAAAGTCGAGTGGAGTCACTCCAGATTTTTTAAAATTGGTAATGCGTACGCCTAGCATTTGGATAGAAAATCGATGATCATTATAACAATTTTGTTTTATGAGTCAAGATGCAAATGCGTATAGTTAAAAAACCGCAGAACAATATTTTATATAGTGAAAAATCCACAGATATCAGTAATATGTAAGAAAACCACAAAAAGACAGAATGACATACAAAAGATTATTATACTGCTGCTTCATGTGTATTATTTTGTGAAATCTAATAACCTTCATAATGTGCTTATCTAAAGGCGTAATGATATACAAATATTCATATTCAATAGTATGAGTAATTATGTTTTCTAATTGCAGTTAATGATCCTGATATATTCAATATTTATTCTTCAAATTTTGATGTCGAGAACATGGCTTCATTAGAACTATGCTAATGTATAATGTTACAGCAACAAATTTCCCTAATCGTAGGGCATTTTCTCCTATTGATGGCAGAGGTCTAATACACATCAATTACATAAATTTTCTGTTAAATTGCATATTCATATTGCTTACGAAACGATCATAACTATAAATGTAAAATAAAACATGATAAAATGACAAACATTTAATGTACAATAAGCATATTACAATGGATAAATTTTGTTGCATTTTAAGAGTGAAATAAACTTTCATCATTCCATTGATAAATTTCAGTTTCTATACATATTGTTGCCTCATATCTCATCATTTTTTAACACATTCACACATAGCTGAAAAATATTTAACACTTTGGCTTGTTTATTTGACCGTACTCTAAATTTACGCAAGTATGCTTGCATTCCAGAGAAAGCTCAACATTATCTTTGACTATAGAATGCTGTTTGCATGTTGTCCATACCTATGGAAGGGGGGGAGAAATTTTATGTGATGCATCTTACAGTTAGTTATTAACTGTAATGCCTTGACTTGTAAAATCTTTCAGTCGCATTTTAAGGATTTGTCGGTCAATAATCCAAAAATATCGCGACTCTTTAGACATCACATGAAAAGGATTCAACCGCATGTAGTAGAAGTAAGAAGTTCGGACAGGAACGAGTTTCATAATTACACCTTGCATCTTAATTTTTTTTTAATTTGTGTTATTATTTATCAATACAAACTTTGCATACAGAGACTTAACCTATAGCCTCTTAATGATGATGAATTCATCACGCAGTTTAAGTTAGTTTCGCCTTTCGTATTAAATGAATTAGCCGGATGCACGATAGCCTTTTCAGAGACCATGATGATTGATGTGTAAGCTAATTGAGTACAGTGCCCCGTCCGTCACGGATAAGATTTAATGATATATTTCCTGGCTTTCTATCGGATTGATATATTTTTTTAACCCTTTAACGAGCGGTGGTCGCGCCGTGAAACCACCTAATTCCAACACTTTCACTTGTATTTGCGAGGAAATAGGGTTAAATGGCCCCGACGCTGTAAAAGAGCAGCGGTTGCCATAGCTCGATATAACTAACAGCAACATGACCTTTGATGGAGTCGCCAGTCACGGGTCACAGAGCTAAAGAACTTTTTTTCTCTGGCTCTCTGATATTTCTAAGATCATTTTTGGCGCAACTGTGCATTCAAAAAAATTCTTTAGCTTTGCCGAGCACGATTGGCGATTCAATGGACCGCCATGTTGTTGATAGTTAAATAGAGCGATGTCAACGGCTCTACTTTTTCAACGTTGGGCAATATAGCCAGTTGTTCTTTTATATTATTTGAAATTTTATAAAACATGACAAACGTAATATTCGGCCCTTCATTACAAATAGACGAAGTCCGTACAATATCGAACGCAACCCCCACCCCCCTCTCCTCCTTTTAGAACATATGGAATTAAAAATGCAGTTCATTCATTCAGAGTAAACAAAGCACCAGGCCCAGATAACACAGACCATAGAATAATTGGGATAATTTTTAAAAAGCATCCATCATTTTCGGTAAGCTTGTTCATTCTTACCTCTGATTAAATTACTTTCCCAAGAACAGGAAAACTGGAAACTTGTAACATAAAGTTTAAATGTAGAGTTTTCTAACACCTACCTAACACAATAAAGATCCGCTATCGCAGCAATCATATAGACCTACGACTTCGTGTTGACGATTTTCAGCAAAATATTAGAAAAACTCATGCTAAACAGAACCCAACTTTCATCATCACAAGCAATAAACTCAAACCAACACTGATTTGCAGTACCGTAGCCAGGATTTTTTTTTTTTTTTTTTTCAGGGGTGGCTGAGAACACTAAAAGTGAATGCAATATAACTTCGCAAAAATCAGTAGAACATATTTTTTGAGGGGGGGGGGGACAGCCCCCTTTTATTTTACTTAAATGTTTTCGCATATAAAAATGAATTTTAAAAAAACATACAGTATATAAAAAAAAAATTCATAAATCGAGTTTAATATCTTTGCAGTTGGAAAAACATGCATTAGAAAAAAAACATTAAGTTTAGCTTAGGTCTGTGTCAAATTTCTGAATCAAACTTTCAAATATATATAAATATTGGTGCAACAGCCCACTACGGGGCCAAGGCCTGCGCTGCTCAACCACGCCTTCGCGACCATGGGCTCTGGAGTCACAGCAAAGGCCTTGGCCAGGTAGTCAGCCTGACGCAAAGCCCCCAGTGTTTAACTCCCAACCAGACTTGGTCCTCATTTTATCGACCCATTCAAGGCTGAGTCAACCTTGCCCAGCCCGGGATTCGAACCCCGGACTTGTGGCACGGCAACACAAGGCGCTAACCGTTACATCACTGGGCTTCTTCAAATGCATATACCATGCGGGTATCATGCGGAACACCTAAATTTATCCACGAGTACGTAAGTTTCTCCATATCTTATGTTTACTCATTTCGAGGATGGTTGCAGCCCCATCAGCCACTCCCTGGCTACGCCCTGCTTATTTGTGCACTTTAAAGGATTAATTTGATTACGTTATGCAGAGAATAAAGTTTCCCCGCAAAACGTGTTATACACACGATTCTCTTTTTATGCGGTGAGTACGTTCCGGGGAACATCTTGTAAAAAAAAAAAAAAAGTTTAAAAAAAGTGTGCTTAAATAAAGAATATTGGAGGAGAGATTTTGTTGTATAAACCCTTCCATATACCACTCTGCGAATGTTGAGTAGTGAATATGGTATATACTACGGGTGGAAAAATTTTCAAAAATGAATTTTTGCTGTTATGCATTGGTAAAATAAAGATCGAAATAATTTTTCGTACTATTTTTAAACCGCGTAAAAAAATCCGTGTAAAAAGAGATTCCACTGTATATGATATGGTCCAGTGGCGTAGCCACGGGGGTTATTAGGGGGGGGTCACAATCCCCCTGAGGAATTTTTTGCCATACAAAATGTATATTCGTCACTCCTTTATCACACATACGTACACATTACACGAATTGTGGCAGTCGTAAATCCCCTCCCCATGAAAAATTTCCGGCTACGCCACTGCTATGGCCACTTTATATTATGAATTGTGAAATATTGTCGACTTTTTTTCACTCAAATAATATTTCACCACTCTATTTCCATGAGATTTCACCACTCTATTTTCCATTGTTTGAATAGTGCAGTTAATGGAGTCTTTAAAGATATCGTAGCATTCAAAACCGCTGAATCATAATAAATCAAAATTTTTACCGCATAATCAAGGGATAGTACAAAAAAATTGTGCCTCATTGACCTTTTCAGACTCTGCAACCAAAATTAAGAACATAAAAATGATCTATACAATAGTACAGGATAAATGTCCTGATTTCTGCATTAAAAAATCCTCAAAAATTTAATAATCAGAATTTTTAATTTTTTTAATTACAAATTTAATAGTCTAAGAGCCAGCGACCGCCAGACCCTCGTCATAGTATAAAAGCTGAAACTTTCTCTGCGCATACCCCCCCCCCCAACAGAGGTAGGAACAATCGGCCACTATAACCGTGGCTTTGGCAGGTAACAGGTGGCAAAGGTGTGTAAAATTGCAGAATATTTTCGTCATTTCATAAAGCTTAATTTTTTTATATGTTCTTCTTCGCAATACTAGAAATCACTTTATCCCTTGCCAGACACTTTTCCATCGTGGCAAACCCCCGCCAGACAATCTCAAAGTCATGGAAAACTGTTGTGTTCGTAAACTCCCGCGACGAAGTACGTCAAGCTGTCACAAAGTGCCAAGCACATTTTATACTGCTACTTCTGAACTTTCTTACGATGCTGCAGCGCACTCGTAATAGAATTACGCTTTCTATGACTTTGAGGTTGTCTGGCGGGGGTTTGCCACGATGGAAAAGTGTCTGGCAAGGGATAAAGTGATTTCTAGTATTGCGAAGAAGAACATATAAAAAAAATTAAGCTTTATGAAATGACGAAAATATTCTGCTATTTTATACACCTTTTCCACCTGTTACCTGCCAAAGCTACGATCATCCAAACTTTATAGTGGCCGATGGTTCCTACCTCTATTGGGGAATATGCGCAGAGAAAGTTTCAGCTTTTATACTATGACGAAGGTCTGGCGGCCGTGGGGTCTTGCTCTATAACCTTTATTATCAAAAGAAAAATATTGTAATTCATAGAGAAACGATTTAGTTAGGTCTGCAAGAATTAATCAAATGTTCATTGATAGAGGGATACCTGTTGTTGTTGTTGTTAATGGATCCCCAAAGAGGGGAACACACGGGAGCTTGTGGCTAAGTACGCTCGGACCGGCCTTGCGCTCCAGAAGGGATACCTGTCTTACCTGTTAAAATGTTAAACTTTTTCACAGAATGTATCCTTTTTTATAAAGAGTGGTACAGTACGCTTTATGAAAAGGTAGCTTATATCCTGTAGGATATAATTTGCTCGGGTATCATCAATGATTTATAAAAAAATTTCAGATGGAAAAAAAGGCCTTATGTAACAATTTTTTCATAACCTATTTTCTCCCATTGTTACAAAGATTTCATTTCTATGCCTAATTAAGAATTCCGAGGCAAAAGCTCAGAAGCAAAGTCTAAGTAAAGAGAATCTCTGTCTTTGAGTCTCGGAAAAGATTAAAACGATAAACACTAAAACTCCCGAAGTTCTTTTTAATATCATTAATATTCGTAAAACACTAACATACTTTGTTGAATTCACCAAAAATGTGACCAAAGAATTTAGCTGAATCAACAGAATACCTTGTTGATTTCTCCATTACTTTGTTGATTTGACCAATATTTTCTTGATTTAACCAATACTTTGTTGCTGCCATTGCCAGAAATTAAAATGCACATAAATACAAAAATGGACAAATTGCACAAATGGCTCTTTGTCTAAACTTTTAATGGTTTTTAAATATCTTTCATCGAAAAGTCCACATAACTTTGCTGCAGGATGGACGATAACCGAATTCTAGAAGAGTAGCCTTATTTTCATTCAGTTGTACAAAAGACAAAAACATTGGAAAGTGTTCCATTGTCAAAGATTTTACCCTTCATGTTACTTCATAATTTTTTTAATTCTCTCAGCATATCTCACGTACCATTCATAACAGTTTACGTTGACAAGTTTCCGTCGCAAATCATTGTAAAACGAGGATACAGTATTCTGCATAAAAATAACTCTCTGTGGATAATTCAATTTATTATACCGAAAGTAATAACGTATAAGGTGTCTCGGGCGTTATCAGCATCATTAATTTTACCTCGGTTTGCTCTAGCGATATTTAGATGGTGAACGAACGACTCTGTATGCATAATGCATCAGCTGCACTCTCGTCAGATTGCTTCCATTGATCTTTTCCAACTTTCCCCCAGCGCCATTTTACAAGATGAGCTATGAACAGAGATAGACACTGCTTTTTATCTAAAGCAATGTCCATCACGCATCCACCCATCAGAGAGAAGTGGCTGGGTTTGTTAAATGCTGTGAATAAAAAATGAGAGGCTCCTATTTTTCTTTTCTGCTCTCCAAGGAGATACGATGAGGATAAAGAAAGGAAGGAAAATGTTAATTCATTTCCAAGCTTATTTCCACGAAAGAAATGTTTTATGGGTGTTCCAGATGAAAATGATTTTTAACATCTCAAACTATTTGAAGCGTTAAAGAAAGACGGTACTTTACAATTTTTTAAAACTTTTTTAAAACTTATTTTAAGAGTCACGATAAAGATTGTAAACTTATTTAATTTTACTATTCAATTACTAATAGCACGCTTTAAGAAATAAACTATTTTCAAAAAGATATTTAAAAAACGCATAAAAAAGCTAGTGTTAAGAACCAGTTAAAAATTGAAGTATTTTTGTTTTCAGTACTAGGGGCCAAGGCCCCTAGATTCGCTACGCTCGCTTTTCGTATGAGGCATTCGGCCCCTAATAAGGCTTATTTAAAAAAAAGGCATAATTTCAACAAACAAAATCCAAAGGTTGGATCAGATAGAATGTTACCGAGCTATACATTGCTTGGTTCTTGCATGTTGCTTGGAACATAAAATTTTAAACTTCGCACTATTTTTAATTATGCGAAATCCATGGAACACCTTGCGTATTAGCCAATTATGGCAAATTTTCATAATTTGGCGACTTGTGTATATGTATACTTAATAATTATCTCTAAGAAAAAGTACTTCATATGTTTAACTACGTAACAGCTAAGATATCTTGCCACCAATGGCGACTTTTCATTATTTGGCGATTTACACATGCTCACAACCTATAATTACTACTCATGTAAGGTTCCCGAAAAACCGTTATCCATATTTTCATGTACATAATCCTTTGCAGATTGGCGTATTTAGCACCACGAATTATATCATCTCGCCGCGCTGGAAAATATCCAAAGTGTAGTATAACTGCTATAATGGCACAGTTAGCGCCGCCAAATATGTCTACTGATAGAAAATACTCCAGCTGGACCGAACCGGCTTTAAAATAATCTGCATTTTAATTATTTTTCCTTTTCAAGGTATTGGGTTTTAACATTTTTGAACTCGCTGTTTAGATTCTCCCTGCTTGGAACGATACCATTTTGCCAGATCGTACCTAATGCCAAGATGGCACCTTTAAAATCAGTTACAATGAGTTATTCTGTTTTGGAAAAACAAGTAATCTCTCATTCTAAACTCCTGCTGTCTAAGCGAACTTACTGTATGAAAATTGTCAACTTTGTAACGCACTTTGAGTTATTTATTTCATATAATTTTTTATTTGGCGTAAAATGGGTGTCATTCTACTTCATGCTTGTCAATTTCACGCGATTCTACATACTTGGAATTGCTTTGTTCCAAAGGAATGAATGATTTTATGCCACATCTGGCAACCACTATGTTTTATTTTTTTCAGTTTTTTATTAATATCTTCTAAAATAATTCGATTTTCGAAATTTAAGTCAGCTTATCAGCTTCCTCGGAATTTTCTGAATCCGTGGACATGTTTCTCGATATTCAAATCCCGACGGTTTAGGAGAAGATAGCCAAACAAGCTCTTGACAGCGGCCGTTACTTTTTTTTTTTTTTTAGAATAGAGAGAAACAGTTTGGCATACAAATATGATAAAATTAAGCTGAAATTCTTAAAATATTTAACCAAACGATCCATAAAACGATTGGAACAGATACATTTTAGTTATAAGTTTTAAATACTGGTACTTTTCATTTAGACGCCTTCCATGTTTTTTGGCTCATTTGGCAGGGTGATCAATTTAAAAGAGTACCAGTTGGTTTTTCTTATTAACCTCATAAATTAAAGTTGCAACAGTCCAACAGTGTTGGATATTGTCTCCTACACTTAAACAAGGTTCAAATAATTGAATTTCAATTTTAGAAAAGGGACCAAATCCGTCAGATTTAAGGCTAATAAGAAAAACCAACGGGTACTCTTCTAAATTGCTCGCCCAGTATATAAAATCTTTCATTAAAGCTACTATTTAATACGCAATTTTGACACGTTAGATTAGCCATCGGAATCACGTATCAGTATAGTTTCTAGCTTTCACCTAAGACGGAATATTGAGAAATCATAATATAGAGTTAAAACAGGGTATATAGAGCCAAAAAAGTACAAAATCCAAATTTTGATTGACTAATGCATTGTCGGTTAAGATATGTTAGTATGCAAAATTTCAATTCAGTTGGAGATTGGGTAATTTACCGAAAATTTGATTACTACAAGACTTGACTTAGATATACAGTCTGAGTTAAATATAAGCGTTTAAAAATTACTTTTTATAAGCACGCATATACAGAAATATGCATATACAGGTTTCGGATGATATTAAGGGTACACCTTTCTATCATGGGACTCATCTGGGTTCGATTCCCGTCGAATGCATGTTTAGTTACTGTATCTAAGAAACGTGAGAGTATGATGGTGATAGCGATAATTCGTCACACATTGTTTGCTGACTGCCTGAATGTTTTTCAAGTTTTTTTGATTCCACTCAAATGCAGGATATTCCGTCACCTAGCATACAGAGTATTTTATTTATATTTTGCATCCACTGGAGAGCTTAAAAATAAGCTCTATTTTGAGTTGTGAAATGTCCTTCTATGAATGTACAGCTGCGGGGAAAAAAAGGCCCACTTGCTCTTTATTTGCTCATCGTTCGTCGCACAGCAAAGTTATATACAGTGGCGCTCATAAGTTTCCGGCCAGATAAAAAATTTGTTATTTTTAAGAGAAAATTATGCACGAACCAAATTTATTTGGCTTAAAAACAAGGAATATGCAAATTAAGAAATTTGACGCTGCTGGCCTACACTGGCGAATTAATATAAAACCTGCGCAGCGAGAAATTCAACTATCATACGCTCAAAAGTTTCCGGCCAGTAAGTTCAATGTTGGTTTTTTCGCCTCCTGATTTATGGTAAGGCCGTTTGAACGTTTTCTATTTAAGAAACATATCTTGCCCGTCAAAATGAAAACCACTTCGAAAAGTATTTGGTGTAAAAGAGTGATTAGTTTATCCAAGAAAGGCAAATCCTCTCGTGAGATAGGAGAACTTCTGTCGATGGGAAAATCCACAGTAAACGATATTTAAAAAAAATATCGAGCTGATTTTGGAGTTCATGACATTTCTCGAAGTGGAAGACCGCGGAAGACCACCATACAAGTAGACATAAGTCAACTGCTAACCCAGGTAAAACTGCTAATGATATTGCCCAAGAATTACGGGAAGAAAATCTTGCTGATGTCAGCCGTATGACAGTTTCAAGGCGTTTGCATGATGTAGGACTCTTTGGTAGAGTTGCAGTGAAAAAAACCTTTCATTAATAAAAAAAAATAAGACAGCCCGACTTGAGTTTGCATTATTGCATAAAGACTGGTCTGATAAAAATTGGTCAAAAGTACTTTTTTCGGATGAGTCACAGTTCAACCTCTACGGAAGTGATGGGGGGGGGGGGGGCAATATGCACGACGACCTCAAGGTAAAAGATACAATTGCAAATACCAGGTTGCTACAATAAAACACTGTGGGGGACATGTTATGGTCTGGGGAGCATTTTCTGCAAAAGGTGTCGGTCCTTTAGTATAAACCCCCGGCAAGATGAACGGAGTTATGTACAAGGCCATTTTGCAACGTCATGTACTACCATATGCGCGAGAAAAATTGAATAAAAATCGGGTATTTCAGCAGGATTATGATCCGAAGCGTATTTGCACGATTGTGAAGACATGGATGTCCTCAAAAAGAATACATGCAATGATGTGGCCCTCACAATAACCCGATTGAAAACCTTTGGAATGAACTTAATTGACGTGTGCGAATGCATAAGTACTCAAATTGCACTGATTTTTTTCAAAAATTGCACGAGTAAAGGAACAAATTTACTCTTGACTATATTAAACTACTTACTGAATCTATGCCTCGACGCTGTGCTGCTGTTATTGCTGATAAAGGTATGTCTACCAAATACTGACTGTATATAATATTATTGTACACTATAAATTTAATAAACCTATTTATTACCATAATCGACCAGTGTGGCCGGATATTTTTGAAGACGTGCATTTGTTATAAAAATGAACATTTCAAATAAAAATATTTAGAAAAGTATTTCTTCCTTTAAAATACATTTCTTAATACAATGCCAAATTTATATATAAGTATTAATTACAGGCACCCGAAGATATAAAAGTAATTCCCAAATTTTGCAATTTATTAGTACTGGCCGGAAACTTATGAGCGCCACTGTATATCATTCGTTTGCAAAAAAACTTATACTTTAATTTTCTAATAATCTAATTTGCATAAGAGGCCGTCTTCATATTTAATTCTGCATCAACTTCGTTTTTTTCAATGGCAGCATACAACTTTGACTTCATTAAACGAAAGGAAACCGTCAAATTACCCTAAATATCAACCAATTTTCTGCGATATTCACCAATTTTCTACAATAATATCCAGAGATATTGCGAATTATTTTTTTTGAAATTTTAAGGGGCTTTCTGCAAATTGAGAAACGCTATTTGTAGGTTCCGAACTCTTCGCCTTTCATTAATTGCGCTCGCGAGAGTTAAAATAAATAAATTTTATTTTCACGGAAAATACTGTTTCTAGTCTTAAAGTTTTTTGTACTAAAACTATCAGGTGTAGAATTTAGCATATTTAGTCAGTGGTCCCAATGACCATGAGTCCACAACTTCCTTGATTCGTACACATGATTTAAAGGAAAAATGCAAAACGACTGCTCGCACGATTTTGAAAATATTTCTAATTTTGAAATTGTTATTGAGTATTTCTCTTGAAGGTTCTCTTAGACAGGTGAAATGTTGCCATTAGTGAGAGGCTGTTCTTTGCTCATGCTGACTATAATCATGAATGTTACTCAGCTACGGTCGAACTTGAAGAATGGTTCCATGATTTTAAAGTTATTTGTTTGAATTTCATGTAAAAAACTCAATTACTTTTTTCGCCGACCCAGTATTATCATTGTGCACTATTTCACTTCCTACATTTAACATTATCGTCTACAATGTGCAATATTCTTATAAGACTTTTGGCGGTACTTTAATTTATAGTCAGATGAAAATTTAGACAGAAAAACGAAATTTGAACAGATTTTGAATGTTTGTTGAATGTTTGATAAAGTATGGGGAAGTCCAAAGACCTGATGCTTCCAATATTAAAAAAGGTCAAATTCATGCCTAGAATGTTGAGAATGTTAGTTTTTCAGAAATAGGACGTTGTATTAGAAGATCAACATCTTCTGCCTATAATTCTATACACGGAAAACATTTTATTTGGTGGGATATGGTAGCGGACGCAACAATAGACACTTCATAGAATCTCCATCAAACTGTAAAAACCTCTAATTAATTTGTTTCAAAATTTGATATTTTTTAATACCGCTATCTTTTACTGTTTTTGCACAAACGAAATCTAATTTACATTTATTTCACGCAATTTTCAAAATATGGTCACTTGATAAATTTATATATGGTCCCTTAACACAAGAAAATAATACATTTCATTTAATATAAAATAAACTACTAAACGTAAAAATTTGAAATTTTGCACAGCCATGTAAAATCACTTTTTGCATCTACTATTTCCATCAAAATTTGGCTAGGTTGCTATAAATAATTTTTTTGAATATTAATTTAATAATTCATAATTCATATTAATATTTTATTAAAAATTACAGTAATAGTAAATTATGTTTCGGTCGTTTAGTTCTAATTGTACGAATAAAAGTCAACTTCTTATTATCAATATTACATGAGATATGAATTAAAGTATGAAAAAATATTTTAACATAGGGGAGGGGGATTTTGGGTGCTCATAACTCACTCATTTTCAGTTCAAATTTATTGAAAATTGGTATCCGGGTTTAAAATGAGCTAAATTTTTGAAATATGAAGTGAATTCTAGGGTTGCTATTGGAAAAAATAAGTTGGTGCGAATTTTAATATGGATATGACCCCTTGTGCAATTTTTATATGTAGCAAATTAAAGTGCACGTCAACCGTAAACGATTGGTATATGTAACTTTTCTGTACGACGAACGATGGCTGAATAAAGTACAAGTGGGCCATTTTCTTTTCCCCGCAGCTGTACATATATAACGAATATAGATCTTTAAAGGAATCATTTATGATAGAATATTTTCTAAAAAAAATTCTGCTATATGACAAACCTTAGGAAAAAATATTATTTTACATACTTTAGCCATATACAGGTATAGGAGACAATAATAGAAACACCTGTTTTGAAATGTGCCGAACTTCGACCGTATAATGCAATTTCGTCGTGTGTCGCAACAGTCTGCCACCTAGTGGTGGTGAAAGGAAGGTATCAGTGGAACATTTGCCTGAGTGAATGTTGCAGGGCTCGAAGTAAGCCGCGGCAACCACGTTAAATGCCCTAAGATTAGTCCAAATACCCGTAATGATCAACAGCTCTCGTGACAAGTTTAGCTAATAATATTTAAAGCTTTATTGCTCGAGTGTCTCTCTCTAATTCAGAATTAAAAATTGCAAAATGCCTACAAGAAAAGTAGTTTTTTTTAAATTGTTTTTGTTTTCATTGTATTATTGAATCAATTTAAAGTTAAGAAAACTGCAAGTGCAATGATCCGTTATTATGAAAGCTTAAGGCTTTGCCGTGAACTGAATAGTTTTTGGTGCCAGCTTCGAAATCTTATTTCAAGCCCGGGAATGTTGTATGAGAAAAATCATCCTAGGCAAAGCACCATAATGACCGACCTGTCGGACGTGCTAAGAGGCTTAATTATTGCAGCTCATTTTGCTAAAGCTTCCATATTTAGAACAGCGAACTCAGTCGCGTTGCATAGTGGGGCAGGAGGGCGCCTGACGACAAATTTCTAGGGGTAGCAAAATCTCTATCGTTGACTTATTTTAAAGGGATTAAAATGCCATTTTTTAAATATATTTTTTAATATCAGATAGAAAGAAATTCTAGCAATTTTTTAAATAGCTATTTCACTTTTCGTTTATATTATCATGTTTTTTCGTTCCTTCGGCTTTCAAAACCTATCTTCCCCCCTCCGTCATTTTACCTTGCAGGATGCGTTTCTAAAATCATGTTCGTATGTTGGCTGTCTTGTCATTTTATTTATAAATCCACGCTGATATACATTTGGGGTATTATGGTTTCGTTCTCGTCTGTAAACCGGGGAGGCCTGAAGCGGTTCGCATCGAATTGAAGGGGTCCCATTTCGAAAGATTTTTCTTGGAAATTGGGGAAAAAAAAAAAAAAAAAAAAAAAAACCCAGAGAATCTGAAAAAAAAGAGACCTCGCCGGCCAGTGCAGTGTCACTTCTGAGTTGAATAATTGCGCATTCTATTCCAGCGACTTTGTTTTTATTTTGTTTATATAGCCTTGTTTCAGAGTATCTTCTAATATTCCTTTTCGTAAGTGTGTAATTTAATTATTTTAAGTATTTAACGTTTTGAATTTTATATATTGAAATAGAAGAGACGTAGAATAGAATCAGTCTCAAATAAAAACTATTGCTCATGAAGTAAAATGTATGATATAGCATATCTTGTTTTCATATAGCCACTGATTACATCGGGATAAAGAGGGCTTCAGCCCTTCCAACATTTTCCCAAGGGAAGTGTTAAGCATCCTGAATAATTTCATCATAAAGTTTTACGAAGATTAGTGATATTCATTCGAGTGGTGGGGTAGGGAGATTAAAAAAGTTTCAACCAAACAAAAAAAAATTATTTTGTGCGAATCTAATCTAAATCACTTTAGGCCAATAAAGGGATTTATCAAATTCCTGTTTGCTAATCTATAACTTCAAAAGTCTTATCATCCAGGATTCTTTGTATGCAATTTAATGAAACTAAACTTGTCTCTTGGGCAGATTTTGACACAAATTAAAAAAAATCTCTATTTTTTTAGTATTTTTATTGCTTTATGAACAGGGAAAAGACCACATTGAACATGGCATGTCATTTTTAATAAAAAAAAAAATAATATAGTTACGATTGCCACACGTCGATTTTGTTTTAACGTTTTACCTACTAGTATTTTAAACGAATTACAGAATTTAAATCAACGTTTCAAAGAATGATTTGTATGTTAAATGAGAATTATAAAATAATTTTGATTTAAAAACCACTTATATTTAAAATACCTTTTTTTTTCTGTTTGCTTGAAGTATAATATCATATTTGTGTGTGTGGGGAGGGGACATATATGGCATCTGTCCCGGGGGCAGAAACCTGCGCTTCGACATTGAGCGAATTTTATGGGAGTTTCAAACCACTGTGTCAAGGGTTATGACAGCCTACACTAAACTCGGAAAGGTGTCTTCTGCGAAGAAGAATGAAAGTCCAAATTAACCCTTTAACGCGCAGTGTTCCCTCTCTGGGAACACCAAATTCTGACGTTTTGAATGTTGCCAGTCACGAAGAATAGATTTGATTTCTATGAAAATAGTTGCGGGTGACAGAGCTCCACGAGAATCCTTTATTTTTTAGCACGTCATTTTCCGTAAAAAAAAAATTGTCACGATTATTTTTAACAGCACTGACATCTGCTGAAAAATGGAAGAATGCGAGAACAGCTGGATAGATTGCCCAATGCTGAAAAAAGGGTTGCGCCTCAAAGGGTTAACCGACCAGGATAGACGAGCGTTGAAGAGGATAGTCGCCCGAAAACGTTAGACTGCACTGCCGCAGATAACCTCCGAGATGAAAACCCAACTCCAGAACCACGTATCTACCAAAAGTATTCAACGGGAGCTCTTCAAGGTACTGTGTTTATAAGCCTAGATTCACTCATAGAAACGTTCTTGCCATTTCGCTTTAAGATGGTAAAGCAGATTGAAAATCTCATGAAATTCCGTGGAGCAAGCGTAGGGAAGACGTGAAAGGAGACTAGTGGTAAGTCTGTAAAATGTTATGCTAAAAATATTTTCTTATGTAGAGCTTTCTTTTCCGTTTTGAAACATGCTTTTGCCAATAATTTTTTATTAAATATTATTTCTCAGTCTATTTAAATAGTTCCATTATATGAATAAGAACTATTTGAAGTTTATAATCAAAAAAGATTTAAAATATATTTTTTCCAAGTATTTTTTATTTAAAAATCCTCAAAAATGATTAAATATAAGTGGTTTTTAGATCAAAATTATTTTATAATTCTCGTTTTATATACAAATCAACCGAAAACTTTCAGACCTCAAAGAGCTAATTCGATAACTACCTACTCACGTGATATGCAGACTGATGAAATACTCTTTTATGGGCAACCGACTCAGGGGCGTAGCCAAGGGGGGGTTAGGGGGATAACCCCCCATGAGGAATTTTTTGCCATACAAAATGTATATTGTTTACTCCCTTATCACACACATGTATGCATATATGTGAGTTGCAGTAGTCGTAACCCCCCCCCATGAAAAATTTCTGCCTACGCCCCTGAACCGACTTGATACTTAACTCTCGATTTGGAGTCAATTCAACCGAAATACATAATCTGAAAAATCGCTATTACACAAGAAAATACAGGGTGATTATAATTAAAAGTTCCACTTTAAAACGATCAGAAAAGGAAAACTATTGGACCAAATGTTATCAAACTTGGTAATGGTGTAAAGGTGGTCATGGAATTTATTATCGGCGGAAAAAAAGTTCAAAAATTCAATACCAGGGGCAAGGACGTATTTAAGGGGGGGGGGGTCCATGGATCCAGACATACCCCCCCCCCACCACCACCGCAATTTTTAATTTTGTTACTAAAATGATAATGATATAGTGTCCTTTTGAGAAAAATACTGCCATTTTTACCATTTGGACTGCCTCCGAAATTTTTTGGACCCCCACCAAAATGTTTTTCATGTGGGCGGGGGGAGTGGTCGGATCATCCCTTTGGACCCACCCTTAAATACCTCCACCTCGTTGCCCCTGGTGTGGAATTTTTTTTTTTTTTTTTTTTTTTTTCGATCCAGTAGTTTTCAATTTCTGATCATTTTAAAGAGGAACTTTAATTATAATCACCCTGTACATCTTATCTTATAACAAGTCAAAACAAAGTAACACGGTTCATGTATACAAGTGGCAAAGTCCTTTCGCATCACGAGTTGTATTTGTTAGGTGGTCACTTACCTTTTAACGAGCCAAACCTTCAATCTGCATACTTTTGCTAACTAACTGAGGAAACCGGAATTCCAATCACGTCCTGATTCCCGGATCCGCCTACAAATGGTCTGCGGTTAAATTGTTAATAGAGAATTTTCTTTAACATTTAAACTTCTTGCGATAATGCAAAAAGAAAAACGATAAATTCTTGTCAAGTCTTAATGGTTGTTTAAATAAACATCAATGTTCTCTTTGAAAATGAGATTCATTTTTTGTTTTATTTGTTTGTATAGTTTCTTAAAAAGTATTACTAAGCAATCATTTTGTGGCTAAACAAATAATGATTAAACTCATGTTTTATGCTCACCAAATATATACCCCCCCCCAAACATTTCTTTAAAAAAAAAAAAGCAGAAATCTTTCTACCAAAATCGCACTTAAAAAATGTTTTAAACATAATATTCTTTTCGTTCGGTTGGCAAGAAAGTAACTTCGGTTTGAACAAATATATGTTTAACATTTACTTCTAAATTACCCAACCAATCAGCTTGAAATTTTGTACATATAAGTAGACAAACATTGGAAAAAACATAGGTCTAAAAATCTGAAAATATACCCGTTTACCGATTTTTCGTTCCCCATTTCAGCTGAAAAATGAAAATTACTTTCTTCACAACTCAATAATGCTGATCTATTTTATTATACGTACAGATAACCAATTTTTACTACATAGAACAACGTTAATAGCAATATCATAGGAAATATTATAGGAAACGATACGAACTAGCTTTCTAAGAACAACGGCAGCGAAAAATGTCATGTTTCAATAAAGAATTACATTTCTATCATATAAAAGTTTTCTTAATATAACCCGACAAATGTACTCTGGAGGGAATATGACGAAATATGTCAAAAATATTATTGCTTTATCTAGCAAAGTACTTACAATGAAAGACAATTTTTTTTCCATTAGACATACGATACATTTCTATTTTTGAGAGGCAACTCTACTGATATTCTGGAATTCCTATTGAACTTGGGCCCACCCTCGGGCTGTCATTGAGGTCGCAATTTATTGCAGTTATGAACTCGGTAGTCAGTTATGAAATAATTCCATGGAGAGTCAACACCCTGAAGTCACACTTTTTTTTATTTCTTTTAGCTTAGGTTAGATGTTTAGTGACATAGTGCTATGACGCATCAACACGCAGAAAAAAAAATTCGGGTGGTGGCGATGTATTGTTGTCTTCAAGGTAAACTTAACCTTAATCGGCTTGTCAAAATGAAATCGTTGACTGAAGATGCACTTTTCACCAAACACTATGGAAATTAGTTCGAATGATACTATTTAATTCTTAGTTTTAATCAATGTTATTCACCATTACATTTTTTTCTTCCTAATGGCGCGGGGCCTAGGCCGGATGGTCGCCGAATAGAATGGCCCTTTGTAAAGAAGCATGCAATGCTCGGCCATCATTACATCACAAACACCATAGTCCACACCCGAACCCGGATCCAGTGGTGCGGTAGCCACTACACCGCCTTTCCCCTTTATCATTAAAACATTGTTATAACTTTTAAACTTGTAAAACATTGAGCTAATTTCGGTGTTTTCTTTTCAATGTTTTGTAGTGGCTTGAGATCCTTCTGCAAACCCATGATTCCAGAAAATAAAGTTTATGAGGTGATAGGCCTTTCAAATAATCACAGCAAATTATTGCCAATTGTGGCATCTTTTAGCAATATATCGCGAAATTTGGTATCAAAAATAAGTACTACATTTTAGTTCCGGCTTGGACAACATGACTAAACTAGCAAAATTCAGACATTTATTCTTTCGTCGAAAAGAGTCCTCTAAATCAAATTATTTTAGAAAGAGTTAGTTAGTATTCACTGCATTTGGGTGCAAAACTCCTAACTTCTTACTCTATGGGGAAATTGAATACGCATAAGCGTCAATACCAATAGGAACGCGGGAGTGTGTTTCGTGCGCGGGAACGTTCGGGAGCGTGAATAGTTTCTCTACAGTGAAAAAAAAAGTCTATATTTGCTTTAGCCTGTTCTCAGCCCTTCATGAAGTGACACAGCGGAAGCGAATATCTTTCTGTGGCCAACATGGCATGAATCCCATCATGAGTTTTTGAATAACTGACCGTGGCCTGGCGTTGCTCAATTGCTGGACCACAGCGAACTGTTAACAAAGTTGGCAGTGGCAACCACCGAGAGGACATTTGGGACCACGATTTAGCATAAGTAAACTGGTACATTAAGGTTATACGGTGTGCACAGTGTTACTAACACTGTAGATTATATGATGCATTAAGTATAATATTCAGTGGTGGTAAGGCGATCAAACGCGCAATCTTTCTGTTACTAGTCAGATGTCGTACAAAAAGGGTTGCCACGTTCCACCTCTAAATATCTTTTACTATCTTCTAACCCTTCTTAAATTTTTTTAAATCGCACTCTAAAAGATTATCCGCCCTGTGTATTGAAATAATTAAATAGAATTTCCACGCTGAGTAATAACACGAACAGTGAAATCGCCTATCAAAGAAATTATGGTAAACTCTCCACTCTTTTTGAAGTCATAAGGTCAAATAAACGGTGACTTTGTAAAATGGTCATATTGAATTGGCAAAGATTGTGAGTCAAACTACTAAGATTTTTCTTTTGTGCTTTTAGTGTAGCGTACATGCAATAAGCACACTCCTTCCATTCCAGCAAGTGGAATTTGGTGAAAGCATAAATATAATAGGAAACAAGCATATATACAGTGGAAACTGTCTAATGGGACCACCCTCGGGGAGAACAAAACTGGCCACCTTATATAGATGGTGATTAACTATGGTGGTTGTAAAGTGAAATTGGTCACTGAAAATAGGTGGTCTCTTTACCAAGATGGCCACTTTAGCAGGTTCCACTGTACTTTACAAAGTAGTTTAAAATTGTAATTTAACATTGTAAAAAAGCTCAATTAATACTTTAATGTTTAAAGCAACTGAAGAAAGTTTTATTTGCAAAAATGCAAAGACAAAACTATTTTTCTTGCACCCATTCAGCTTTCGATACAAAATGTTCTGATTTTTGTAAAAGCTTGCTGCTTTTTCTCTCACGATGTGTTAATTAGTAATGATAGGCAATTATAAGTTCTTTTATCTCTAAAGAGTAAGGAATAACAGATAAGTATAGAATGCGATCAGGATGATTTATAGAACAGCCAGAGTCAATCTAATAATTATTAGACGCAATGAAAAAAATGTTGCTTTTGTTGGCATTTTTCTACGAAAGTAGAAAAATAATACCCGATGTTCTGCTAGGAGAACTTGAAAAAAAATTATGTTGGGAAGTAAACATCCTTCCTACTTCTAAACTAGTTCGAAATGAATTTTCGTCAAAAGTCTTGCAGTATGAAATGAAAGAAAAATGCTTTTAAATTGTGAGTTAATTTGTACATAAACTTTGATCACAGTAGAAACTTTTCAGATAATTCTTTTGAAATTTTCCTTTATTGTACTATAAGCATGCATTTCCTCATATTCCAGCGAAACTGCATGATTTTTCCTGAACAGATAATCCACCTAATTATTTTAATCAACATTTTGTAGCGCCATTTTTCTTTGGCGTGGGAGAAGTAAATTACATTATACAATGCGTGGTCTTACACAACTGGATCACTTTGCTCATTTTCAAGTGTCACTGCAGTTTCATCCCTTTGTTTAAAACCAAACAAAGCGATAGAATCATAACAAGACAAGCCACCCCGCTGGGCACCTGAGGTTTTTTAAAAAATAAAATAAACGATAAATAAAACACCAAGAGAGAAAAAGAGATATACTAACGAGGTTAGCAACCTGGAGGAATCCTCCCTTGACCTTGAAGGAGGTACCAACCTGGGGTTCATCTGCTCGGAGCAAAAACATAAGAACAAGAAGAGAAGAAGAATTATCACATGAAATTTTTATGAGGAAGACGCAACTCTCACTCGGGTTCAAGGCCTGCATGAACAAGCCTTCGTCCGTTCACCAGGGGGTATTTGATCCGGAGTATCAACAGAGGACGGTTTAGAGAAGATCAGGATCCCTCGGAGGAAGGTTGGCTGGTCAGCGGGCGATCACACTCAGTAGTAGCCTCAGAGAGAAGGAGTGAGTATTGAGACGTCATTTGTCTTCTGGGAATTATTTCTTCACTTTCAGTTTATTTGTAATAATATTGTAATAAGTGCTTGAAAAATGCTAGTTTTGCGTTTTGAAAAGACATTATATTTTTATTTTTAAGCCCACATTTATTATAATTATAATTATAATTATAATTATTATTATTATTACTTCAAGAGCTTCTTCAGTTTTTTTCTAAACAATAGTACAAGTATTTGAAAAATAAAATAACTTTATTCTGTATAGATATCATAATTTTCGAACAATATACAGATTTTTAAAAATATCCACTTTATTTTAAGGGCGATTTTAAATTTTAATGTATTTTTTAAAATATTATAAACATTTTCTTTTCCTCTCTTTTCTAATTGCTATTGAATAATCATCTTTCATATGCTTTTTGACTTTAGTACTGTCATATAGTCTATACGATAGGGAGGAAAAACACTTTCAATAATCTTTTATAATTTTTATATTTAGAGGGAAATCACCAAATCTTAATATTATTGCAGTATTGTATCACAATTTCAGATTAAATAAGTTTTAAATGAAATGAATCGAAACTGTAAGTAATTTAATAGACGTACAAGGTGAATTGAATAAAATCAAGTGTGTGCGTGGTGTCCACAACATATTTTTACTTAATGCATAAACATTGCCACAAAATCCGTTTAAAACATTTTTTTAAATTCGGGTTTTAATTGAACTTTGATCTTTAATTCGGTAAAATCCTTCTCCAGCAATACGCCTGCTTGTAATCAATAATTACTACGCCAATATTTTTGATGGAGAATAATATAAACATTACTTTTTGCTTTTGTCTGAACCTGTATTTGGTGGGTTAATTTAACCTTTCAACACTGGCAATATACATGTCAAGGTGCGAAATTAACGGACCACAAAAAAAATTAACCTCTTTAGTCTCGCTCCCGTCAAAATCAGGGGCTAAGCTTTCTCCCTCTATTTCTCGTGCCCATGGTATTTCCGGGCAATAGTGTTCAATTGTTATGCGCCAGAAAGATAAGAGCATTTCAATTTTTTTTATATCTCATTTTACTCAACAGATGACAATACCAGGTTTTTTAAACTGAATTCGGCGATAGTTCTAATGTGCAATTTCAGCTCACTTTTTTCTAAAGAAAACTTCAAAGAAAATTTTACCTTTTATGAAGTAAGTTTAATAAAATTCTCCTTTAGTGTTTAAAACATATATTTTTAAAGATTCCCAGCTTACTACATAACCCACATTCAGTCACAATAACCCTAAATGTTGGCTTTTCTTAGAAATTTAACTTGTTTTCTTCTTTCACGCTAAAAAAAATATCCAAAACCTTAAAATGAATGCATGTATTGAACATGCAATTATTTTTCTAGAATTTTATAGAATAAAAAAATAGGCATTTATGACCGTTTTCTTGAAAATAATAGGACAGTTAAGTGGATAACGGAGCAGCAGAACACTAATTTTGGTCCGACGGACCATATAAAATAAGTATTCTGATTGTACGTTATATATTTTATATAAAAGACTCTTATAATTTCTATCAATGCATGTCTTTTGTTATTATTATTATTTATCTTTGAAATTTTTGTTATGTAGGATTTTTTTAACAAAATCCTTCTTTCAAAGCGTTTTCAGATTTGTTTTTATCAAATTCGGGAGAACGTTTTCCGTTTTTGAAAGATGGAAGTGGAGAAAATCAATAATGAGAAAACGTTTGTCCAAAATGAAAATGTAACTATAAAGTATAAATCTTCTATCTCGAAAATCTTATAACATTGTTTACGAATCAAAGAGATAGAGAAAGGGAATGAAAGAAAAGGAAAGAAAAAGAGTGGGATCTTATTTTTGTTCCATTTGTGAATTCAAACCCGGGAAAACTTTAAACCGTTCTGTCAAAAGATTTGTTATATCTCGTTGTTTGTCAATAATATGAATAATAGTAAAAGCTTTTTAACTTTTAAATTTTTTTCATCGAACTGTGTTATTATCAATGACATTTTATTTGATTACGCTAAATGGAGTTAAATAAAATTAAGTACACTGGTGAGGTACAAATTTAGCTAAAAGCAAAGCTTGCTGTATGATTTTTATTTAACTTACTATTAAAAATGCGGAAGCTAAAACTTGTTCCTGAAACTAGAAAAATAGCCTCACTCTTTGCTTTGTCATTGGTACAATAGAATTGAGGTCTAACTTACCCGTAATTTTTTGTAATTATATTTTAGTTACTGAAATGTCTGGTGAACAATACAAAAAAGCATAATTGATCGAATATTTCATGCTTTTAAGATAATTTAAATACTAAATCAATGCTGCATGTGCATAACCTTGATTATACTGGTGTTTCAAACTGTTTGATCATGACTAATTGAATTTTGCACTATACTTTCAGTCAGAAAAATTTTCTAATGACATGCAATTATTTTTTATGCCATAAATTTTATAAAGAGCAATATATTTAATAAAATAGCAAACTAAAATTTTAGGGTGATGCTGCACACGAAAATGTCCAATGAGAAAAAATGAAGACCTTTAAAAAGTCATGCACACACACACACAAAAAAAATACCCTGTATATGTCTACATTTAACAGTCACTGAGATGTTTGATTGTAAAACATCAGCAATTATCGTCAAGGACTGGGGGGTGGGGGCAGCTATAAACCATTCAACGCTCAGTGGTCGTGCCGTGAAACCACTTAATTCCACCGCTAACATTGCCAGTCACAAGAAAAAAAAATGGTTAAATGGCCCAACCTTGAAAAAGCGCAGCCGTTGTCATCACTTGATTTAACTAACAGCAACATAGCGGTCGATCGAATCGCCTACCGTGTTCCACAGAGCTAAAATATTTTTTTCTTTTTTTTCTCACACAGATGTCTGTTTTTTATTTCTGTGGAACAGGCGACTGTCAATTCTACCGACCTCCATGTTGCTGGTAGCTAAACCGAGCGATGACAACGGCTGCACTTTTACAACATTGGTCAGTATATCGTTTCTCCTATATCAGTTTCTTCTATCAGTTTCTTTTATATCGATGTGGAAATGGTTACGCTTCAAAAGATTAATACCTTAGTCAAGTAAATTAACCAATTTCATAAGATCCAAATAATTCTAGAAAAAACAAAATTATACTGCAACGGACATTTTTCACTTGCTTGTTTTATAAATTGTAGTAAAGTTTATTTTTTCACTTATGGTACTTTTGTTTATCTTTTCCAGATTTTCAGAATATATTTAAAGGGGTTCTTCATAATTATTTATTAAAAATGTTGATAAAAATCGCCTGTTTGTTCATATTCATGGATGTTATTCTTGCGGCGGAGCCGAGATTCAGTAGACCAAACAGTAAGTACAGCGAGAGAAATAAATAATTTATAAAATAAGGTACTGAAAAATAGGGAAGTCTAAATTCTTCCTAATCCATCAGTAATTTGTTATTTACTCGTAGAATTTATAGCTCTTAAGTTTAAAATGCAAAACTTATGATTAAAAGAGTAGAAAATCGATATCTTACAAATTCTATGTCATTCCACTGAGAAAATTTTCGGAGAAAAGCCCATTGTTTCTGAAATTCAATTAAGAAAAAGGACTTTAAAAAAAAAAAATTATACTGGACACCTTGCTAACCGATTCCCCCCCCCCTTTTTTTTCCCAACCATTCACTGTTTTTTCAAAAAAACTGTTAAATAATATTTTATAGTAAATGAAACTAAACGAAAAAATAATGGAATGCACTCAGTTCTCTAGCGAATGGTTAATTCTTTCCTACATACATTTTATCTATTGTTTACTGTAAAAAGAAAAAAAATCTAACAAGTCACGAAATCATGTTTTTTCCTCGAATGTGTAACTGTTACACGCAGTTGATTGCAGATACAAATTTTACGTTTCCTGTATAGCTGATAAATTATTGAATTCAATGAAACTGAGATTAAGTATTATGTTTTCCTGTAGCAGGATACTTGTAAAAATTGTTAAAGTTCTGAGAAAACGCTTATTTGGAGTACTTTTAATTTTCCTGTTTGAAGTCTGACAAAGGAAAAAATAGCTTTTAAATATACTGCTAAAAACTGTTATTTTTATAATACGGAAATTAAAGTTCAGCCAGTTTATGAATTTTTATCTATTTTTTTTAACCCTCCAAGCGGCTGTGACGTAATTTTTTTTTCACTTAATTCCAAATTTTACTGCAATGCATCTAGAATTTTATCAATTAAAACACACGGGTATCGCAAAATAAGTTTTCATTTTAATGCCTGTGAGTAATATTAAGAGCCTATTTATCTAATTACAAATTTTCCTATCAATGTTTTACAATTATTTTTTTAAGCTGTATTAAAACTGCACTGCTAAAAAACTATACGTTATTTGCCCATTTCCAAGACACTCAGGTGGTTAATAAACCTTAAAAATTGTTAAAATTTGTTAAGTTATACAAATAAGTAGTACACGCATGGTCGGACGACAGTATTCTTTGCAGTAACCATTTTCTATATTTCACGGTCTTGAATAGTTTTTTCGTTTCATGAGTCTAAAAGCTATAACAGAATATTGAATTGATAAATAAATACAATCCAGAAGTTCATTTTAACTTTATTAGCGCTCCCGAGAAGTATATGTGCGTTGAGTATTAAAACTATCTCTTAAAAAAACTGTAGGTGCTACAGGACTTTTGAACAGCTTTAAAAATAAACTAATGGCATTAAACATTCAAAAAAATTAGTAATTGCTTCTACACCAAATGTTTGTTTATTTTAGTTAAAGCAAAGTTACACGAAACCTATCTGCCTAGGGGGGGGGGGGGTGAGGAGATTATGCCTTGTCCAGGTGACTTTTTAAGGGGTTCTAAGGTGTATTCACGTTACATCTGGAGAAAACCGCTCGAAACTCTAGATCGTTGGATCGACAGCCGCTAGAGAGATCGGAATACTGGACCTGCGCACTTCAGACATCTCTCAATAGCCCTTTTTGTCGAATGCACTATGTATTTATATTAATAATCAGCATATATATGAGGGCTGGGTCTTTTATTAACACAGGCTATGAATAAATGATCAAATAAGCAAGACGTGGTCCTAATTATACCGGATGTTTAAAAATAGATGTTAAAACTATTATGTTTTAAACCGTATAAGTTATTGAAAAATTACTTTCAATTAGAAAAGTTCGTCAAATTAAGAGTAGCTTTCAGGTATGGCAGTTTTTCTATTGGTGGCTGTATACGTATTAAAATGCGAAATTTAATTTTTATACGGTCCCTCCTTTCCTGTCACTTATGTTTAGAAAAAATGTTGCGCTTTGTCTAAAAAGGTAAATTTAAAAAATCCCATGTCTCTAAGTGAAATAGTTTCAGAGATATTGCGATTTGAAAATTTTGGTATTTGTCGCCGAGAACTAAGGGGATGCCTCAAAAGTGAGAAAATGTAATAGATTTTCAATTGACGTTAATTTATGTTAATAGTCACTCGATGGACACAGTTGACTTCTCAAATCGTAATTTAGCAAGCATTTTCTTATAAGGCATCACAGTTTGTAATGAAAGTAACCACACCAAAGTACACACCATTATTTTGTCATTTTCTTTTACACTTTAAAATCCCTTCTCTAGAAACGTGACGTAATTAGTGGACAGCTCCCCAAAAAGACTAAATTATTACTAATTTCATGACAAGTGCCGGTCCTTCAGGTAAAAACTGTACCTGTTAATTTCACACGTTTAAACGTGTTTAATTGCCATTTCACAACAATGGAATCACTATTTAACTTTTATCCACTCATAGTGGGACCCATAAAGTAAAAAGTTTTTCGCCTGAAAACCGACGCCAACACAGTAGGTAAAGTGGTGTAAGTCATCCTATTTACCATCAAAATTTTCGCTAACTATTTCACTTAGTGACATGGAATTTTTTTAATTTACCTTTTTAGACAAAGAGTAACAGTTTTCTAAATATAAGTGATAGGAAAGGAGGGGGGACCAAGGACGTACCCAGGGGGGTGGTCCATGGTGTCCGGACCCCCCCCCCCCCCGAAATTTCAGTTTTTGTTAACAAAATAAGAATGATGACGTCTTTTTGTGAAAAATTCTGCCTTTTTCACCGTTTGGACTCCCACCGAAATTTTTTTCTGGGTACGTCCCTGGGAGGGACCATATGAAAATTAAATTTCATATTTTAATGTGTATATAGCCCCCCAGTAAAAAAAAATGCCAATGCCATATCTGAAAGCTCCTCTTAATTTGAAGAACTTTTCTAATTGAAAGTATATATCGATCACTTACGGTTTGAAAGGTAATAGCTTTAATATATATTTTGAAACACCCGGTATACTAACAGAACTACTTACATAAAATTGTATATAGATAGGTTTCATTCTTACGACCACACAGGACTTAATTAACAGGCTGGCAAACACAGGTGTCATTTACAATACATCCGCTTGTCTTCGCTGCTAATATCAGTTCTTATTGCACCACGATCGCAGTCCGCTCTAGGCACAAACGCTACGGTGGGATATTGCAGGAAATGGCCGATACACGAATGGGTACCTAACCTCACATTATATCGCATGTAACTTTCAGGAAAAAATTCTTTAACACAAAAATCGCCTTCAAGCATGGTTAGAAGAGTAAGTCGTTTATAAAAATATGGTAAAATACCGTTTGTTTAGGATTTTTTCCTGTTTCATAATGGTTATACATATACTTGCCGTTTGCAATCGTGCATTCTACATGTTTATAAAGAGACAGTCTTAAAGTTTTCGACTTTATCGCAATTGGATTCTTTAAAAAATTATTCTAAAATTTCACGATTTTTTAAAAGAGCAATGTAAGAGCATTCTGAGAGACGTGATTTATCAGATGTTCAAACTTTCTCAGTGGTGGATCACTTTTTGGATGGGAAAATTTAACAACCCAGATAACCACAAATGTCCTCTGGCCGTCTTGCAATGATCCCTTATAACCGACCACGAACATTTCCAACGTCTTGGATATCAGAAAACGTCCGTCAGTCATCATACGTGGGAAAATCTTTAACACCCAAATTCGGGGGTGTTATGGCAGGCCTACACAAGGGGCGTCTGTCTACGCCCCCCCCCCTCCGTAGGCAGGTAAACCACCCAAATTCGGATAGCTCTATACATTCATCGGACATCCTAAGCATGACGGCTGGTCTCCTGCATCTGTATTCTAGTACGTGAATATCTTGCCCTTGTCCAGAAAGTGTCTACTTGGGATGTCCTATGAATGTGCGCAAAAGTTACATTTTAACTAGTAGAAGACGGCATTTTTCGGTAATTTTAGGATGTCCATAGGATATCTGCGTATTTTGTGAATGGCATCTTTTGTAACTCCCTGGGATTTCTTGGTGTTACATGTAACGAAGCACTAAAATTCACAACAAAAGATATTATTCGAAGAACACTAAGAACCCAATTCATGTGTTACGTTTGCGAAGAATATGAGAACTTGTTGACATAAAAGTTAAGAGGGAAGTGCAATTCTGTTATTGTAAAACCTATGAAAAACATTCTTAAATTTGGGACCGGTTTCCGAGAGGTTTTAATCCCTCGCAACTTCATTTGGGAGGGCAACAAATGGCAGCCAGAGTTAACTTACAATCACGCAATCTGATTGGTATGTGATTCTGATCTCCCACACATTTTGCGAGAGTTTCTGGATTTGCGTACGTTTTCCCTCTCAAAGCGTAACCCATGAATTGGGTTAAGAACTCCTGTGGTGTGGAGTAACTTTTGCGAACATTTTTCCAGGTTTACACTTCTACAACACGGGGCTCCAAGAACGGGGAAAGATAGTGTGCTACTACAGCGCCTGGGCGTACACGAGACCGGAACCGTGGAACTACGACATAGACGACATCCCGGGCGACCTGTGCACGGACATCATCTACTCATTCGTCGGACTGAACAACCAGACTTGGGAACTGTTCAGCATCGATCCAGAGTACGACTTGGAGAACGGTGAGTTGTTTGTAAAAAAATCTTGATTGCACACACACACTCAAAAAAGAAAAAAAGGACGGCAAATCACCTGCCGAAAGCATCTATTACGAATCACTTTCCAAAACGGTCTGCATGTAATGTGGAACGAATAATTTTAACCTGTTCATTCCCTCCGTCATCGTAAAGACACGACGGGGCATTCAAAGACTCAAGTCGCGAAGCAACGATCACAAAAGGATTCGCTGCTGTCACGCCTGTGTGACAAAGGGAGTGAACAGGTTAAAGGAAAAATATAGTATCATTGCTCTTAGAGCCTAATCTACAAGATTTATTTTATTCGTCGCTTTAAAAAGTTATAAATGATACAGGATGGTTCTAATTAAACTTCTCCTATAAACAGCATTTTGCAGCTGAAATAGGCGAGCAGATTTCCCCCAAATTAGCAAGGGAAGTTTTTTTAAGTTTAGTTCAAAAATTTTCTAGTAGATGGCGCTTTGCACGGTGGAATCACCTCAAAAAATGACCTGATTAAGGTAATAAATGCCTAAAAGCTATTGAATCAATGTTGAAATTATTTGTACATTTCGAATGAACCATTTCCATTGTTAAATTTGCTGTTTTTTCATACAAATTGTCACCTATTAGACATTTTTTGAACTATTTTTTTTTTCAAAATGAGCGCATCTTATGTATGGTCTATATACCAAATTTGGTTTCAGTTCATTCACCCATTTTAGCTGTGGAACCCTGTTTATCGGGGAAGTTTATTTATATCCACCCTGTTCCCTGTACACTACATTATATTCGACGAAATGCATCCCTTCGTAAACTACAGTTATGTGCATACAGAGCATCCTAAAAAAAAATTGACCTTGCCTTTCATTTCTTAAATTTTGATCACAGACTTAGACATACATAATCAGTTACAAAGTTACGTAAAAGTAAATACATAGTTTTTATAAATCTATTAAAATTTTCAAGGGATAAATCGGAGTATGTACAAAATTTAAATTTTTACACAGCCCCTGTACAAAGAAAAAAAATCTTAGTAATATGCACTTTGTATAAGGGGTTTTACAAAGTTTGAGCATTTTATGCTAAAATGTATCAGTGATATGAAAATAAATACATGTGGACTTAAACCATTTTTCAGTGGTTCTCTCGAGAAAAAAAATCCGTCGGATGATCGCATTTCAGGGGCCGTATGCAAATTACTAAAAGAAAAACCAGAATCAATTATTTCATAAATGCGTGACAATTTTACTTTCCGGTTTACCTTCACTTTGCTTAAACATATTTCTGAGACTTTTTGTGCCGAAACCCTGAAGTTTTGTCTTCACCTAATTAAAGTATGGCACGCATTTTATTAATTGTGAATTTTTTTAACGGGGACCCTAAAAAATTTTTTTCATTATTTTTCAACTTTAATCCCTGGAAAATGTATATTGATTCCATACGATTCTGAAGCTTTTTTACGTAACTTTGTAATTTATTATATACGTCTATGATCAATAAGGAATAATTCCCCCCCCCTATCAGTATCTAGTGCGCATGCGCAGGGCATTGCTCCGGGCCCGTGATCAGGGCCCGAATACTACTGTACCGATTACTTACATTAGAACTATCTACCTTCTTTTTCCCATTTAAATGCTCCTTTACAATACTTGAATCCCCCATGGCTCATTCTCGTGAAAAAATATCTAACTGTGTCATCTCAAGGAGCTACCTATAATCGCGCAAATTGCTATCCTGACGCAGAATTTATCGATTGCATGCAATTTTTAACTGATGAGGTCAAGTTTTGACTGCAGTTTAAGAAACCCCAGGTACTTCAATCAGTTCATCTCGTTATTTCACACAGATAGTTTTCAAACGGGCTGATACTGTTACTTACAGGGTAGATATAATTAAACTTATCCTATAAACAGCATTCTGCAGCAGTGAACCGATTGCTGCCAAATTTGGCATATGGACTGCGCGATGCGTTCAAGAGAGATTCTTAAAAATTTTAGATCAAAAATTGTCCATTACGTTTTGCTTGGCGTTGAATTTGGTTAAAAAAAAATAACCCAAATCAGATAGTAAATCTTGAAGAACTACTGAATAAATGTTAAAATTTTTTTATACACAACCCATCAATCCAATTCAATCAGCACTAATTATCCATTTCCATTGTTAAAATTGGTATTTATTCATGAAAAACACTATCTAGTGGACATTTTTAAAACTTTTTTTTCAAAAATTCCTTGAGTGCATCTTTTGTATAGTCCACCTGACAAATTTGGTAACAATTAGTTCACTCGCTTTAGTTGTAGAACACTGTTTATAGAGGAAGTTTAATTATAATTACACTGTTGAAAGAGGTGTAGGACGACTTTGAAAAAAAAATTCTTTATATAGGACCGCTATGGAGGAACATAAGCCTGCATTAAAACGGAATTTCTAAACATTTTTTATCTTTGCTAAAAAGCGCTAACACTTTAGAGCATAGTGGTATGAAAAATATACAACATATATTCAAGCTTTTTCTAAGTCATTACATGCTATTATAATTTGAATACCAGTTTTATTCAACCACTTTACGACAGTTTTGATAAATACAAAGAAAAAAAAATTATTTTTATCTTAATGGCATTCTTTGCTTTGTAAATATTAATAATTTTGTGTTGTGGATAAAATAATGTTCTGTGCGTTAAAGAGTTAAAAATAAATTGTTTGAGTTATATAATGTAATTGAATGCAACAGGTTTTCATTTAGAATCGCCTTCCTAGTTATAAATTTTCGGAAAATTAATTTGGGAAGGGGAACGTTTTCATGGGTTTTAAAATGTCAGAAGAAGAAAGAACACGCTTTCTACAAAATTATACTTTAAAAAAAAAAGAACAATATTTAAAAATAACATACGTTATCATTTTCTGTGAAGTACCAGAGAGGTTTTTCTAGGCTCTTAAACAGGGAGACTTTACTTGAAGATAGGAACATTTATTTTTAGCTTTAGCCTTTAGTGCATAAGGTTGCATAAAGTTTTAGCTGAATCAAGTATTTTATGAAAAAAAATCTATTCAATAAGTGGTACTTAAGAAAGGAATTTTCCTTTTTTTCATCCTTAATCTACAAAGTAATGTTTCTTATAGAATCTTTTATTAAATTAATTTTAGGAAAATTAATTTTAGGAAGATTGGGGGGGGGTGTACCAAAAACGCCTTGATTACTGATTAGTGCAAAGCTGAATAATATTAAAATTGTAGAATAGGTACAACGAATGTGATACAGCCGCGAATCAATTTTGGCTACTTCTGGGGTGACGTTTGTAGTACGTATGTATGTGCGTAACTCACACAACTTAAGGGGAAAAAAAAGGGGATTAGCCGCAGAATGTTAGAATTTTGTATTTAAGAGTGCTGTAACATCGAGTTGTGCACTTTCTCCTTTTTGATTGTCATCGACTGGTAAGGGTCACTCAAAGGACTAAGGTGTATTGAAAGTCTATGATCTATTATTGTTTGGACAGTGCCCGAGGTCTTGCCAATTTTTGGCATGCTTGGCGACTTTTACCGATATATTATAACATTTGGCGCCAAAAATAATTTTCAAAACTGAACTTAGCTTGGTGAATGCTCTTATATTTGATTGGAAATCGCCAAACCTAAATATTATCTTTACAAAATAATATAAAAAGATATTGTTTCTACGGGACGTAAAGAAATAAACGTGGTTATGTGAACCTTTCTCTTGAAAAAATGCATTTCTACAACAATGTGGAGCTTTTATGTACTCCTCTCCTTGACTGATGTGTGATTTTTATTTTCCTCTCCTGTAGGTGGGTACAAAAAGTTTACTGCACTCCGCGTGAAGCACCCCCACCTCAAACTTCTGCTCGCCGTGGGGGGATGGGCCGAAGGGGGCCGCAAGTACTCGGACATGGTCGGCGAGAAGTCCAGGCGGGACATATTCGTCCGGAGCGCAGTCAAGTGGGTCCGGGACTTTGGATTCGACGGGTTCGATCTGGACTGGGAATATCCGGGAGCTTCAGACCGAGGCGGAAAGTACTCCGACAAGGAAAATTTCCTGAAGCTCGTAGAAGTAAGTAAAAAAAAAAAAAAAAAAAAAAAAAAAAAACGCGACTGTGTAGTGCGGGTTTCTATCCGGCTCTGTAAAAAATAAAAAAATCCAAGAACTTCCCTTGGAAATAATGGGCATCTAGGTGGCCTAGAATTCCAAAGAACATTACATAAAAATACCAGAAACTTTACTAAACATCTGAGATTTCCACTCAGTTGTATTATTCAGGACAAATCGTCAAACTTCACCCAATAAGTAACAGTCTGCACGCCCCTTGGTTCCAGTCTGCGCGGAATAAAGTATGTGTACAGTAATTCAGTTATCACTCGAAAGACTTTAACACTCAACGGTTTTAAAGCAAAATAATAGCAATAATAATTTGATTTAAAGCACGAAAGTACGATGAATTTAATTATGAAATTTTGTGTCTTTATTCTACAGAAGTCTAACTAATTGATGAAAAGTTTTTAAATAATGAATTAACCTTGATGTCATAACAGTCCAGCTAAAGAATACATTAAATATAACGTCTATATCTAAACCTATAAAAAATATCAAAAGATATATATATATATCCACAAATTCCAATAATAATCTTCTTGATAATAGCATTGGTTCATACTTTTTTTAAAAAAATATGCGAACTTTTGAAAAAACTAAATATATTAAATAGTATTTCTTTACATAAAAATTAAAATAATGTTGTCTAGGTTTGCATGAAACAAACAACAATGCATAAAATTCTTAAAAGCCTTAATTATTCAAATATTTTAAGCAGAGAATTTTTTTTTTTTTGCATGTTCATGATACTTTAACTATATATTTTCTTACAGGAGCTGAAAGTAGCTTTTGAGCCTCATAAGCTCCTTCTAACTTGCGCTGTGCCTGTGGCTAAATTCAGACTTCAAGAAGGATACGAAGTTCAGAGACTTTCAGAGTACGTATGACATTTAAGTTAGAAAAGAACACCCAATAAATAAACAAAATAGACATCACTGTTATGTTGCAGACATTCTACCAGATGGCGCATCCACTCGTGAAAGATGAGACTGTTGACTAGTTGACTCGTCGTAAAAGTTTCAGAACCATCAACTTTATCAGATATGCTGAGAGTAAAATAGATTTTAATACATGTATGCAATTCATTCTATTTAAGTTTAGCAGTAACTTAGAGAGAAAACGATTTTACGCAATCGTGAACGTTTTTCATAATTTGCTCGTTGCTGCGAATTTATTTACCCATTGCCTGTAAAACGGTTTTTACTACAATAGCTCAAATGGAGCAGTGAAGACTAGTTCAAAGAAACAAAATCTGTTTCACGGTTTGATACACGAATTAAAATTAATTAATTGTGCAGAAACTTAAAAAATAATCAGGATTGTTCTTCATAGTCCGCGCAACTCACTGAAATAAACTAAGAAGCTGTGCTTTTTATGGAACTTCCAGAAAAAGTTCTTAAGCGCGGAATCGCAGAGCAGCATTTTTCGATGAGTGACATACTTTGCAAAATTTTCAATTTTGAAGAATTTTTTCAAAAGTAACTGATACATATTTATTGTTTATTACAATATATAGTACAACTTGTGAAGAGATACCCTAAAAATTTATGACATTCTGACGTACTTAGCTTATTTGTAGTCATGTGCCAAACTCACATGATTCTTTAGAACTACAGTCTGAAAAAAATTCGGGTGAGTTTTTAGTTAGAACACTGCGATTCTCAAAATTGAAACGGCGTTTTAATAGAGTATTTTTAGTAGAGTTTATTCTATAAGCATGTTACATTAGTAAAGGATCAGATGACTTATTTGGGATGTTTTGTCTGCTATAAATTCGAATAATCCTACTTATACACTCGAGTCTATAAAGTAAAAGATAAAATTTGTGTATACGCGAGCAAAAAATACAGCCAAATTATCAGTAACAGACAGAAAAATTGCGGGCTTTTGTTTTCAGTTTAACGGTGAAGTTCGAAAAAAATCATGCCATTTTCGTGCATAAGTACAAATAAACTAATTATGTCAGACACTTCAAAATTTTTAATCTATCTGTTTACAAGCTGTGATACATATGACATAAACGATAAATCTGTATCAGTTACAAAACTTTTAGAAAAAATTCTTGAAAATCGAAAATTTTGCAAAGCGTGTCATTCTTAGAAAAAAGATTGCATTGCAGTTCCATGTTTAAGAATTTTTTCTGAAATTTTCACAAAGGGCACAGCTTTTTCGCGTATCATAGTGTGCAGTGCAGGTTATGAAGAACCATCTTGATTTTTTTCGAAACCCTGGTGCTATTAGCTTAATTCAATTTGTGTACGAAGACCAATAACAGGTTTCTTTTTTCTTCGAACTACAGCCTTACAAAATATTTTAACCGATATGGAGATCATAATGATTTGCATTCATATTACATCAACAACTTTTTGGCTGATTTTAACTTTTTTTTTTTTTTAATTATCGTTTGATAAAACAGTGAAGACCTTCAGAACTGTTTTTTGGTGCACAGTGCTGATATAATAATTTCTGTAGTTTTTTTTTCTTTTTTTCTCCTTTTTGGTTTTTACTAATTCTTTATTTTTATAAACTATCAAAGTTATCCGTAGAAAGAAAGGCATTTCCTTAGCCGTGTGTTGTTTCTTATTCTTTTTTCCGGCTCGAAATTTCGTTTTAAATACGTAGGTGGCCCAAAAAGGTAACAAGAGCACTCAATTCGCCATCTATTCCCCGACGGGAGGGAAGAAATTCCATATCTAGATACAACAGACGATCACGGCAATCAGATGCCACTAGATGGAGCTAGTAGGGCCGTGAAACTCATAAATTTAGTACAAAAAACATGGAGATGTTGGCGGATACATAGTCAGCTATTGAGGTGAAACGTGTAATACGGTGTGATTATAAGAGAGATTCTACAGCAAGCCCGACCAGTGGTTATAGTGCTAGCGCATTGAACTGGGAGAGGGAAGGTGCCTGGTTCAAAACAGGTCGCGTCCAATGACCTAACCGTTCGGAGTTTTCCGTGGTTTTCTCCGAAACTTCGCGTAAATACGGGTTAGGACCCCTTAGAAAGTCCCCCACGGAGGGCAATCCCACACCCGGCTTAGATCCCTTCCGTAGATAATTGGCCGTAACTCATATTTCCATTTCCATTTCTACAGCAAAAACTCATCGTCAACTAGTGTTGCATGACAAAGGGCGCCTATATCTATGGACAGGGAGGGAACGTGGATTCCCTAGCTCCCAAGAAAATATATATTACCGTAATGATGTACATACTGGCAGTGCCGGATTTAGAGGTGTGAAGGCCCTGGGGCAACAAAGGAATGTTGGCCCCTAATTATTTCTGAAACAAGTTAACAATTTTTTCGACAATCAGTGAATCATTTCATGAGTGCATAATAGTGTGATGATTTACTTTGTGACTATTTCTCGAAAAAATACACATGTGATTTATCAGATCGAAGATTAATATTGACCATTGTGACAAGAATTCGAAACGCTCTTTGGAATGTTCAAAATGAAAAAGAAGTGGGAAAAGTGAGAGAACTCGTCTTCCATTTTCATTATTTGGCGACTTACACGTGCTCAGAATAATTACTGTTCATTTAAGGTTACCGGAAAACCGTTATCCATATTTTCATTTACATAATCGTTTGCAGATTGGCGTACTTAGCACCACGAATCTCGTCGCGTTAGCAAATATCCAAAGTGTACTATAACTGCTATAATGGCATAGTTAACGCCCCCAAATATTTCTACTGGTAGCAAATAATCCAGCTGAACCGAACCGGCTTTAAAATAATCTGCATTTTAATTATTTTTCATTTTCAAGATATCAGTTATCCTGTTTTGGAAAAACGAATAATCGCTAATTCTAAACTCCTGTTGTCTAAGCGAACTTACTATTTGAAAATTGTCAACTTTGTATAACACATTTTGAGTTACTTATTTCATATAGTTTTTATTTTGGCGTAAAATGGGTGTATTTCTACTTCATGTTTGACAATTTTACGTGATACTACATACTTGGAAACGCTTTGTTGCAAAGGAATGAAGATTTTATGCCAAATCTGGCAACCATTCGGTTTATTTTTTCAGTTTTTTATTAATACCTTCTAAAATAATTCGATTTTCGAAATTTAAGTCAGCTTAGCAGGTTCCTCGGAATTTTTCGAATCTGTGGGCACCTTAGTCGAAACTTAAATCCCCACGGTTTAGGAGGAGATAGGCCAACAAGCTTTGACGGCGACAGCGGCCTTTACTTTTTTTTTTTTAGAATATAGAGAAACAGAGCCTCCTCCGATCATTGTAAATGCAGTATGCAAGGAAATTCATTACATTATTTCACTAATTGTACATTATTAAAGCAATACAGAGTTTTAAAATCACCTTCACAAATTAATGAGCCGTGGGCTGCATATGTATTAAAAAATAAAAACTTATGCAACAAAATAATAAAAGGGATTGAAGAACTACAAAATAATCAACCTAAGTATATTCATCCGATTGAAATAAGACCCCATACACCAGAAAGCGATTCAGATTAAATAAATACAAGAATTTAACTTGATAAAAACCACGTGAAAACTCTAAATAGAACAATTTTTTTTAAATTATGGATTTATTTGCATTATTTCCTGACATAGAAATTCTGTTGCTGCTCCTCTTATTTCGTTAGAATTAAAAAAAAAAAAAAAAAAAAAACATTTCTCATATCCAAGCCTAAATTTATTTTTCAGTTCATTATTATATGTATATCTATGCTTTCAAAATTAAAAAAATAATAATAATAACTTCTTTCTAAAGCACAAATTTGAATATTAGATGTATTTATTTATGTTTAAATTTTTCAAAATTACTTTAAAAGTTTATCCTTCTCAAGCCTATTATTTACTTTTAGATATTTATTTACTTTTTTTGAACTTTCAAAATTGTAAAAAAAGAAAAGAAAAAGGAACGTGTTAAATATATGTATATATAGTCAAATGTTACTAAGAAAATATTGTGAGCAATTGTAAACCATTGTAAACTAACTGCTTTTATACTGTATAACACTGATGTATTTTACCAATTGTAATCCAAAAGTTGTGCTGTAAAAAATAAATAAAAATGAGGGAAACCGCTGCTTGCTGGACCTGAGGGTTATTTTTCAACAGGACAGTAGGACAGGGTTACGCAGGCGCGTAGGCTGGGGTTCAGCAGGACAGTAGGACACTTCAGGAACTAAAACAGGGCTAGGGTTCAGCAGGGGGCTAGGGTTAGAGGGCTAGGGTGGGGGCTAGGGTTTAGCAGGACAGTAGGACACTTCAGGAACTAAAATAGGCTTTAAACCAAATAGGTAGGCCGTTCCTGAAGGTAGTATCCTATAGTATCTTGGTTGCCCTCCCTTAAATCCGGTCCTACATACTGGTATTACGTAGAAATACTTCAACACTAAAATATAGTATCTGTCTCGGACAGGAATCCTGACTTGCCCCCTCCCCAATACAAACAATAGTGTGGGCGCCCATGATCCCGCCTGCATACGGCCTCAGCTACACGTTTTTATCTAGAGCGCTACCGATCGAACACGTTGGAGCATCCTCCCTACAGCCCGGATCTCGCACCCAGTGATATCCATCTCTTCGGGTGTTGGAGAAGCACGTGTTGCAGGGCGTCTTTTCCAAACCGGTGACGCAGTTGAGGGCACCGCCGTTGAGTGGCTCAGCGACCATGTGCCCGATTTCTCGCATGCCACTTTCAATAAATTGGTATCGACATGGAAGAACTGCTTTGATCTCCAAGGAAGCTATGTTGAAAAATAATCTGCACCAAATAGATTGCTATATCTGTGTATCTCTTGGATTTCGTAAATAAACTTTTCGGTTAATGGACATGTTACCTTACTTTTTGAACCAACCTCGTATATCCAGGCTAAATTCCTTCATAGAAGAGCAGCACCATTTTTGTGTCTTATATATTTATTTGCCTTTCTTTCTGATTTATTTTTTTTTTTCAATCAACATTCGACTATATAGTTACGCTGATCCCTGACTCATTCTGTAACAGTTCCGCGCAACCTGCTCCAAGATAAGTTTTTACCGCCATTTAAAAAGACCATTTAAAAAGATTAAAAACACATAAAAAAAGCGTAATAACATCTACACCGTTTGTACGATCCGCTTGAGAATTTTCATAATCACGCATAAAAATATAGAAAACAATCTGCGCTACTTTAAAAATCTGAAAATCCACACGTTCCCTCATTTTTAAACGATCTTTCACTCTCTTCAGCTCCATTTTATTTACGAGAGTAAAAAAAGTGAATCATGTGCGTGACGAAATTAGCTGTTTCAAGTGAAAATTACGTCATACAATTGGGATCCCAATTCGTTTAAAATAGTTTCTAAAAATAACATATAATTTTTTTTTTCCCGTCATTTTCGTCTGCTTGAATCCTTGATATAAGAGGGGCTGTGTATACAAAACGAAATCTTTCGAATGCGAAAAGTTTTCAGAACAGCATGAAATTCGATTTGGGTTTATAATAAAAATTGAATATGAACTTATTTACTTTAGGTGGACGAAGATTAAATATAATTGAGTGTAGACATATTTTCGTCAAATGTGTTTCTAGCGCCCGTTGCAATTGCCTCTACAACGGGCTTTGACTTCTAGTCTAAATACACTGCTGGCCATCGTAAATGCAACACCCTGAAGGAAGCATGCAAATAATATGAAATTTACAACATGCATTAGCTGAGGTGAGATATGCAAATGATTAGAATTTCAGCGCAGACGCACATCAAGCGCGCCTGTGGCGCCACCTCAAAGCGCTATTTAAGGCTTGGAGATTTCGACGGTTTCAAGTACAGCAATTGTGTTTTTCTTGCTTTTTTTTCAAAAAAACGATAAATTATGCCTCGTAGGAAACAACGATCATCTTTTGATCAAGTATCCGAGTTTGACAGAGGAAGGATAGTGGCATACCGAGATTGTGGGTTATCTTTCAGGGAAATCGGTCGTCGTATTGGACGAAACCAAACAACTGTGATGCGGATATGTGATCGTTGGGTGCAGGAGGGTACGACGGACAGACGTGATCGACCGCATCGACCTCAGTGCACCACGTCACGTGATGACAGGCAGATTGTACGCATGGCAGTGACGGACCGCTCAGTCACATCACGAACCATATCACAGCAGATTCAGTCTGTAACGCATCATCCAGTGTCTGCGCGTACCATTCGACGTCGTTTACAGCAGAATGGTCTGTCCGCAAGACGTCCGTTGCTTTGTCTACCTCTGACGCGGAACCACAGACGTCTCCGCCGCCAATGGTGCGATGAAAGAAGGATGTGGACGACAGAATGGAATGAAATTCTCTTTACTGACGAGTCACGCTTCTGTATGCAACACCACGACGGTCGGATTCGAGTCTGGAGACACCGTGGAGAGAGGATGCTGAACAGCTGCATTATGCACCGTCACACTGGTCCTGCACCGGGTATTATGGTATGGGGCGGTATCGGATATCTCTCTCGCACTCCTCTAGTACGCATTGCCGGTACTTTAACCAGCCAGCGCTACATCTCCGAGGTGTTGGAGCCAGTTGTCCTTTCTTACCTTCAGGGCTTGCCAACAGCCATATTTCAGCAGGATAATGCACGGCCACACGTGGCACGCATTGTCCAAGGGTTCTTCGTCAATCACCAGATTGAATTGCTTCCCTGGCCGGCGCGCTCTCCGGATCTTTCGCCGATAGAAAACATGTGGTCCATGGTTGCTCAACGACTGACCCAGAGTTCATCCCCAGCTGTCACACCAGATCAACTTTGGCAACGTGTGGAAGCTGCTTGGTCTGCTGTACCCCAAGAACACATTCAAAGTCTCTTTGAATCAATGCAGAGGCGTGTGGCAGCTGTGATCTCCAACAACGGCGGCTACTCTGGGTACTGATTTTGGCAGGAACCACGCTTCATAGAATGCTGTAAATTTAATCATTTGTTACTTGGTCAACATGTTATCTACACAATAAATTTTGTTGTGATATCTCTTGTTTTTCTTGGTGTTGCAATTTGGGTGGCCAGCAGTGTAATTTTTTATGAAATGAAGCTAGTAAAAAGCATTCGCTGTATTTGCATTTATTACTTGTTTGAAATATATGTGTGTTAGTTTGGACTAAAATTTTTGAGACAAAAAAATATTAATTTTTATATTTAAATTAAAGGTTTTATTTATTTACTTTAATCCTCACAGACTCTTTGACTGGATAAATGTTATGACCTATGATTTGAGAGGCAACTGGGCTGGTTTTGCCGATGTTCACAGTCCGTTATACAGGAGATCATTTGACCAATGGGCATACGAAAAACTCAACGTGGTAAGGTTTCTTAATACGCTTATTATTATTATTATTATTATAATTATTTATTCATTTATTTATTTTTGAAAAGCACTCTTAATTTTTCTTGAGTATGCTGTTAAACAAACATCCATTAATAAAACTAAAAACAAAAATGTACTTAGAAATATTTTAGAGAAACGGATAATTTTCATGAATTTACATAGTTAAAATTGTTTAGCATGAAATATTTAAATTATTATTCTTATTAAAAACTTATATACATGTGTAAATTCTTTAAAAAAACATTAAACAGCGTATTGAAGGACCCAGAAGTATGAAAATCATAATTTCGTTTCAAACGAAAGATATAATTATTTGATTTTATATTATTTAATTTTTTAATCAGCTAACCCAATCTCCAAATTAGTAAAGAACAGTTAAACACACACACACACACAAAATACCTATTGTATTTTTAAAATAAATCCTTAACTTTATTTTTCTTTAAGTTGTCAAAGTTTTTTCTTAAGAAAATTTCAAATTTTGTTAATTGCGTCCTTTTACTTTCTGTTTCGTACAAAATGATATTTTTGTGCTGGAAAAAGGTTTTAAAGAAAGTTCTCTCTTCTGGATAAAGACTTATAAAATTTTAATTTATATAGAACAAGGAAAAATCTTTATAGTATACAGGAGTAAAAGAATAACTTTAAAAAAATCGATAAGAAATGCATGTATATTTCTACACTGTGAAAGCAGTAAGCACCTCTTGCGACTGAAATGTAAATTACTTTCAAAGCAAAATCACGATTAGAAAACATTTTTGTATGTAGTTGCATAAGGGATACAGTAGACACCGGATCTCCACTTTAACCGGCCGTATTTGATTTACACACAAATTAATAAATAACTTTTTAAAAAAATACAAAAAATTGGATATTTCTGACAATGACTGACGTCACGAAGATAAGACTGATACCGTCATCCGTAATGTCACATACAGATGGAGCAAAAACATTAGAAAAAGGCTTTTTGTAAAAGAACAAGCATCGGCTTCTTCCGCGGATGTGAGGCTTTAAAAAAAAAGTGACGAAACTGCAGCAAATTGTCAATCTTTCACTCTTCATCAGAAAAAAAATTATGTTTTCAAAACTTTCCTCTTATATAACGGTATATAAAATTTCTATAATAAATTAATATATTTATTATAGTGTAGTTCCATCATTCATGTAAATTTTTGTCATTCTCCGTTTTAACCGGATTTTCGCTTAACCGGCTCACTCCCGATCCCATTAGGGCCGGTTAAGAGAGAATCTACTGTATATGTACAAAGGAAATTATCAATTAGTGCATCTTTTGAGGTTTAAAAGTTGAGGTTGAGATTTAAAATATCAAGAGATTTTTCAACCTCTTGATCTGAATTCGAAATGAACTGTATAGAAATTAATAATATATTTTTCTTAAAGACATCAACACTGAAATCTTTTTCTTAAGGTAAATAATTCACGATGATGTATTTTTTTTTCTTTTTCTCTTTTCGCAGCACGACGGACTGAAACTGTGGGTGGAAATGGGTTGTCCCAAGCACAAGCTTGTCGTGGGTGTCCCGTTCTACGGCAGAACCTATACGCTGGGAAGCAAGGACAACAACGGACTGCGTGCTCCCGTCAAGAAGTGGGTCGGAGGCGGACTTCCGGGGCCTTACACGAACGCCAGCGGATTCCTGGCTTACTACGAGGTAAACAGTTGGCTTCCGATTCTCGCATCCATTGTTGACTCCATAGAAATAGGAATCTCTAGATTGAGCATAACGAGAGAAAAATTGTTGCTTCCAAATGGCAGCCATGATAGTGGCATGCGCATGCGCAGAATGGCAATAACTTAAATTATAATGGTATTTTCAATCATTTTAGAACGATCTGTATTTTAAAAAGTACTCGGGTCGAAATATTTTCCCTCGAACTTATTTATTTTTCTGAAGTATTGCAACAAATGATCTATTTTACATCGACGGCAGCCATGATAGTGGCAGAAATGGGGTGCGTTTTTGGCAACAAAAAGCACACGATTAGGAACATTGATTGAGCAATCTAGGTATTCCTAAATCTATGGTTGACTCAGGGGATGTTGGCAATCGTTCATTACCACAGACTATGATCGCCCTGACCCTGACTCGAGCAAGGTCATAGACACAGGGGGAAACCCTTCACTCCCCCCCCAAAAGAAAAACATCTTTCAGGCACATCAGTTACTATTTTAGAAATGCACTTCAAAAACTACCACCAGTCGCACATCTACACGCACTCGGCTCAATTCCGTGGCAATGAGCAGGAGAAATGGAAGTAACGAGAATGTAAACACCTCACTCGGTCTGTTCGTGCCATAACCTTCCTTGCTGCCCTTCCTGCTGCCCGCGCTCCTTCCTGAAGTCAGTGCGAAGGAAAGTACAGCAGAAAAGTGTGCAGTAGAAGGGAAGCGCAGCGAACTGTGAAACCCTCACTGCTTTTGGAACTGCCGCAAATGTCTTTCGTGGAAAAAAAGTAACAGCGAAAGAAGTGAGAATGACTGAATGTGAATGGGGTATAAAGTTTAGTAGATAGGGAAAATGCCACGGGCATCACTTAAAAGTGGAAGAAATTTTTCATTGCGAGACTGACCCAACGGAAAAACATTTAACCCATTTATGCCTAGCGTCCCTTTTTTGGGACGGCATTATCGCTATCAGTCGAAAACGTTATTTATTTTTCCTAGCCTTTATTCATGAGTATTGAACCTCAACTCCACAAAATATTTTAACATGACCTAGTAGGATGTTGACACTTCAATTTTTATACATAAAGACTTTAAGAGAAATCATTCCTTGTTCAAGAAGTTGACGTCAGAAATGTATCTATTACTGCTGATATTGGCGGGAATCGAAGAAAGTCGCAAAAATATCTAGGCACAAATGGGTTAACCGGTTCGCTGCCATTGTTGCAAGGATGCAACGATACACTACTAAAATATTTATTTTGAATCACTATCCTTAGAACCTAAATCTGTGAATTTTTTTTTTCGATTGCATGTCCTACATTTACGGAGAAAGACAATATAAAGGGTCACTATAAAGAAATTTTAAGAATGACCACAGAAACGAAACCCTTGAAATCCCTACCTCCGAAATTACTGCACAGGGGATGTTGGTGATCTTTCGTTCGTGGAGACTATGATGATCCTGATCCTGACTAGAGTAGCAGGAATCCACCACTTATCCTCATAAAATCTTAACGTGAAAACCAAGTCTTGTTCACACAAATGAATCAAACACTACTAATTAGATTGCTATCATTTCGTAATTAAATCATCATTAACTATGAAATGAAATCGCACACTACTATGTAATGAACAGTTAACTTGATCTATTAAATATTCCCTTCATGTGCCGCGCTGTGGCGCAGTGTTGGCACAAAGATGCGCCACACTTGGGCTTCAAAGAGTATGTCGGGAAGCAACGACGGCGCAGTAAAGGAAGCTCTTTCGTCATGTAAACAGTTTTCAATAAATTATACATATATCTATCTGACAACTTTCAAGGAACCACAAAAAATCATCTTTAATTCGAGAGCGTCCTTAAACGTATAATTTATCAAAATGTGATGTGCTTTCTACGACTGTAAACTTCCGAAATCTGTTTTTGTCAGTAAAATTGATTGACATTATTCAAATTAGAAACTTAGTAGGCTTCTATATTGCACATATATGATGCTGATCTAATGCTTGCAGCTTGCAATGTGCAGGTGCAAGTAGCTGGTAAGAAATGAACAATCAAATTTTTCAATCCAAGAACATTTGGAGGATGAATAGTCAGACTTGTTAAAAGGTTTGCATAAAAAAATCAGGCTTTTCTTTTGTTTAGCTTAAAAACTGTCCAATTATGAAACTTTCTGAAACAAAGCTGCACATTGTACCTAAACCTTTCGAAGTGTGTCACATTTCGCAGAATATTCCATTCTTAAGATTTTTTTTTTCTAAAAGTTACATAACCAATGCAACTTTATTGTTTGTTTCAAGACAGCTTGTGAAGACAAGCCCTAAAGTATCTCAAACCCCATATCATCATAATTAGCTTGCTTATAGTCAAAAGTCATAGATTTTTTACAAACTAGTCATAAATAACACTTAAAAATAGCAGTAAGAAGGGCGTTTATGGAACTGCTTATTTTTTTTTTTTTTAATTTAAATGTCCCTCAAAGAAGAAAACAGTCCAGTTTTCACACTGCCCACATCATATTTGAAATTGTTACTAAACAAAGTACAGTATAAGAGAATAATGTAATTAAAAAGTCATCCCGCAAAAATATGCACAGATCGTCGAAAACTACAAAAAAGATGCACATTAATTAAAGATTGTTGATTTTATTTTCAGATTTGCCCACATGTGAACAGCGGCGAATGGACCAAGAAATATGATGACGTTGGGAAGTGCCCATATGCTTATTATGACGATCAATGGATTGGTTACGAAGATGAAGACAGTATCGGAATTAAAGTATTTCATTTTTTAAATCAAAACAACGATCAAAATATACTGCCGGAAAAAAAAGTTGACAGTTCAATTTGGCAGTAATAATTCTGAAATTGTGCTATAAGAAACCCATATCATGTTTTCATGGATATGCGAGTGTGGATAATGATTATGCAATTAGTTCGAAATGCTCGAAGGGTTTTTGACTTTTTCAGGATTTAAAAAATGTTCAACATATGACTTGATATAGATGCACAAGACTCGAATGACGGAAACAGATTTTTTGGTTTTCCTTTTCTTAAGAGGACCTGGTAAAAACAACAAAAGTAAAAAACTAGGCCCTCTCCCAAAACCTACCGTACCCGCCACTATTGAGCAACTATGTCAAGTCATTTTTATTAATTAATTTATTTTTATTTTATTAATTAATTTTTTTTTTGAGGTCTACGACAATAATTAAAATTATTTTATAAATGCAGACTTCAGATAATTTTCCAAAAATATTTTGTAATAATTTTTTTAAAACCATTTTACTTTGTTCATGTCAGCAATAACCAAGATCCTCTTTTACGTTACAGTAAAATTTCGTTATTTTTATTTTCGTGTCCATTTCATTGCGTATACGTGAACGTCACCAAGAGTTATCATCAAATTATGTTTTCATGTCCGTGAAAAAATTATTAGTATTTGCAATACTGCAATCACTCCACTCCACTCCAGGGTTAGGTTTTCTAAATTTGAAGTAATATAACTGATTGTCACATTATTTGGATGTTATTTAAACATGATGCCAGAGAGAAATAATATGTGTATCTATTAGTGAAGTTGGCTGTTTATCAGCAACGAGTAATGTAAATTCCAATGCTAGATAACTTGTTGCTGATGACAGCCAAATAATCTGAAATATCTCGCTTCTCACTCGCTCGTTGGTATGCATCAGTACTCATACATGTTGCCTATGTTCTGTGATAAAAGAATCTAACAGTTCTCCGCGTATCATATAAAAATCTTTCATTTCTTAAGTTACGATTGTAGAACTCGATATTGACGTTTTGCTTTTCCAGATGGACTACATCCGAGAACAAGGCTACGGAGGTGCTATGATATGGGCAATCGACATGGACGACTACAATGGAGTCTGCGGTCGCAAAAATGCCCTGCTTGAAGTCATGAATGAAAAACTGAGAGGTTATGTTCCGCCGACGCCTGATCCCAGTCAAATGACGCAAGGTTCTACAATGTCCACAAGCAAATGGTGGCCACCCAGGTTAGTTCTCAAATTCATATCAAACGATAATGCCGTTTTTTAAAAAATGGCATAGTCATTTTATGTACTGAATCCTCTTTTAAGTATCTCAAAATTCTTTTTAAAAACTTATTTTGAAAATGTAATCTTCCTGTAATACCCAATCGGTATAAGAGCGTTTTATGGAAATCCAATGAGTGACACGCATAGGAATATCATAAAACAATTCGCAAACTTCCTATCCCAACCCAAAATAAAGAAAACTGGCATTTAGGTTCGATTCTCTAATAATTTAGCTATGTACAGACAGACACGCGCATAAATAAATTCCCTCCTTTATTTATATACGTTACGAACCTACCATAAAAATACGTTGATAAAAATTCAGTTAAATGATTTGAAACTTTTTTGTATCAACTTTCAAGGTAGGTCAGTAATTTGTGTATAAAAAAGGAATTTCCTCAAGTGTTTATATATTTATGCGGACGATTGTATGCTTTATATATGTGCGTGAGTATGCGGCTTGTCTGCTCCAATAATTTCCAAAAAATTAGACTTACGGAACTAATCACTTTAATCTTGGTGAAATCTCTATCATCTCAATAAGCCATTTACTACAATCTTTCCCTTTCTAGATCAACTGAATCTTCAACGCAGATGACGTGGTGGCCTCCGGCATCTTCGAGTTCCCCATCTACAGTTTGGTGGTCTCCGAACAGCTCAACAACACCAAAACCGGGATCGCCTAGTTCTTCAGCAGCTGCAGCCTCCTCTGGAAAAGTAGTTTCGCCCTACGACCAACCCGGTGCTCCAGACTGTAGCTCCGTCGAGACCATTCCGCACCAGGAGAAAGACAAGTACTATTGGTGTGTTGGAGGGCGACCAGTCCTCATGCAGTGCGAGTCTGGTTCCTATTACGATAAATCCGCAGGAAAATGTGCGTGGTTCAGAGGATATGTACCCTCTAACAATAGAGGGTATGGATATCATTACCAATTCAGAAGCTATGTAGGAAAATAATTCGGGGCATTCTTTGTCCAACGCTCAAGCCAACGGTGTAACTTTTTTGGAACTATTCTTCAGAGAGGGTGTAAATATTTGTTGTGAGGTTTTATGTTTTGGTGAGGGAGAAATAATCTTTAAGCTTCTCCTCAAACAGTCATTGAAAAAAGGTGCAAAAATAACCATCATGCAGCATTCGTGCAGCACGGCAGTGGAAACTGCATATTATTTTTAATTTGCAGGCTAACCAAGCCAAATTCACATTAAGGTAGAAAAAAATTTTAGTGTGTGATCCTAAAGTTGCAAATTGATACAGAAAGTTCTTTTACCGGGATGTGGCATAAATTCATTGCTTAGAGGAAAACAATTAGTAAGCATATGTATATTTCAAGTAAAGATTGTTTAGCTGCAAGCGATTTTTGTCTACTGGCCAGTGTGTGCAATAGTATTGTACAACCTTTATTGTCCAATTTCCTAAAACGCAGAATACATTGCTATAGCCAAGTGTGGTACAAGATTATCTATTGCTGCTTTACATTTGCTTTTACATTGAGCCTATACAAACATGCCATTCACTCTGCTCTTAAGTCTAATATTATTATACGCACAGCTACATCCAGCAAGGTAATTTTTAAAAAAAACTTTCAATTTTCTCTTATTGAAAATTACTACACTCATATTTGACTACACATTAAAGAAATACATTAAAATCCAAAAATTATTTTCCATTAAGAATTAATTAGATTGAATGAAAATAGTTCTGTTCAATGGAAGACATTAAAATTAGTTAACTACCTTGCTGGCATGTAAATATTGTACTTTCTTTCACTTGAATTTAGTTTTTAACATTTTAAAAATATTTGCATAGTATTTGTATCATACATCATGTTTTGGGGTATTTTGTGAATAAACTCTTTCTTGAAAAATGAAGGTAGTGTTTTATTACAGAAGATATTCTCTATTGAAATATCCCATTTCAAACTCAAGGATTTATTATACAAACAAAATAATCCTCATCAGCTTAACATTGCATTGATGCAAACAATGGCATTTATAAGCAACTTTTTAACTACTACTTGGGTGTATGTTTGTTAAAATGTATCCAATATTTTCATTTTTTTCACCTCAGATTGAAATAATATGTATAAAGGTTTGTCACAACACATATAAGCATTTATATACACTTAAATGTAAAAAGGTAGTTTTAACTACTTTACTAAAGGTAATTTAGACTTTACAGGAATAGATTTAAGAAATATGCCAGTAATTTTAACATGAAAAAAATTTAATTTCATACTCAAAACTTTTGTTATTAGCATTTTCAACACTTTCTGTGAAAAAAAAATTATTTATATATATATAATAAAAAAAATATTCCCAAAATTGCTTAATAGACTATTTCATAAAAAAAGAAAAATAATAATTTAGAAAATTATTACAGCTCAAAAAGCTGAAATTTTAGTATACTCCTGAAGCATAGATAATTTTGTTCAATAAAACAGGCAACGTCACACAGATTGATATTCAATTGACATGTAAGTCTGAGTAAGTCATACTCAGTGCTGTCACTATCCTACTATATAGTTACGCTGATCCCGGACTCACTCTCTAACAATTCCAGGCAACCGCTCCAAACTTAAACTTTCACCACCATTACTACAAAAAGATTACTAAGTTAAGCAGAAAAGTGTAATAACTACACCGTTTGTACAATCCACTTGAAATGTTTCAAAATTATGTATAAAAATATAGAAAAAAACCTGCACTACTTTAAAAATCTAAAAATCCACCAGTTCCCTAATTTTTACACGATTTTTTGCTATTTTCAACTCTATTTTATTTCCGAGAGTAAAATAAGTTTATCATTTGCATGACAAAATTAGAAGAATCAAGTGACAATTACGTTTTGATGATGCCATGGTTATCTGGCTTTGAAAGAAAAATTCATTCATTTAAAATAGTTTTTCTAGATTACGCAGCTTTTTTTTTTTTTTTCACAAATAAAATTATTTTTATCTGGCATGAAACATTGATATAAGAGGGAATGTTCCCAGAGAAACTAAATCTGTGAAAAGTTTTTGCACGTCTGTAGAAGAAAATGCAATTTCGATTTGGGTTTATAATAAAAATTGAATATGAAGTTATTTATTTTAAGCAGACAAAGATTAAATATATTGAGTCTAAAGATATTTTTTGTCAAATGTTTTAACGGGCTTTGACTTCTAGAATCTATATAATATGACAACTCAATTCTCAATCTCTTAATAAATTTCAATCAAAAATTATTTAATGCATCAACAAAACTATTCCAAATAACAACGGTTATCTTAAACTTTTTTAACTAAAAAATTAGTTGCGATTTTCCCACAACTAATTTTTTAGATGAGACTTTTCTAAATATCTTCGAGTATGGATCATTGTAAAGTAACATCAATTGTACCAGAAGTCCATGCACTATTTTATGGAGATTCTGCCTCTACTGTGGCCCTAAATGAAGCATTTTAAATTTAAAATAAAAATTGGAAAATGATTATGGCCACTTTAATAATAATTCTTTTGAAAAATGATTTCAACAAAATGTATTTTGAAGCTTAAAGAGACTTCTCTGTACAAAATTGTTTTTATTAATAATTATTTTAAACCAATATAATCAGAAACTATTATTGTTTCACTTGCTCAAAAGTTAAGCAGAAAACTTTCATTTTTACTTTTTTAAGTAGTTATTTTTAGGTATGAAGAATTATCAAGGAACTGGCACTAACGATTCTGAATATTTTTCAAATTACATGCTTAAAACGAAGAAGAAAAGTGGGAGCAAGAAAACCAGCACAATACTATGTTTTAGAAAATCCAATTTATTTATATAAACAATCCAACACTCAAAACACTTCTAAAATAAATTTAAGTTCCATAAACAATGGAAGAAATCAAAAAGCACCTCATTAAAGTAAGAAAAAAATGCATTATACTTCACATCAAATATAAAGTCAATTTTTTCAAGACACAATCTTTCTTTATTAATAATTTATGAAATCCTTTCAACTTATCTTTACTTCTAAATTTAAAATAAAATACATTTATCACAGCTAAAAGCATAAATAAATAAATAAAATAAATAACAATAAAACTTGTAAAATATTAACAATAAATAAATCAGCCTAAATTAAATGCATAGGTCCCCAAAATTTTTGCTTTTTTCAAAACACATTTCATTTTAATGCTTTTTTGGGATAATATTAATAAATATGACTGAAAAACTACACAGTGTAAATAAATTAGAAAATATAATATAGGTTTTATTTTAAATGAAAGGGGGAAAAAAAGTACCTGAGGTAGCTGTAATGTAACTGCATAGTAATAAGAAACAATCATTAATGACATACTATAAAAATCATTGGTAAGTGCCTAAGTACATATAATAAATGGGGGGGGGGATACTTTCACTATTATATAAAGAAAATAAATAAATATCAAAGAGCAATGGTGAACAATTCAATTCAGTTGGTTTTACATAGGTGGCTAGTGCAATAGATTAAAATAATTTCAACAACTGGCCATGCTTGTGACATCATACAATTCAAATAAAGCTTGTTATAAATAACTAAATACATAATTAACTGCACAAAGTTTATCTTTCAGAGTTGAATAAACTAGTTTAATTTCAAATCAAGATTTAGTAAACATTTTCCTGCGAGAAATCAGTTGTATTGTTTTGTGGCATAATAGTTTCTTGTTTATATAAATTTCTATATTAAAGTTCTCCCTCAATTCTTTCTTTAGTGTTGTTGCTTTTGTTTGTTTTACATATAGGCCCCAACTTCACAGGCATATTCAGAAATAAGCCTTTCATTCAGAGTACAATACAATGAACATATTACTGTAAGCAAAGAAAAGTATCTTGAATTAGATTAAAGCATTTCAAATAGAATACACTGAAGTCAGTTTAAACTTGAGAGAAACTTAAAACTAATTAAGCAACAATTTCAGTTATAAATGTACAAAAGTTCATATAATATGCTAGATATTTACAAGCATAGTCATTAGCATTAAATAATACTTGTAGTAAAAATTAGAATAAGTAACATAGTACACAAATCATAACTGTTTTTTAAATAAAAATAACATCAAAAAATTTGATTTTAATCCTTTGAAGAAGCACAAGAAAGACTTTGAAAACTGCTTATTACTTGGGCGAGGCAGCATAAAATTTAAAAGAAATGGTGTAAAGTACACTGTCATTTCAAAATAAATAAAATCTTTGATATGGTTAAAGCAATCTTATTGCACAACATCCACACAAAACAGCATGTTCAAATTTAACAAATAACAATTTTTAAAGCATTATTTTCTCACATCCATATTAAAAAGTACTACATTTTTTGAGTAAGTAGATTGAGATTAAAGCTCATGAGATACATTTTAAATATTTTAAAGACTACTTTGTAAACTATTGATTTGGCGTTTTTTCTTTTTACATAAACTGGCAAAAATATGAAATATAGTAGAAAAAACTATTCTGACCTGAAAAATCACATACTTGTCTTATATCACTTTAAAAAAACATTAAGAAAACAATAACTTAAAACATTATATTTTTTATATTTAACTCAAAAAAAAAATTATAAGATGGAAATTTTGGCACTGATTATTCTTTTAAATTATAAATGTTTACAAGTTAACTGTCATGGCCTGTGAACAGAGCCAGTAGTACATTCCAAGACATTAAAATTATACCAGATAAGAGTTTATAACAAGAATAAATGTGAAACATAAATACAAGAAATTCATTTAGACCATGACATCTCTTAAAAAAAAAAGTTATTTTTTTCACAATCAAATAATTATAAAAACAAACAGCACACCAAGAAAAGTAACATTTATTCTGACTTTATTTTATTTCTTTATTTAATTTTATTTACTTTTAAAAGGTCAAGGAAACTTTATTTACAATTTCTTTCAATTTTTACAACAATTCTTGCAGTAAATATTTATCCTTTTATAAAAAGATTGACTTTTAACGCATCTCTTGGCAGCAATTTGCCATTTTGATTGAATAAGTAGGAATTACACAATTTGTATCAATTATTTCTGCACTGGGGTAACTAACAAAAACAAGAATATTAGTCTCAATTGCTCCAACAAGAGTTGTAACCAAAGGTATCAAAAGAAATCAAGTGGTCGTAAAAAATATTTTCAATTTTTTATAAATTTTAAAAATATTTTCAATTTTGAGATTTTCTTAGGGTAAATACGACCATCCCCATAAATTTTAGGCAAATAATTCTACAGAAACAAAACTTTTGCTAGGTGTTCTCTTAAAAGGTCAAAGTTTTTTCTCAATTTACAAAAACAATATTTTCCATATAATTAAAAGATATTCAAAGTTGTAACTTGCAAAAAGTAGTTGCAAATATCTCAACTGACCTCATATTAGCTAATTACTCACTTTATTTCATTATAAACTATATCTGAAAGATATTAACAATTATCATTTTCTAAATTTCAACAAGCGATAAATTGTATTAACAAATATAGCAAATTTTATAACTAAATAGAGGAGAAAAATGTTTATAAGTAGGTACTACTAAAAAGTCACTATTTAATTTATGATAAATATAGGCATCCATATAAAATTTAATATACTAGGAATGCACAATTAATTTCAAAAACTTTACCATTTACAGTTTGTAACATGTTATATTTCCATATTACATGGGCAAACTTTTAAATATTTATTAATAATACAGATTACTTAGAAGGAGGAGGCACGGCTCTGGCGAAATGGATTTCAGAGATCTTTGGCACAGTGGTAGTATACCATGTGAATATACTACATGTAAAATACTAAAATGCAATACTCAATTACAGTTGAGAAAAAAAAGTATTTCCAAAGTTAGTTTCCAAATCTTTTTATGTAAGTTATATGGACCTTTGCTTGAGTATTCCTAGGCAAGATCAACAAGGTTCTTGACTCCTACTCTGGCATAACAAGTTCAAATCCCTTGCTGTGTGAACATTTTCTCCTCCACCCCCATTCTTTGTTTGTATACACACACACACACACATATATATATATTGATATTTATAATTCATTTACAAAAAATATGTTCTATTTTTCCTGCCTTTATTAACATATAAAAATAAAAAGGCAAATAACTATGGGAGCATGACCCAAAGTCTATATAGACTAAGACACCGATGATAAAAATAGCTATCAATTATTTCTGCACTGGGGTAACTAACAAAAACAAGAATATTAGTCTCAATTGCTCCAACAAGAGTTGTAACCAAAGGTATCAAAAGAAATCAAGTGGTCGTAAAAAATATTTTCAATTTTTTATAAATTTTAAAAATATTTTCAATTTTGAGATTTTCTTTGGCTAAATACGACCATCCCCAAAAACTTTAGGCAAATAATTCTACAGAAACAAAAATTTTGCTAGGTGTTCTCTTAAAAGGTCAAAGTTTTTTCTCAATTTACAAAAACAATATTTTCTTTTATAATAAAGACACCAATGATAAAAATAGCTATAATCCTTTATAAAAATATTACAATTGGAATAGTAGAAATTAAATAAAAAAAAGTATGGAAAAAATCTATAAGTAATGTAAAAATGAATATGTAATTTTTTTCTAATAAATGAATTATAAGTTTTGATATATTCAAAAAAAAAAAAAAAGTATGCATTGCAAGAGATTTGAACCTATGATGTGAGAGTATGAGTAAGAGCCTTGCTGATTATGCAACGGAATTCTCTAACTATTAATTTTATCTATAACACAAAAATTTACACAGCTGTTTTAACTGGTAGTAAGGAAATCCTAAAGCGTACTTAATATATAACATGATTTAAAATTTTGTTCATACTGAATCACAAGATATCCGGGGGGGGGGGGGGGGGGGAGGATACTCTTTTTCAGGCAAATAATATTCTTTCATTCACCATTTTTAAATAAAAATTACAAAATTATAAAAAGAAAAAATAATAATTTTCTTTGCTTTCTTTTATAATTTACCTACTGAAAATAAATAATCTATTCTTTTTACTCTTAGTATATAATTTACCAGATTGTTTGAATACATTTATTAAATATTGTCTATAAAAGATAATTAGAGTTCTTAAGAGCTATTAATAGAAAAATAAGTAGTACTTTTATATGGCCCTTAAAAATGGAAATAAAATATAAAGACTTTTTTATGGATCATGGGAACTCTATAAATGCCCTAAACTTAATGAAAGACAAGCGAATCACACACTAAACTCTTCAAAATATTATTTAAGAAAATAAATAAATCAGTGCACTTCATCATTGGTTTTAAATGCCATAAAAAGTGATTCCCAAAACTTCAGTAATCTTCGGGTGAAATTGCAAACTCCATGGGCTCATCAGCATCATGCCTTCGTTTGACTGCAGTCTTTGGTGGGGGTCTTATCTCATTGATGGGCTTAAGCATCGTGATGACTTCGTCGTTGTCTCTTCCCTGAAACAGCATCTCACTTTCAAAGTGGACAAGGCCATGCTTTCTTGCACGCAATAATATTCCAACTACTTTATTGGATATGGCTGTATAAATCTAAATCAGAAAATAAATAAAAAAATTTGAAAACATGACATTTTAAAAAAACTGCTGAAACTGAAACACAAAATATCTGTGGATGTCCATTTACTCATGAACAAAAACAATTTATTTCTGTAACATTTACATTTGTTTAATACTCAGCCACCATGATTTCATTTCCTTGTTTTAAACGTTTAATGTTTAGACCTAGAAATTTTATTAAATATCAACTGTGATCACTTATCATCACTCAATTATACTTATTTCCATAGGTGGCATAGAAAAAATTTTAGGGGGGGGGACTTCAAAATTAATTTTTAGTGGGGGGAGGCAAATTGAGCTCTGGTAGGAATTTGAGTTGCAATTTGTTTGCATCATAAGACAATATACTATATCTCTAGGGGAGGGGGGGGGAGCAAGTGCCCCCCTAGAGTTGAGTTAGTATTATTTCATTCAATTCTATCATCATTGAATTTTATTCAATATCATACAGTTTCAATCAACAAACAATTCATTTCAATAACAGTCACAGTTGTAATCACTCAAATATCTTGATTTTTAACTTTTTTTTAAGTGCTAATGGCTATAAGAAAATATAGCAAATGAAGCAAGGACTGACTATCTGAAGAAAGGAATTATTTAAAAGCTTTCAAGCGATTTATAATTACCCAAAAAGTAGGACCAAATATAATTATTTGGTCATACTTTCAGCATTACTTACCACAGATGGGTAAAGTAATTGGCCAATGAGAAAATAGGTTTCATTTGTTGTATTTGATTTCATGTGCAAAGAAAGTTTATTGGAATTTTTTTCAGATGCGGTTTTTAGTATTGTGTTTAGATCCAAATCCCCTGACTTAGCTGCTCAAGGGCTGCTTTCAAGCCTTCTTAATTTCTTCTAAAAATGGTGAGCAAATGGCATGGGCAACTTGAATCTTCTAATTCAGTAATTTTTCATTAATTTCAAGCTCAGCTCAGATATGGGTTTGAATCTTGGATAGATTCAATCTTGAGTTTGTGTTTGAAAGATTCTTTAACATAATTTTCTTTCATAAAACAAAGCAATGCTATATTTTGCACCTATTTACAAAAATGAAAAAATTTCACATAAAATTACATCTATTAATGAACTGTTTGTATTTCCCATGTATACATAATTATAAGAAAATTTCGCATCTACTTTGTAAAAACAAAAATTCTGTATCATTAAGGATATGGTATGTATGTCAATGACTAGCCATTGTTCATCTCTTGTTTAGATATGAAAACTCAATTTTCTTTACATATTTTCTTAGTTTTACCATATTTAATGCTGTGTAACTTAGGTTTATTTTCATATTTAATATAATTTCTTTAGGAATTAGTAGTTAGCATAATTAATTGTATTTGCTTAAAAAAAAGAGTTTTGGAAGGGCTTGCAGACACCACATGAAGTAAATACGCATCAAATAAAAGGCTAGTATCAAAATCTATAAATATATAACACAAACTTACACATCCCTGTCTAAAAATAAAAGGAAAAAAATAATATATTAAAATAAATGGTGATATTAATATGTTGCCAAGCCAAAACAGAGCCAAAGAGAAACTATGTCAAAGCTGATCTACTGCCTAGAAATGATTATTTTACTCAAAGATTCCAAAAAATGAAATATCTTGAAAGATAAGGGTTGACTTTTACCTGTAAAAACCTGGGGAAAAGTGGTGAAAACCTAAAGATAGGAGGTAATCAAGGGATATTGGGATATATCAACACCATAAACTCTACTAGTCATTAAATATATGCAATCGGAAATAAAGAATTAAGTGATTCGGTACTTACGTATTATCCCGACGGTCATTCCTGCCAAAAATATTTTTTCGTCAAATGTGCTGGCAAGCTGTTGCCAATTGTATTCCAAACCATCAATAATTTCATGTATCTGGCATTTATCTTGGCAGAAAATTGCTCGTCTTGGCAGACCGCCGGGATAATATGTAAGTACCGGCAATTCTCTAAGTTACTAAAACAGTAATTTAATCAGAGATTATGACATATTTTCTATTCTCCATCTAGAATAATAGATGTCCAGTATCTGTTTCACATTCCACTAATACTGCTCTTCCTATAGCCTTACTTTTACATTAAGTATGCATAAAGGAGTATGACAATCCTTTCCGGATGGATGTTTAATTTTGAAGAAGTTACCTTGAGTATGAAAACCTAAGCAAATTATTCTGGATGACGGCAGATTTTTAATTTTAGGTTTATATACATGAAATTCTTTAAAATCATATAACATCCCATATTAATTATGTTCTTCATGGTGATGCAATGTAATATGCATCTGTCACCCTTTGTGATGAATTTTGCATGGATGCATTGCCCATCTGGAAAAGGTAGAATGAGATCGCATATCATGGGAGGGGGGGGGGGGGGGGGAATAAAAATTGATTTTTTTTTTTATGCTATAAAATACCAGGTGTATCTTCAAATGACATGATAACTGAGACATTTGAATCAAATACTGATAAAACTTAAAAAAAAAAAAAAAAAAAAAGAAAAGAAAGAAAGATAATTCAAATAGATTTTGTGTACAGCAAGCTGCAAACATAATAATTTTGTTATAGAATGCCAAGAGAATAATTAATTAAAGTGTGATTTTTCTTTAAAATACTATAATTAAAGCATTTTAAATTATATTGGATGAAATTGTTCTTATGATTGTTCTTTTTCTTTTGCTGTAAGTAAAGATTAGAAAATTAGTCCCCATTAAGATTTATAATAAATATTTTTAAGTGCATTTGCATAATTGTAATAATTATTAGTTTTAAGTTTAATAATGATAAACGTACAATATCTTTAATTTTGAATTATTGTAAGAGGAAAGATGGCTGAAGGTTTTTCAAGATTTTAATATTCCATAACTATTTGAAAAGCAGTTGTTTTTATCATATTCTCCAGTTTTTGTAGATGCCTGTAATTAAAAATAGATTTCTGACATTTATTTTATGAAGACAAGATGAATTTCTTAAACAATATCCATTGAGATGCTATATTCAAACAATATTTTCCTGTTTTAGTATTTTATAAAAATCGTATACATATCCATTCGAAGTATCTAATTACTTTTTGTATGGCTTCAGTGTCTGTGACTGACATTAGCTCTATTTCAGTTACAGATGCCTTATGGCAAATATTTAGTAGAGTTGGTTTCCCTCGTGAAATGCCTTGTGATCAGGGAACTTCCTTTACAAACAATTTGACTATGGACTACTTTTCGGTAGATTCGACATAAAGACAAGACCGTTGAGGATGAACTTCGGTTTGAAAATTGCCCTGTATTTTTTAGTAAGTTCATGAGTGTGTTGTTAAAGGGTTTTGAAGAATTTGCCGTTCCCTATTTAGATGATATCGCCATTTTTTCCACTACCTGGGATTTCACATTTAAAGCACATTCACATGGTTTTGGGCAAAATTAAAGAAGCAAAGCTTACATTAAAACCATCAAAATTAAAATTTGCTCAGGACCACGTGGTATATTTGGGACATAGGATCGGACAAGGTTTGCGATCTCCATCGGAAGCTAAGATTCGGAGTGCTTTAGAATTTCCCACACCTAGGATGAAAACACAGATTTGAGCTTTTCTCGGCTTCGCAGGGTATTACAGTGGGTATATTAAAAACTTCTTCCTTATCTCCGCTGCTTCAACAGATGCTCATAGGGGAAAAGCCCGTAAGGAAGAGGTCAGTTGGACGGCTGACTGTGAAGAAGCTTTTCAGAAGTTAAAAGAAAAGTTAGCTTCGAAGCCCGTAATTCACGCCCCAAATTTTGATCAGGAATTTATAGTGCAGAGTGATGCCAGTAATGTAGAATTGGTGGTTTCACTGGCACAGATAAATCAGGAAGAGGAAGAGCACCCTATACTTTATTTAAGTAAAAAAATTTCGGACACCGAAAGGCACTACAGCACTTCTGAAAAAGAATGTGTCAGCATCATTTTTGCTGTAAAAAAAATTACACTATTATTTAGACGGGCAAAATTTCAAAATTGTAATGGACCACAGCCCATTAGTGTGGTTAAAATCTAACGCAGGCTCCAATCCAAGGCTACTGTGCTGTGCACTTGCCTTACAACCTTACAATTTCAAAATAATTCACCGCTCAGGAAAGAAAAATAAAGATGCAGATGGCCATAGTAGAGTGATTGTTGGGAAAGGTTAGAAGGTGTACATTTTTTTTTACTATATTCCGTATACGGTGCTGTTTACATTTTGATGTTTGTTTACGTATTTGATTTGGTGTTGGTTCTGGCACCATCATAGGCGATGCTCAGCGGGAGTGAAGTACCCTGCCGACGGTTGTTTAGGCTGGCAACCATAAAAAAACCTGTACATCGTCGGGAATTTGAAATTGTTTCATGTTTGTTATGGATGGAAGGGAATGAAATGTGTTATGTTATTCTATGAAAAGAAAGTGTGTATGTGTTTGTTAGAAATAGGGTGTGAATATAAAGCTAAATAAAAGAAAGCATGTTGGTTTTACAATATCGGCCGGTGTGTGTGTTTGTTAGAAATGCAGTGTCAATATAAAAGTAAATAAAAGAAAGCATGCTGGTGTTATGTTATAAGCCGGTGGGTGTTAGGGACATTTCTGAGCAGTTAATTAAAAAAAATAAAGGTAAGTGCTCTTTTTTAATGAATCTTTGCAATGTTTAAGGTTTATAATGTGAATTTTAAATTGATATTGGATGTGTTTATGTTTTCGTAAATGCTATTTACGTGCTATTCTAATCATACTGACTTTATAAGAGGTGTACAACTAGGTTGTTTAATCCACCAACGTTTTTTTGAGTTGAAAACGGGCCAGTGTTTGCCCAGTTTACATCAGCTGTACAACTAGGTTGCTGAATCCACTGTTGTTTTTTTAGTTAAAAACAGTCCACTGGTTGCCTAGTTTAGATAGCTGTACAACTAGGTTGCTGAATCCACTGAGGTTTTTTTAGTTAAAAACGGTCCACTGGTTGCCTAGTTTACATAGCTGTACAACTAGGTTGCTGAATCCACTGAGGTTTTTTTAGTTAAAAACGGTCCACTGGTTGCCTAGTTTACATAACTGTACAACTAGGTTGCTTAATCCACTGTAGTTTTTTTAGTTAAAAACGGTCCACTGTTTGCTCATTTTAAATTGCCTGTTACTGAATTTGCAAACATTCTTTTGGTTAAATATGGACGTTGTATTTTGTTTTAATGTTTTTGTAAGTGGAATATATGTGTAATTTTAATGTGTTAAAATACTTTGCTGATCATGCAAAATGGTTGGCGACAGTCGCTGAAGCTTGGCGGTTGTCAAGCTCCAGCGACTGTTGATGTGTTTATATGGGGTGCGCACTAGCTTGTATGATTTTACCTTTTTTTTTATATAAGTGTTTTTGGAAATATTATTATGTGTAAATTCTAGTGTTGCTGTATCATGTTTTAAATTTTTTTGTTTATGCATTCCTTTCCAAGTTACTGCACGGGTACTTTCTTTAAGTATTTTGGAATATATTTTTAGTAAAATGTTTTTGAGTTTGAGAAGTTCAACCTGTATAAAGCGTCTCAAGAGGTAAATTCAACTCAAAACAAGAAAAAAATGGTGTGAAAGTGACAGTTTAAACTGTGTGACATTTTGAGCTTAAAGGTGGCGATTTTAAGTGTGTGAAATTTCTGCTTATAAACTTTCCACTGCATGAAAAGTTTCCTTGAAGGGGGGAGGAGTTGTACGATCTTCCACCCCTGTATGTTTTCACCTGGACGACCCACGGTCAAATTTTTTGACCTCCGAAGGAATCGGGTGATGACTCACTCTTTTCAGTGGGAAGCGAGATTTTTTTTTTTGTTATTATGTTTTTCTCTCTCTCGGGATAGAGGAGGGTCGAATCGAAGGATGAAGAGGGAGAGAACGAGCATGGAGAAGCGTTGAGATGGACGCGAGCCGATGCTCCGTTCATACACCGTTTCCAGTTATGTGTAATGTAATATTGTATAATTTCTGTAAATAAAGGGTCCTTACATAGTGTATTTTGGCCACATTTATGCTACCACCATTGGAAATTACCTGTACTATGTTACAGCACCTGGACTATATTCCGTATACGGTGCCTTGTTTACATGTCAATGGTTTGTTTACAAATCATTGGCGAACAATCTGACGCGAGAGTGAGCGATGCACCGCACACTGCCGGTGGTAGTTGTGACTGGCAACCATAAAGAATACGTGTTTCGTCAGGTTTGGGAATTTGAAATTGTTTGCGTTATTGATGGAAGGGAATGAAATGTGTTATGTTAATATAAGAAAAGAATTTGTGGGTGTTTGTTAGAAATATAGTACGTTATAAGCCGGTGGGTGTTGGGGACATTTCTGAGCGGTTATTTACCAAAAAAATAGAGGTAAGTGTTCTTTTTTAACGAATCTTTCGATGTTTAAGGTTTTTAATGTGAATTTTAAATTGATATTTGAAGTGTTTATGTTTTCGTAAGTGCTATTTACGTGCTATTCTAATCATACTGACTTTATAAGAGGTGTACAACTAGGTTGTTTAATCCACCGATGTTTTTTTGAGTTGAAAACGGGCCAGTGTTTGCCCAGTTTACATTAGCTGTACAACTAGGTTGCTTAGTTCACTGTTGTTGTTTTTTTTTAGTTAAAAACGGTCCACTGGTTGCGTAGTTTACATAGCTGTACAACTAGGTTGCTGAATCCACTGAGGTTTTTTTAGTTAAAAACGGGCCACAGGTTGCCTAGTTTAGATAGCTGTACAGCTAGGTTGCTGAATCCACTGAGGTTTTTTTAGTTAAAAACGGGCCACTGGTTGCCTAGTTTAGATAGCTGTACAGCTAGGTTGCTGAATCCACTGAGGTTTTTTTAGTTAAAAACGGGCCACTGGTTGCCTAGTTTAGATAGCTGTACAGCTAGGTTGCTGAATCCACTGAGGTTTTTTTAGTTAAAAACGGACCACTGGTTGCCTAGTTTAGATAGCTGTACAACTAGGTTGCTGAATCCACTGAGGTTTTTTTAGTTAAAAACAGACCACTGGTTGCCTAGTTTAGATAGCTGTACAACTAGGTTGCTGAATCCACTGGGGTTTTTTTAGTTAAAAACGGACCACTGGTTGCCTAGAATGACTAGTAAACATGGCGACAGTCGCTGGAGCTTGGCGGTCGCCAAGCTCCAGCGACTGTCGCCATGTTTACATGGGGTGGGCACCGGCTTGTATGATTTTACCCAGCACCTTTCTATCGCTCTAAACTCAACTTTTTGGCATGTTTCTGTATGTGTGCCTAGGACACATGTCCCATGTGTCCTAGGCACACATACAGTGCACACATACCAGTGCACACACACACACATACCTGTGCTATAATCTGGGGCTGTCCAAATGCATATTAAAAGGTTAAAAACCCCATTCCTCACAATATTCCTTTTTTACCCATTTAGTAGCAAAATTAGGTTCATAGGTTTGCATGGAAATAAGATACCTGGAAAACTTCCATACATAGGAAAGTGAAAAACCGTCAGTTAATGTTTCAAAAAGGTAACAAAAGCAGTCAAATCTTTAAATTTTTTAGAGGAAGGTTGACAAAAATCAAACCCATTTTTATAGACATTAATACAGCATTAAATTTGGTATTTGTGAGTTATCGAAGCAATAAAATTCAATTGTCAAACAATCTAGATATATCGCTAAGATGATGGTGATGAAACCACACAAAAGCGGGAATATTTCCGTAAGCAATTTTTAGCTTACAGAAGGGGGGCAGTAGTGGGGGCAGGTTTATTTGGCTTCATTTTTTGTTGCCAACATCTAACCCATTAAGGTTGCCGTTAAAACAGTTCTCCAAATATTCTAAGCACAATCCTTGCAGATTGGCGTATTTAACAACACTTAAAAGCTTTGGCGACATCTGCCTTGGCAACCTGCCCCTGCTTACGGAATTATTCCCACAAAAGCTTTAATCTTAAAGCATGGCTGTGATCAATGAGTACTCAATGTCGTCAAGTAGATTCGGTAGTCACTGTAACCCACAACTACTTAAATATTATGCACCTGCTTAAACTCTCAAAATATTATGGAGAGGGCATGGGCTGATTTTAGGTATTGCTCTAAATTTTAATAAGAAAAAAAAGTTTTTTTTAATTTGAATTTAAAATAAATAATTTTATACCTTGAATTTGCATGCACTTAAAGCATAACTTAAATTATTTTATATTAAACAAAAGAATTCCTATACCTGAAACAATTCTCCGAACGTAATCCATTTTGTCCCATCATCATTTGGTGTACCGTATTCATTTATCATTTCACACAAAAACACAATTTCATTGGTGATTTGTGCACCAGCTGCTAAGCCTCGCTGTTCAGTTTTTGAACCTTCAGATGGTTTTCCGTATACCGGATCTGTTTTATCCCACTTTGGGCGTTCCATACCCGATACGTGACCTCCATGAGAAAAAGGATTCGACTTTTGTTTTATTTTATGCTCTTCCGCTTTCTTTTGAAAAGCAGCCACTCTAGTCGATAGACTGTCATTTCCGTAGATTTTAATGGGAGACTTTGAATCGGTGTTCATATCTGAAAGAAAAGTTATAGTATATAAGCACAAACGTCCAAACCAGAAATTAAACTAAAATAAAAGTATAAATATTCAAACACATGCAATGTTTAAACGATATCCATAGTCTAATGTATAATGTAATATCTGAAAAATGAAAGATTCAAAGACATTTTGCAATACGCACTATTTCTTAAGTTTAATGTCAAGCCCACGACTTTAGAAAGAAACGTAAATAAACAATAAACAATTCCTGAAATATGACGAAATGTATCTTCGTGATGCCACTCTCAGAAAAATAAATATGGAAGACGTGGAATCTGAGTTCCAGGCTAACATTCGTTTGCTGGCGGTATTCATTTTACCATTTTCAAAGACTTTTTCGTCATAAACCACTCGGATCAAGGGCGGATCCAGGGGGAGGGCGCAGGGGGCGCGCACCCCCTCTGAGAAAAGTATATTTACACTAGATAAATGGGGCTTTCACCAATATTGAGTGTTCTTTACACTAGATAAAATGAGTATTTACGATTTGCGCCCCCTCCGAAAAAGTTTCTGGGTCCGCCCTTGACTCGGATCGAGTTATTGTCTTTATGAATGTGTAAATGAAAAGTTTAGAAAGAGTTGATATCGCATTTAACTTCAAAACTTTGTTAAAAGAATATTAATGTTCTAAAATTACTTTTATTCAGGGCCGGCTCAACCATATAGGCAAACTAGTCGACTGCCTAGCAGTAGCGGATCCACGGGGTGGGCTCTGGGGGCTCGAGCCCCCCCCCCCAGAGCTAGAAATACACTATGGATTAAAAAAGTTTTAAAAAAAATTGTAAATTTTCACATGAACTGAAATTTAAAAAAGTAGCACTGTATACAGTAGCAGATCCACAGGGGGCTCTGGGGCTTGAGACCCCCCCCCTCAGAGCTAGAAATACACTATGGATTAAGGAAGTTTTAAAAAAAATTGTAAATTTTCACATGAACTGAAATTTAAAAAAGTAGCACTGTATATACAGTTGACTCTCTGTTTAACGACGATCTCTTTCTAAAGACGATATTTCAAAGTCCCAGCAACTCCAACGTAAAAAATTTCTATTCAAAGACCAGGTCGTTTCTGTTTAACAACGATTTTTTTTTTCATCTTACGCTTTAAGAGTGGGGAAAAAAGTGTCGGGGAATGTCAAAAGTGCAATTCGCAAGGCAATCTCAACTACCTGAGTGTATTCTCAAAGGTATTTTAGAAGCAAAGATAAAATTCTTGAAGCAGCGCAAAAATTTAGTTTGGGATCCAAATCCAAACGGCCGAAAAGCAATGTGGCCGATTGGAAGAGTTTACTAAGGCACTTCTGCATGCAAATGGTTGCATGAAGCAAGAGCATCCAACATTCTAATTTCTGGGCCCCACCATGGCCGAGTTGATAAGACACTGGACATGATAGATGGTTGAAGTGTGAAGGTCCCGCGTTTGGGCCTACCGCGCGGCTCTCGATCTAACTATCTGGAGTTTTTCCAGATGGTTTTCTCCAGATTTAACGTGAATACGCGTCAGAACCTCTGAAAAAATCCTCCGACCAAGACAACCGCCCCAGAATGCAGATGCCTCTAGTATAGGCTTGCCACATAACATCACATATCACATAACTCCAATTTCTGGAGGCCCGACGAGTGGCTGAGCGCATAGCGCTCGTAACTGGGAGAAGAAAAGTGCCTGGTTCAAACTCAGGGCGCGTCCTTCAATCTAGCTGTTCGGAGTCTTATGCAGTTTTCGCCGAAACTTCTCATAAATACGGATTAAGACCCCTTAGAAAACCCCCCCACGTAGGGCACCCCATACTCTGCCCAGATCCCTCATGTAGATAATTGTTCGTATTACCAAAATAAAATAAAATCAAGCAATTACTGCAGTGCTGTTATTCTGGCAGAAAAATTTGGAATGCAAAATTTTCAGGCTTCGGCTGGTTAGCTAGAAAAATTCATAAAATGGAAGCTGACGCATTTCACATTTGAGAAAATCTGGAAGAAAGAATAACATGAAGGCGAAAAATGAAACAACTGACTCATTTTGATTTTCATGAAACCTAATTTTATTGTATTGCTTGTTTTTACTAGCTTTTTTTAAGGTAACTTAAAATATTTTTTTGTGGATAATAAAATAATATAATGATAATAGAAGTAACATCTTTAAACACGCCAATATATCAAGAAATATATTCACAGTCCTAAGAATGTAACGTGTAAAGGGTTGGTTTTCGTGCTGTAGGATTACGGCCAATTATCTGCACATGGAATCTAAGCCGATGGGTGGGGTACACTCCGTGGGGGTCTTTCTAAGGGGCCTAACCCTATTTACTCTATGTTTCGGAGGAAAGCACGGAAAATTCCGAACAGTTAGGTCGGCGGACGCTAACTGGTTTTGAACCAGGCACCTTCCAAAGTGTAAAGGGAAATGTTATTCTTGTGTGTAGCATTAAACGGCTAGGGGAAGGTGTAGTCGTGTGCCGGAGGACTCGAGGCTGTTTGAGACCCATTCTCGGGGTTGGTCATTAGGCGAGGCGGCTCGGGACTCTGGCTTAGGGCCGTTATTGTGGGATCCTGGCCGGTCTTCGCTGGCCGGCAAAGCCCTGGAGCGAGCTGTGAAAATCCTTGGGCCGCTATGACTGTCAGTGGAAGAATCGGTCGAACTGCGGTTACATTATTTTATTGGGTGATTCGATACATCTTTCCTTGGCAGTTGCTGTCACGCGAAAAAATCGCTGCTGGGCTGCATCAGCCCCTTCTATTAACTTTTGAGGTCGTGTCACATGATCCATGCTGGTTGCAATTATTGGCAGATCCCAAAATCTGGGCAGCGGTTTTTCAAGGTTTGTTATGGCTTTTAAGACGCCAGATTGAAAGGACGCGGGGACCGTCTACAAAATTACAAAGGAATTGCAAGGGACCGTGTAGTAATTGCAGCTTTTGAAAGCAGATTCCTTTGTTTCAACTGAATTAAAACTCCGTAGTTCTAGAAATGTGGGATTTTAGCGGGCTTCTGATTTGTAATGTTATATATATATATATATATATATTAAGGTGGTGCGAAAAACAATTTTTTTTTTAAATTTGAAACGTCACCATGTGCAATAGTTGCGATTTTGATAGTAAAATTAAACCCTGGAATTTGGGTGAAATTGTTTAATAGCTTAGGCCTTCTTAAGATCGACGAATTTTGGAAATTATAGGAAAAAATGCTTTAAAATCAACTGCTCTTTTCACTAAAAAAGTAATGAAAATATGAAATGTCACCATGTTATTTATTTGCACTTTTGAGTAGATAAACATTTGTAAAAAGCTAGCCGATGTAAAATTAATTCTTAGACCTCCCCAAATTCCTTGAAGTTGAGCGTTTTTCACTGAAAATGGTACGCAAAGATATGTAAATAGAGAAGATACTAGTCTTACCTTCTCATGTAAGGAGTAGGTTATTTCACTCGGAAATCAGACTTTTTTTCAAACATGGCATTAGCTTCCTATCGAATGTTTTTGCTTGGATGAATCCATCTCTTGCATGGAGGCCACACGGATGAAGAGCAGATTCTGTCACAATCCTAATCATCCTCTCAACTGCTTGGGAATGGCAAGGTATTTTTAGAAATTTATCGCAAGAGCTTGGATGTTTATCCGACTTCAGTAATTCCTGTAACACACTATTTGTCCATTTCTTTGTGATGAGAGGCTCAGTCACAGTACATTCTTGCCGATGGATAAGATCAATGTAGTCATTGCTTTCGAAATTCACCTTTGGAATCCGAAACCTTCTAATGTTCGTTGTTTGTTCCGAAGAATTTCTGGCCTTTATGATACGCTGAATGGCAAGCTGATGGATAGATATTCTGTCGTCGAATCACATTGCAGCGAGTACATTTTCTGCATGAGCAAAATACGCGTTGTTTTGAGCAACGTTTTTTATTATACCCTTTAAATTATCTGGGAGATACTGAAATCGATATACAAAATATTTCAAATTCTTTGGGCCATCCTGAAAGGCACTGTTACTATTGATTCTCAACTATGTTGGCGCATACACTTTCATTACGAATGTGGCTAATACAATAAGTTATGGTGTTAGATAAGATGTTCCAAAATACAAACGCGAAATGCGATTTGCGAACGATAGCCATCGAGAATGGGACAGTTTTCCAGGGTCTCTATTTGCTAGATCTTGTGGGCAATAATCAGAGGAAACAGCTTTACAAATTTCTCACAAAAAACGTTATTGCTAGATCTCCAAAGTCAATATCGGACTCAAACGAAAATTCAATTTCCTGGAACTTAATGATAGGAAGGTTAGTGCATGTCTTCAGGGACTTACCAATCAATCCACTGAATGCGCTTGGTCTTCATGTTTTCCCGTCGACTGCTTACATAAGGTGGCATAAAGGTAGTTTGTTAAAATGAAATTGACATATTTGTTCAAATAAAGGCTAATTCTGATAATTCAAAAGCTTTCTCATTTGATAAGCTGAAGATACTATATAAAATGTCCTTTGAACTCTTGCTCTTCGGTGCAAAATGTCCCAAATAGACAGAACCGGGCTCTGTAACTAGTGTAATATGCTACTCCCACACTTTTCTCTTATGCCACTTGCTATAATCCATTTTCGTAATTGTAAGAGTTTCATCCCTTCTTCCGTCAAGAAAGAAAGCTATGATCTTGTGACCAGACAGTGGCGGATTAATGCAAGTTTATCGGGGGGGGGGGTTAGTTTGTCGGTGGAGGACAGTTAGTTAGAAGATTGACATATACATCCATTTTATGGAAGTAAAATAGGATCTTTTACATTAATTTCTTTTTTCTCGGAAAGGGGGGGCGGTAGCCCCCTTCCGCCCCCCTTTAATAATTAATAATTTAAAGAAGAATGCAAGCTGAAAATCAGAACGATGTTTAAGAAAAGTATGTGCGAGAGTGAGATTTGTTAATATCAAGCTCATGCTGGTAATGAAGTGGAGGTAGACGAGTTTGTTTATCTAATTTATCGGGCTATTACTTTCCGAACATGTACCATGTAAGGAAAGTATTGTAATCATGAAAAAATTCGAATTCGAGATTTTGGTGTTTTTACACGTTTTGAGGGCTTCTGAATCCATTTATGCTATTTTTACGAGATGTATGTATGTATGTGTGTATGTGTGTGTGTGTGTATGTGTGTTTGTGTGTATGTGAGTGAACACGATAGCTCCTAAACGAGGCATTCGATTGAGCTCAAATTGGGTATATATGTTATAAACCAACGTCGCAAGACCGGTATTGATTTTGGTGTGTATAGGACTTATAGTTTTTCTACAGGGCTACGACAAAGATTTCTTTTACATTATGGCCTATGGGGGGGAATTATTGAAAGTGCGCTAGCGTTTAAACGGCGCATTCAATTGAGCTTAAGTTTGGTATATATGTTTGAATTATTCATCGATTAAAATTTATTAAAATGCTTGGTAAT